>JAKUAG010000002.1:0-1200000 GCA_030562885.1 Sungouiella inulinophila
CCTCCCTAAGAAAAACCTGTACCTCCCTAAGAAAAACCTGTACCTCCCTAAGAAAAACCTGTACCTCCCTAAGAAAAACCTGTACCTCCCTAAGAAAAACCTGTACCTCCCAAAGAAAAACCTGTACCTCCCTAAGAAAAACCTGTACCTCCCTAAGAAAAACCTGTACCTCCCTAAGAAAAACCTGTACCTCCCTAAGAAAAACCTGTACCTCCCTTAAGAAAAACCTGTACCTCCCTAAGAAAAACCTGTACCTCCCTAAGAAAAACCTGTACCTCCCTAAGAAAAACCTGTACCTCCCTACAATCATTATTTTCGTTCTCTAATGTTGTTTTCACTCAGCCTAGAATGATTTGTATTAGGTAGGCTTATGACTACTATTCATAGGTTTCCCTATTCGCTATCTTTATAGGGAACATCGTTTCTTGGTACAGTGATCAGATACATAGATGCTCTCATCAGATTACAATAATGCCTATGCCATTTAATCCTTTCTAAAGCTGAAAATGCTAAACATACGTTTTCAATTAACCAAAAAGCTGTCAAAACTGTACATTAATTTCGAAGATGATATTAGCGTTAAGTGTTTGACATGAAACTATGTGATCCAGACTGTACTAAGATCACGATGGTAAACGAAATAAATAGGGCTCTTCGGCGACCTGAGTTCATTATTCTCTCCCTTTTCTTTAAAAAGTTGAAAGTTTCAGTTATAAATCATTGGAGACAAATTCATGCCAAATGTCCAAAGTTGCAACACTTTTTCAAAAATCACCAGCGATCTCTCGCGCTTACCAAAATGAAAAATCTACAGAGTCCACGCAAAACTCGAAAACTCAGCAAAACTAAATAAAACTGAAGCAAAGTTTTTACCTTTTCACGTAATCTACTTTCTGATAATCAGATTTTTCGTTTTCGAGTTATCATACCCCATTCTTTTCGTTCGAGTTCTTGGATGCATATATTTCTGCAACCATCCTGCTGAGTCTTCAAGGGACCGTCTCGTCATAGTGTGTGTGAACACAAAATACAGACCCTAGTGCTTATGCCAGATAATGTCTTAGGACTGGCCGCAAAAGCGGAAGATAATGACTCGGTACCTTTATTCATTTGGGGAAAAATAAATAAAAGGAGCTATCTGATTTTTTTTTTAGAATAACGCGTTAATTAAAAGAAAAATGATTGCAATACTGATCATTTTTATTGTAAAGATTGCCCAATTGGGTAAATGAAATAGGGAGCAGCTGAAATGTCTCTATGAGAACAATTGAGGGAATTGATTCAGTAATGTGAGTATTTTCACAATTGTATTCAATGAAGTCACAATACGACGATTGTTTGGTTAACAGCATTGAACTCAGCAGTATCCCCCATTTCCGCCATTTCTGCCAAAGTGAAACTGATTAAAGCACCATTGTGGTGTCCATATTCACCATCTGAGGTAACATAAATCCATGGTTCCCAAAATGATAAGCTACATCTTCGTCTATCTCACTAAGAGTGATCGAAAAAAAAAAAGGTGTAAATAATGTAACAGAAATACTCGCGGCAAAAGAACTAAAACATTTGAAACGAAAAACATTGAAAGGGTCGAAATGGCAATTTATTTAAATAGGCGAATGATTCCTTACACGACAATGAAGGGAAGGCAAGCAGAAATAAGCATCAAGAAACTCTTTTGGAGCCCCCCTTATTCGCAAACGCACTAACACTAGCGGGACCTGATGCTGAAGCTGGTGGTACAACGGAGTAGCCAGAGTTGACGGCAACCGTGGGGAAACTGTTTGTGCCGGAGGTCGTTCTTCCAGTACCTGCGGTAACCTCATTGGGGGACTTACTGCCAGGAACGACAGTTGTCTTGGTCACAACAACGAAGGTTTCCTCCCCGCCTAACAAAACAGATTTCTCGGTAGTGACAATGGTCATGGCGACAGGTCCCCCGGTATCGATCCCAGGGAGAGCGGTCGTTACAGTTGTCTCCATTCCATGATCAGTTGTAACAATAGTGGAAATACCCTCCTTGGCTTTAGTTATCTCATTCTCGACAGTCGCTTTTCCACTCTTGACAGATTGAGTAAAAGTCACAATCTCCACTAGTGGACAGTAAGTCGTATATACGGTAGTGGCCTCTCCGAGAGTAGTGGTCACAACGGCCACACCGGTTGTAATGATCGTTGGGTGGCATCCTTGTTGGTCACAAGATGTGACAGTCACAACAGTAGTGGTCAATGCCGTCTTAGTTACGACGGATGGAGTCACCATAGGAGTTGGAGCAACCTGATTTTGTGGAATGGTCGTCGTTACGACAGTGGTGAGTGGACAATAAGTCGTATAAATGGTAGTTCTCTCTCCGTCAGTAGTGGTCACGACGGTAACACCAGTTAGAACAGTTTGGGTTTGGCATTGGTGTTGGTCGCATGAAGTCACAGTAACGAGAGTAGACTTTTTATTTGTGAGAGTTGTGGTGGTAACCACAAAAGAAGAGCCCGTGCTTTCAACAGGAACAGAAGTGAAAGATGTAGACAACTCACCAGGTGCAGCAGTTGGTGCAATTGTCACAACAACGTATGTGGTACCAGCTCCGGTCACCGTAGTGGTTCCAGCAACAGGGCCTGAAGTGAAGGAGGTGGACAACCCACCTGACGAAGTGGACAAAGTAGACGAAGTAGATAGACCACCGGGAGAAGTAGACAGAGTCGACTAAGTAGAGAACTCTCTCGATCTGGATAATTCAGTAGAAGAAGCGGACAATCCACTCAAACTGGACCTCCAATGGAGGAAGTGGACGACCCACTCAGACTGGAAGACTTAATCGAAGAGTCACTCGAACTGGAAGATTCACTCGAACTGGAAGATTCACTCGAACTGGAAGATTCACTCGAAGAAGCGGAAAGCCTACTGGAACTGGACGATTCGCTGAAAGCGGACAGTTCACTCGAGCTGGATGATCCACTGATAGACATGGTTGATCCACTCGAGCTGGAAACTCCACTTGAGCTGGACGATTCACTGGAAGAAATGGATGAACTAGATAAGCCGCTCGAGTTGGACGATTCGCTGGAACTTGATAATTCACTGGGAGAAGTGGATGATCCACTCAAGCTGGGGAGTCCACTCGAAGAAGCGGAAGCCCCAGGAGAGCTAGACGATTCGCTAGAAGAAATGGACGAGCCGCTGGAAGCCGACAATTCGCTAAACGAAGAGGACGATGCACTGGAAGAAGGGGATGATTCACTTGACGGAGTGGAGGATGATTCACTTGACGGAGTGGAGGATGCACTTGACGGAGTGGAGGATGCACTTGACGGAGTGGAGGATGATTCACTTGACGGAGTGGAGGATGCACTGGGAGAAGTGGACGACTCAATGGAACTGGGAACTCCACTCGAGCTGGGAAATCCACTAGAGGAAGTGGAAGATTCACTGGAGGAAGTGGACGAGCCACTCGAAATGGACGCCTGTACCGGCCTCAAGTACAGCGGAATATCAGGACATACCAGACACCTAGCTGGGCGAACATCTCTTGGAGGTGGTCCCAGATACTGGATAGCCGATGGAATAAGCTGTGCGCCAGATTGAACGTTAGTCACGACAGAAATCAACGATACATCATACCCAGTACCGACGAGAAACCCGTAAATAAATGACTCTGATTGCACAATCAAAGTGTCATGAGAATACCCAAAATAAACGATGAGTCCATCGATTCCAATCAAATTACCATTACCCCACCCAGATACAACCATATTGCAAGGCAGCAGTGTGTCACGAAGGAAAATCTGCGACGATGGTGAAGAAAGGTACACAGTTTGGGAGGGTGGAAAGAGGTCCGAGTTGGAGTTCACAAAAGTAAGAAGTGAGTCTATTCCCACTGTGTAGCATCCAGTACCAGAAACACTTGCATCCTGATTGAAATTCACTTGATGCAAACAAATGGTTCCCGCATTCGTCACCGGTTGGGATGCAGAGCCGAAGTACGACACACCACCGGATCTAGAAGTCGTCTGATAATATGTGATAATTCCGTTGTTGACAACCAGGCCCAGGGACCACACATTCATGGTCAGACCGCCTGCGTTGCCAACGCCGACCGTGAAGAGGTTTCCATCATTGAGAAAATTGCCATTAAAAAAGAAAAAAGTGGGATCTGATGTCTCGTTCGCAGCATTAAACATAGTTACTCCCGTATTTGTGAAGTCTGCCAAAAAAGTCACCCTCATTCCGCTGTTGGAATTTGCGGAGTCGACGATGAACAACCCACCGTTGACAGTAACACTATTATAAAAGTTGTTTGCATTAGAAAAGCCATTTGCATTACCTCCGTTCCGGAGGTCAAAGACCAAATAGGCACCTGCGTCGACAGTGAGGTCTGAATGGTATTGGGCCAGGCCAACAATGTAAATATCCTGAGAAACGGTATCTGCACCAACTGCACTGATCAATATCAGAAGTAGGCAAAATAGCAACATCGAAACTTATTTCACTATTGAAGACCTGGGTTCTTACTTATACAACTGAGCATCCGATCAATAGATAATCCGTGCAGCAGCGAACGTGGCCCTGTGTGAGACGTGCGTCGATGCACTACTATACAGGACTCGAATAAAACTTCCCCGCCTCATTAACATGTCCACCTCAAGGGCACACTCTCAAATGTCCACAACACAGCCTTCTCTGGCGGATATCAAGCTCTTCAAATTGTTGATTTTACAGAATTCGATGCGATGACTAATCTCCAACGCTTCATGAAATAGCAGCGTGAAAACGAGAAGAGAATTTAGGTTGTGGCTTTTTCGGAAGTCGCCCCGTAAACCATACAATGCATGCAACTGCGTCGCGTCACAGCAGAAATGCTCAAAGAGAAGAGAAAGCTTGCCCGGCAATCCACAATAAGTCCTCTTCCCTTCTAGCTTGGGGCGGGCGGGAATATTTTTTTGTGATGGCAACATGAATTTTAGGCGACCATGCTCAATTGGGCATAAGGCAGTGGCCAGGTATGCAGGAGCGCATTACACAACTCATTAACAGAACTTGGGAAGTAATTGTGACACCACCATTTTCTCATTTTCTACATTAGGGGGAGGGGGGAAGGGGGGAAGGGTTCGGAATTTCCTCCTTGATTACATAGTTAAGTTATCTAAAGTGTTTATTCTTGATTCTTGAAAAAACATGGGGAATCCGCGAGGATGAAAGCTTTGGCTGCTAGGTATCCTAGTAGAGAAATCGAGTGAGCATGCTGCCGAAATTGCGGAGACTGCGCGCAAAGATAATATAGTTGTGCAGCGCTAACGCAGACACAGCGTCAAATGCGAAAAGAGGAAAAATCGTATCGCCTTCGGCCGGAAATCCGATACTCTTACGAGCAACCTCGTAATTCTATGTGATGAATTTTGACGATTTCTTATTCATTCTACCACACGGTTTTGCTGAAATTGCTTCTCCGATCGCAAATCAGTTCTAGTTGCTGTTTCGGTAACTTCCCCATTCATGCTTGGTCATACCTTCGAGTTTTCAGCCGGCACTGGTCAGCTGATTTTTACTCTGACTTCATGCCCAATGTCAATTTTCACTACTTAAGAGCCGTAGGCGAGGTCGATCAGTTCTATTATTTCCAATACTCAGGCTCTAATGTATTGGCAGAGGAACTCTCAATTTTTCGGGGGCATCTTCAAAAACAATATTGACTTCGAGCAATTGGGTCAACCATCTGCGAATCTAAGGATTCGATGAGGTGGTTAATCTGGGCCCAGATTGAAGGTCAATATCTTTTTACTACATGTAATAGAAAATCTCAAAGTCAATCACTAAAAAAAGAGTACTTATTGGGTGGTTCTTATTCTCTCAAAACCTTCCCCACAATAAAAATAAAGGAAGAAATAACCACTTCGCATCTCCTGTCACAGGATCATACATGATGTGATCAACAACACAGGACACAGCTCCAGCACCCTCATCACGTAAATCACACAATTGATTAATACATATACCTATGACGCAAATCGTCCTTATCAGTTAAGTCAGCCTGACTGTCCTCCTCAGGCACAGCACCCTCATCTTCTAAACGATCCCTCCTCTTATTCTCACGAATACACCAGAAGCGATAAAAGAGAACAATTGCCTCTAAAAGGACCCAGAATGCAACATCAACTGACAATCCAGTCCTATAAGTTGGATCCTTTGTGTAATCCCACCATTGGGGGTACACAATGGCAGCCACACTGTATCCAATGAAAAACACATTGTTGACAATAGACTTTCTGGTGTTTCCTCTTGTGTTGGAAGCAATCAAGGAAAGAAAGATACTCATGAAACTCGTGATGCAACTTCCCAACCATGCACCGACAATTCCTCCCCAGTGGTTTGATGCCGGAAGACTCAAGATTACAACATTTCCAACCAATGGCACGAGAATAAGGCCCATGATAATAAAGCACCTTTCTTTAGGGAAGATTCTTGTTGCTGCTACTCCCACCCAGATACAGACCAACTGTATGGCACCAGCAGGCAGACCATACTCCACTACCTGGTATTTATCGTATCCCATGTGCAGCAAGTACAATGATGCAAAGATAATGGGCCCAGAAGTCGCTGTGATCAAGAATCCGAAGAGAAACGCTGAAATCGTGATCCAGTCGAAATCAAATGACTCCCTTAACTGGTTGAGACTGAAGGACTGTTTCTCACCTCTGTCACTTTCCATAAGAATTCTTGCTTTGGCAATTTCTCTTTCACGTTCAGTTAAAAAGTAAGCAGTTCCCGGCTGGAATGGCACCAAAAAGTAAAAAAGCCCTCCAACCAAAATGGTCAACCCACCGGCTATCAAAAATGTGACTCTCCAAGTCGCAAGTGTGATGCTCGAGTTCTTTGCGATTCCATAAACTAGAAAGTTTCCGAAGATCTGGGCGATAGCATTACAGCTAATCCAGTAAGCGGTTCTCATTGCGTGCTCTTTCTTTCTATAATATAAGGAAGTGATAATGACAAACGATGGCTGCACTGCACCCTCAGCGAAACCAAGCAATACTCTCACAGCCAAGAAGCCGGAAAAATTGTTTGGGGCTGCAAGGCACATACAAATTCCACCCCACAAGATCACCGATATGCCAGTCACATACTTGATAGGAAACTTACTCAAGGCATAAGAATTCCAGAACTGAGAAAGCACCTGTGCAAGGTAGAAACCAGAAGTCAACCACGAATATTGATTTCCTTTCAAATTCAAATCAGTCTTCAACCCGAAAACAGCAGTGTATGACAAGACCTGCTTATCTAAATACTGGCAGAAAAATACTAGGCACATGATGGGAAGAACGTGAGTGTCGATTTTCCTCACCACAGTGCGCTCTTCCTCAGGCGTAAAATCGAAGACTGAAGAAGGGTGGCTCAGGACAGCCATCTCGGTTGCATTTTTTTCGTCAGACATGCTGTTCAATACTGTCTGATTCGCCTTCCTTAAGGGAAAAGACTGCTCACTTTATACCCCAGATTTGCGACATGCTATTTCGGGTACCGGTACCCGTGATAAGTGAGGAGCGCGAAAGTTTTCAAGATAGTGATAAGATGTAGGAGCGTACAACTCTCGGATCTGGAATATTGCGTGATATCCATCATCAATTGTAGTATGGCGAAGTCTATCCGAATTCGGAACAAAGTCCCACTTCAAGACAGAAGGCGCACCACTATAGCGTACGTACAATGTTGCGCCATGAAAGCGATCATTAAAAAATCGAACTAACTTCAGATGCACGGAGTGTCGCTCACGGAGAATCAAGTGCAATGGGTCGGTTCCGTGCCAGAATTGTAATAATAAAAGGAGGTTGTGCTCTATCGAGGCAATCAAGAAAAGCTCAACAATAGACGATAGTATGAGTAATTTGAAGCGATACAATTGTCAACTTGAAAGAGTCATTTTGGCGAAGACTCCAGGGTTGACTCTACAGGATTTACGAACAAATATCGATAGCTTGGAGAAATCCGTGGCAGTGGTGGATTTCTCAGGTGGTCAACATATTGTTGAACCAACTAAGGAGATCCTAGATGGACCAGACGATAATGTCATTGCACAATTGCCCAAGAAAATGGCATCCACATCGGACCAGAGTTTTATTAGCTTTATGGGTAACTCACAGGGGCCATCCACAAGCGAATATAATCACGTAGTGGACCAGGTACCACCAGAACTTTTGAGTGAAGCTGTCGGGTTGCTACCATCCTTGGGAAGGATGAAGAAGCTCGTCGATGTCTTTCTTGATGTATGCGAGACAAACTACTTCTACCTACATCCCCGGGACATATATCGCCAGATAGAGGAAGTTTACCAGAATGTCAACGATTCAACATACATCGCACGTCACTGGGTGTCTTTGATGCAACTCATGGGCATGCTCTCCATTGCCACCAGTTGGGAGTACTTCAAGAATAATAGTCAAATGCCTCGCTTTCGAGAGGGGATTATCTGGGAGGATATTGGATATCCGTACTTCCTTCTGATGCTACCATTTGTGGGGTTCTTAATCCACAACAATAACCTACAGAGCATCCAGATTTTCCAGCTCATGGGTGTCTACATGACAACCAAGAGGGTGGACACCGTAGCTTTGTGTATTGATCATGGTTATAGGTACTTGAGTTTGGCTATAGAAATTGGGCTCACTAACAAGCTTCATTTGGAAGAAACGTATAAACACATGACTGAAAATGATAGCGAAGTTTGCAGAAGGATTTGGTGGTCGTGTTACTGTCTTGAGCGGCGATTGGGGTTCAATATGGAGAAGCCGGAATTGGTAGATCTCAAAGAAATTACAGTTTCATTACCGCGTCCGAACTCAAGTCTTTTGCACATGGATGGAACCTCCAACAGGACAAACCAGCGGTCGTTGATTGAAGTTATCAAGCTCTTCAGAAACATTTCTGATTTAGTATATCTTTCAAAGAAAGGGACAAATATCACTATCAGCTCAAAAACTGTGAAAGAGATTTCGCTTCTGTTGGACATGTGGAAAGAGCTGGTGAATGAGCGAAGAAGAGGACCTGAGAGCTTCGAGCGGCTGAACCAATGCTTGAACTACAGAGCGAATAAGCATCTAGATC
Organism: Sungouiella inulinophila; assembly: GCA_030562885.1. Lineage (NCBI taxonomy): Eukaryota > Fungi > Ascomycota > Pichiomycetes > Serinales > Metschnikowiaceae > Sungouiella > Sungouiella inulinophila. The sequence goes on from JAKUAG010000002.1 coordinate 9,091, forward strand.
TTTTCTACTACTTGGGTAAAATATACCTTGGAAAGCCTTTCTTGCTTTTTCATGTGGAGAACCAACTAAAAAAGGAACCGAAAAGTGCTCAGAGTCTGTTCATCAACTACATGACTTCTGTGTGCATAGATGCTGCCTATAATATCTTCGATATTCTTACGGACATGAACAACAAAAACCAGCTTGGCATCTATTCATCGACAGACCTCAATTTTTGCAATATTGGATTGTTTGTCACTATCGCCTTCTTGAAAATCGACTCCTCTCACAGCACGCGAAATTTCTTGAGAAAAGGACTTGATATTTTGAAAGAGCTCTCCAAGGGCAGTTCTAGCGCAAAAGTCAACATATCCATGTTTAAGATGTTTGATAAGGATTTGAATCACCTGCATGGCTTTCAAGATTCACCTACTACGTTAGGAACGCCGGGGATGTTTCCTGATTGGGATGTCGACATCTACACCTCCGACTTACCGTTCAATAGCATGGGCTCGCTACCAATACCCAAAAACGATAACAATGGCTATGACGGTGATGCCATGAGCCATTCTTTCCATGATGAGTTTCTCTCCAATTTCTACATTAGTTAATCTCGGGTACTTGTACCCTGGACATTGCGCACTGGTCTTATCGTGTTCGGGTACACGTACCCGAATCGTGGAGATATAAGTGCACAGATAGCTGTAGATAACAACTAAACAGGACAAAAGAGAAATGAAAGTGGAAGATTTCGACGTGGACGAGAGAGTCACGAAAGATGTAAAGCAACTGATGAAACCGTGGAGACTTCCCAAGCCAAGAAAGATTTGCTTCACAAACTGTAATGTGATTGATGTTCTCAACAATAAGGTGTTGGCCAACGTGAACGTTACTACAGACCGCGGAGTATTCGTCGATATTTCATCCACCCAACCAGACAGCGATACCTTTGTTGTCGACTGCGCTGGTAAGTATCTCTGCCCAGGTTTATTTGACAACCATGTGCATGTGCTGGCAGTTCCCGGTGAGAGCGACTTGGGCAAGTTGATGCTGATGCCTAAAATAAAGGCAATGACAAGAATCGGATACGTTTGCGCAGCCATGTTGGCTAGAGGGTTCACTACATTGCGTGATTGTGGAGGAGCTGATGCTCTTATTAAACATGCGATCGCTGATGGATCCATGAGGGGGCCACGACTTCTTATTGCCGGACATGCAATTTCACAAACGGGTGGTCATGGTGACATGAGATCAGGAGATCTTCCTGGGGAGTCTTTTGACAGTTGTGGATGTCACATTAATCTGTTGGGTGTTGTTGCTGATGGAGTGCCTGAATGCTACAAAGTGGCCAGAGAAGAGATGAGACGAGGGGCGGACTTCATCAAAATGATGGGGAGTGGCGGTGTGGCATCTCCAACTGATAAGATTGAGAATCTTCAGTACTGCGATGACGAGATCCAGGCTTTAGTCAGAGTGGCTGAATCCTATGGAACTTATGTGACTGCTCACGCATATACACCGGCATCCATTCAACATTGTATCTCCAATGGTGTTAAGGGTATCGAGCACGGAAACTTGATCGACGATCAAACTGCTAAAATGATGGCAAAGAATGGATGTTACTTAACCCCAACACTTGTCACATATAAGATCATGGCATCTGATAACTATTCTTTCTTTTTCACAAAAGATACCATGGAGAAAAACAAGCAGGTACTATACAAAGGGCTCGAATCTTTGTCGATTGCAAAACGCAATAAAGTGAAGATGTGTTTTGGCTCGGACTTGTTGGGTCCTATGGGAGTTTACCAACTTCAGGAATTCTTTATCCGGAGTAAGTTTTTAACTTCTCATGAGGTGTTGATGTCTGCCACTGTTACCCCAGCTGAATGCAATGGACTTTCAGAAAAGCTTGGCCAGATCAAACAAAATTTTATTGCGGACATGATTATGTTGGAGAAGAATCCGTTGGAAGATGTCAGTATTCTTGATGAGCCCGAGAAGTACTTGACTATGGTGATGAAGGACGGATTGATTTTTTCTTCTTCTCATGAAGGACTTACCAGTGACGTTTCTAATTAGTTGATATCGCAAATCATTGGAAATGCTGAATGATCGGCCAGTGCATCTGAAAAGATGATTATATCAAGAATCGAAATTGATACGATAACGAGTATTTTTCTATACATGTATCTTGATAATTTAGTTTTGTAGCGTAGGTATGAGCCACTTACTATTAAAGTTGGAGTGAAAGAAATTGGAGGAACTTTTCAATGTCTCTCCCTTTGGAACCTTGGGGCGATTCCTCTTTATTTGCCTCCGGAACCAAAGACTTCATGTAGATCTCCACCCATAAACCATTACGAATCGAGAAAAGGCTTCCTGGGGAATGGTTGAGTTTAAGATGTTGATGGCATTGTTGCAGATGATTGCTTACCGATAAATATGACATACAATTTAATTAGTCTGTCAACGCATCTCAAGAAAAAGCGACGTGCATGACCCCGCCTTATTGTCCCGTTGACTTGCAGGGAAAGGTCTTGGCATTGGAAGATCTCCACCATTACCACCAAACATTCCCTTTCTGCTTTCAATAAATTAAAGACGAGCTCTGCTGTAGCGGGACGCATGTTCTCGTAGATTAGAAATTAAAGTATTGGAACAATGGACAACTATTAGCCTAGCTAATGCATGTACTCGTGCAGGAGGAAGATCGGATTGTAATTCTCAGTAGCGCCATTCTAATTAGGCAACGAAAAGTACAGCATCCCATCAATACAGAAACAGCAAGAGATACATCCTTCACAATTTCACGTCAAAGTCATAATTGCTAGCTTTTCTTAAGGCTGAAATCAGAAAATTTCTTCTGGAGGTGCGGGATATGCTAATAGCACAAACTTGCCACAATAAGTGAAAGAGAAAAGCGGAATTTGATTTTATGCAGACTATGTCATAAGAAAATAGTTCTAGTAAACTTATCGCGGTAGTGAGAAAGCGCAAAGCGGAATCAATCAGTGATCCAAGTCAAGTAAAATCACAAATGGGTCTCGACTCTGGTATGACTCAAAGTATTAGGGCCATTAATGTTCTGGTGACTAATGCGTAGTCTGTTGTAAATCTCGAAAAAGTCTGGCTAGTGGGCAACATACACCCATTGGAAACGCTTCTCAATCATGAAATTCACGGTGATCACTTCTACAAGACGTGCCTCTCCTTCAAATCAAACAAACACGCATCACGGTGACGTATTTTCTCGTAACTTCGACATAAGAGATGCCAAATCCCGGATCTTTCGGGCCGAACTGTGTCGCACGGATACATCTAAGACGGGTATAGAGCGAAAGTGGAAAATCGAGCTGCATCCAAGATGTTTAGCTCCGCAGACGCGCTGCCCGAAATACGATGATTAAAAAGAGAAAATCAGTCCCAGAGCAACTCCTTTGCCTGTTATCAAAGCATCACCATCATCACTCCTCTCTACACAATATAGCACCCAATCTCAACCTCGAGACCATGAGTGAGCGTAGGGTATTCGTTCAATTAGCATTCTCATGTAGCGTTGGGACCCCCGGCACTTGCATACTACATATTAGGAAGAATCGACCCATTCCTGCTTGTTCATACGTCCCACCTCATGGAACGAGAAGCTTGCAAGTCGGCCAAAGAATACCGTGTTTTTTTTTTTTGCTTCGACGCATTGGCAGATAGCTACGTGCAATGCGACAGATAAAACGGGCTATATACCTGAGGACCTTGACCCGGCCAACCAATAAGCCGCCCTGCATGTGGGGCTCTATAAAATATGGTACGTATGTCAAATTATGCAGTCGTTGGGGAGATCCTGTCCGCGTGATGCGTTTGTGCTCTTAATCTACGTGGCAAACAAAACAGCTGTCACGCTAGATTCTGAAGGTTCTGCTCCGAAAGCAATTAAGCATGCCAAGTGAAATGAGTTGCACTGTGGTGGAGGCGAGAAAAGAAACTACGGGCTCCAATAACAAGAATTAAGGGCTCACTCCTCGGAAGACCCTCAAACTTAAAGTATCGGTCTATTCTGTAGAATATACAGGGCGCGCGATTTGGTGACCTACAAATAAACTCTGGTCCTGCTTATTAGTATTTTTAGAATCTGTTGCCCACTCTCAAATAACGAAGAACGGCGTGTCACTTCATTCTACAGACTCTTTATTCTCCATGTCCTATCTACGTCTGCTGCGGCGGATCCGCCACTACGCCAAGTCCTCGGGAGTTGCGGTCATCCTCACATTCTTCTTCGTATTTCTATTTCACGAGAAAAGCATCCACGCCAACGGATGTGGGGGAAGCTTTTCCTGGCCAACTAGTTTAAACTCGTCACTTGTTGACATGTCTGCCACTAATGAAATCCTGGCAAAAATCGCCCATATCAAGAGCTTTTACGTGGATGATCAGGCCGGCAAGTTGAAGAGTGCTCATCAATATTATGACCAGGTGATGAAGGCCATCGTCGACGCCAAACCGGCGTGCGGGAAGTTGTCAAACTATCCAAACGGAGGCGCTCCTACAGAGAGAATCGATTATGAGCGAAAGAGTGACGAGTTCACCGAGAAGCATCTTTTGCTGTTCTTGCAGTTGGACAAGTCTGAATACAAGCTGATGACAGCTTCTCACCGGTCTGTTATGAAGAATCTCCCTGACGAGACTCCTGAAGGTCTTTACAGCGGAGACGGAATTGTATACGTGGGAGGAGGGAGATTCAACTGGTTGGCACTTCTCTCCATCAAGAACTTGAGAGCTCTAGGGTGCGAGTTGCCTGTCGAGGTTTTCATTCCAAGCTTGGAAGAGTACGAGCTCGAATTCTGCTCTAGCGTGCTTCCTTCATTGAATGCCAAATGCATACATCTTTCTACGGCACTATCTGGCGACGAACTGAAATACGCCAATCAGTTCACTTTTCTGGGTTACCAGTACAAATCGTTGGCCATTATGCTTTCCAGCTTTGAGAATGTTCTCTTGTTGGATAGTGACAATATTCCCGTTAAGGCCCCCCAAAGTTTATTCACCCAAGAACCATTCACGTCCATGGGTCTCATCGTATGGCCCGATTTCTGGCACCGTACCACATCTCCTCACTATTTCAAGATTGCAGGAAATGAGGTGAGCAAAACAAGAATTCTTCCGAAGTACCACGTGCACTCAGGAGACTACATTGAACAAGCCAACCTTGTTGGCATGGACTGGGGGATGCGTCCTTTGCATGAACGGTTTGGTGCCATCCCCAATCCTTCTTCTGAATCCGGTCAGTTGATGATCTCCAAAAAGACCCATATGAAAGCACTTCTCCTAGCCCTCTATTACAATGTATATGGGCCAGGTTATTACTATCCTCTCTTATCACAAGGAACTCCTGGCGAGGGTGATAAAGAGACTTTTTTGGCTGCAACAGTGGTCCTCAAGAAACCATTCTACCAGGTTCTGAATTACTTGGTTGCATTGGGAAACGTGAAAAACGATGCATTCAATGGTAATGCTATGGGTCAGTATGATCCAGTCGAAGATTACATCTGGAACGAGCAAAAGATTGAGTTGAGGAGTAAGTTTCAGGGTGAAGCTTACAAGAAGGAATCAGAGAAACTAGAGAAACCGCATATGATGTTCGTTCATGCCAACACTCCCAAACTTGATCCTTGGAAAATGCTTAACGACCAGGAGAACGTCGACGACAAAGGCAACCGCTACAGACTATATGGGCTTGGGATGAAGGAGAGAACTGGAAGCGATATGGAGCAGAGCCTATGGACGCACATGGACGAGTTACTCTGCAAGAAGAAGTTGAAGATCGACCTATTCAAAGATGTCAATAGAAGAGTTCTTTGTCATGAGATCGAAGAGCACCTCGAATGGTTGGTTTCTACAGAAGACACTCTTGAATAAAGAACCCAGAAGCATGCATTGGCTAGAACTTTACGGTACTTTATATCTTCATTTAATGATTCAAGTTCACATTTATTCAAGCTCTATATCTAAGAAGACTGCGACTTGACAGCTACAACAATGTCTTGCCTTTTGGAAGTCGAGCCCACATCGTCGGTCTCATCATCAAACTCGGTAATTTGTATCTGCTTGTTCTCCCTTTCCTGAAGGTATCTCATGGCGAGAATTACGATGGCACTGCTTATTACCGTAGCAAACATTGCCCAGCAACCTTTTCTAAATTTTGGAGCAGTCGAGGCCCCGTAGAATAGTAACAGCCACCACGCATTTACGGCGTTACTGAACATATTCATGGATGCGAGAACCACGGCCCGCTCTTCCAAATCATTATAGCACACAACATTCGCCCAAGAGAAGAAAACCGGCTGACCAGCATAAGCAAAACCACTGATATAATGTGCGGCAAAGACATGACTCTTAGAGAGGGGATTTGTGACAATTAAGACGGTAGAAATGAAGAGCATGGTAGCGATGACTAAGCCGGCTTTCCAATGAGATTTACCCTTTTGAAAGTCGATGTAGTAACAAAGCAAGAAGTTGGCAAAGATGCCGACAGCAAAGACTCCCATTGGTAAGTGGTTTCTGTCTTCAACCGAGTAACCGAAGTACTTGAGCCAAAGCGAAAACAAACTGTTGGTTGCAAACGATTCGTTCTCACCTCCAAGTACCCACAAGAACGAGAATAAGTACCAACGCCATCTTCCAAGTACACGCTTGAAGACCGACCAATCAAGGTGAGTGGGGTCACGCGCCGGCAATCTGGACTTTGCAAGGGCAATTTCCTTCTCGTTGAAGTAAAACGCCTTACAGGTCTCTGGAGTGTCGGGGAAGAAAATAAGTCCGTACAAACAAATGGGAATGGTGATGGCGAAATCAATGATGAACAACCATCTCCAGCCAGAGATTCCCCTCAAATCATCCATATTTTTGTAGATGGCAGCTTGCATGGTCGACGAGAAGATGTTACCGATGAGACCACTTGACGTGAACACCGCTGCACGCTTTGCCAACTCGGCTTCTGTATACCAGGATGCCAAGAGTAAGTGACAGCCCGTAAAAGTCAGAGCTTCAAAGACCGCCTGGAAGAAACGAATAGCACAAAGCTGCTGGTACGAGGTAACCTTGTACATTCCCAATGTGAGTAGACCCCACGAAAATGAACAGAATGAGAGCCAGTAGCGAGGACGCACCTTAAGCAACATCAAGTTGTGAGGAATCAACGCCACAGTGTACCCGACACTGAAGCAGGTGTTGATCAAGTTGAACTCGTCCGCTTTCATGTTCAAATCCTCTTTCATACCACTCACGTACGCATTACTCAAATTGAGTCTGTCCAAGTAGTTAACCCAGTACAATAGACAGCAGAAGGAAAGAACGAACCAGTCAATCTTGAAAAGCAATTTCCTTTCTTCTTTGGTGGATGGCCGCGGGCCCCAGAAGATGTCTTTGACTTTGCTTAGCATGTGGTGGGGAAGACCGATATGAGCATTTGGTGAATTATTTAAATAATGACTGGACTGCTGGAGATCACAAAGATTTCCCGAAGCAGCACTCCTGCACATATTTCCACCCTCGGAATTCGGTTTATTGTACCTGTCTTATCAATGTCACAAATGCAACCAGACGATAAGGCCGACCCATGGGCTCAGCGGACTGCCTATTCAGGAGGTTATCGTAGCGTTTGAGTAGGTTTCAATCCAGTAATTATTTCTTTCTCGCTCTGTATACTGTGGTTCGCATTTTCAGCTCCGAATTCTCTTACTTCCAATTTAGGAGGATTTTGGGCCCCAATTCGACCCATACTGATCTCGTTATTTTTCTTTGATTCCCCTACTCGTCACCTCAATCAACATATCAGTTACTCTAATCTCTATTTAAATCAATCCTTGTACTTCGAAAGTGCAGAATCAACAACCCTCAACATCTCGATCACCTTCTCTTCTTGGAACTTACGTCCGACCAACTGTAAACCCACTACTCCACCATCGGTCTCCTCCGGATCGTAGTCCTTCCAGATGTTTTCATCTGTTTTCGAGTAAAATTCCAGTCTAGGGTGCTTGGAGTCAATGTCTTTGCTGGCTCTTGTAACTGGGAATGTTCCCACAGAGTAATCCAAAAGATTGAAAGGCGAAGTGTATCCAACATAGTCATGGAACTTGGCAATTGGGTTTCCAGCAAATGGAGTGGTTGGCATGATGATTGCATCAATTGGGAGACCAGTGGAAGTCTTCAAAGCACTCTGGTTCCAACGGTCGAGATACTTCTTGGCCAAAGCTGTTCTCTCTGCGTGCAACTTCCACAACTCAGAAACTTTCATCTCAGGGGTGGTGCCGTACATGGCCATGTACGGGAAGAATGGCTCTCCGGTTTCTTCCACTTCTTTCTTCACGTGGACACCACCGTCACTGACGAAAAAGCTCGTGATGATTTCAGACAAACGGAGGTGGTCGGTTGGCTCCCAATCAACCACCTCATGGCCAGCCTCCAACAATGCCTTCTTGGTCATTTCTACACCGCGAAGAACAGGAGGAGTGGGACGGACCCATTTGTCGTCGTCCAAAATGGCAAAGGTCAATTTCTCAGGGAGATCCACCTGCTTCCATGGTAACTCAACCATCTTGGGATCATAGTTCCATGGCTCCTTGTCAACCACTGCCTTACAGTAGAACTTCAATGTCTCCAAATCGGAGCAAATGGGGCCATTAACACTGTTCACCGACTCCAAACCAGGGAGCCCAGAACGAGCACCATAGGTGGGAAATCTGCCGAAAGTAGGTCTCAACGAGTATACCTGACTGAAACTGGCAGGAATTCTAATGCTTCCTCCGATGTCTGTGGAAATGGCAATGACATTGCTCAAGGCTGCAATGTTAGCACTTCCTCCGCTGCTTCCTCCGGCAGACAAGAGTCTATTAAATGGGTTGATGGTGGTTCCATAGATGTGGTTGTCGGTTTCTGGCATCATCATTGCGACTGGAACATTGGTCTTGACGTAGAACACTGCACCCATTTCCCTGAGCATTTCAATGAGGGCCGAATCGACCTCAAACTTCTCGGGCTTGAAGCAGAAATTCACTATTCCAATCGTTGTAGCCTGGCCCTTGATGTTGAAGTTGTCCTTGATGGCGATTGGAAGGCCGTGGAAAGGTCCCACCACAGAACCGGTTTTGGCCTGGTAATCGTCTAACTCCTGAGCCTGCTTGAAGGCTTCCTGGAAAAACACCTCGGACAAACAATTAGTCAATTGATGTGCGATGGAGGCTCTGTGACAGAAGGCCTTACACACCTGCAACGAAGTCCACTTTTTCAGCTTGATGTTCTCCACAATAGTCTGTGCAGAGGAGGAGGTAATTTCCAACTCTTCGGCTGAAAGCTTCCCAGCCTTTTCAATCCATTTGGAAACATCCTTGACCGCTGTAGAGGGCAATTCATCTTGTGGTACTAACCACTCGGGGATAAACTGGGCATCTCTGAGTTGACGCTTTCTTGATGCGATCTCTTTGTAAATCTGGGGCTTGATGGTCATGATTGTCGGATAGGAAAATGCTGACGAGAATTTTCTAGATAATGAAAATGAAGGGAGTAGTCGTCACCTATAATCTCCGCTGTACGCTGAAGCAATTACCTTGCTAGAGCGGACAAAGATAAGATTCTGGAAATAGTAACCCGAGGCACATGGTGGGGACCCTCGAAACGGCCGGAAGTGCGATAACGTTTCCGAGGTACTCAGACTGCGTGCGGCTGCATTTTCCTCGATACCATACTTAAGTGGCCATATTTCCTCAGGTCACAGGGACAAAATCGAGTCGATCCTCGATACAATTGGCTGGTGTGGACAAGATTGCGAGCGGAGGTTGAGAACATTTGTTTGAGATAAGAACGGATTGCCTAATCCAGTTTTTTTCGCAAGTGGATTCGCGATGGTTGCAACATCCAACAGATTGCTGAGATAACCAAGTAATCCAGGAGAGAAATTTCGGGAATTAAATTCCTAGTTAATTATTTTGCGGCTCTTTGTGGCTCGTTTTCTACAGTCCTTGCAGTATTGGTTTATCGGATAACTTTTATTGAATTTCAAATCTACTATGGTCTAGTTTATGCCCACTTACCAAGGAAACTCATCAACGCCATTCCTGCGATAAGCCCGAACATAGATAACGCGACTCTCAAGAGTCCAGCCTTTGCAAGTGGCCCGTATAACCAGTCGTGAGCAAGCATCTCGATGAGACCAACCCAAAGCAAAATACCTGCGGAGAAGGCGTCCAAGGTTCCAATGGCTATCACGGTACTTGGATCGTTTCCATTAAAGTACAGCAAAACACCGATACCAATTCCCATTCCCACTGGAGTGGTGACAGCAAAACCCATTGCCATGAGAATCTTGACCCAGATGGAGTTCTTCAAAGCAGCGATTCTCGAACCAAGTGCAATACCTTCGAATGCCTGGTGGAAGAGGATAACGATGAACAATGTAATGTAGGAGGAGTCACCAGCCACCACAGTAGTGACACCAATCAAAATCGAATGGAAAATGATACCTGCTTCAAGCATCATCACTGAGATTTTGTCTGTTGTCTCGACCCCGTGGGCGTGGTCATGGCCCGATTTCTGTCCAGAACTCCCCTTCTCATTGTCGTCAGAGATACCGTCGCTTTCACCCTCTACAACTTTTGATCTAGCCGTCAAGAGTCTGGTAGTAAGGTAATCAGCCAAAAATCCAACAAAGAGACCTGCCATGACAATAGCAGTAGCAGTAGATTCGTAATGCAACTCGAGACATTCGTTGCCGAACATCAACATAGAATGGGTGATCAAATGCACGAGTGCAGTTGAAATGATAACTCCAGTACCAAATTGGGCAAGGAAGCCCACAATCCAGTCGATTGCAGTAGTGTTGAACCTGCTGAATACCATTGGCAAGAATACTCCGATGCTACTGGCGGCCAAGATAGCAAAGAGAGTGCCGATTCTTAAGGGAATGTTGTAGTCTCTATCGGTTCTCTCACAGGTCTTGTGCTCGGCTCCTCCTCCCACGCAGTGTTCGACTCCAGCGTGGAAATGGCAGTTTTTCCCGGATGAGTCAGAAGAAGATTCTCCTTCGGTGCTCTCGACAACGAACTGGACCTCCAGATCTCCATCCATACAGAACACGTCCGTTTCGTGGGAGTGGCAGCCAGTGTAACTGGAAGGAGCAGAGCCAGTGTTAGTAGGAGCAGGAGAAATGTAACCTTCGTGTCCGGAACCATCCAAACAGAATTGAGTTGTGCCATGGAAGTGACAACCGGTGATGGCAGTATTTTGGCCACTAGCAGAAGTAGTGGTCACGGAGTGGGATGCATCACCATGATCGTCTGAGTGATCCTCTTCGACAACGAATTGAACTTCAGAGTCTCCGACCATACAGAAGACATCAGTAGCGTGAGCATGACAGCCGGTATAACTAGAAGGAGCTGAAGCGGTGTTGGTTGGAGCGGGAGAGATGAAGCCTTCTCTCCCTTGACCATCCAAACAGAACTGAGTAGCACCATGGAAGTGACAACCGGTGATGGCAGTATTTTGGCCACTAGCAGAAGTAGTGGTCACGGAGTGGGATGCATCACCATGATCGTCTGAGTGATCCTCTTCGACAACGAATTGAACTTCAGAGTCTCCGACCATACAGAAGACATCAGTGGCGTGAGCATGACAGCCGGTATAACTAGAAGGAGCCGAAGCGGTGTTGGTTGGAGCGGGAGAGATGAAGCCTTCTCTTCCTTCGCCATCCAAACAGAACTGAGTAGCACCATGGAAGTGACAACCAGTAATAGCAGTAGTTTGTGCAGCGGCACTGGTGGTAATAGATTGACTCGATTGGGTCGATTGGGTCGATTGGGTCGATTGGGTCGATTCGGTCGATTCGGTCGAATGGTCAGCTGCAGTTGCATCCACCACAAATTCCACTTTTCTCCCAGCAAGCGAACAGTAAGTGACGGAGCCGTCACCGTGACACCCCGTAATGCTGGTAGGCTTGGAGGCACCTGTCGGAGCAGGGACAATTTGGCCCTCTACATCGCCTGTGACACAGTAGTAATCAGTGCCATGAGCATGACAATCGGTAACCGCGAAGCCGACAGCCAAGGAAGACAAAATCGCAATAAGAGCAACTCTTCTGAACATTGGATGATTGTACGATGATTCTATGTCATGTTTGCCTATTTGTGAAGACTTATATAACAATGCCAAGAATCGCTAATAACCATTGTGGTTGTCAAAAAAGCCGATGAGTATACTGAAATTTTTCTTAATTTTTTTAACCATAGAGATGACAGCGTCTTCAAGATTATTCCATTAAGCTATATGGTGCTATTGGTGAAGAAATCGGTCCAGTTGCTAAACTGTGATGCATTTCGCGATTTCAATTTTGCGTCGCTTTTTAGCCGTACAATTTAAGCGACTTCCAAACTAAAATAGAAATATTAAGCACACCACAATAGAGTCACCAAGAAAGGCATAATTACTGACAGGATGCATGCTCTTCCCTGCAAAATTGCTTATTACTATTTAAATGCCCAACTATGGTGGTTACAGAAATGTCTTGGCAATGCTAGACTCTTGGTGGCTGCGAAACCTTCATCTCAGCGTGTACGTACTTAATCGAAAAAGGCTTGATTAGATCTTCGATCTTTGGACTCCTTTTTCTTTTCGTCAGCCAAAACACTCTCGAAAAACTTCAATTTTTTGTCGTATTCGTTCTTGGCATCTGAGTTATCCTTATTCCTATGCTCCTCTTCGAGAGTTCTAGCTTCTTCCCCGAAGCGGACGCAGAAGTTGTAGCACTTGTCAATCGCACATTGCACATTTCTTCCGTTGAAACCAATGTCTCCAGCAATAATTTTTCCTTTTCCATCCAAAGATGGCTGGGAGATGAATGATTGAATAGTCTGCATACGAGGGTCAGTCACAGGCGGTTGGAGGAACAAAGTACCATCAGTAACGCTCATTAAGGCACTGAGAACTCCTTGCAAATTGACTCTGTCAACACTGAAATCAGAGACTGAGAACGCGAGAGTTAACTTGTCGTCAGCTTTCCAGCGTCCATCAACAACGTCAAGAGAGTCGATGTTCCAAGCAGAAATACCGTTGGGGATAACAGCGTTGACTCCGTCACACACGCCATATGGTCTATCCACGTACCATGGATCAATTGGGACATGCAACGAGAAGAAACCGGAAATGTGGGAGATCTTGAAGAAATTTCTTTTGGCTTCTATAATCGACCCGTCATCGCCCGTTTTCGTGTATGTCGCCTCGTCTTTCGTCATAACCATCAAGTTGGGCCTGTAGAACTTCGACCCACACCCACAACTATTCAAGTGGGCACGGGCAAATGCAACATACACTTCTCGCCCAGGCGGAAGCAACTTGTTGAGGGGGATATTCGTCTGTTCTTTCAACAAAGTATTGATATTAATGAATGGGGTTCCTCCGCGCATAGGGCCAATGCCTCCGTCGTTCTTGTAGACACATTCGCACTCTCCTCGGTTATTTGTAATATCACATTTTAGAATCTCCAAGTTTTCGAGCTGGGTCGCAAAATAGACATACTTATCATGACCGAATTCCATCCTCGAGGAGTCACTGACCAACGGTGACCAGTTTTTGTTTGTTCCCAGCTTTCCACGGTGCAAAATGTTCATCTCCACAATCTTAGAATAGACAATATTATCAGTAGATTCTTCCTTTCCGGCATTCACATGTTCTTTCCCTCTTTTCAACTGAAATGGGAAAAGAGTGAAGATCGATCTGAACTCTTTATTCTCTTCCTTGTCGTTTTCCTTCACGATTTTGCGATGCACGGCGTTGCATACAACCAAAGGTTCCTCATATCCGTTCTTGTTCTTCACCAAAACCACTCTTGGATCTTCTGGACCGTAGTACCTCGTGCCGGAACTGCCATGATCGTGGTGGAATGGCACAGGCAAGAGACGTGGAAACCTATACGAGTAAAAGTCCTGGTTTCCCACTTTGAATGTTGGTGCATCCTCGCCTAAGTCGTTGGTAGGGAATACAAGACGAACATCTTTGAGCTCATGCCAGTTTTTGTCGAACACCTGTGCCAACACATAACTCACTTTTGGATTATCTCTGGATCTGAATGGAGAGAAAAGAAAACGAGAGATGACAAGATGTACCGAGTGGTCCTTGAGCCACACCGATGAACCGGAAAGTCTAAACCAAAAGGAGGAAGTCATTTTGGACTTCATTTGAGCTCTCAAGTGGGTGAGATAAAGTGGACTTGTCTCCTTATAGTACGGGTCGTGGTAATGGTCCAACTCCTCAAGAACTAACCGTAAAACGTGTTCGAAATTTCCCGGAATGGTGACTCTTTCGTCGACTTTCAACTCGTCCAACCCCACATAAAGGTCCTCGTCACATCTGGTCTTGTCTCGATCTTTCCCAGAGTGGAAAAGCGGCACCGGTTCGTGGTTCATGAACGGAGACAGCTGCAACACGGGTCCGGCCGTTATATCCTTCGCTTGCACTTGGAGGATTGGCCAGTCGGCACTTTTGGTATTTTTGAGATGCTTCCGAATCTCTTTGTGGTTGAACGCGTAGCCATTTGGCAACAAGATCTTTCCCGTCCACGGCAGCGCGGGGCCATCCAAAAGACCGCCACTACCGACGCCCTGAAGCAGCTTTGAAGGATGTAGAACCGCCAGAGCCATTTCCAACGTTTCTGAGATTGCACTATCATCGTACGTTAGCAACTGGAAGTACAATACAAGCACCGAGGTCACAAACGCAACCAAGAATAGGGGCTCAAGCCGCAAGTACTGCCTGAGCTTAGCCACAAACATTGGAGGTATTCAGGATGGTAGGAGGTGTTGATAGGGTCCTGTAGTTAGAAAGACAAGTTGTTAGGAGTATAACTGCAGGGGAAAAGTTCAAAGGGTGTAGTGTATGGGTTGGTTATGAGGCAGCAGAACGCCAGAACGCCAGATCATTCGGCAAAAGATCCTCGGATACGGGTGACGACTGGCTGACTATGGGTTTTTTCAGGAAAATCTAATATGAGGCTTGAAAACTAAAATGGCCTCTAGCAACTTATAATGTGCTCTTTGCCTATATTGGTAGAGTCCCCAATACGGGGCTTAGCTACAGGCCCAAAGGTTTGATGGGCAGTTTTCGAGATAGGCACGATTGTTGGAACTACTTCAGGCAATGGTTGAGGTTACTTGGGACGCAAAACCACATCCGATATAGACGACGACGCGTTTGGCCTAGTTTTTGCCTCCTCATTTTTTTTTTTTTGGGACGGTAGACCGAAGACGGGCACTGGAGATTCCGAAGTTGACAGCAATTCTCTCGCACGATCAGTTCCGGATTGTGGGGCGGTCCAGCTATTGGTCGCACGACCATTCTGGTTTACGCTGCAGCGATAAAAATAGCTCACTTGTTGATTAAATTGGCACTTGTGTCGTTTTCTTGGTGACAGCTCATCACCGATGTCTAAGGACGCCTAATAGGAGTACAGAAACATTGATAACTCATTTAGAAAGGTGGATCTATGAAAATGCGTGTTTCGACTGAAATTGAAGAATGTCACCATCGCACCTAACTATTAATTTTGGCGTTGATAGTATAAGCAATTCGGTGGTGAAAATATTGTCTGGGCCAAATGAATTCTAAGACATGCAACGTAGTCAAGCTTTCCAAGCTTTCAAAAGCAGACAGACATTCCTTTTACAATGGCTAGCGATCAAACCTCTGTTTCGTATGAGCCGCGATTAGGCACACTAACTGTTTGAGCCCAACGCCATTTCCGACAAAAAAGAGAGATGGGGGATTGACGAAGCTGCTTGATGATGGCTCTACACAATAGTCGCGAAAAGTTAAGTCTGTAGCTTTTAGAATGTCCTTGCATCACTCGTAGTCCACACTAAGTAACAACAGGTAGACTACGAAGAATAACAGAATATGAGATGGAGTCTGACAGTCTTCTAATTTGTCATTCCCGCAAATCCTTGAATGGAGAGGGTAACTCTCATTCGTGAAATAACCTATAAATCTAACAATTGCAACGAGATAGACAGTGAGGTACCTCCTTTTCTGTCATGTGCATCCAATCCTGTTACAGCACTGCTCGTGATTATTTCTTGGATTCTGATCGCAAAAACAGGTATAGATATGATTCCAGAGAGATAGACTACTTCGATCACAGTAGAGTAGTCAGCTATCAAGACTGCCATTGTTCTTTCCATACTTTTCGATACGTGGACATTGTTGCTCCTTTTGTCTGTATAATCACTGACAAGAGATAATCCTATCTCATTTGCATTTGTCCACACCACCCTTTCTCTCTTTTTTACATTCACCTCACAGCATTTAGAACGAATCGTAGATCCGTTACGACTTGAACACACTTTTTGCGCCAATTAGCTCAAATTTCCACTTTTTCTTTTTTTTTTTTCTTTTTATTATATTCGCTTCCTTCTTATTTTATTTTTTCTAACCTTCCTCCACTATTCTGGCCCTTCTTCCTCCTACTTCCAGCCCACCTACATACACTACTTTCACCTGCGAAGACCATCTCTTCTATCCACCATGACCGCCCAACAACAAGACCTCGTCTTCTTCTCCGATAACTCCATTGTGTCTGACCACAGTCTTGTTTCCGGAAACAAAAATCTCCACATAATCTCGCACCATGAGGGCACAATCCCCAGCTGGCTTGTCGTTTCCATATTCGAGAACTGTCTACTAGGCACAGCCAATCTGATCAACCGAGAGCTCAAAAAGACGCCCAATCGGACCCTGGTGACGTGTGCTTCTTTTCTCCATGCACAAGACTTTTGGACTCGCTTGAGTCGAAAGCAGGGCCTTGACTTGGACTCGAGCTCCAACTATCAATATGTCGACTGCTTCAGTGATCTCTTTACTAAACAAATCCCCAATCCTGCCAATGCAAAGGCACACATCTCCAAGCTATTTGACTCCATTTGTGTTGCTGTGGAGAAGCTGAAATTACAGAAAAGAGTTGTGGTGATCGAGTGTCCTGAGCTTCTACTTGCTGCGACTGATCTCGCAAGCAATGATTTAATATTCCATCTTCGAAGAGTGGCGTCCCACTGCAACACATTGTTCGTGGTGATAAATACGGAATCTCCATTTACAACCTCCAGTGGAGCACCTCCTGAGGATCCTGTTTTCAGAATCTCCGACTTCTACACCAAGTTGCATCATATGTCGTCATTAAATATTTCCGTTCTGCCACTCTCCACGGGCAGAGCTAAAGACATCACAGGATGTCTTACGGTTGCCAGGGGCGCCAAACCAGCCAATCCAGTGACTCGTGTGGTGGAGAAAGAGTACATGTTCCACATTGTTAATGAGTCTGTCAAGCTATACTATCGCTAGACTCTCTAGCGTTTTTGAAAGCTGTACAAATCATCCAACTCAAACTCAATAGCACACCTTGTCCATATCAACGGGAACAATGGCCACACTGACCGTTCCCCAACAAGAATCCAGTATGGAATATTCTCCAAGGTCTTGTGAACGTCAAAGACTCTTCCAAAGTCACGTACAAGATACCGAAGCTCGGGAACAATGGTGATTTCTCGAAGACTCGAGGCGAGATTGGTGGCAGTTGACGGCTTCTCATCGATGCATAATCTCTTAATGATCTCCGGCAAAATCCCCAACTTATTCATCACTTCCAACCGATGCTGGATCTCCATAGCGATAACATCCTTGATATGTTTCATGATGTTGTAGTTTGTATCCTTAGGAAGGTGCTTAGATTGCACTGGAGAGACCTTGAGCTTCTCGAAGTTGCTAGTAGAATCGTGCCCTTCTCTCCACGAAGCCATCGACCGAGATTCGTAAGACTCCTCATCGATACGAACCTTCCCGTACGTGATGTGATGCTTTAGATCATTGTGGATCATTGGGGCAAGATACGGGCGAGCCAAACTGGTGATGAAGTGATTGACATTGAAGAGCTCGGTGAGTCGAATGTAAGGAGACTCCAGCAAGTGACTTCTTCCGCCCTGGCCACCAGAACTCTTGCGCCGGAAGTAGTGCTCCAGGTTGCTGACGTCCTGTGGCTTCAAGTAAGAAACGTTCAAATGAGGAGCAACGGGCACCATTTCATCGTTGAAGTCCTTGGCATAAAGTTGGATGTTATCAGACAAGACACCAGTTCCAATCGACGCGTAGATGGCCGTCCAGATAATCACATTTGGAGCGGTGATGTAGTTGAGCAAGGAGGGCACCAATTGGTTGGTTGGGTGCACCACGATGTTGAGGATCTTCTGGGTTTTCAAGTAAGCCTCCTCAAAAGTCAAGTCGCCAATGGTATCCCTGACAAACTTCAAAAAGATCAAGATATCCTGCGAGTAGCCCTTTCTAACCACATTCTCGATGACATTCCCGTACCTTTCATCTACGTCATGGTTAAGTTTGTCTACGTCACCCATGACCTCAGTAATCGATACCAATACCGGGATCAACTCGGTATCCGTCAACGTACACACCAAAGAAGCAACTGCTGCCCCCACAGCACTTCCACCAATCACACGAGGAAGCAAGCCCTTGAAATAGAGCGCTCTGACTACTCCCAAGTGGCACAACCCAAAGAGAGAACCACCTTGAAGAATGAGAGCAGTGCAGCCAAACAGCTGGCGAGCATCGTGGAAGAAATCGATGTAGAGCTGCTTACTGTTCATGATATAGTCGTCCTGGGTCTCCGAATGAACGCTCAGGTTGATGAAGTTCAAGCATTTGAGAACCTCAGTAATGTACTCCTGGATCTTGAACTTGGTGCCCAAGTAGGACTTCGTGTAGAGGCGCTTCTGGGCAATGCCGCCAAAGTTGCGGATGAGTCCCGAACGCAACAAAGACATGATGAGCGGCGCGTCCTCGTTGAGTCTGGCCTCCCGCAAAAGCTCCTTACGATCGTTTATGAGAATGTAGTCATAGTGCCTCAGCACAAAGTTCTGGCGCCACAAATCCATGTTGGTCAAGCGGTCAATCTCGCTGACAACTGCCTTGAACTCGGTATAGCTCTCGACATTCTTCAACAGCTTGACCTGTTCCTTCAAGGTATCCTTGCGGGTGTGAAGATAGTAGAGCTTTCGGACCCAAAAGAGCCAAATGTCGAGAACAAAGTCGACAATGACCCACACAAACGCAGGGGTGTAATTGACAACAAGAGCTATCACGGGGAATGCCACGTAATAGGCGAGACGCCGTAGCATGGACAATTGGAGGTGATGGGATAGAAGGAGGTGGGTATTATATGGCAGACCGAATTGAGATTATAGTGGATGCGAATGCATGTGAAGGAGAGGAAGGGATGAGGATTTTGGAAGTGGATATCGGGATTTTTAGGTTCGATTTTTGAGCTTGTGGAGGATTTTAGGATTTGGAGTTTTTAGCGGTTTCTGGTTTTGGGATGTGGCTGGTGGTCAGACCCCATAATCCAGTATTAAGCAGAGGATAGTAAAGGGCATTGATAGTGAAGGAATATAAGAGATAGTAGAGAAAGGCATTTTTGGCATTGGCATTGGCATTGGCATTTTGGCATTATGGCATTATGGCATTTTGAAGCAACTTGAAGAAATTTCATCAGAAAAAGATAAATACACTCACAGACTGAGAGTGCCGTTTTATCCAATTCTATGGTCTTGTACGTATTGGTGGATATGTCGCAGTACAGATAGTCACTATCTACTGATTAGCGGGGGCAGACATTTATTCACTTTTACTCAACTAATTTCAAATTTTCTTCGGATTTTCGTGTCTTTCAATTTCTACTATGGGGGTTTTGGAATTTCCTCCTACTTATAAGTCATATAGTTTAGTTAGCTAAAGTATATAATTTCGATTCGTAAAAGGTATGTGCTCACTGGTCTAGTACTTGACCGCAGGACAGGCGACAGATCCACGATTCACAAACACTTTCTATTTCCCGCCGATTTCTGCGTTCAGCCCGTTTCTGTTTTTATCTAGTTATTTTCTCTTTCATATTCTCTGACGATCCTCATATTTCCATTCTCACCTCCATTCTCACTCACATCCATTGTCACTCACCTCCATTCGCACTCTCACCACTCTTGCTCACTCTCATACTCCCTTCTAAGTATCCTCAGAATTCCATCATCTTCCCAAAAAAAAAACGAACAGACACAATCATCATCTCCAACCACAGCATTCTTCACATCCAAACATCTCCACATCCCATACTCTCCTCTCCTCTCCTTTGGTTCCCTCTTCCCTCCTCCATCTCATCCTGCACCCGCACAAAATCTCTTCAACTCATCACCTTTCTACCTTCGACATGTCTTCTTCCAGACAACGAGTGCAGCAGGTCCGCAACCCTGTTCTTCCGGCCAAAACCACCCCGGAGCAGAAATACTGGCGTGGGTTTGTCAATCCCCAGCTCATCAAGGAAAATCATCCCATCACTCACATTCACTTCAATCCAGTCTCTCCTCATGACTTCGCTGTCACCTCCTCCACAAGAATCCAGGTTTTCTCGTCAAAAACGAGGCAGGTCATCAAGACGTTCTCTCGCTTTAAGGATGTCGTCTATTCTGGAGAATACCGTTACGACGGAAAACTTTTGGTCGCTGCAGATGCGCTGGGACTTGTTTCCATCTTTGACGCATACCAGCCCCGTAACCTTTTGGTCAGCTTGAGTCCTTCATCTCACCCTACTCACGTGGCCAAGTTCCATCCCACGGTGGGAAACCAGCTCATCACAGGCTCGGACGACCGAGTTGTTCGTCTCTACGATATCTCGCAAACCACAAGCGGCCCCATTGTGCAATTCGATGAGAGTTTCCACGGCGATTATATAAGAAGCTGCAACTTCATTCCAGGCAACCCCAACTTGGTCACGACCGGATGCTACGACGGAATGGTGCGCATTTTCGATACTAGACAGCAGCAAGTGGTTGCGCAGTTTGACCAGGGAAACCCAGTGGAGGACGTTTTGGCACTCTCTCCCACTACACTCGTGAGTGCTGGTGGCCCTAAGGTGAGAGTGTGGGACTTGGCTCGTGGCTCCAGAATCCACGAGTTCAACAACTTTGCCAAAACAGCCACTACCTTGCATGACACAGGAGAAAAGGGTTTGCTCGTGGGATCGTTGGACGGCCATGTAAAGGTATTCGACTACACGTCGTCCAACTGGGACGTGAAGTTTGGCTGGAAATTCGGCAGCGGAGGAGTGTTGAGTTCCGCTGTTTCGCCTAACTTCAAGCACTTTGCAACCGGTTTGACCTCAGGCTTACTCTCCATCAGAACCAGAAAGACCGAGCCTTCGGTTTCTCAAGAAAAACATGTGAGAACCAGCACGTACGCCAGACTCATCAAGGGGTCAGAATATCAAGGTGAAGAGGAGCATACTGTGGTTCACTCCAGCGGACCTCAGACGAAAAAGTTGAAGCAGTTTGAAAAGCATTTGAACGCCTTCAAGTGGGCCGAGGCGTTGGATAGTGCCGTTTCATCGAATCTTCACAGAGACCAGGCGGTGACGCTTTTGAACGAGTTGAAGAAAAGAGGAAAAATCAGAATTTCGTTGTATGGCCGTGACGAGATTTCTCTTATGCCAATTTTGCAGTGGTTGATCAAGAATATCGAGGACGTTCGCTCCTTCAACATCATCTGCGACTTCATCGGGGTGATCCTCGAGATGTACGGCAACTTGATTGACAAGAGTGTTGCGTTGGAGAAGGCGTTTGCCAACTTGTCCAAACGAATAACTACTGAGGTTCGTAAGTGTCGCGAGGCCAACGAGATCAGTGGAATGTTGGAGTTGTTGGCGGTGTAATATAGACATACATGCATTTGGAATGGTGGAAGATGATTCGCTGTACATTAGTCCGTAAATTAACTACCTTCTTCCCTTTTTCTTTCTCCCTCTATTTTTGCCAGCAGACGCTGCTTCCCGGCAGCCCGCTGAGCAGTACCATTTTTCTGTGGTATACTTGAGCGCCTCCACACGATTAAGCAATCCAACGCACTTGTAATGGAACCATTCGCCATTGGGGCACTTTTCGTTGTCGCAGGCAATCATATCGCCAAACGACCGCTGCTTGCAGAAACAGTATAATGCGGGATCTTCCTCCTGGACTGGGGCCTGGAACACGGGCTCTGGGATATTTTGGGCCACGGCCCTGTGTTTGGCTCTGTCTTTTTTCGAAGGTCTCCCTCTTTTTCTTCCCATAGGCTTGGCGATTTTGTGCACCACAGGTTTGGCTAGGTGTCTAAGTTTAGGCGCTTGCTTGATCGGTCTAGTCACCACCGGTTTGATCTCTCGCGGGGTCTCCACCACCTGCGTATCTCTCTGGAGTCTTGCACTAGTTCGGAGAGGACGAATTTTTTCCAAATCAGCTCTCGCTTGAGATTTGGCCATCTTTGGGCCTGAAACCTTGCTTTTAGCTTGGTTCGCATCGCCCTTAGCTTCATTTACCTCGCCTCCGGCGTCTCTCAACCGTCTCGACGCTCTCAAATGTTCACGCGAAGACCTGGATTCCGTAGACCTAGCTGTCTCCACTTTAGACTTCAATTTTGGACGGCCGCGTCGTTCCACCTTTGGAGACGAAAGCTTAAATATGATTTTGATCCCATTTTCCACTGTCTTTTTGATCACCACCCGGCCCAGATCCTGGATCACTCTCTCGTGTTCATGCAAGGCTTCCACCTGCGACGAAAGCGGATTCTCTCGGTAGTGATCACGTAATTGATTCCGAAGCTGGGTGCGGAGCCGCTCCAGCATATCTGTGTCCTTGGCGACCGGCGTATCTGCCACTGCTTGGAGCTGAGCGATTTCGTCCTTGACCATTTTTTCGTGAGCAGTTAGCTGGTTGCATAAGCTGACCAATTCCGCCACTGCTTCATCATGCCACCGCAAAACCAGGCGCTTTCTGCGATAAAATTCATGTGCCACGCTGCCATTTCCGGCCACCAGATTGTGTTTCTGGAGAAGTTGGTGGAGATAGTGTTTTTCGTTGTCGAGAGTGAGGTTGCACGTCTGAACTAGCCATAATGAACGAACAATGTCACAGGGTAGGTGATCGACAGTCGATATGTACGTGCTGTAGAGCGACGACGAGTTGTGGACGATATCCATAGATGTTTAGTATGTTTTGGTGTTGGCTGTAGTGCAGGGCGATCGGATCTATGTAGGAAGGCATCTGGGGAAGAGACAGACAACGAGAAGCCGAGAGAAAAGCAGAAACGAGGAAAAGTTAATAGAGAAGTAAAGAGGAAAGTAAAGTTTGGCAAGAGAGAAGGTAGGTTGAGAGAGTACAAACAAATGTTGGAAAATGGAAACGACAGGGCCGAAAGTTGGGGACAGAGTTTTACGTCGAAAGCTGAGTTTTTCCCTACTCACCACCGAACAGCTCGAGCTGACTAATGCGGAGAAGCAGTTAAAATAAAAAATGAGAAACAGCAACCGAATGTAGTGGGTGACAACTGGCTCGCAAAGCCACGGTTGTAGGCCCTGCCGAAGTTAAAGGCCTTTACTTGCCTTTTCTGTTGGCTAGTCCCCACTTATCCCCACCACCGTCAAATGGCTTTGAGGTCATGGAAATATTTTAATTTGGATATTCGTGGCCAGATCCGTCCTGCTTCAAAAGATCCGTCCTGTTTCAAATGCTAGTTGACCGCGCGCTTTGTTTGACAGCCTTTCTGCATGGGAATGCTCGGCACCTGTCATTTGGGAATTGCCGTGGATCTGGGGCTCAATCATGATAGTGCGCACTGTTGACCGCTCGTTTTTGGCCGCATTTCATTCGGGCCAACACCATCGTGCTTCCAGCTTTTCTCAATAGTAGCTCTGTAACCCCACAAATCTTCACATATCGTCGCTAATCCTCACATTTCCTGTCATCCTCCTTTTCCTATCTAAGCCGCACGAAACCTTCCGCCTCCCCCATTTGTCCAACATCTGCATCTGCATCCACCGTGCTCCCATCATACCCGACATTAGCTTCCCCGGGCTCGCAACACAAAATTATATATCAACCACACGTTATCAGTGGTTGCCCACCAACATCAAAATGACGGCAATATACGTGGTGGCAGGGTTGGCGCTACTAGGAATAGGGGTCTTGCTAGTTTATGGCCAGCGAGACGTCGAATGTGCGATCACAAAGGGATGTGCAACCAAAGCACCGTTTTTTGAGTCCTGCAAAGAAACAGGCATCTACAATATGGGAATTGACAATGCCGACTCGAGTGATGAGAGCTCGGACGATGAAGATGAGGACGACGAACGATGAGACCTGGGACAAAGGGGTGGATCTCCGGATCACGTGGAAACACTATTAGTACGTTTTGAGCTTTCGCTGGCTCTTGGACGTCGATGGGCTGACGTCTGCATAGCAATAAGAGGCTGAGTCTGGTCCATGTTTTGCCTGCACAATGTACTATACTGATTGGAGAGAGAAGGTAGATACGGCAGCGTGGGGGTTCAGGTTGGATGGAAAATCGGTGAATAGCCCCTGTTGTATCTCAGGCGGAGTAAGTAATATCAAATGATATCAAACAAATTCATCCACTACACCAATGTTGTATTCACCATACAAGTATACTCATAACTATGAAAGCACGTTCTGAAGAAGCAAGAGTAAACTCATCGCTAAGTTCTCGAAGTCCTTCTTCAAGCCGAGTAAAGAAAACCTTCTTTAAGATTAAATAATATCAAATGATATCTAACAAAATCCTCCACTACAGAAATGTTATTCACCATACAAGTACATTCATAACTATACATGCACGTTCTGAAAAGGCAAGAGAAAGCTAATTTGCTTACTCCAAGTCCTTCTTCAAGGTACCCATGAAAGCTCTCTTCTCGGCTGGGGTCTGGAATCTACCCTTACCGAACTTAGAAGCAGTGTCAATCCACTTCAAGGAAACCTTCTCGGTGGCTCTTCTGGAAGTGTCGGTGTACAAGGACTTTCTCAAGGTAACAACTCTCTTCCTGATACCTGGGATAGAACCCTTGACCAAGACAAAGTCGTTGTTGACGTTACCGTATCTGACGAAACCACCCAATGGGTTGATGGTCTTCTTGGTTCTGTCAAACTCGGTAGCACCGTTGGCCTCGTCAGCACCAGATCCAACTCTGTAGACCTTGTGGTTGATGGAGGTTCTGTGGTGGTAACCTCTCTGACCGGCTCTTGGAACAGTCCAGTTGACGTTGGCTGGGTGCCAAGCACCAATACAAGCAACCTTTCTCAAACCTCTGTGGGTCTTTCTTGGCAACTTCTTGGTACCCCATCTGTGGGTAACACCCTCGAAACCGTGACCCTTGGTGACGGCAACAACGTCGATCATCTCGTCCTGCTCGAAAACAGAGTCAACCGAGACGGTCTTCTCAAAGTGCTCCTTGGCCCAGTTGACCTTGTCCTCGACGGAACCACCGTTGATCTGGATCTCAGCCAAGTGTGCCTTCTTCTGGGACAATGGGGTCTTCTTGATCTGGGTGTGAACCAACACTCTGACGACAGAAGCGTACTTGGTGATTCTAGCCAACTCACGCTCAACCTCACCCTCCTGGGCGTACTTGGCAGAGTACTTGGTGAAAGCCTTCTTCTTAGACTTGTACCAGTTCTTGTAGAATCTTCTCTTGACTTCCTCAGAAAGGTGCTCGGCCCAGACGGTGGTCAAAGATCTGAGACCTCTTGGGGTCTCAACGTATCCGACAACACCAACGACAACCAAAGGTGGGGTGTCCACAACGGTGGCAGCCTCAACAACCTCACGCTTGTGCATCTTAGAACCTGGTCTGTCCAAGTCTCTAACGATGGTGGTCATACCAGCCTTGTAACCCAAGAAAGCGGTCAAAGCAACTGGCTTAGACTTGACATCCTTTGGGAAGGACTTGACCTGACCTCTATGGGAGGCAGCTCTCTTTCTTGGGAGGAAACCCAAGGAACCGTGTCTTGGCTGTTCGAACTTTCTGTGCGACATATTTACTGAATGAAGTGAAGAAGAAGTTATGTAGAGAAGAAAATTTTTTTTTAGGCAGAGGCAGAGGTGGTTTGTGAGGGCGGGTAACCCTGAAGAATTTTCGATTGGGTGCAGGAGGCTGGGCCAAATGGTCGGGGTCGTGTGAGGCAACCTGCAAATTAGTGACTAGTCAACTAGGAAAAGTATTTAGTTGATGAGGTTATAAAAAAAAGAACTAGCTGTCTTGGCCCTGCACCCCCTACTGAATCCATGGACTAAGATGATGACAAGTTGTTGAGAATTTACGTGCTATTTTAAGAAAGCCTGGGGACCGGAGTAGGATTGTGATTGACTGCATGTATGTAGTGCTTCATAGTCTTTAGACAAGCAGTTTTCCGGTTTTTTTTCCCGATATTTTTAAAAGAAGAATCCAAATTGCTACAATCTATTCTCAAAAACTTGTGAGTCTACACTTCCGTATTTTTTTCTTTGGCCTCAAAGTGTCTTAGATCCTGGCACATGCATATAATTCTTGTTCCGGCGAAGGTGTATATTTGTGCTTTTAGTGATTAACTAAAAAGCCACAAAATTCTTGTCTGTACTTGGGAATCTCTTAGTATTGAGTTATATCTGCACTCATCAGTCATCCTACAGCAAGAACTATATTATCCGGAGACGGAGATTATCCCATTGAGCAGCTAGGCTTGATCTGAATATCAGATGTACATTCTCTGTTGTGTCTATATGCAGACCAATTCGGAACTTAGGAAAGCTCCGTCCAAAAATCATGGATTTAAACCCATTCTTGTCGAGTCTTCGAGACGCTACCTTGCTGACATAGCTTTTCTCGGGCAAACAAACCATTTCATTCCCTTCTGAACCAAATCTCTTCAATCACGCACTCAATCTGAGAGTAGAAGTTTTCTCGCGGCACTCTATTTACTCTCTTTTCTGCTGCTTCATCCCTTTCTCTTTTTCCCGGAACCTTGGACATATTCCCCACAAGTCCGCCATACTAACCATCCACCTAAAATTAGATACAAGCCACAGCCCATGGCGTTTTTCCGTAAATGCCGAAAACACGGAGGAACACCAATAGATCATCACAATTCGTCCAATATTCGTCGTATTCGGATCCAAATTTCGGGTGTGACACCGTGATACTTTCAGTTGTATCTCAGCGCTTCAAATTTCGATTTTCTGCCAATTTCTTCCACTTATTCCTCCGTAATCATTCTTATCTCCTTAAGGCACAGCCAGTGCCCCTAACTATAACTGTCAAACCCGTCATTCCCAGTAAGCTGTCCGAATCCGGCACGCGGTCCTTGATGTAAGTAAAAATATATCAAAAAAAAAAAAAACCCCCATGCACTCCGGTTGCAGATCGGGCCCTCTCCTATAAATTTAGCTTCCGGCAACCGAAATCTCCATCAACCGATTATTTAGTATTTCGCAAATATTACAATGTCTAAACCTTCTATTGCTGTCTTGGGCCTCACCGGTACCTTGGGTAAGTCAACGTTGGATGCACTCAAGAGTCCCACTTTTGCCGATAAGTTCCAGCTCCCAGTGTTGGCTTTCACTCGTGACGCTTCCAAGTTTGAATCTGACGACCACTTCAAGTACATCACTGCCGACTACATCAACGGCAAGGATGCATTGGTCGAGCAATTGAGTGGTGTGGACGTCATTGTCGAGTTGATCCACCCAGAACCAGTGTTGTTTCCTGCCGTCGAGGCTATCGTGACCGAGGTCAAACCAAAGGTATACATTCCATCTCAATTTGGCACCGATGTGAAAGCATCAGACGTAATTTTCCCAGGATTCTTGCAAATTAAGACCGATCACACGAACATCATCAGAAAAGCCGGTATCAAGGTTGTGGATATCTCCACTGGTTTCTTTGCTGATGGTCCTTGGTTGTACGACATTGTGGGTCAAGCTGGCATTGACGTCGACGCCGAGACTGTCACGTACTTTGGCTCTCCAGACAAGAAGATTGCGTTCTCTCGTCTCGATGACGTTGGTAGAGTTATTGCTTCTGTTGCTTCCAGGCCTGCTTCCGAGCTTCCTGATGACCTCAGGGTTCAGTCTGGTGAAGTCTCCTTTGGTGAGATTGCTAAGAGATACGAGGAGAACCACAATGTCAACTTGAAGGTTATCTCTATTTCTGATGCTGACGCTGCTGCTGAGGCTAAGAAGCAGTGGGCCCAGGGCTTTGACTTTGGGAAGGTCTTCTACTACTTGCACTATTTGGCTTCTGCTGGTGTTGACAAGGGAGTTTTGTTCTCGAAGAACGACGACGAGTTTGTCAACCCTGGTGAGAAATTGTGGAAGTGGGGTAAGTTCTAGGTATCCAGGATGAATATTACAAGAGTGAGTTTGCAATTTCGTATATAGTTTTGCAGAGTGAAGCAAGTTTTATGGACTGGATATATGTGGAATTAATGGGGTGGTTGATAGTACTGAGTCTGCTCTCCGGTTTTTTTAATCTTAATCTTTTCTTTTTCCAAGTGTCTTAGATCCATTGGCACAAGGGTCGTGGTCTCGGTACTTGGGAAACTTTCATTCTTTGTATCCATCAGTTACCCTCCAGCAATGACTTTAACATACCCAGACTACCCTTATCCCGTACTAATAGAGCAGATAGCGCTTTATCCAACTATCAGGTTGTACTGATTTCTTTGCTGACTCCGCTTACAGATCTCCATTTTAGATCCTGGGACAGCTCCAGTCGCTAAGTTTCTCGATTTCTAGCCACTTGTTCGATTCACTAAGATATGAGTGGCAACAAAGAAAACAGATATGAGGTGTAACAAAGAAATCTCAAAAACTAGTTTTTCCATTTTTTCAACGTCCTTCTTCTATTCTCTACAGTCTATTCTTCACCTACCTCCCTGCCGTTGTTTCCTCCCCTTCCGTCTTCTTCTGCTTCTTTGCCAAATGTGGTTTCACTTCCTAGCAATCGGGTCACTATCTACAGACTCCCTGTAATATTGTCAGACTATACCTCACCGCCACAGACGCACTCTGCAACAAAAAAAATCATTGCATCTTCTTCTCAATCCATAATCTTTTCGATCAGCCCCGCACTCAATCTGAGAGTAGGACTTTCCTCATGGCTCTTTTCTCTTGATTTCTCCGTTACTGCTGCTTCATCACTTCTACTTTTGCACTGGGCCCTAGAACTATGTCCCATAAGTCGTCCACACTTTTCCTCCATCTAACGCCTCAGGTCAAGCCACAGTTCATGGTGTTACCATTCCATCCAATAATTCACCACAATTCGTCCAATTCTCAACTGGCTCGAACCCAAACTTCGAGACTATGATGCTTCCAACTGCAACTCAGCATTCCAATTACGTTTTTCAATCAAGTTCTTCCACCTATTGCTCAGTAATCACCCAACTGTGCAGACAGTGCCCCCAACCTACACATCAAATCTCCACGATATGCAGTTTGAATACTGCACTTGGCCTCAGTGGTTACTAAAGGATAACAAATCAACTCTCCATGCACTCCGGTTGCAACTCGTGTTTGTCAGCCGTCCCTATATAATTCAGCTTCAATATCTCAATCAACCAACAATCTAAAATTCACAAATATCACTAATGTCTAAAACTTCTATTGCTGTCTTCGGCCTCAACGGCACCTTGGGTAAGCCAACGTTGGAAGCACTCAAGAGTCCCGCTTTCGCGGACAAGATCCAATTCCCAGTGTTGGCTGTCACTCGTGACGCTTCTAAGTACAAATCTGACGAGTACGTCAAATACATCACCGGTGACTACATCAGCGGGGTGGATGCTTTGGTCAAGCAATTGAGCGGCGTGGACGTCATTGTGGAGTTGCTCCACCCAGAGCCACAATTGTTTGCTTCCCTCGAGGCCATAGCTACCGCAGTCAAGCCAAAGGTGTACATTCCATCTCAGTTTGGTACCGACTTGAAAGCAGCAGCTGATATTTTCCCAGGTTTCTTAAAGATAAAGACCGACCACTCGAATATCATCAGAAGTGCTGGTATCAAGGTCGTGGACATCTACAATGGTTTCTTTGCGGAAGGTGCTTGGTTGTACAACATTGTAGGTCACGCTGGCATTGACGCCAACACCAACACTGTCACGTACTTTGGCTCTCCAGATAAGAAGATTGCTTTCTCTAGTCTTGTTGATGTCGGTAGAGTTATTGCTTCTGTTGCTTCCAAGCCTGCTTCCGAGCTTCCTGACGACCTCAGGGTTCAGTCCGGAGAGGTTTCCTTCGGTGAGATTGCTAAGAGATACGAGGAAAACCACAACGTTAAATTGAAGGTTATTACTGTCTCTGAAGCAGACGCTGCTGTCGAGGCCAAGAAGCAGTGGGCCCAGGGCTTTGACCCATCGAAGTTTCTCTACTACTTGCACTACGTGGCTTCTGCTGGTGTTGACAAGGGAGTTTTGTTCTCGAAGAATGACGACGACTTCGTCAATCCCGGTGAAAAATTGTGGAAGTGGACCAAGTTCTAGATAGGTGAAATATTTCAAGAGTTCTCATTTGGTCTGACGTCTGTTGTGCCTGTCTCGCACATAAATCTTTCATACTCAATAGTTAGCGAAATTCTAAACCCTTCATCTATTCCCACTCCCAAATGCTATATCTATGTATCTCTTTTCAGGCGGAAAAGATTCTTCAATGCCGCACGGGCATCTCCTTCGTCCGGCGACGACAACTCGCTCCGATTCGCTACATCGCCAAAATTGTTACGACGTCCCAACAACTCTGTGTCGATGCTGGAGGCCAATTCGCCGTTGGTCCGGCCATAGTGGGCGTTCTGGGCCTCCGCATGTAAAAAGGGCTGTTGAGTAAACCCCTTCTTCTGTTGCGGCGAGTTGATACTCATCATCGAGTACATCATGGAGTTGAACTGCGGCGTGAGGTTGTATGCGAGTGCATCGGCAGTGTCGTACTTGGGAGTGTAGCCGACGTAGAAGTCATCCCGGCCTTTTGGCGTTTGTGGGACAATGTATTTTTCAGGACCATCGTCCATCACTGTGGTTGGATGATAGCGGTCCCTTTTGGAATCCATAAGTGCTTTGGTATCGGTTATTGACGAATTCGACGTGGTCAACCCAGGCTTTTCTCGCTGGAGAATGGTCTCGATGCCTATGGCGGTGTGAGCATGAGAGAGTTTGGGTGGTGGTTGCAATTGAACGGAATGATACCCGACTGCCTCCACATCGACCAGATTTATTCCGGGGGATGAAACTGCTGAATCCATGCGGTTTGCGAGTGTGGCACGGCCCAGATCGTCGACCACCAATTGAAACGAAAAATTTCCGTCGTCGACGAAACTGACTTCATTAACTTCAGAGGCCGAATGCGGACCCAGCGCCAGTCTGGGCGAGGTGCGGGCTTCGTTCTTAGAAGCATCGGACTTCTGCAAGGGTCGGTCCGCATTATGTTTGTTCAAAGTATGCAAATCGTCAAGTCCTCGTGCAACTTCCGTAGATCGATCCAGTTCTTTTGGTAGGAGCGTAGTTCTTCCTTTTCCCGGGTTTCTCAAGGTTCCCAAATTGGCCAAGTTAGCATTGACTCCCAAATTCGAGGAGCTGGCCACCAACGTGGATGTCAAGTTGGCTCTAGCATCCAAACTCGGGTATTTTCGTGCCACCCCAGAAACGTCCGCTCCATCTCCTCTTTGTGGATCCACGTCTATCACATCCATATTAAAACCTCTCGGCTCCAGAGTGACCAGCTGTCTAGTTCCTCCCCCAGATCCAGGCTCTCTAAATTCACGCAGCAATCCAGCATTGAAGAACGTGGGCTTTATCAGCAGATGCGGCGGTGTGTTGTAGGGCTGGTGAGGAAAGTTTCCGGAGCCTGTGATCATCGACATGTTCTCCATGGCCGCGGCATCGACAACAAACCCTGATCGAGAATAAGATGAAGTGATCGACGATGTCGACATTGGAGTGAGCATCTCTAACTCCTTTCCACGGCGCTTTCCTGGCAGATCATCGGTGTCGACCGTCGAAACACTGCTTTTTCGTCTTCTTTTCTTGTGAACCGTGGGCGATACCTTCATGAGAGGAGTGAAGGAGTCTGGTTCGCCCAACTTGACCATCAAATTGGAATTCAGCTCGGCGGTCGGGCTGGTGGCATCGGTGGATGTGGAAAACTGGAGGGTCATTGTAGGGAACTGCTGGGCCAGCTTCTTGGGAGGTCTTCCTCTCTTTCGCTTGACAGGCTCGGACGTGGAGGACAGTTGGTTTTGTAGTGACATATTGGCTGATTGGGACAAGCTGGGCTGCGACGGCTCAGCGTAGTTGTTCAAGGGCCCCATCTGGCTGTCGGACATTAAGGCCTTCATGCAACTAGCGCCAGAGTGTGCGAAAATGGTGGACAGAGAAAGGGGCTGGAGGTAGAGAAAAATATCTATGTGGATTTTCGAGATTCGCTTCGGTACAGTCAGGGGCCGGATTGTGATCGAGGCTGAAGCATACGGCACTGGGACCACTCGAGTAAATTTCAATCGGCAAGTGTAGACTACCGAATAATCCGCTATTTTGAGGTTTAAGTGTTTGATCTTTGTATGTGGTGGAATTTTTCGTCTACCGTCGCTCTGTTGCTGGACTGTCAAAGGTGCGCATTATGCGAGTACTTTGTCCGCATTAGGCAATATAATAGGAACGGCGCTGGCGGATCCGGTTAGATGTGTGGCTGATTTTTTGGCGATAAACGGCAACATTGCCGCAGGCCAGGGCTAACAGCGTAGTTTGTCTGGCAATTGGACGTGCTTATGCCGGAGTGACTGACTTGAGAAGCGTTTTTCTGATTTTTAACCCGGTGTTCAACTTTTGCTGCGTATCGTCTACCTTGCAGGTTTCTTAAGAATTGGGAGTTTTGCCCGGTATTTTACGATAATGCACAAAATGGAAAAATTGTTCGATAATTACAGCTTACTCAACATTATTTATTGGAATGTTGGCAAAGGTTTGCATTGTCATTGGGGCAGATTGGTGAAGAGAATGTAGTCTGCCTCAGTCCTGTTCCAATAGAGAGGGCGATGGAATCATCGTACGCCTTCCACTACTTAAGTTTGTGGTTGTTTTCCAAGAATATGAAAATTTTGTGATTGTTTCGTTAGCGGCTCGTAAGTAATCGATAGGGGCTGTTCCAAATTCACTGTGGTCTGAAATTGCTGAACACGGGACACTGTTACACTACAGAAGCATTGTCGTAAACTGCACCACAATATTTTTTTTTTTCTTTAAAGTTCCTATTATTGTTCTAGAAACACCTATGAATCGTATTACCCTCAGCTACTATTTAAATGGTTCCCTTTGGCTATCTGAATATGGGAATTAACGACGTTTTCTTGCACCGAGTACTCTGTAAAGTAATACAGGCATTCTAATCAAAGTTCAAATCTTCTAATGAGGCCACGAGAGGCTGTTGCACGCCTACACCTTGTAAGAATAAAGCCAAAGGTACGGATTGGAAACCAAGACTTCTTGAAGGAGAACAGCGCTCAAGGGCTCGGTTCAATGGTTCGCTTAAGAAATACGGCGACGCAACTCTCTTGGGTAAACCAAGTACTTCTGAGCAGTCCTAGGCGGTGCTACAAAACCGCTATATTCAAAAGAATTGCCATTCCAGCGGAGATACCGTGTAAGGTTAGAAAACGGCCGAGGAGTCAGCAACTTAAATTTGACAGCAATTACTGCAGTTTCATAATAGGGTCGCAACTCACGCAGCAATGTCTCTCGAAATGCCCGGCACCGAGACTTGAAAATAAGTGTCTTCAACACGAAATGCTCATCCTTGTCTAAATCCAATTTATACTTCCGGACATCTTCAGTGCTTACTCATGCCTAAAATGACTTCGCTGGGCCACTACGATCTCCGGAATTTTAACTATCCGTCACCTTTGCACCAATTCCGTTGGTAATTCCGCCGTTTTGTCTCGCGAATCTCTATACGCTACCTCTATTTACTGCGCATAATACCAGCTCCACCATACAAAACTTCCGATGACCCCATCAACGTTACCAACTATTATTGTACTAGCCCGATCTTTCCCACGCGCCCAACCATTGCCTTGCTATTCTCCTCCAGCAGTAGCTTACTTCTAACGACATTGCTC
This sequence comes from Sungouiella inulinophila, assembly GCA_030562885.1. NCBI lineage: Eukaryota > Fungi > Ascomycota > Pichiomycetes > Serinales > Metschnikowiaceae > Sungouiella > Sungouiella inulinophila. The sequence goes on from JAKUAG010000002.1 coordinate 43,112, forward strand.
CCTCCCCTCATTTCGTCATCTCTCGTACAATTCGTGTCGCATCGTACCTATACACCACTCGTATAATGTTATATAAATTCCACCTCTGTCTCTCTTTCACACCACATGGCTCCTCTTAACCCAAAAACATCCCATAGGGAGTTCTTCGGAGTTCCTGGTGCAATTGGTATTGCCATTTTCTTGCCAATCATCACGGTTTTTTTCCAGTTGATCATCAATGAGTCGTACTCGATGAAAGGTGCCAAGCTTGATGTTCAGAAAGTGGCAGAACAGCTCCCTAAGAACTGGGACGATGTGAAGAGCCTCTGTTTCGACAGAAATTGCTGGTTGGCTTACTTCGCATGGTACACCGTTCTTGCGGTCTTGGACGTCTGCTCTCCTGGCAGAGATATTCCTGGTGTGGAGTTGAGAGATGGATCCACTTTGACTTACCGCATCAACGGGCTTTCCATGTCTGCCACACTCATCGTGTTGTTGGCTGCGAGAGTTCTCTCGTCTCCAACCTATTTTGTGCCCGAGTTGCAGTTCTTGTATGACAACCAGCTCAAATTGACGTTGATCACCATCATCTTCTCGTACATTTTGTCATTCGCCGTGTACTTTGCTTCATTCATCCCATTGACAAAAAAGAACAAAGTGGGCACCAACGAGCGCATCTTGTCCATCAATGGAAACTCGGGCAACCCCGTTTACGACTGGTTCATTGGCCGTGAGTTGAACCCAAGAATCGGTGCTTGGGACATTAAGTTGTTCAACGAGCTCAGACCAGGCATGCTCTTGTTGCTCTTGATCAACTTATCATGTATCCATAACCAGTACCATACCATCGGAAAGGTTGCTGACTCGCTCATCTTGGTCAATCTTCTCCAAGCCTTCTACATCTGTGACGGAGTATTGAATGAAGAAGGATGTTTGACCATGATGGACATCGCAACCGATGGATTCGGCTTTATGCTTGCATTTGGCGACTTGGCCTGGTTGCCTTGGACGTACTCGCTCCAGGCTAGATACTTGGCCTTGCCTGAAAATTACTATGAGTTGGGATGGACAAACACCGGTCTCATTGTCGCACTCAGCTGCACTGGCTACTATATCTTCCACTCGGCCAACCAGCAAAAGTCTGACTTCAAAAAAGGTAAATTGAACCACTTGCATAGCATATCTACTCCTACCGGGTCAAAGTTGCTTGTGGACGGGTGGTGGAAGCTCAGTCAGCACATCAACTACTTTGGTGATTGGCTCATTGGATGGTCGTGGTGCTTGCCTACGGGACACAAGACAATCCTCACCTACTTCTACGTGATCTATTTTGGCACGCTATTGGTGCATCGTCAGACCAGAGACGAGGCCAAGTGCCGGGCCAAATACGGAAAAACATGGGAGCAGTACGAGAAGGAAGTGCCATACAAGATTATTCCATACCTCTACTAATGTCCCTGCTAGCATCTATATTAATCAATTGAATCAATGTTGTGTACTGACAATACGGTTATCTATTCGTTCTTCTTCTCGTAGTCAACCTGCTTCTCAAAAGAGTTGTACGAGGTCTCGATGGAGGTGATCCAGCCCACTGCGGTCGAAGAGACAAACAACAAGAAAAACGAGACAATCAAAGACAGCCACACGCCTGGCGTGAAGAAGCGATACTCGGTGAACAAATTCGATTTGGTGGTCGAGTTGCCCAGGCTGGTTCCGGACACCACGCCCTCTTTTTCGTCCGCAAAGGCGGTGACAAACGAATCCTCCACTGCAAGCAAAGACTCTGCGGCGCGGAAGTCGGCCTCCACCTCGGCAAATGTGGCCTCCACGTCGGAGTCGTCGTCGGAGTCTTCTGCCTCGTAGTATCTCTTCTTCAAGATGTCCAAATCCTCCTGGATGGTTTCCTTAAAGCTTCTCTTCTTCATGCTGAACAGAGGCTTTCCCTGGATAAGTGCGATGCCGTCAAGGGTCAAATCCTCAAGGCGGTGAGTGTTGCCATCGTCAATGTCGACAACAACCACGTTTGCGTCTCCCACATCCGCATCCACGCTGTTGACATACTTCACCAAGCACTTGTCACTGATTGGGAAATCCAAGTCGGCAGCCAGGTCAAAGTGCACGTGTCTGACGTAGTTAATGGATGGTGAATGAGGGTTCTTGGCCTCCAAACCGCTGACACGGTAGATGTAGAACTTCAGATTTGTATCTTGCGAGCACAATTCGTCGGTATATTGTCTGACTTGATTGGCAATCTCGGACGACTCAACGATGTAATCGGAAGAAAGAGCTTCGAGCCCGGAGTACAACGGAGCGGTGTCGGCAAAGGCCATCACCGAGCCAACACAGAGGGCGAGACTGGCCAACAATTTCATGGTGGTTTACGATTGGAGATAGAGTGAGGTTTCAAGGAAATTGCCGGTGGATAATCTCGTCACGTGGGCGTGCACATAAGAACAGTTCAACTGGGGTTTGGCAGGTTTGTAGGGAGGTGACTTGGAAGAAAATAGATACCAGGGGCTCTTGAGACATTGATATTATGATTTCCAAAGAAAAGATGATTCTTTATCTCTTTTTTGGAGGGATATGATCACCCCAACTAAGCTGGTGTACGGGTGTACATTTTACGGGTGTAATAAAATGCTGTCGGCCCTTTACAACACCGGGAGGTGCAAGCTTTCTATCGATGTAAGCCAACGTAACTCGAAATATTGCGAAATTTGCAATATCGAAACATCCGTCGTGTAAGATGTATCAGACCACGAGGTCCTTCGAAGTCCCTCTAATCTCCACCTTCCCACTGAACCTCACGTCGCTGCATACAGGCAACTATCAACTGGTGAATACTTCATTATTCTTCCAAAATGGCCGACATTCCAGCGTACGTAAAGGCTTAATTGCTTGCGACACTCAATATATACTAACCCCAGTTCGGTGGTGAGAAAGCTTTTGTTTTTCACAGCTGCCATGGTGATTTTTCCCTTGACCACCTTCTTTACATGTCAGTATCTTTTTGATAACTCCATCGTTAGTGGAGGATCGGCTGCTGTGGCTGCCAATGTCGTTCTCATAGCATACATTGTTGTTGCTTTCTCCGAGGACACATCCGAGGTTGCTGGCGAGAAGGAGGAGTCCAAGAAGGATATATAGTGTGTTCTAATGAGACAGAAAAGCGAACAGAAGTAGACTCATTTTGGTAAGACAGTTTGGTACTCGGCAAAGAGCGTGAGCTGAGCCTAAAATAGGAATTGAATTCCATCCTATTCTGAACTGAAGTCAGAACATCCTGGTGTTCTTCAAACGTGCTTTCTAAATGAAGAGAAGCTGAAAAACCGGACCATCTGGCGAAAGTCAAAAATATTAAGAACTTATCATGGTAACACACCAAAACCCTCTCTGAATTTATGCATGCCGATTGGGTTTCCGACGCCACTTCCCCAGCCTCTCCAACTAAGTCTTCGCCAAACCTGTGTACTACCACCATCAACACCAACTACACCTTCCCCATCATTATCTGCCATTATGGGACACCAACTCTTGCTCTGCTCGAGTATTCCTCATAAAAACTACATCCAGACGGTATCCACACTCCGGGCTTTGACAGGTGTGCTCAATCCCCAGGATATCTCCACCTACACTCTCTTGACAAAACCACACAATGTGTTCAAGCCCAAGTTTGAGCCCGGCAAGGTCAACCAGATCGAGCAGTACTATATGAAATGTACGACACTTTGGGACGATTCTGCGTCTGAAAAGTTGGATTTGGCAGTTCCAATCGTCGACAACGGCCCGGATGTCTTGGTCAATCGACTTTTCACTGGGGAAGTTGTTAACTGCTGGACACTCCTGATCTCCGACATTCCGAACGCAGGAAAGAACCCAGTGCTGGCCCACAATTACCACGAGAATACGTTGGTACATCATCATACGCAAAAAAAGGTGGAAATCCCCGAAAAGGCTCCGACCAAAGAAGGTGCAGAGGAACCAAAAGAGGAGAACGACGTTATGGAAATTGACAGCGCAGAAGCGAAAACAGAAGGCGACGAAAAGATAGAAACGACCAAAACGGTCACCAAGGACTCGTTCCTACAATTCATTGAGGATCTTGGTTACGACATGGTCAACCAGTACTGGCTCAAAGGCATTCGATTTTTCTACGGAGACATCATCATTGAGATCTTCAAGCTTTTTGTGAGAGAGGATGACGGACCGATCATCGATGGAAAGCTCAAATTGTCGCTTCTAGACAGATCCAACACGTTCCAGGTTAAGGCATATATCAATTTCCCGAAAGGCACTAGTGTGGATATTGTTAACCAGGGCACCAAAGACTTGACCAAGCTCAAAGAGTCACTCAAGAATCTATTTGAGCTAGAGGTTCCAGACCGCATGTACATGGATTCGAGAGTTCCCCGAGTGCAATAAGGCACGGGATCGAAGTCTCATTCTGGAATGATCTACCATTTTGAATATCATCATTTACCATTGGATTCATCATCGTTTCTCGTTCACAACGGTCCGGAATCCAGAGGTGTCGAATCCCTCTTCTCCTTTAGCCGCATCGACTTCGCGATTTACGTTTTCGACCTCCTCAAGTAATTTTTCGTACGTTATTGGTGGCGGAGGGATGTGATCGGAGACTAGAAGCCTGAATACCTCTGATCCTTCGGCACGAGGCTCAGCCTGGTAATTGTCGTCAAGATGGTTGATGAGCGCCACCTGTGCATTAAGAGCGGCTATCCACCGATCCTCTTCTTCCTTAGAAATGTCTGTGTTGAGACCCGAGAGCTTCAACATTTTCCGAACCACTCTGGCATCGATTGTGGAGTTAGTGGTGGAGTCAGGCATTACGTCATGGACCCTCCATGTTGGCTTACGGAGAAAGGATGCAAGTTCCTCACGGCTGGAGAATTTGGGAAAAACTTGGCCTTTCAAAATTCGGGCACTGGACGATAGGGTTCGGTGGGGTAGTTTTAGCATTAAAGATGGAAACCATTGGTGGGGCGGTGAAATGGTGTAGTGCGATCACGTGCTGTGGATCACGTGAACCAAATGATACTGCTCCGTTTGAAGTTCAAGCCGACGATGCTTTGAAAGTTTGAGGCGATTACGTGAGGATTGGAGAGGGGTTGCATGTGCAAGCTTTCTGTATTTCTACAATTGTATAGAAGCAAAAAGTTCAAGCTATCTTCAACTAACCAATCTACATCTTCAATTTTTTTTTAACCCACGCAAATAGAATAACGTCTGCCTCTATATAGAAGAGTCCGCTATCACTCCCCATTGTACCCCAGCTTCCTATTACATTGTCCTCGCATCTTAGTTTCACTATGGCTATCTCATCGAGGGCACAAGCCCCAACCACACACGCTTGCACGTGCCGTCCGCGCACAAAAATTTTCGCACTAGTGCTCCATCTCCATAACCCGAAAAAAAAATCTTGACCACCACTCCTCTTCATTAACTATGGGTAAAGATCACACCAAGAAGCAGCACGTTAGAGTGTCTCACAGAACCGCCCCAAAGTCTGACAACGTCTACTTGAAGGTTTTGGTGAAGTTGTACACCTACTTGGCTCGTATGTATCGATTAGCTTAGCTCAAGTAACTTACAGGCAGCCCAGTTTTTTATTTAATTTTCTGGGCCGATGACCATGCCAGGGAGCCAGCTCTATTTGCAACGACGAATAGACTGCGATGGCTAGAACCGTGGGTGATTCCATGTTCTAGATACGGCGATAAGTGACTTCCGTTGACGGAACTCCAAACGTCTCCAACTCTCCCACTGAAGACTCAGTGTGCATGTTTCTGCGAGTGCCGTGTGTGCGTTATGGAGCAGAAAGAGACTCGTACTAACAAACAGGTCGTACCGATGCCCCATTCAACAAGGTTGTGTTGAGATCTTTGTTCTTGTCTAAGATCAACAGACCTCCAGTGTCCCTCTCCAGAGTCAACAACGTGTTGAAGCAGAAGGGTGCTGCTGACAAGACTGTTGTCGTTGTTGGTACCGTCACTGACGACGTGAGATTGTTGGAGGTTCCAAAGGCCACTGTTGCCGCTTTGAGATTCACCGCCGGTGCTAAGGCTAGAATCCTCAAGGCTGGTGGTGAGGCCATCACCTTGGACCAGTTGGCCTTGAGAGCTCCAAAGGGTCAGAACACCGTCATCGTGAGAGGTCCAAGAAACGCCAGAGAGGCTGTCAGACACTTTGGCTTCGGTCCACACAAGCACAAGGCTCCAAAGGTTATGTCCAAGGGTAGAAAGTTCGAGAGAGCCAGAGGTAAGAGAAACTCCAGAGGTTTCAAGGTCTAAGGGTCTACGTCATCTAATAAACTTTTGTAATGTACTGCTGGTTGTAGTGTAGATGTTGAGAGGGTATTATGGGCAATTAGCGACAACAACGAGAAGGGTGACAAAAGGAGAGGTGTCAGAAGACGAAAGCCTTGAACGACAATACGATATTGTACTGGTTCTAGGAATACTTTAGATTTTTATTTTTTTCGTGTTTTTCTTATCCTCATTATTACGCTTCCCCATATTATTCTTACATACTGTCTGCTCATTGCTACTCCCAGCTAATGTTGGGAACACACAGCAAATGCAAATGCAAAAAATATAATTGCCAAAATAATAAAAAAATGTAGTCAATCACAATGAAAAGTCCACATAATCGGATTAAAACAATCAAGTTGGAAAAAAAAAAAAAACACATTCCCCTGTCCCCCACCTCTTATCTACCTGTCCTCTCTATAGCGTACAGCTATCTAATCTCACCCCCAGATTATCCATGTCCTTGTTGATTCTCCCCGATGAACTAATCCATGAAATCATCTACTACCTCACATCCAGAGATATCGACGACGATCCCTGCAACTCTAGCCCAAGGCCCGTTCTGAGACCAAAAGGGGAATTCACACCTAATACTAGTAGAATCTATGGATACAAGGACCTATTGGCATTGTCTTCGACATGCGTACGCCTCCGACTCATGTGCGGAGAAATACTCTTCACCTTCGTGAGTTTGGTCCGACGAAGCGAGATCGATGCCTTCTTGGCGTACCCCACAAGAATGGATAAATGGAGCGATAGCAGAGCTCTCCACAGACAATTCATAAAAGAGATCTTGACCACGAATTTCTCCATCTGCTCCAGAGAAGAGTTGGCCAAGTTGAGTTTTCGGCCCAGTGTTAATGGAGATAAGCGCTTCTGGAGCAAGTATCAGCGAATGTTTAGTGCCAACCACTATGTGACCGAATTGGAGATCACCAACGGATCACTTAAAAGCGGCGACTTGGCGATGTTTCCGAGCTTGACCATTTTGAAGATTTTGGATAAGCCTGGTCCGATCGATCCAGACGTACAGCCTGTCACTGTTGCCTCTAATTTGTCTAAGTTGTCTATTAATTTGGAAACCCTACTTGGCTGCGAATCACTCCTTTTGCTACTTCCACAATTGCACGAATTGAATCTAATATGCGACATCAACAGTCTAGTTCCGCAGGTGAGTCTTCTGAAGTTGAAACATGTTTTTGGCCCTTCGAACAACTTGTCATCCTTCTCGTTATTTGTCCCGGATCCAGATCTACTACAATACGATGAATTCGTGGATTTCTTCCACCATATTCTCTCCACTGGCCAAATCAAGACGTTTGTACTTCGGCTCAGTCGTAGACTGGGCCAACTAGCAGGAAACAAGAATTGGGACGTTTTCCCTGATTCAGAAAATTCCGGGCCTGCGTTCGTGGCTGCTCTCAACTCCAGCAGCTTTCTTCGCTCAGTCGTGATTGATTACGATTTAGTCAGCAGATTACTGTTTCCACCCAGGTTTGTTGCTCCAAAACGCAACTTGAACGATAGCGAACCGGTCAGTTTCTATCTAATCGACTATTCTCTCAGCGTTCCGAAGCTTCTCTTCAAGCCACGCGAGATGGTGGCCAACATCATCCAGTCAATTGGAGCCAGCGAGCTTGTATTTATTTACGGCGAGGTCATTGATCAGTCCCACCTCCTTGCTGTAGGAGTTATGAGCAACTTATTGATCTACTTAATTACCAGCTCTCACCGTGGTACTCCTTACTTGGGAGTTACCAACGTCAGCATAGAAAAAGCGTGGTCTATGTCTGACGATGCATTGGTCAGGCATTATTTTGAGTCACTAGTTGACAATTACGATACGGCAGAGAGGCTCAGTGTAACCAAGCGAGATTATGCCGCTAAAATCCGATCAGTATCGATCGGAGACTTCCATGTTTTTTCGTCACCACGGTACAGAAGGAGAGAAAATTACGTCGTACTTATGGAGAGCTCACAGGGATCACCGACTCCTATGATGATGCCTAGCAATATGCCGAAATCGAGCGATAGCTTCTGGCCCACGGAGTCCATGATGAAGGACCTTGAGCACTACTGTATGCGCGAGAAACCACTCAGCAGTATCTGGCAATGATGACAGACACTTAATTATTTATTTATTTATTTTATTCGGCGGGCGAGGTATTGGTGAACTTTGGATTTATAAACTTTAATCTTATTGTGTTTTGAACGTGAAATTTTGAAAGTGAAATCTTATCGTGAAGAAGTATGCTTATATCTGCTGTCCATGTAAGCGATCTGCACACAACACGCAATTCCGTAATGTTGGCATTAAATTCCACCAGAAATCAGAAAGGTGCTACCAGCCCAGCGAAGTCTCCCCAATTCTGCAATCACAAAGACCTCACCTACACCGCTCGTCCCCTTTGCCGACGGCCGTGTCGCTTGCTTTGTCTGACCAACTGTCGAGCACGTGACCTCTGTGACTGCGAAACACAGACCCCAGTGCTATGTGCCGCACTCTCCATGCAGGTTCGAAAATTTCCTCACTCACCAGAAAAAAGAATTTTCTGTTACCATCATCAACTAAGTCCTTTAACACAGACAATATGCCAGGTGTTTCCGTTAGGTATGTCCATCCATCAACACGAGCATCACAACGAGCGCAATCCGAAGACTATGAACCCCTTTTCCCCGCTCCAATATCTCCGATTTTCAATATTCCTACCCAAGTCCATATTCCATAAAGTCAAAAGGTCATTTCCATATATTCCCAGCCAAAAATGACCAGTCAAAAGCCAAGCGCTCGTCCATTCGCTCCTCCCGCAACTTCGCCATACTAACATCCCAGAGACGTTCCAGCTCAAGACTTTATCAACGCTTACGCTCAGTTCTTGCAGCGTCAAGGTAAGTTGGAGGTTCCAGGCTACGTTGAGCTTGTCAAGACCTCTGCCGGCAACGAGTTGCCACCTCAGGAGGCCGAGACCTGGTTCTACAAGAGAGCTGCTTCTGCTGCCAGACACGTGTACTTGAGAAAGCACGTTGGTGTCGGTAAGTTGAACAAGTTGTACGGTGGTGCTAAGAACAGAGGTTTCAGACCAAGCAAGCACGCTGACGCTTCCGGCTCTGTCAACAGAAGAGTTGTCCAGGCTTTGGAGAAGATTGGTGTCCTCGAGATCTCGCCAAAGGGTGGTAGAAGAATCTCCGAGAACGGTCAGAGAGATTTGGACCGTATTGCTGCTCAGACCTTGGAGGAGGACGACGAGTAAACTTGTCGTGTTTGTACTTAAAACCTAATAAACCAGCAAATCGCATCGTTACACTGGTATGTAGGCTTCTGAATGTATATTACGCTTGAATCTCGGTTCATTAATCTAAATTAGCTGTTGTATCTTGCGTGTGACAAGTCTGGCCTGTTCTTGCTTCACGTCAAAGCTCACGTCTTCACTCAACCCTATCCAGCTCAATGGTACGGTCGCAGGAAGAGCCTGGATCCACGCCGTGTAGTTGTCGAGACTGTGCCCGCTAGGTACCACCAACGACAACCCTGTTTCCTTGGTCATTTCATTGTCAATAAGATTGTAATCCGCATCGTAGGACCTAGCTGTGAAGATTTGTTTGGCAAGGTCGGCGCAGTATTTTGCGTCCTCGCGTTCTGCGAGCTTTCCTCCGTATATGATGGTGCCAACTAAGTTGCGAAGTTCATGCCACGGAATAAGCTCTGGATCAACAATTTCTTTATTGAATAGTTCAAACGTCTTATCAATGGCAAATCCTGCCGCCGTGGCGTCTGCGTCAGTAAGATCTTGTTGCTTGCAGAAGGACGCCGGAACGTACTTCAATCTCTCTTGGATCACCGCGTGATACCACGAAAGAAGGAAACACACATGCTTGTAGGCAGCGATGTTTTCAAACTTCTTGTTCCGAACGGAATCAAACGTCTCCTGTAGCACGATTTTCATAATTGGCTGCGCTTCGTAGGTCAAAACCTGCGAAGCGGAGATAAGTCCAGCCGGTATTTGGTCTGAATTCAAGTTACAAGTCAAAAAGAGCTTGAAACCGTTCGTCGAATTGATGTTCTCCACTTTCCGTTCCAAATGCGGAAGCCAGCTAGTTGCCAATTGGATGTTTTGGACAAGAACCCAGTCTCCCCTAGCCATGGCTTCATCGATGTCTTTGCTAGCCCGGTCAATTCCTTCCTTCGCTCCCATGGATATAACTCGAAGTTGTTTGTTCATTGATTTAGCCACCTGGTGGACTCTGAACGTGACATCGTACCCTTTAGATGTAGACATTAATATTGGACGCCTGCCAAGGGAAACCCACTTTTGAATGTCATAACTTGGTTCGCCATGGACTCCAACACCAACAACATCTTCCATGAATGCATCGTAGATATCCAAAAGTGCCATTGATTTGTCGATTCCGAGCAAATATTCAACAAAAGGCAAAATCGCTTTGAAAGCATCATTACCTTCATTGCTTTTCCTTATTGTACTCCAATCACTATCAAGATAACCAATGTCTTTGGCGCGACATGTTTCTAAGGTTGCCTTGACATTATTTACATCATCCTTCTCAATACTTGAAAAAAGTATCTTAAAGCACTTGTCAACTTCGGGCCCGATCTTGACTCTGTAATAAGAAAGAGCCATGGTAATAGCAAATGCAATTCGATCCAACAGACGCAAAGTGGGCGAGATGTATTCGTATGCTTCGTGATACAACATAGAGACAAACGAGGAAATTTCCAAAGAAGCATCGCTTGCCAGAAGTACTTTTCTGAAAATAGCGATGAAGGTTGCAACCGAGAAGTTGTAAAAGACATTTGTCTTCGAAATTGCCATGAGATTCTCAAATATGTTCTTTGAATGTTGGGCAATATCAGCATGCTGAAATCTAATATCTTCCACTGTTGTCATCACAGTCTTCGCTTCCTCCATTTTCGTATCAATATCAGTTGCCTCAGACTCCAAAACTTCCAAAGATTCGATCACTTCGTCATTGTCAAGAATAGTTCCTGAAACAGTATTGAGCATAGCCAAAAGCTGCTTTCGAAGACCAAGCAGCCGGACCTGGTACTCACTCTGCAATGCAATATACTCATTTCGCTTGGTAAAAATTTCTGGCTTTGTGTGATCAAGCGTAATGTTCAAAATCTGGTTCTCAAGATTTCCAGACGTGATAGAAAAGTTTAAAACCGTAGTTCTCGAAGCAACGAAGGGCGAAACACTAACCGAGGAGATTCGCGTGTACAAGATCATTCTGAAGTCGTTCAGAATGTCCATCACCTTGTCGCCAAATTGTATCGTCTTTCTTCCACCATTTTGAACAATTTCTTTTCTCAACACGCTATCGATGATTGGATTGTAGGACTCAGCATTTTGGATCAACAATTGACCGCCAAATCTCATTGCATCTTCGAATACACGTACGAACGATTCATCGAGGAAACTAGTCACGATCAATTTCTTAGGCAACATGGACTTTTGCAAAACACTCAAGACCTCCCCAGTTGGGTCAATCATGTATGCACATTCACACCACAGATGGATTGCAACATTCTGAGTGAATACCTCGTCTCTGGGCAAACCGTTGTCTTGCCAAGAGGTTATACTAGTAGTAGTGGTCAATATAGACGTCACTAGTAATGATTCTTCCAAGGGAATATTGTACTCATTCAACTTCAGTTTCCATTCGTCCAAAAGGCTCGCCCTGAAGGTTTGATCAAGAGCTCCACAATACGTGGCAAATGCAGCTCCAAGCAACGAATTTCCCACCAATCTCTCTCTGATTCTTGCGAAATTGTTGATACTGCTCTGCCATCTTTCCCGCTCCTTGGTTAAGTTCTCAATTAAGGTCAAACTTCGGTTCACCTTTTGCTCAATGGAGGAAATATCAAACTTGACATTCTCAGCCTCACGAATAAGTTCACTGTAGTCATTCTTGTACTTCTCAATACTTCCCTCGAGATCTTGGATCATTTCGTCAATCGCTATCAAATGAGCCTTCGACTTCGTAGCTGACTCTTCAAGCTTGACGACCTCTTCTCTCAATGGCCCAACACGCTCCAAAATAGAAGAATATTTCAACTGAGCAATCACCCACTGCAAAAGCGGCCCGCATGCTTTACTCGCTCTGTTGATAGTCTCATAGTTGTAATCAGGTCTTGCGAGATACACTTCTTCCATATAAGTTCTCATTTCTGGAGTGAGTTGAGAGTCGTTATCGTATGAGACGATACTCGCAATGAAATCGTCCTTCCGAACAATAAGCTGAACATCTCTCCAAGTGTTCGCCTGGTAGCCCAAGAGGATACACACAGATTCCATTGCCATTTTGACGGCAGCAGGAGGGTTTGACATACTTCTCATTTCTGTCAAATGCTGCTTTTTGATGTTTTGAACTCCTCTTTGGGCCTCCAAGACTGCGGGCTCTGCAAGTTCGAGATCACGCATGACGAGTTCCCTGCGTTTGTTTATTTCGGCCTCTTGTTTCTCGAGTTCGATTTTAGCTGCAACTGAAAACTCCCTTTTTCTCTCAGCTTCGTTTTGTTCAAAGATCATCTTATTAAGCATCTCGCGAGCATCTGCATTCTTGACCTCAAGGACCTTTTTCTTTTCAGAGAGAACTTCACGCATCTGGCGAACTTCGAGAACAGTTTCTTTCAACTTGTCAAGACCAACATTTGTGTGCCTTTGATTGTCCTCCAACTCCAATTCGCCCTTCGTGAATAATTTCAAGAACATCTCAGCAAATTCAACAAACTTGTGTGGGCCAACTAGTTTGTTGATATCGGCGCTGGTCTTGTGAACAAAAATGAGAACCTCCACAACGGCTGCTCTCAAACTCGTGATTGGTCTACGGGCCTCGGCGTTAACTGAAACAGGTACCTCGTAAGCGGAGGAATCAAGCGGAATACCGCCGATGACTGAAGAAGCAACTTCCGTTAATGCAGAATCAGACCAATCTCCCATCCAACTCATGACACATCTATTGAATAAAGCTGGAGAGGAGTTTATCTGAGGCATCTTGTCTTTGCTCATGTCACTAACAGTAAAAACGACATGAAGGTTCTCTGAAATTTGCTGAGTAAACCACTCATATAGTTCATCATCGCTGTCGAGAATCAATCCTTGAGCAGAAGACTCGGATGCACACAATTTGTAGACAGCAGCCAAATCCTCTCCCTCAAACAATCCCGGAATCTCTGAATTTGCCAAAAGCGAGTTCATTCTCTCAATGAAAGATGTCTCAAGAATGCTAGATTCATCAACAAGGAAACAAACTTTCTCACCTTTGGCGCACTTTATCAAGATGTTTCTCAAAACATTCTCAAATTGGGCGATTGTAAATCCAGTATGAACCCGGAGTTGTTCAACACAAAGTCCATTCATCCAGGCCACAAATTTGGTCAATGTGGTTTTCCCACTCGTGCTTGGTCCAACAAGAATCATGTGTCCTTGATGTTGCCTGAGAACTCTATCAATCCTGAGCGAGTGGTCTAATAAATCCTCGAAAAGTATTAAATCCACGTCCATCTCCTCCTCACTGAACACTCTCAATCTGTGCTTGACGAAGTTTCTCAACTCCTCTTCGTCGGTCGGACGATAATCGGATGTCAACCAAGTCGAGAAGAGAATCGGCTCCTTGAGCGAAATTTCAAGGTTCACATGAGGGAACGACTGTTGAGCAATAGTCCAGAAAGTATTTTTGCACCATATCTTCTCTTGATTTTCAACAAGTCTATCGTAGAAAAGACGTAATCCTTCATGGAACCACAATCTGACAAGATTCGAAATGTCATCATATTGGACGGACATGAGTGCTTCCAAAATTCCTCTGCACCATCTGGTGAGTTCACGAGGAGAGTATATATAGTGGCTCTTTAACTCCGGTGTGAATCGCTTCTTGTTTTCGTGGAAGACCTCGAACATAGCATTTGTTAGAGCATCAACGAAAGTTCTCAAGTTGGGAGCACATTTGAGACTTGCTCGGTTAAAAGCCGTGTAAATTTGCTTCAAGGAATTCTCACCTGGGTAATCCACCATGACAGTTGTTACATGTCTCATGAAACGTGGAGACATGACGTGCCTTCCAGGATCGTTTGGATCATTACATGCACCAACAAACTGGATGTTCTCAAGGGAAACCCAAGAATGGTCAGAAGAGCGCCAGAATCCACGATGTTCGACCATTTGTCGAATGAGAGATATAACTCTCTGAGTACCATATTTATCAACATCAGGCAAATTGATTTCGTCGCAAAATACGACCACCCATTTTCCGGTAGTCTTGGGCACCAATACCACTCCGTTATTCGTCTTCTTATATTCACAGTATTGTTCAAGCATGTTCAACAACGAGTCAGGAGATGTATCTTTCGAAAAGTTCATAGATATGACATCCAAGTTTGGCGAGTGTCGTAAGGCTCGCAATAACGTCATCGTCTTACCCGAGCCCGGAGGGCCACAAAGAATCAATGGTGAATGTATGTTTATGACTCCGGAAATCAATGACTCGTGAATTGCAGTATCAATGGTTGGCACAATTGTTCTGGAATCCAAGACATGATGTGGCTCGAGGTCGACGGAATCCACCGCATTCGACCAGTTCTCCCATGAGAAATCACGGAGAGAAATTCTGTGCTCAAGAACATTCGATGGTGCATCCGTATTCTTGAAAGCACCAAGGGAGGCAATGTATTTCCCAAAATCATTCCTATCACCCAAAGAACAGGTCCCAGTGAATGCCCAAACTAAGGCTAAGAGTACTGCCTTCGATGTGAATTGCTCCAAATCATCAGAGTACTCGCTCTCTGCGTTTTCTCTATGGCGAACCAACAACGAGAGCTGCGAGCCAAAATGAGTGACAAATGCAGTGGCAGCACGGAGCTCATCAAAATCCATGATATGTTTGTAAGCAGCGGCATGAGACGTCATGTCAGCAAAGGGGATGGCTGCAAAAATTCCAGAGGTCAATTTGGCGACACTCTCGATAAGTTGCATTGATCGCTCTCTTTGGAGAATGTCTTCCATGGATTCAATGGAGGACAATTGATTCTTCTGGAGGACGGCTAGCTTTAGCTTCCATACACTTTCGGCATGAATCATTGACCGGTCAAACCATACCATCCCACATCTACTGACCGTGGCTAGAGTGCAATGTTTCAAGCTGTCAACTTCAAATACGACTCTCACGTTGTGCGGAAGTTCTAACCTTTCACCATTGGGTAAGGTCAATATCTTGTTGTCGTCGAGAACACTATTCAAATTTTCAGCCCATTCGGGATCGATATCTCCATCAAAAACGATCCAAGTACGTTTCTTTTGTTCTCCTTTCAAATTAGCAACGATCGTTCTCAAAATTCTGGTGAAGACACCATCAGTCCAGTCCCTCGTGATATAATCAAGTGATCCGAAGAGGCTTTCCTTGGGAATCGTCTTGCTATCAATAACGTGTATGTCATGACTTTTCTTTTCCAAGTTGGAGAGCGCGCTAAGTGCTGCTTTGTAAGTAGTTGTTTTTCCTGAACCGGCTTCTCCAACTAACATGAAGCCATGGTGGCTCTCTTGTATCTGCGCAATGTGCCATGCTTTATCAATAAAGTCCTTATTAATGGTTAGCATGTTCTTGGAGCAGAAAGACTCCAATTCCGTGATAAAGTCTGATTGAATTTCACTGCGGTAAGTTATACCACTGAAATGCCTGTTCAAAAGATCTTCAAACACATGCTCATCATCTTTGACAAGTTTTGGGACAATAGATTCTCTCAAGCTTTTTACGAGTACCCCAAGCTCGAAATCACGATCAATTGTAGGCTTGAACTTGGCAATATGCTCTTGACGAGAAATGCCACAATTGGTCAAGATACTCTTGATGGCTCTCAAACCGAAGTCATAATGCGATTGACAGCTGACTGCAGAGTCAAGCTCATGGAAGAAGGGTATCAAAATGTTTGCAATGTCCCGAGAGTATGTGAAACACTGAGAAGCAAGAACGACATCTGCAATAATTTCCTTATCTGGCTGGTCCATGGCAAAGGCTCTGAAGAGTTTCTTCAAGTTTTCAGGAAGCTCATTTCTTCCAGCATATCCTGGGTTCATTGTGACAAACAAACCGGTATCGGGGTGGATATCAATGTGCTTACCTGAAACTTCAACAATGGCATTTTGCTGGAGTCCAGTTTCAATGTTTTCAATTTGAGACGAGATGGCACTCAAGATATTGATATCAAGTCTATTGAACTCGTCAAAGCATCCCCAACACCCCAATTTGCAGATACCAAGTAAAATTCTTCCAATAGATTGGTAGTCAAACGTGTCATCACAATTAAACACAAGTACTAATCGTCCAAGATTGCTTCCAAGAGCCTTGATGCATTCGGTCTTACCGGTTCCCGCTGGCCCAAAAGGCGAGCCTCCCATCCTTTGAGCCAACGCTTGTGTCATTGCCAAGAAACATTTGTCGACCAAAGGAGTCGATGCCAACCTCTCAATCACACCCTGGTACTCGTAGCCGTACTCCAATTCGAAGTTACCTTGGACGATTGATAGTCTTTTAAGTGGTTCATCGACGTTGACATCATAGTAATATCTTTGCAAGGCATTCCAAGCAGCCTTTCTCTCAGATGAAGGAAGATTCAAGAGATTCAATACTGAGTCTCGCTGATGGATAATCTCGATGACCAAGGACCTAAGCTTTCGTTTCGATAAGTGATCACTTGTCTGCGATATGAATTCGGTTAAAATGCGAATCAAATCTTCGAGAAACCGGGACTGGTTCCCAAGTTCATTGTCTTGAAAGTAGCTTTTTTCGATGTTACGGCAAAAGTGAACCTGCGAGGCAATGGTAATGGCTTGGTTGGCAAGTAGTTCCACCAATCTGAGTAGATCATTTTGGTTAATACTTTCTCCAACGAAAGCAGCATCAAGACCTGCAATGGATTGCTCAATCTTGCTTGCAAGAGTCAATTTAACCTGATCTTCGAGTTCGCTCAACCACTGCGTTAATTCTCTGTGCTTGATCAAAGAAACAGGGGAATCAAGGTCAAGAACTTCACCCTGAGGACTCGTAACTGTTGTAATACTCGATGAGTCCAGATCGACATGAACACCAGCAATACCAGCAAACATCTGCTTTAGATGTCTATCGGCCTCATTGATGTTAGAGCTTCCAATAAGTTCCAACAAATCATCATTTCCAACAAAGTAAAGTCGTGGGAATTGTTCCCTTTGCCGTTCGAGGTATTCTGTTAATCCTTTCCTGGTTTTGAGCAAAGCGTCCGAGAGCTTCTCCATTGAAATTTGAATATTTGGAATCGTGAGAACCTCCATGACTAGATTGAACTGGCTTGCTCGCTTCAATAATGCAAGATATTCGAAAGAAATATTATTGAACCGAGAAGCCTCCACTGGTAAAGACATTTTGATTTCTTTGGCATTTCCGAAAACGCCGTCAAGATAGACCCATTGCCTTTGTACATCAATCCACACGTTGAAAAGATTGTAGAGATTAGTTAATTGAAGTTCGAGTTTGGTTCGTTCGACTTCAAACGGGCCGTGATAAGTAGAGTTTTTCATGCTTACCAAAGTGTTCAAATTGGACAGACATTGGTCAAACAAGGCGTTCCAGTTCTTTATGAGCCTGCACTTTCCTTCAAAATTGAAGGTTTCAAACACTATCATGGACCATTCTTGATGGATCAATTGAAGACCTTCTTCAATGACCCGTTCACCGTTTGCCTGGCTGATTATATTCTTGATGGTCACCTCGTGCAGTTCGAGGTCGATTTCTAAGACATCCAGGACCCGTACTTGTCTGGAATTGAAATTCGTTCCGGTGAGCTTGAAAATAGCTTCCCAATGTCTGTCTTTAACCGAAGAATTCTTCAATTCTGAAAGGAGTGGATATCTTTCGAGGTATCTTTTCACCAGGATCTGGAGTTCATCAAACGCGGAGTACTGTCGAACCAACACGGGCGCAGATTTCGTTTCTGTCAAAATTCCTTCAAGTTGAGCTTTGAGAGATCTAGAAAGTATATCTTCCCACTTTTGCGATTTGATCTCTTCAAGGGAATTCCAGTATGATTGAAGCGAGGACCACACAAGTTTGAGATCCTTGATTTCCAGTTCCACTTGAACGGCATCGGTAGAGGGACTGACAGAAACATCGAGAATGCCAGCAACGCGTTGCAATAGGGTCGATATCTTAACAAACTCATTGACTTGTTGCTGGAACTTTGCTAGCGAATTTAAGGCGTCAACTGGGACTAAGTTTCCGGAGATAGGTTTCTTTGATGACCACTGGAAGCATAGAGTTGCGAGAGAATCAGAATTCATAGACATTTCACTCTTCAACTGCAACACAAACGAATCCAAATTCGAGTGAATGAGTTCATCTCGTGCAGCAAGAAGGGTTCTCACGTTGGACAATTTGTTCTCCAACTGTTCAGCGTAAACCCAGTCCAATGGAAGTTCAACCCTTTGCTTGTGTAAGATGGATTGACCATTCTTAATCAACTTTATTTTTTCCGCCCATTCATCGACCAATCTTCTGTAATTATTCGCTTCGTCCACTACCTGAATTAATCTGAGGCCTCTCTGGTCTAGGTTAATCCACGTATCTAGCAGAATCAGACAGTCTCGTAAAATATTAAAAATACTCGAAGTAGATTCGTAAACGATGGATTGGAACAGTCCAACAAATTTCTTCTGGAAATTTTCAAATTCCCCCAAGGCCCTCGATTGGACTCGGGAGAAAGAAATTTCTAGAGCATTTCCGATCTTGAAGTTGCCTTCAGCTTGCTCCAAAAGTGATTTTCGGTGAGCGATCTTCATTATTCCGCTTATCCATCCCTCAAGCCCAAAATCAGTCTGGAAACCATTTAGCTCAGCTAATATCTTTGCCAGATCACCGTCTAGCTCAAATAAACGCAGCAAAGAAAACCAATTATCTAAGTAATTGACCGCGGCGGCATAATTATCCTCAATAGATTTCATAACTAAAGAAATAGTGGAAATCAACGCTGAAGATGTGAAAACCTGACGGTTTCTTTGTGTTTCTGATATGGAAACCGGCTCAAGACATTCGAAAATCTCAATTGCATCATTAACAGCATCTACCCATCTCGTTTTTGCATATCCGATTGGTGGAGACAATTCAAAAGTCATATTCTCGAACATAATGATATGGACGGAGCTGGGTAACGATCGACCGTCTTCGATAGAGCTAGCTGAAGGAGCGAATTGCTCGTTAAGCATATTCAACCGTCCAATGCACTTTTGAACGATCTGATTCTGGATATCTGCGTTGATTGTTTCAACAAATAGATCAATTTTCGAGTAATTTGACTTCGCAACCTTAAATAGTTCCTCTTGAATCAATTCAACGGCCGCTAATACTCCCTTTGGAGAATATTCACATGTAAGTAATTTGGGATAACATACATCCTCCAAGTAAGCATAAATTTTGTGCACCAGGTTTCCCATGATGTGGAGATTGCAAATTTCATTTTCAAGTGCTTCGAGCTTCTTGAGCGGACTGTCTATGCTTTCCACAGCAGTATCAGATTTAAGCAAGTTGAGCTCCAGATAAACTGCTGGCCATTCAATGTCCATGACTTCCTGAAGATGAGAGAGGACTTCGGCCTTCTGTTGTTCAAGTAAGAAGCCGAACTTCTTACCATGGCTAGTATTCACTAGAGTTTCGGTCAATAGTATTTCGTGAACCTCCAAGTGCTCCACAAGGGATTGTGCGATTGGTTGTGCCGATTTGATATCATCGATTTTCATAAGAAGCGTCACAGGAAGATCAAAATTCAAGCTGAGGAGATCCAGCGTTTCAGAGATTAGATCGTAGAGTCGAGGATCGAAATTCAATGTTACCTTCTTTCCAGAATCGTTTGCTTCTTCAATCTTCAACACTTTCACCGAACGATGGGATGACTGAACAAGAGATTCAGCACGGTCAATCCAATCTCGAAAGAATTGTTCGAAACTGAGTCTCTTAACAAAAGAGTCCGTTTCTTGTTGAATTTGTGCGCCGGTTGAGTACTTGTTCCAGTTTTGACCCAAGAACAGAGAAATATGGTCCAAGTAGTACATGACTTTCGACTTTAAAGATAAATCCCATACTGCCGTCTTCAAGTTCGACAGAAATGTAAGCGCAGATAAGCTGTCAGAGCCACTAGTTTTCGAAGCGTAGGCGAGTTTGAAGATATCTTGAATATCTTGATGCACGATGTCGAGCATACGGAGCTTGTGTCCGTCGTCAACCAACGACAAGAATAATTGAGAAGAATCATCAGTGCTGTCTTTCACTTTTTGAAATAAACAAATGTAGTCTGCAAAACATGCACATTCGTCGAGTTTTCTGTTCACGACCAGTGCTACAGAATCCCTGATACCGGAATATTCCTCGAGATAAGCATTTTGGTCGGAGTCCCACATCGATTGACCCAGAATCGAGAAGTCGAAAGGGTGGAGCGGCGAAAGACGTTTAGCGTACGCTTGCCTTAGCTCTTCAGAAAGCGCCTCATTCTCTTGGAAATATGAGAGCACCAGCAATAGAGAATGATGTAGTTGTCTAAAATGCAACATTTGTTCTAGTCTTTCCTTCAATAGGGTGAGTGGCTGCTGGTTGATTTTGATGATCATGAACTTCTCTTGACGTTTCCGCATGAGCTCTCTGATGACATTGACCATGAACTTGACATTGTTCTCGATTGTCGAAAGAAAAGGATCAATTTCCTCTGCGAATAGAGTCTGTAACTTTTTGAGAGTGATATTCATCAAGTTCAAAGATGCTAGGATTGTGCCCAATGATAGCACTATTTCCTTAAGCAACATCTCTATTAAGTCTATCATCCTGGTCAAAGAAAGTGCGTTCAGACTCTTCCAGCGTTTGAGATGCGAGAAAAGAGCCGCGACCATGGCTTCGAGGGTCTTGAGGTCAGTTGAAGTGCTTCTTGAAGCAATTAGCTCGTCAATAGGCAAGTCTTTGAGCAAACTATTATATTCTTTCGTTTCCTCCAACTTTCCGGCTAAGCCAAGATTATTCTGGAATGCTAAAGTGGTCTGAAATCTCTTGACAGCATTAAGAATCTCAATGGCCCGTTTTACTTCTGGCTGGTTCACTTGCTCCTCGACTGATACTAAGGCAAGCTCTAAAGATTTCCAGTACTGAACTTCATCGTGCAAGGAGGTGCCTTCGAACGTACTACTCGTTAGTAAAGTCACTGACTGGATCGTGCGAATCCAGTTATTGACAATTTTGTTCAATTCGTTAAGTGTCGAGGTACTTCGAAGAACAGACTCATCACTAGCAGCATCTGGATTGCTCAAGACAATCCTGATGTCCGAGCTTACCAGAAGTAAAAGGTCTGGGATTTGGATTTTCTGCTGTATGTGGCTTAGCGAGAGTGTAAGTTCTTTGAACTTCTTCCGAGTATTGGAGACGGAATTGGACGCATGACCCTCTCTGGTAGTTCTACCGGAGACAAACTCAAAGAAAGGCGCCACACCGAGGGAGATTATACTTCGAATCTGCTCATATGCGTCGCTATATGTGAATTCTTCGTCACCATCGGAAAATTTGTATGGAATGTTCAACAAATGGATCTGGCTGATGAGTGGACGATCAGAGGTGATTTGACCCTCCAGCTTGAGCAAAACGACCAAAAAGTCAAAATGGCCAAGGTCTGCAACCAAATCTTGCACGACAACAAATTCCTTGCCGGTAATAACCGCGTATAGAGCCTCAGGTAGTACAGCGCTTGCAAATGAAGAAAATAGGCTGTCTCTATCATCGGTGGAACTTGATATTTGGTAACTAGCATCTTCAGACCCAAACACGATTTGGCGAATAAAGTTAGAGATGAGCTTGGGCTCTGCAACAGCAACACCTGTCTCTGTACCGGGATCAAGGGCCATTTTGGGTATGGTGAGTTGGAGAATGGAGGCCAACTGTTTGTTGATGTTTGTGCACGTGCCGTGGCACGTGAGTCCAGAACGCGTTGGAAGTTGGGATGCGATTACATTTACGCTAGCAACTTTACGAAGTAATTTGCTTTTCGAAGTAATGTGATTTAGATTCAAGAGGTGTGATAAGCGTCGTCAGTTCATCTCATTTCGTTTCATTTCAGCTTCTTTCACATTCTTATTCTTTTGTCTCTTACTTTGCACAATTGATGATCGGTGCGAATTGGACAGGAAGTCTCAATTACTACCGAATCACACATTCTAATAGAGTCGGATTTGGCTTCCATTTTCTTTGAGCCTCTCCTACAAACCCAAAACGCTCAACCTAATAGCAGTTCTCTAGTTATTCATTCAAATCTATCTGCACTCACTCGTCGCCCCCAGCACTGTAAAACTTGAGAGTCTTCTTCTCTTCATACGGATTCTTGACAGCTTCGTCAATCGTCTCTTTCAACACCTTCTTCAAGTTCTCTATTGCCTCTTCGGAATTCTGGTAGTGGAAGGCCAACCGCGAGCCGTACGCCTTGACGTTATACTTTTCACAGGCCTTAACAAAAACATCGTTGTTGATCTTGTTGGCTGCGAAATCAAGAAACACAAAGTTCGTCTGCACTGGATGAGCCAAAACGTATCCCTCCAGGACAGCAAAGTCAGCCACCTGTTTAGCTACCTCATGAGTACCTTTCAACTTCGGGAAGTTCTCGTCTACGGCCACAATGGCCATCAGCGCAAGCAATCCGCTCTGTCTGATTCCTCCACCATTCTGCTTACGGAAATGGTTGGCTTTCAAGATAAATTTCTTGTCACCGACGAGAACAGAGCCAATGGGCGCACCCAATGTCTTCGACAAGCAAAGTGACACCGAGTCAAAGTAGGAACAGTACTCTGCGATCGTAATCCCGGTCTCGGCACTGGCGTTCCAGAGACGGGCTCCATCCAAGTGCAACCGCACATTATTCTCCTTGCAAAAAGCGGAAATCTTCTTGATCTCCTCGAGCGGGAACAACATACCATGCAAAGTGTTCTCCAAACTGATCACTTTCGTAGGACAGGAATGGATCTCGTAGTCGTCAGGTACGAAGTTTGGAAGGATATCATCTTCAAGAGTCAAATGAATGCCATTCTTTGGAATAATCGCCTGTACCATGGCCTGTGAGAGCGTGGGAAGTCCTCCGGCCTCATGAACGTATACATGTGAGCGATGGTCACAGAGTACGGCGTGTGGAGGTTGGAGAAGGTTTGTTCTCAAAGCGATCTGGTTCAGCAACGTTCCAGACACACAGTACAAGCCAGCGTCTTTTCCTGCGAGCTTTGCAACCTTCGCTTCCAATTGCGACGTCAAGCTATCTTCGTTGTACACGGCGTCCCCCAAGGAAGTGGTGGCCAAAGCCTGGACCATGGACTGAGTGGGGGAGGTGAAGGTGTCACTCCTGAACTCGTTCTGAGCAGGCGACGACAGGAAAACAGACAAATCTAAGGACATGAAGACGGAAGAAAAGGTGTAATTGAGGGTTGAAATAGCAGAAGAGAATGAGTCAAGGCCACTTGACTGCTAACCAGTTGACTGCTCACCAAAAGTGCAGGAGGATGAAGCCGTACTACGGGTGGATTTTCGGGGTTTGTTACGTACTATTCAGAGTCCGAAATGGAGTCAAAGTCTTCGAGATTATGGGAAATGTCCTGGCATTGAACTCTATCATAGGTGAATTTATTGAGTGTGGAAGACGTCAACCATGCAAGGGAAAGCATTGATATGCGAGCAACGCAGATCGCAGAGTAGGGAACGATAGAGTAACAGGAAGGTCCTCGAATACGGATCAGTTCTTGTGGCAAAAACTGATCGATTTCTCTTTTTAACCATCTTCAACACTTTTTGACCTCGTTCGCTCCTCCCAAGCGCCCCAATTCACTGTTCTGTTGGACCCGCTAAAATTCCATTATCAAGCCGAATCGCTAGCGCGCCCGTTTGCACATTCCAGATCGGGAAGTCTTGAACGATACCGGAATATAATCGGAAGTCTTAATTGATACCGGTATAAAAACCCCACCATTTCCACCCACCAATATTAAAGTAATTCGCCAATTTTCACCATGTCGCTTCCCTTGGAGTACGAAGTCACCTTGCCCAATGGGCTCAAATACACTCAGCCTTCCGGATTGTTCATCAACAACGAATTTGTCGCATCCAAGGCTGGAAAGACGTTAGAATCCATCAACCCTTCAACTGGAGAGGTCAATGGCGCTGTATACGCCGCCGAAGAGGAGGATGTGGATATCGCTGTGGCCGAAGCCAGAAAAGCGTTCAAATCGTGGAAGAAGTCCACGGGTGTCGACAGAGGAAAGCTCTTGTATAAGGTTGTGGAGCTTTTGCTGGACGAAAAGGAAAAGGAATTGATCACCTCCATCGAAGCATGGGATTCTGGTAAAACCAAAGAGCAGAATGCTCAATACGACATTGACGAGGTCATTGAGGTGTTCAGATACTATGCTGGATGGGCCGACAAGATCCAAGGTAGGGTGATTTACAACGACCCAAAGAAATTGGCGTACACTGTGCACGAGCCATATGGCGTCTGTGGCCAGATTATTCCATGGAACTACCCATTGCTTATGGCTGCATGGAAATGGGCTCCTGCTCTCGCTGCCGGTAACGTGATTGTGATGAAATCTTCCGAGATCACTCCATTGTCCGTTTTGTACTTTGCCAACTTGTTCAAGAAAGCTGGTTTCCCTCCTGGTGTGGTGAACATTTTGTCTGGTTACGGTGCCACGGCCGGTAAGGCATTGGCTTCCCACAAGGACGTTAACAAGATCGCCTTTACTGGTTCTACTGCCACCGGTAAGCTCATTCAGAAATTGGCTTCGGAGAACATGAAGGCCGTCACGTTGGAATGTGGAGGCAAGTCGCCATTGATCATCAGAGCCGACGCAGACATGGAGCAGGCCGTCAAGTGGGCTGCCATGGCTATTATGTCCAACCAGGGCCAGATCTGTACTGCCACATCCAGAATCTATGTTCACGAGAGTGTCTACGAGGAGTTCTTGACTGCCTACGCTGCTCACATCAAGTCCAACTACAGTCAGGGCGATATGTTCAACGACACGGCCGTTGTGGGGCCTCAGGTGTCGCAGGCACAGTACGAGAAAGTCTTGTCTTACATTGACATTGGAAAGAAGGAAGGTGCCAGATTGGTTTTGGGTGGTGAGGCCAACAAGGATGCCGGCAAGGGCTACTTCATCAAGCCTACCGTGTTCGCCGACGTGAAGCCGGACTTCAAGATTATCAAGGAGGAGATTTTCGGTCCCGTTGTCGCAGTAGGCAAGTTTTCCACCGATGAAGAGGTCATCGAGCTTGCCAATGATTCCGAGTATGGATTGGGTGCTGCTATCTTCACCAAGGACATTACTGTGGCGCACAAGATGGCGCAGGACCTCGAGTCGGGCCAGATCTGGATTAACTCGTCCAATGACTCTGACGTGCACATTCCATTTGGAGGTGTCAAGATGAGTGGAGTGGGTAGAGAATTAGGAGAGTATGGTCTTACTACGTATACCGAGGCCAAGGCGGTGCACGTCAACTTGGGGTCTGTTTTATAATTTATTTATGGAGTAGTTCAATACGATGAGTGTATGTGGTCGAGATGTAAATCTTCGTGAGTGCATGTTCTCTATGCTCGGTCCTGTCTAGAACTGCGTTCTCATGCATCAATTACTACTCCTATTCTGTCTGCAGCGTATCTCCACACAGGCCGGCCATGTCCAACCTAATGTTTCTTTACCCATGAACAGAAATACTTTACAAAATCTACCTCTGCCGGTTCTTTCCGAGATCTTGTCATATGTGGACCCCGCAGTCTTGCCAAATGTGGCCGCCACCTGCTCACGCCTCTATCTGGCTGCGACAACCTTGCTCTATCGCTCGATCCAGATCGTTCCCCATCCTCACGACCTCGGGAACAAATGCTGTCGACGGGCTGGACAAAACAAAAATTTGGAGGGTGCTTACGATGAGCTGTTGAACAACAAAAGCAAAAATCCAGTCTACAAAGGTTGCCGGATCTTCCACTTGCCCCAGATCGAAGCACTTGCTGCCACTCTCGAGAAGAATCCGCTACTTGCGGAGAAAATATACTATTTTGACTTCCATTTCGGATACTCAGACGACAGAGTGAAGCTGTGCCAAAGCAACATGCATCTAATCATGCAGACCTATGCGTTGAACATAAGAAGATACCGCATGATGTACAATAATGTGGAGGTTGATGCATTGACTCTGCATGCCGATGGACCATTCATAAACGCTAGCCACGTTGAAGTTACGGATCTCGGCGAGTTGGAAACTATGCATGAGCGCAGAATCGACGCTATAAGTTTCCACTTAGACCAGTCTCAAATTGGTTCGTTGGACCTCTTCTCGAGCAACCTAGACTACCTATACCAAATTCCGGCACTCGAATTTGCTACCGTCCACGGATTTGGCTTGGACGTTGTCAGGGCTTTGCATTGTGGACCAGTCAAATTGGAAACCTCTCTGTTGACGTTAGAGCACAGGCACGAAGCGGAACATGAAGAATACGAAAGTCGTGGTGCGGCCGGCTTCGAAAGTGAATCGCATAGACTCGATTTTGGGGTTCTCGAAGAAAAGTTCTTGCTTACCCGCTTGACAAGTCTCCATCTCCGTGTCTCATGCCGCGAACACAACGACGACTTCATTGACGACGGATGTCACTGCTTTGTGGGGTTTCTTGCCGATTGGCAACGCTATCTGTCGGCAAATAGTGGTCTTCCCAACCTCCGCGAGCTTGAACTCTCGGTGCCTCCGGCTAGAGAATGGGCTCGACCTCACGACTTGCTAAATGCCATAGTTACTCCATCTAGCGATTTCATCAAGACACTCACGGGACTCAAAAGCCTCACGTTTGGACTTTGCATGCAAACATACAAGATGTATGAACAGACAGGCATGAGTCCCGCCAGGCTCAACCGGGTGAACACTCGACTCATCGAGGCGTTCTTTCTCTCGCTTGGAGGAGTGATGCAGACATTGGAGCACATGGAGTTGCCGGACTTTCTCATGGCATTTTTTTTCTATAAACCGCAGTTCATGGAGCTGCTACTACATACTTGCCAATGTAGTGGCTGCAGTATGGTATTGAAGGAGTTGGATGTTGATCTACTTGGAAACGAGGAGGATGCAAATGGCGAAGTGGAAGGGGAAGGTGAGGTGGAAGAAGGCGACGAGGAACTGAGTATCGTCGACCATGACGCTGAAGACGACCAGAATGAATATGAATCGAACGAAACTGAAATGATTGGAAACGAAATGAACGAAAATGGGCCGGCTGGAAACGAATCTACCGAAAGCGAAATCGAATACGAAATCGACGACGAAATCGAAGACGAAATCCACGACCGACTCGACGACGGACTCGACGACGGACTCGACGACGAACTTGTCGACGTCCACGAAATTGAGCCTGAGGATTTCAACCTCTTGGCACTCCACAACGGCGCATTCTACGTCATGATAGGAATAATCCTCGAGAAACTACTGAGCGAACGCATGGTGTTGACTCCATTGAACAGAAAGACCGTCTTGAGCGAATGTTCCATATATGGAGGGCCGCCAAACGTCCTCAGAAAGCTACAGCTATTATGCGGCAAGAGAAACTTGCTTGACTTGGACACTCTAGCTTGCACATATATTCTGCACCAAATAAGGCCAGTTCTTCAGTTTCTTGCCAAGCACTTTTCAAACCTTTCGCTGGTCATGGTGCACGGACTCTACTACGAGAAGAAGATGGGGGAGTTCCAAAATGTGTTTGACTGCGAAGAATACCCAGATGTGCTTTATCAAAGGGGTCATGTGGTGAGTGCCGAGAAATACGGCCATTATGTATTTGACTGAGGAAGGAGTTAAAGTGGTCTAGTGTGGTGGAGCACTTGAGACAAAAAAAAAACTACGACAGTTGCCTAGCTAAAAGTTGGTGGGCCCCCAAAAACGGAGAAAACGGAATAACAGCCAGTAACGGATAATAGCCAAAAATAAACGAACAACAAAAAGTTAAAAGCTTGGAAGGAATGTAAGCCAAAGCCCGGCCATAGAAAGCCGGAAAGAAGGCAGAACCGAAAACGTGCGCACAGATACGGCCCACAGCTACGATGCGAAGAAAATAAAGAGATCCACATTCCACATCTTTGCCAGCTAGCGGATCCATACCAGCTGGCGGATCCATACCGCGACCTAACCCACCAAAACACACCTGGCCGCCCCAAAAATCGACCATTTTTCCTCAAAATGCCAATTCTTTCCTTCCTCATGATAAGCATTTCGGGCCCGTGGTTCCCCTCCACGATCTTCCTCCGCAGCAATTTCCTGTGTGGAAGTGCGTTAGCCATCCGAGATCTCTCCCCATCCAATCTCTCGGCGAACAAGACACCATTCAATTATCGTCCGCACCAGCTGCTTTTTTTTATTTTTTTCTTCGAGAGTGCTGATTGCTGTGTTCTCCCGTTTTGATCATTTCTCGTTGGCTCTCATCCGCCAGCCTCCATCCCCAGCATATCCTGCTTCTAGAATCGCTTCCATTTCGTCGCCCAGTCGTGCGGCGTCGCCTAAAACCTTAGCAAATCGCACTCAAACTACGCCGTTCATACGTTTGGCCTGCACCACCTCAGCCCAGGACTTCCCACCAAATCTTTCTTTTCGTCTCCTTCCCTGTCTCCTCCAGAACCGTCATACTTCCTCTCCGCCAATCATATCGCCCCAAAATGTATAATTTGTCTCGCATTTTTGTCTGTCGCTTGTCCATCGGTCCCAACCCATGTCCATCTTCTCGCCTGCACCCAGTAAGTGGACCCTGCTCGGCTCTTGGCTGACCCTCTACCTCCGTAAACTTCTTCCATCTTGTTATTGCTAGCTTGCCAGAATACTCGCCATTTCCTCTAGCTAAAGGCCATTTCTCCTCTTTGAGGCTGCTCTGTTTCGTTAATCCAATCTGCAGCCATGGACGACTACGAATCCGTGAATGCCGCTCACGAAATGTTTCTCAGCTACTTGTACCATCATTTGGTACTGAGCGGATGTCACCAGAGCGCCGAAATGCTCGTCAAAGAGGCCCGTCTGCAGTTGAAAAGCGGCTTGTCGGGTGCCTATCTCTACGACTTCTGGTGCCTCTTGTGGAGCCTCCATACTCTGTCTCGTTCATCCAATCCGATGCCGCCGCCGCCACATCCCGGTTCTCGGATGTACAGCATAGCGGAAGCCCAGGTCCCGGTGGCGGATCCGCCGGACTATAGGCTGGGACGTCGGCCTCCGGTGGCCAAGCACCAAATGCAGCAGCCACAACAAATTCTGCAGCCACAACAGCAGCAGCATCAATTTCTGCAACACCAACAACGACTTCTGCAGCAGCAGCAACGTCATCAGCTACATCAGCAGCATCCCCCACAGCAACATCCGCGACAATCACAACACCAACAACATCAACAACATCAACAACACCAACAACATCAACAACATCAACAGCTCCTGCAGTTCCAACAACCTCTGCATCAACAGCTACAACCCCAGCAGGCTCAGCCCAAGCTCCAGGATCAGCCCATCTTAGTGCCTGGCCAACCGCCTCTTGTCATGCGGAAAGGATACTCGCAATCTCCTGTCATTCCCAAACAGGGCGGGTCGCCGTTGTATCGCCAGGAGCAACAGTTGCCCCATAATCCTTCCACTGTGGGCGGACAGAATCAGTTCCTACAAAAGGACCCAAGCTATGGGCAGTATGCCATCAAGGACACAACGATGGAGCCTATGCGTGGTATAAACGGCAATGGGCTCCATGGACCGGTCAATGTTGTTAATGGAGGGGTGAATGGAGCCAATCCTGTCAATGGCGTTTCCACTGTCAACGGAGTTTCTAACGTCAACGGAGTCTCTACTGTCAACGGAGTTTCTACTGTCAACGGAGTTTCTAACGTCAACGGTGTCGATATGCGCCCTATAAATGGTGTAAACATGGCCAGCGATGTGGTTAGCATGCCTGCCGCATCAAATTCTATCGGCCACATGAGCATGAACGACATGGGTATGAACGGTCTCAGCTTTGACATGAATGTTGCAACGACATCTGATTTTATGGGAAAAGACTCTTCCACCGTGAACAATATGGGCATGCCGGGCAATGGGGACGGTCGGATGAATTTCGGCGGAGATGCCGATAACAACGACTTGCTTTTCGGAACGCCAATGGCCATGAGCTTTTAATTACCAACTTGCAGACATTGCAGCCGGGCCCTCTGTTGTCGACTGTTACTATAAACTGTTGACGTCCCATTGCCACATTTACTGGGTGAATTAGGTGTGGATTAGGTTGGTTCCAATGATGCCAGAATGTACCATTAATTGAGAGGCTTGACCATGGACTGGAGCGAAGCGACCATCTTTCACCCTTGTCATTCACCGCTTTGATTATTTGCTCGAATTCTCAAGATGGATATGCCTGAGTCAAGTCTGAATCTACACTTTCCACAGAGGTTAAGAAGCGCTTGCGGCACATTTTGTCTCATTGGTTGGCTAGACCCAGATGGACAGATCATGTTTCAAGGACCATACTGGAGTTCAATGGCCACTTGTAGTTACGGAAGTGGTATCCCACTAACAAGTTAGGAGAGGACAATCAAAACCATTCCAGTGTCTACTACCAACATGTTATAGTGGAATGTCAATTATGATTGGCTGCGAATCAATCACAATTACGGTCGACTGCGATTCATAAATTGCCTTCACACTGTTCGGCTCCCTTCCGTCAACACTTCCGCTGCCACATGTATCCTTGAATCTTCGCCGGATCTATCCGTTGTGCCGAGTGCATCAATTCAATAATTTTTCGATCGGAATGCCTGGTTAGTGACCTGCAGCCACGGTTATTGACATTTCAGATGCCAATTCATGCTGCGGATTTTATGGCTGCCGGGTACGGTTTCTAGGCACACTTTTTGCCAATTTTTCTTCTTGTGGCCACCCTTCTCTCATCAAAAGAATGATGATCCCAATTCTTCAGGAACAATTTTTTCTTCACGAGGTTGTCTAGCATCAATGCCGAAGAGCCGATTCTCAGTTGCCATGTATGCACTACCGCTTCTTAACCATAACATAACCGGAACTAACCCACATTCTGCTATATCACCAGTTCATTCTACCATTGCCATTTTAGACGGTTTGTGGTCCACTTGTGGCTCTTTGGAGATAGTCGCCTTCTTGTTTTTCTACCCGACCCATGAATTTCGAACGAATAAACCGACTATCGAATTATTCCCCAGCCGAGGCTGATTGGGGCATAGAAGAGACCTACCCGCCAAGGAACCGCTTCAATTCCACCACTACTAGCGAGTTCTCACAACCTCCTCCAATCAGGTACTCTGATTTCGGTCACCGTTCGACGTCGCTCTCCACAGGCCATTATGGTTTCCTATCCGATGAAGACTTCTTTCCTTCGAGGCACCTGAAACCTTCGCTTTTGCCTAACACAGAAAACTTCCATAAATTCATCACTCACTATCTCTCGCCACATGAGAAGTCTTCGCAAATCGTGGAGAAGTTCAGGTACAACTTGATCATCTCGAACTTATTGGACGATACATTGGTTCTTTCGAAAAATGAGCTGGCTCTCAATGATCTTACTCGAATAAGAACGCCCATGTGTACCCGTTTGATAAAGCTGTTTAATTTCGATGGTACTGAACTCATTGTTACAAATAAGAATTACCGTCTCAAAGTGCCGAGAGGATACAGAAACCCAGGCGTGATCGTGACTTCCATTTGGTTGATCGTGTTCCTTATGAAACAGAACTTGAAAGTGAGATCTAACGTTTCATATTCGTCAAGAGTGAAGCTTTTTAAGATCCTCTTGATTGTCACTACTAAAGTATTGAAGTATAGAAGAGCTGCCGCTATCATTGGATCTTCTCGAAGTTTGCGTGCACTTGACGACTTTATGATCTCCAATTGCAAAGTCAACAAGGCACTAATCACGAATATGATCACCATCAAGGAGTTTGAGATGTTCGTTTTTCTCAACAAGTCGGACACGGAAGTTAGAGATCCCACATACTCAAAGGAATTGAAGTGTCACCTAAATATCCTTCTTGTTTGTCTAACACTCAATGTGAGACACTCCATTCGCTGTTTATTGCCGTTATCGAACGGCGAAGTCTTGGAGAAGTATTGTCAAATTAACAACGTGCAACTAGGACCCATTTTTGATGGACCTGACACAACTGATGGAGATGACATCACTCTTGATGTCCTTACGTCAAAATTAAATTATTTCAACAACTTGAGGCGGTTTTTTATATGTCAATTGTTGACTATCCATGATGACCCGATCCCGAACTTCTTTATCTTGAAGTTGTACGATTGTTTTAATTTGCAACAAGTAACGTCAGCGTCGCATACTGTTGCTAACAGACTTCATGTTTTGGATCATGTTTTCAGCGAGCACACCTCGGCACTTGATCAGATATTGGTGTTTAATGAAAATTTCAGAAGTTTGCATAGTCCAATTCAAACCACTGACTACGCCAATGATGACGTCCTAACGAGGAGAAGTTATGGAATCGAACGAAAGGACGGTGTGTTCGCTTCCGAAACTAATCTCAACCTAAACAATTTGATTAACAAGTTGCAAAGCTTAACTACAAGTTTGAAGTACTTCAAGAAGTACAGTCAATCGATTTCCGAAGTCAACGATGCCGAAGAGTATGACGAAAAGTTGACGATTTTCAAACTGTTTAATAATGAGCTCAAATCATCACTTGACATTTACAAGACTTGCATGGGCGAATATCTAGCTGAGTTCAGCCAGAAGTTCGACAACCAATCAGCTTCGTCGTCTCGGTCGAACTCGCAGCGAAATTCCTACAATAGCAACGATCAGTTTAGTTTGAAGTCGTTTCATACTTCGAGCAGTGCTCGTAAGCGGAACTCGCCAATTCAAGCACACGATACCCCAAAAGGGTTACGGAGCGGGCCTTCAAGAAACTCTGAAAAGAGATCCAATCGGATGTCAGCGGGACTTCTGCTTGGACTTTTAACCGTTCTCGAGGAACCCCATGCTAAAGGAATGGTTCCTCCGCAAGAAAAAGTTGCATCGGATGGACTCAATCAGACAGCCAATCATGAATCTTTTAACCAAATCGCATTGGACGCTTTGACCAGAAAGATAGGAATGAGAAACCCCAGTAATAGGTTTTCGATCAATTCCCTCAATTCCAATATATCAGGGATTTCTGATTTGATAGCCTCGACACAAATCACCACCGATGATGATATCGATCGGACCCGAGAAAATGGCGGACTTACTCAAGAGATGTCCAAAGAGGATCTCAAAAGGAAGCTTGAAGAAAGTTTTTCAAGAATCTACAGTTTGGAGAACGAGAATCAAGAACTCAAAAACAAGAATATCGCTGAAGTGGGAGGTTTTAATGAGGAACTTGAGCAAACTGAAGGATTCGGAGCCAGAGGTCTTGATTTCACCAACCAGTTGGAGAGAACTCTCGATAAAGGGGCCCCTCCTTAACACATTTCTCTTACTGTACAAATATAACACATTGCATTACTTTATAGACTATCCCAGATCTCTTCACACTAGAATGCTTATTTATCTAGGGCATTGGAGTCTCGTTTCTTGAAAACTCGCCCTCGCCTTCATGATACATGGCTTCCAAAGTCTTCGACATCGGTTCTCCAGAAGGAGTCTCAGTTCCGGAACTTGCACCCGTACTGATTCCACCGTTATCGTCGTCACCACCCAAAAGAAGGAATGCCACGTCTTTCTTCTTGTTGACGGCATCGTCCTTCTTTTTAGCAATTGCCGACTTGCCTTCCATCACCACTTGTTGGACCTGTTCCTTCTGCTTAGCACGATCTCTCATTCTCAGCTCGATGGTGCCCTTGGTCAACAATCTATAAACGGTGACCTGCTTTGTTTGTCCCAATCTATGGGCTCTGTCCATGGCTTGGGAGTCGATGGTTGGATTCCAGTCAGAATCGTAAAAGATCACCGTGTCAGCGGCAGTCAAGTTGATACCTAAACCACCTGCTCTTGTGGACAACAAGAATACAAAAATCTCAGGCTTGGTTTGCCAGTCATGAACCAAGTCCCTTCTGTCTTCCAACTTGGATGATCCATCCAATCTGATGTAATTGTGTTGTCTGAATGTGAGAAACTCCTCCATCAAATCCATCATCTTTGTCATCTGGAAGTACACCAAAACCCTATGGCCATCCCTTTTCAATACGTCCAAAAGCTTGTCTAGCTTAGACAACTTTCCGGATTCAGTAATAAATCTAGTCATTGAAGGCATTCTGATGTTGGAGTGGCCAACAAGATTGTTCATCGGAGCAGGATTCATATCGCTCTTAGGATACTCTGGCACAGGAACCTTCTTCTTGATCAAATCAAGTTCAGTATTCAAAGTGAGTTGCACCAAAGAGGAACGGATGGAAGAGTCCATTAACACTCCTTCCAAATTGCGTGTGAACGTATAGTCATTGCAGTCAACCTCAACAGGAACTGTAGAAACAATGGGAGCTGCAGCTGGCTCCATCACATTCATGTACATATCATCATAAACGTTACTCTGAACAGAAAACAAGTCCCTGGAAACTGTGGAATTCTGCTGATGACAATGGTTGCTTTCAAGTTCCAGAATTAATAGCTTTTTGTTGGTTGGCGTGTAATCCCCTTCGTCGCCGTAAACGTAATTGAGACGATTCAATCCGTTGTAATTAATATCAGTATACTCTTTCAAATCAATGGCTTTTTCAAGAATATTCTGCTTGGATAACTTCTTGAGCTCTGCTGGGGACTTGTCCACAAACTTGAGCCATCCAAAATTGTCAAACTTGTCATCTGCAATGTTTTCTGGGTTGTAGATGCTGAACATCTCAAAGATTTTGTTCTTGGATCCCACGTCACTGTTGTTACCAGGAACAAGAAGCTCATGATAGATTTGCTTAGGTAACTTGTAGTGGATTTGATTTTGTAACAGATAACTGAGCTCCAATTCCGTTTCTCGCAAGAAAGAACTCGTTTCCGCAAATGTACCGAAAACAAAACTAGACTTAACGTCTGCTCTTTCAAACAAATCAGGATGGTTACACACTTTTCTGAACTGCATAACCAAGTTCATCAAGGACTGGTTACTATCGTCATTGGAGTTGTTGGAGAGCAAATCCATGATGGAAATCTGGGATTTCAACATCTGGTAGTACTTCTTCTGTCTGTTGGTCAAGTCACAGAATATGTCGATCTCTAACTTATCACCCAACTCGCTCTGAACGTTCTTTTTAACACGTCTCAACATGAACGGCTTCAAGATGACATGCAACCGTTTAAGCTGGTTCTCATTCAATTGCGTATTAGACTGAGCGTGACTTTCAATATCTTTGGAAAACCAGTCACTGAACTCGTCATGAGAATCGAACAAAGAAGGCATGATGAAATGCAATAAGGCCCACAACTCTTGCATCGAGTTCTGGATAGGTGTTCCAGTCAATAACAAACGATTACGGCATGAAAAACTCAAGAGGGATTTCCATCTGGATGACTGGGAAGACTTAATGGCCTGTGCTTCGTCAAGAACCATGTACTGCCACTTCATCTTCTGGAAATATGCAGCGTCGGCAACTACCAACTGGTAGGATGTGACCAACACGTGGAATGGAGCATCCTTGCCGTATCTCAAGCTCTTCCTGTCCCAGAACTTTCTCAACACCTTTCTGTCCTTAGAATTTCCCCAATACGGCAAAACCTTGAACTCGGGAACGAACTTGGAGATTTCTTGCTGCCAGTTGTGCAAAGTGGAAGCAGGAGTGACAACAAGATAAGGTCCCCAGATGTTATGGGTCTCGGCCAAGTACGCAAGAACAGAAATACTCTGCACGGTCTTACCCAAACCCATCTCGTCGGCCAAAATACCGTTGATACCCTGCTCGTACAAGTTGGCCAACCAGTTCAAACCTTTAAGCTGGTACTCTTTCAAGGTACACTTCAACATCTCAGGCTGCGAAACAGTCATGTCTCCAATCAAAGTTGGATTCTGGAAATTCATTTCCTCGCCATTTGTGTCCGGGTTCCTAAAAGGATCATCATCGAAAGCATTGGCACGCGATCTGGCACTCTCTAAAGCACGCTGAGCATTACCAGCAGCTGCCCTATGCAATGCATCTTCGTCGTCCTTGTCGAAATCAAGAGTGTTGATGTCCGTGGCGTTACCCTCCACACCATGATACTTGTCTAAGTGGTTATCTGCCTTTGGTTCATTGGACAAGCGAGGGTCGGAGTCCAGGCCCTCAATCTCGTCGGTCTTGATCTTCTTGCTGATGAAATGCGAATACAACTCGGTCTGGGTGATTAAGAAATTCAACTTCCTCAGCTGTCGCTTTGCTTCACGGTCCTCTTCTTCTTTCTTGGCTCTATCGACCAAATCCTTCTCTTGCTTCTTCTTCGCGTCTCTCTCGAGTCTCTCGCTTCGTTTCCAGAAATTAAACATCTCTCTCATGGCTCTTCTAGCCTTGGATGTCAAATCCTTCTGGTTCTTGTTGTTTTTCAACTGCCAACGCTTTGCTTCCCTGGAGGCAAGAATGGCGGTCTTCCGCAAATTGATCATTCGGGCCTGATTGGTTTGCTGCATCAACCGTGACACCTTTGGTCCGTCTTTTCTGGACATGTCTTTCCAAATGGCCACAAAAGTGTTATCATACTGCTTCTGCACAGACTTCAATTCTTTGGCCTTGGCAGGAGACGTCTTGGAGTCTCCAGATGTAGCTGGATCAGAGTTCTCGGTATCTTTCAACGAAAGCCGGATCTTGAGGCGTCCATTTTCCTTGGCGTCGCGAGAACGGGCCTTCTCAGCATAGTCAACACCATCGTCGTCGGTCTTGCGTCTCTTGGCGTCTAGGGAGTCCGTTGTGTTTGATCTCTTTGCGGACTTTGAACTTTCAGCCTCTGGCGTCGTCTCTGCGTCGTCAAACTTGAGATCCGAGTTTAGGAGCGCCACGGCATTTGCATGGAGCATCTGTCTGCGTTCGTCTCGTGCCTCGGCGTCCTCGGGAACCCTTGTGGACCCCCAGTTGTAGGCTCTGGAATCTTGTTGAGAAAATTGCGACGCCAAAACGTCTTCGGCAGCAACTCGATCGACGTAGTTGGCAGCCATTGGGTCCAGAGCTGCTAGAACAGACTCCAAGCGTTCTTTTTCGAAGGCCAACACCGAAAGATTCAGGGCCAGAGTCAAGGCTCGATCTAGCTTGTGGAGAACATTCGCTCTAGCTTCAAACTCTCGTAAGTAGGCTCCATCCAGCGGGCGGAAGGTGTCGAACTTGTCGAACTTGTCCAGTTTGTTCAAGGCGTCCTTTTCCCTTGTAAAACCCCTGAATTGGGTGTTGTCCGCGTCTCCAGCGTGATCGATAACCAGAACATGCCCATTCGACAAATTGCCTGATCCATTCAAACCGTTTGGAGGTTCTAGGGCAGGGTGGGCGCCATTGCTCGATCCGGAAGCGTGGCCGGAGCCGTTGACCTCTGCTATGGGCGAAAATTTTTGCCCAGGGGGAGGGGTGTTCTCTGAGAGGAGAGATTGGAGGTTCATGAACGTTTAGTGGGAACCTGGTGGATTTTCAATGGGAGATGTGGTTGATGTCGATGGATGGAGATGAAGGAAATAAGTGCAACGGCAATGGAAAGTGGCGACAGGACGGCGGTGAGTGTGGATTTTTTGTCGGTGCTTTTTTTTTTTTCTAGCTTAGTGTGTAAAATGCCCACCATCTGTTGCGGCTACTGAGCCTAATCCGAAGGTGGAGGCAGTGAGACAATTTTGGAATTTTGGCGGTGGTTCTATTTTATGGGCACGTTTTACTAAAGCGGGAAATTCCGTTATTTACAGATTGGTTGGCGGGCTTCCTGCTGTTTTTACGCTTTTTTGTCTCCTCGTTCCGATATCACGCCAGGTGGTAACCCTGCGGTGGCTTCTACTCCACCAGTAAAGGTGCGACACCCGTGTGCGGTGGTGGTGTACGGGTTTCTGGCAGGAGGGACACGGAAGGAAGAGACAAGGAGAAGGCAAGTGGAGTGGTTTATGACCTTTTCGTCGTAAATTAGTCGGTTTGCTTTTCGATTTTATTGTTGTAGAGACAGTTGTGGTGTGCTGCAACCTTGTGTTTTGCGGGTGGCTTCGTTGTGATTTCCAAGTGCTCAGCTCACGTTGATTGGGTCAGTCTGGGATTGTAGATTGGGTGAGTATTTCTTGGTGGTCGATTGGAGGGAAGACGACCCAAGGAAATCTTGGCGAAGGAGCTCTTTAGGGCCTGCCGATTTGGTATGTCTTGTAATAACCGTAAATTGTGGCTGCTACGGATTATTGATTACTCTTGCCACAGGCACGTATCACAAATCAATCGACACTCTTACATTACCTTCGCTTCTGGTCTCTATCGTGGTCAGGATCTATGTCCTCGGTGCTGTGCTATATGCCGTACACTTATATCAGGCGTAGTAACCAGCACAATCTGTTGAATTTTCCTAGCTTCACTTTTCTGGTCATCCTCTTTCCATCTTCCTGTTCGCCATTCTCTTCCCGTCATTCTTCTCGGGGATCGTCGGCCTCTTTTTTCCCATTTGAATTACCCTTGATATCATCGGTGTGCATACAAGCTGGTCACCGATTCTACTACCCTCTGAGGTCCGTGAGAAGTAATTGATCTGGCAGAGCTGAGACGGAGTTGCTCGTTAGTAATCCACTTAGTACGGTATGGTAGATCCGATGGTCTGTAAGATCCATATCAAGCTCTTTCTTCTTTCAAATTAGCGAGAACAAGGATTCACCTCACATAGATAACCAATCCAGGCGTCACCACCTCATCATTCAAGCAAACTAGAATTCTAGCTTCCCATATCCAATATGCTCTTATCTTTTCGACTGCAAATTATCGGTAAATCAAATAGTTATTACGCTGATGGCTGTGAGTCTAAGGCTCGGCTGTGCATGCACTCCAGTAAGAGACCAATACAAATACACATACGCTTTGGTTCCATTCAATGAAGTGAATAAACACTTTTCCATCCCAATAGGCTTCCTACAACAGTAAACTATGACCTGAATTCCACAACTGTCTTTCGAGCCAATCCACGACCCAAAACTCTCTACACTCTCCAGTCTCTCCACGCCAGTCCTGTACTACGGGACCTCCATTGTCGCATCATATGCCCGCAATCGCATTTCTCACCAGTTTTCCAACTTTCATCTTCACCTCTCAAATGGAACATCCTGCTTTCACTTTATCTGGCTTATGTGCTCTCGGCGGCACCATCGGCTACTTTCGTAAAGGGTCTGTGCCTTCGTTGGTGGCAGGCGTCACTTTCGGTGCTTTGTACGGATATGCCGGTTACTTGTTGAAGAATAATGCCGATTGGGGCTTGGAGTTGGCGTTGGGATGTTCGTCCACGTTGTTGGTGGCGGGTCTTGGCCGGGCCATTCCCACCAAGTTCCGTAAACCCGTGCCTTTGGTGCTTGTTGCTTTGGGTGGGTTGTCTTCTGCGTACTACTCCAGGAAGTATGGAGAATTCTACTGGTAGTGGGAGGATCGATTCATCATAGAAGCCCATATATATGACTATGCACAATACAGATGGCTTGAGTGTATTTCGTTTTCCAGCAAGAATCTCTGTGGTCACCCTTTCTACTTCTTCTCCTGCTTTACACCATTTCTACTGTTCTACTGTTGTACAACTCATTTCTCGTAAGCTCATTATTTTCCTATATCCCAATACCCTAATTAAGTTCAATCACAGAAACCTTTCTGTTCACCGCCAACGCGGCGTCGGAAACAGGGCTAGCTGATCCATCCTTGGCGTTCAACTTTGGCAGCAATGGGGAGACGTTGGCAATAATGAATGGCTCAGACACGTCGGTGGACAAGGGCAAAAACTTCATTGGAGACGACATTGTGTGGTATTTGTGAGTGTTTGGTATGCAAAGATTTGTAATGTGGCAGCGGGTGTGCTAGTGTTGAAATATTCTAAGGTCTTGTAGCAGAAGGCTAGGTTTGCTAGTGCTTTGATGATGGCAAAAAAATATAGGAAAGCAGAATTCTCGTCCTTTTTATATTCACCTGGACATGTACTTCCGAAAGGCGATCTGGGGAAACTCCGAGGTACTACTCCGAAATGCCGGTCATCCGCGTGACGTAACCTTTCACAAGATAACTTGGCCGCCGGACCGAGAGGAGACCATCGAACCACAATTATCCCTCGAAGGTTAATGTCCGAGCCCTCTTTACGACGCCGGTAATTTTTTAACCCACAATTATCGTCTTGAAAGTCCATGGAAGCCTCGTGGCGATAACTTCGGAGTTGCAGCGGAGTCGATGCGGTACTGTACATAATGGTAATAATGTGGCGGGGTGATTCATCATGACTACAGTGCGGAAGCTTAGGTCCGTGAGAAAATTTTATTCCAGGGAAAAAGGGGAATCGGAGGGGCCAGAAAACTGGAAATTTTTTGTAGTTGGAAGAGGTTCTCGTTGGCTCGTGTCGGTAGCGGCATTCGTTTTCTCCGATTTTCTACGATTTCAACTGCTTTGCCCCTCGACTTCTTTTCATTTTCTATTTTCTGATAAGCCCCGTGCACGACGTCAGGCATCGGCACTTACAAGAAGCGTCGGCCGCGATTAGTCAGATGGAAGGATTTTTGATTGAAGTTATTTCGAAGATATTCGGTGGGTGTGGCGGTGTTTGATTTTGGTCATTCCCCGGTTGTTTCTGTACCTTTCTATTACTCTACCGTATTTTGTTCTCTACCTTCACTGTTCACGGTCATGCTGCATTTTCTCCTACTGTTCATTGGGGACGATAAGCAGGCCGGGCAAACGTTCATATAATCTGAGATCCACGGAGGCCGGAGAACTGTCACTTACTTGTGGCAAATAACGAAGCTTGGCTGAGCATTAAATTATGAAGCAGCTGTATTTGTTAGGGATTCGTAGAGCTAATACCAAAATTGTAGTTATTACTACAAACCTTGCGATCTCGTGGCCTTTAAGTAGTTCGCCGGAAAAGTGGACGCCTTGGGCCAAAACGCCATAGACGATAAGATCCAAAAAGAAGAAACAAGAACAAGAAAAGAGACACTGAATTGGGTACAATCTGTCACAGCAGCGTACTATCAGCTAGAAGGCTGTGTGCTGTCTATTACGCAATTAGTGCTCATGTTCGTTAATGTTCTTTTCACTCAGTTCTAGAACCACCAATGAATTGTATTAGTATGCCTTGGCTACTATTTGCTCCCTTTTCACTAACTTTCTACGATTGTTTTCTTTAAAAGAAAGTAGTAATCATAAGTCTATAGACAGGTATTAAGGACTGTCGGATGGTGGATTGTCGACCCTCGCAGGCGGAGCAGTCAGAGTCCCTCGGTACTACTGTCCGAAGTAGTTTCATCATCTTCAAATCATGGTTTTAATGTATTGATATTCACAAAAGTGGATTGACTACGTTTCTTGGCACCAGTACACTCTATGGACTATTACACTATTGGCTATAAGGTTATGTGCGCACGTCAGTAGAAAAAGCGACAAAATGAAAAGAGCGGTGATGAGTTAGGCAGAAATCTTACAAAATTCGGACACGTTCACCGCCAAAACTCACTTACAATCACAAAACCACCAAATCTTCTCTACACTCACAAAACCAACCCCACCTTCTCTACACTTATGAAAGACGACAGATTATATTATCCATACACTTAGGCAGCAGCCTCAGCTGGAGCCTCAGCCTCCTGCTTGTAAACCTTGACAACTGGAGCAGGAACAATCTCCTCATCCTCCTTGTAGTCAGCAATGACAACAGCATCTGGCAAAGACTTAGGACCGAACTTGTTCTTGGCTGGGTCTCTCATGATCTTGACTCTGATACCCAAAACACCCTGTCTCATCAAAACGTGTCTGATGGCAGAGTCAATGAAGTCGTTGGTTGGCTGACCAGAGTGGATCATGAAACCGTCCGAGTACTTCTGGGACTTGGCTCTGGCGGCTCTCAACTTACCAGAAATGACAACCTCAACACCCTTGGCTCCGGCACCCATGGTGAATCTCAAAACACCGTAAGCGGCTCTTCTGATTGGTAATCCACTCAACAACTTGGCCTTCAAAGCCTCAGCCTGAACAGCAGCAGAAAGAGCACGCTCCTCGACTCTCTCGGCGTAGATGACAATGCCGTCCTGTGGCAACTTGAATCTCTTGGTGATCAAAGAGGTCAACTCGTGGATTCTTCTACCCTGCTCACCCAAAACACCCTGGGTGTTAGAGGCCTTAACAATAACCTCGGTCTTGGTGTTGGTCTTTCTGACCTCAACACCGGCGTAACCTTGCTCGGCGAGCTCTCTGGTGAAGAACTCGTTCAACTCGGCGTAGAAGACACCGTCGGCGACCAACTTTCTCTTCTTGGACAAAAACTGCTGGGTAGACATTGTAGTATAGGGTGAAGAGGAAATTTTTTCAGTGATAAATTTTTTTCCAGCTATAGCGAGTGCTGGCCGGGGCACGACTGATTTTACCGTCACTGAAGTCACGTGTGGGTGAGAAGCTGGTGCACGGGTTTCGCGGTTCGCGCGAATCTCTGCCAAATCAGTACTTTTCGCAGCCACTGGTCTTGAGAAAAAACCGGGTTATTTGAAATAAAGGTTCGCTTGGATATAAAGCCGTAGTCTGAGCCATTTTCAGACTCAGAGCGGAAGCTTGCTCGTGTCATGTATTTCCTTGTCCCTGACCTCTTACTTCTTACCTCTTACCTCCTACCTCTTACCTCCCTCTACCTTGTACGCTACAAGAATCTCCGTTCTCTCTACTCTGCGGTCAGTACTCTATATTTTCTCTCA
Organism: Sungouiella inulinophila; assembly: GCA_030562885.1. Classification (NCBI taxonomy): domain Eukaryota; kingdom Fungi; phylum Ascomycota; class Pichiomycetes; order Serinales; family Metschnikowiaceae; genus Sungouiella; species Sungouiella inulinophila. The sequence goes on from JAKUAG010000002.1 coordinate 86,304, forward strand.
CCTGCTGCAACAGATTGTACCCAGTTCAGCCGATTTGTTGTAAATGTCTCTTATTTTCTTTATTCGGATATTATGGTTTACGGTGTTCCTCACTAGGCGCTCCGTACAATACTTGAAGACCTCCTGTAGTAGCTTACAGAGTGTACTTGGGCCAAGAAAACGTTGTTAATTCCTATGAAGATAGCGAAAAGAGTTCCATTTAAAATAGCCAAGGCTTACACAATAAGATTCATAGATGGTTCTAGAACTGAGTGAAATGGAAATGGAACAAAAACACTAATTGTGGCACAATCCATTCCATTCTAATCAGATATTAGGTCACAATAATAAAGCTTTATTAGCGGAACATCTTCGTGTATTTGGATTTAAACAAAGCCTAGCTCGCTTTACATCTCCACCTCAGATTACCTTACAAGAATTGATACTAAAACAGAATTTCACTTCATAGGTGCCAATGGCTATTAGATTTGCACAAGGAGACAATCGTAATTCAAAGAATGTGCGATAACGAGTGAATGAGTCCCCAAGACTCCAGAGGCGTCATTTTGTGGGAAGGCAAGCGACGAGACGATAACGAGAGTAGTATCACTAGGTGTGTGATTGAAAAGAATGATACCTTTTTGAAGATTAAGAAGCAGATCTCCAACACAACCCATACCAGAAGAATAAGGAATTCATCAAAGTACAAACATTGGCTACCATCTGCAACGACCTAAGCACGATTCACGATTCACAATCTAACCGACGCCTCAAGAGAGCGATTATCAACTAGTGTCATCAAATTACACAATCACTGATTCTTCTACTACTCTCCAATATGACCGCTCGATGCTACCATCCTTATCACTTTTTGAGAATTCGAACTGCGCCAATGCCTGTTTTCTCCATCCCGCAGTCATTGAAGTTCACATATCCATCTCTTGCCCCACGACAACAAGCAACATGCGATGCCTCCTCATTCTCTCAAACTTCTCGAGCATGCCTACTTCTCCAGAGCTTTTCTTATACTTTTTGACCAAACTACAAAACAACGTGGGACTCTGACCACCCACACACCCACTACTCCAAAGTTACTATCATCCCTTCATTCATAGGTTATATCCCCTAAAATCTGTCGCCGACCCACTCTCTAGCAGATCTGAACAATGCAATCCATGGCCCGTATCCCTCCCACTCTTCGTACTTCTCAGTAGGGTACCACGAATTCGACTCCAATCTGGTCGTTCTTTCTGGGTGTGGCATCAACGCCAACACTCTACCATTGGTGTTCGAGATACCGGCAATACCTTCAGGAGATCCATTAGGGTTGAATGGGTAGCTCTCGGTCACGGCCCCGTAGTTGTCCACGTATCTGATCACAGACTGCTTGTCGCTGGTGAGGAAGTTGGTCTTTGTGGCATCGTCCTTGAAGGCTGCTCTACCTTCTCCATGGGCAACAACAATAGGCAACTTGGAACCCTTCAACTTCTGCAAGAAGATGGACTTGTTGGCCTCGGTCTCGTCGATCTCAACCATCACGTATCTGGCCTCGTACTGCTCACTGAGGTTTCTCTCAAACGTTGGCCAGTTGTCAGTACCGGGAATGAGCTCAGCAATTCTGCTCAAGAATTGACATCCGTTACAGGCACCTACTGCAAACGTGTCGTCTCTCTCCTGGAAAAACTTCTTGAACTCGTTTCTGGCTCTGTCGTTGAACAACACAGATTTGGCCCATCCGGCACCAGCTCCCAAAACGTCACCGTATGAGAATCCTCCACAGGCTGCAAGACCAGTGAAATCATCCAAAGACACTCTTCCGCTCAAGATATCCGACATGTGGACATCGTAAACTTCGAAACCGGCCTGTTGGAACGACCATGCCATCTCCTGCTGCGAGTTGACACCCTGCTCTCTCAAGATAGCCACCTTGGGTTTCTTGTCGCCAGCAGGCAAGCCAATCTCCTTAGGGTCAAAGGTCAACTGGTAAGACAAACCTGGGTTCTTGTCGTCCTCAATTGCCTTGTATTCCTCGTGACTGGTTTCTGGGTTGTCTCTCAACTTCTGGATGTAGTAGGAGGTCTTTCCCCATAGACTTTGCAACTCAGCTCTGGTGTTCTCGTAAACAATCTCGTTGTTGAACCTGATGGCAAGAGTCTGCTGCTTGGTTGGCTTACCAATCACAGAAACGTACTTCTCGTCCACGCCGTTGCACTTCAACACCTCAACAAACTTCTCAAGATCGCCGGACCTGATCTGGAACACAGCACCCAACTCCTCGTTGAACAACTCAGTTAAGAGATCTTCGTTGGAAGTCAACGACAAATCGGCACCACATCTGCCAGCGAACGCCATCTCGGCAACTGTGGTGAACAAACCACCCTCGGATCTGTCATGGTAAGCCAACACGTCGACATCCTTGTGCAAGGCGATCAAGGCGTTCAAGAAGCTCTTGAGAAGAGTGTGGGAGTGAACAGTAGGAGCAGAGTCACCAACCTGCTTGTAGACCTGAGCCAAAGCAGAACCGCCCAAAGACTTCTTAACATCGTGAGCCAAGTCCACAAGCACCAAGACGGTATCCTGGTCAACGCTCTTCAATTCAGGGGTCCAGGTGTTCGAGGTGTTAGAAACTGGTGCAAAAGCAGTAATGCACAAAGATAATGGAGCGGTAATCTCCTTGTTGTCCCATTTCATCTTCATGGACATAGAGTCCTTTCCAACAGGAATGGAAACTCCCAAGTCTGGACACAAGTCCATACCAATAGCCTGGACGGCCTCGTACAACTTGGCACCCTCACCGTCATGAGAGGCAGCAGACATCCAGTTAGCAGACAACTTGACTCTGTCAAGGGCAGGAATGTCAGCGGCGAAAACGTTGAGCAAAGACTCGGCGATAGACATCTTGGCGGACGCAGAAGCAGAAATCAAAGCCAAAGTAGGCTTCTCTCCCATAGCCATGGCCTCACCGGTGGTCAAGATGAAGTCACCAAGAGATGTAGCAGTAACACCGACGTCGGCCACAGGAACTTGCCATGGACCAACCATCTGGTCACGGTCGACCAAACCAGTGACAAATCTGTCACCGATAGTGATTAAGAAACTCTTGGAGCCAACAGATGGGAGCTGCAACACTCTGGAGACAGAATCCTTCAAGCTCAAGCCTTCAGTGGAGAAGGGCTCCAATTGCAAGTTCTGAGTGTCGGCAGTTCTAGACATTTTAGGTGGCTTACCGAACAAGACGGACATCTCCAAGTCAATAGGAGTGGACTTCAACAAGGTGTCGGTCAAAACCAATCTTTGTTCCTCGGTAGCCTCACCAACAACAGAGAATGGAGCTCTTTCTCTTTCACAAATGCTCTTGAACATTTCCAAGTTCTCTGGGGCAACACCCAAAACGTATCTCTCCTGGGACTCATTACACCAGATCTCCATAGGAGACATACCTGGCTCCAATGACAAGATCGATCTCAAGTCGAATCTGGCACCCAAGTCGTTGTCGTGAACCAACTCCGGCAAGGCATTGGACAAACCTCCAGCACCAACGTCATGAATAGACTGGATAGGGTTACCCTTGGCACCCAAAGAGACACATGCATCAATAACTTGCTGGGCTCTTCTCTGGATTTCTGGGTTTCCTCTCTGGACAGAGGCAAAGTCCAACTCGGCAGAACCCTCACCGGAAGAAACAGAAGAGGCAGCACCTCCTCCCAAACCAATCAACATACACTGGCCGCCAAGAACAATAAGGTGAGCTCCAGGAGTGATTTTAGTGTCTTTGAGGGCCAAGTCTGGTCTGATGGCACCCATACCACCAGCCAACATGATAGGCTTGTGGAAACCTCTGAATTCGTTTTCTCCCTTGTGGTTCTTGACCTCGGTGGTCAAAGTTCTGAAGTAACCGTTGATAGCGGGTCTACCGAACTCGTTGTTGAAAGCAGCCGAACCAAGGGGAGCTTCTATCATGATATCCAAAGACGAAGCAATGTGGTTGGGCTTTCCAATGTCTCTGTCCCAAGGCTGGGGCAATGTTGGAATGTTCAAGTCGGAGACAGAAAATCCGGAAAGTCCAGCCTTGGACTTGGAACCACGGCCCACGGCACCTTCGTCTCTGATTTCACCTCCAGAACCAGTAGCTGCACCGGGGAATGGAGAAACGGCAGTAGGATGGTTGTGGGTCTCGACCTTAACCAAGGTGAACACATTCTCCTTGATGGACTTCCACTCCTTGGTCTTGAAGTCTGGGGTGAAAACGTACCCCAATGGTCCCTCAAAAACAGCAGCATTATCGGAGTAGGCCGACACAGTGTACTGAGGGTTTTTGCTGTGGGTGTTTCTGATCATCTTGAACAAGGACAAGTCCTTCTGGACGCCGTCGATGGTCCAGTCGGCGTTGAAGATCTTGTGTCTGCAGTGCTCGGAGTTGACTTGGGCAAACATGAAGAGCTCGACGTCGGTTGGCTTTCTTCCAATGACGGTGTTGAAGGCGTTGATCAAGTAGTCGATTTCTCCCTGGTCCAACGCCAAGCCCAACTCCTTGTTGGCCTTGAGCAAGTTGTCGCCCGAGATATCGACGGAAACCAAAGGCTTTGGCGAGTGGTGAGCAAAGAGGTCATCGTGCTTTGGAGCGTTTTCGTCGATGAACAACGTCTGGGTCATTCTGTCGTAAACAGAAGTCAACAACTCCCCAGAAAGCTCGTGGAGCTTCTCGGCCAAGGGGAAACCCTCTTTGGCAGTGATCAACAACGAGGTACCTCTCTCGATTCTCTCGATGAAATCACCCAAACCAACAATGTTGGCGATGTCGGTGGCCTTAGACGACCAGGGCGAGATGGTGCCGGCACGAGGCAACACACGCACCAACACCGAGTTGGAGGCTTTCAACTGGTCGAAATCAGCGCCAGACTCGTCGTCGCCAGAAACGCTAGACAAGTTTTGCAAGATTTGGTTCGACTTGACCGAGAGGTCCACGGGCGAGTCGTAGGTCAACAACACTTCGGTCAACTTCAATTGCGAAGGCGTCAATGCTTTCTTCAACGAAACATAGTGGGTGTGGGCGGAAACAACTTCCTCGATAGCACCTTCAGTAGCCAATTTCTTCTCCAATTCCTGGATCAAGTTGGCGACTCTGAAGCGAGACAAGGCAGCGGGGCCAGGAAAAATAAGAAAACTGTCGCTCATCGTCGGCAGCTGGGCGCAAGCAGCAGGCTTTGTAGTTTGGTGGATGAACTAAGCGGAAAAAGCAGAAGCAGAAGCGAAAAGTATATTATGTGCGACAGAGTCACTGGTGATGAGATGGGAGATGCAGTCACATAGCGAATGAGAGGGAAGATTAGGGAAGAGCCTACTCAATTAGGGGACGTGGGGAGTGTATTGATTTGGGAGGTTCCAGGAAAGGATTTTGAATTCTTCATTTACCATGATTTCACGGTGTTTTGTATGCATATCAGGCCCATTAGTTGGTGGTATAGTCAAATATGGCCAATAAAGTGCGTGCTGAGATGAAGTTGGATAATGTACGGCGGAACATGACGAAACAAAAAAATTTATTGAAACTAAAAAAAAATGGTTGAATCATACAGAATGCAAATCTATGGTCAACCTCAATTGTCCACATTTCACTAATTCGGTTGACATGTCCTGTCCTTCCCACTCCCAGCTTTTTTACCACCATCTTCTCTCCAAATTCTTCTCCTGCACTCCTCTGCTCATCACTCTCTTTATCATGGCTCAAGGTAACCTCAAACTAAAGTCCAAGGGAAAAGCAAGAGTCACAAAGAAACAGGGTAACTTGCGAGCTGCTGCGCCTTTGATTATCAAACCAAAGAAGTCTACGGCCAAGCAGTCGTTTAAATTGAAGAAATCTGCCAGTTCCAGTGTCGGTACGGAAAAGCTAATTGCCAGCAGAGTGGGCCACTTGGAGCTCATCAAGGGTTCGCGTAGACAAATCGAAAAGGAGGATAAAGAGGCTGCCAAGAAAGTTGCTAAGAAGAAGGAGTAATCATGTCGTCGCAGGACATTATAGCAGGTCTTTCTCAGGCCGTGCTAGTGTATCCTCCGGACCAGAAACCTGTGGATATCGGCAAGGCGAATCGAGAAATGGCCAAAAAAACAGAGAGAAACATGGTCTTCGTGGATGGCCAGGATTCGGATGACGTGGTGAAAATCGACGTTTTGCCCGAGTTGAAGGCTCTTGACCCGGATATGGTGAGTGAGGTACTCAAAAGACAGCGAAAGGTCCGGAGAGCAGTACAATAAGTGCATAGGGAAATTTATATACATGTTACTTTAGATATACGAATTAAAAGAATTTGAGAGCACAATTTTGAGAGTTTTAGTAGATTTATGTTGGATCTGTGACGGACTTCTTGATCTCTGAGGAAACGTGCCTCGCCTAATGAGGAATCATGCGGACAGTGGCCTCCTGAGCCTCCAACTCGAGATTTTTCCTTTTTATGGCCATTTCTTGCGACTTCACAAAGACAATGATGGCGCCAGCGAAAATAACCGTCAATCCCGTCAACAAGCTGTTCACAGGAATGGGATTCATGTTGAAATAAGTATGAGTGGCTCTGTCCATGACCTGCTGGAAAATATTGCACAAACCAGAGAAGCAGATGATGGTGCCGTACACAGTGCCAAAAGTATCGAAGCCAAACACCTTGGCACAGAAGTCAGACACAGCAGTGTAGTAGAACGGTCTGTAGACAACCAATAAGACGATACCCACATAGGTGGCAGGCAACCACGACAAGCAGCCACACACACCAACAACAATAGAAATCAAAGACAAGATCCACAACACGGTGAGCGTAGACACATTGTCCAATATAAGTCCAATGAATGGAATGGCAAAAAGCCCACCCAATGGCAATGCTAGGTCGAAGAAATGGTTGATGGTCACGGCCAATTCTTCGTCTCCGTACAAGAACGACTCCTGGGCCCTGACGGTGGCGACAAAGTAGTTGATACGAAGCATCTGGATGGTGGTGAACACCGTCATCAACAAGAACCATGGAGACTTCAATTGCTCGGTGATGGTGTATCCATGCATAATACCGAAAACACCTCCGGACGTCTCATACAACTTGTCTTCCGCTCTTTGCTCGTACACGGACTTGACGGAGTTTCTGGATGCTCTCAGTAATGTCGAGTCTCTTCTGTTGCTGAAGGAGCCGAACGACGAACTTCTCATGAGCAAAGATGTGTACTCATTCATGTTGGGCTGGAAGTGGACGACTTCCTCGGGGACGTCTCTATCCTCAGGCATGAGCAAGTCCTTGTTCATAGGCTTTCCAGACTCATCAATGGCGGTCTCAGCGATCTTGGCCAACGTGCCAACTGTCTTGTAGGAGTCATGGGGCATGAAGGTGACTTGGCACACAAAGATGAACACCGGCACCACCAAGTAGTAGCAAAAGAATGTCGACATCGACAAGTCGAAGTAGTTGGTGTAGATGATTCTATAGATTAAAAAGAGGGCCGAAGACGAGTCGAACGCACCTGTTAAGAGAGCCAAGATCAAACCGGAGTTTTTGGGGAAGCTGTTGGCCAACTGGAAACATGAAATGAACACAAATGGTCCACCAAGCGCAAGCATGCTGTATCCGAACAAATATCCGTCAATGGCGGAAATTTTGCTTGCAAGCAGCATCACGAGAGCACCAGCGAAGATGATCAAGGATCCAATAATTCCTGTGATTTGCGGGCCATAAGTATCCAAAATAGACCCAACAGGCAACGCCGAAATGTTGGTGACCATGCAAGCAACGGTGAACAAAAAGTTCAACAGCAAGTCCTGGCTAGTGCAGGGCAAGTTTGGGTCGACAGAAGCGCCAACGTCACATTTATCTCGATAAACTCCTTCGGAGATCAAAATTGGTTTGAGAGCAGCAAAGCCAAACACCGGGCCGGCAGCAAGAAGACACCATGCAATGGAGCAGGAGATCTGGAGGATTTTCCTTGGGGTGGAAGGTTCAGACATTGATTAGTGAAGCAAAGCAAGCGAAGTGAATGGGAGAAAGAAACCCAAAGGAAAATGAAGAAAAAAATCAAAACCAAAGGAAGTCCGATGGAAAACCGAATCTAGTAGTGGAGTAGGCACTCGAGATGGTTCATGATCGGAGTTTACCGATGTGCGACGGTTACGAGCGTATTCCTAGAAATCTGAAAGAGCTCAAGACAGAGAACGAACAGGAAGAGGGGGGAGATTTAGTACGGGAGAAAAGAGAGATCAAGGAGGAAAGTGGGGGAAATGGAGATGGGCGGTGATGCTGAAGGAATGGGCCTGTGCGAGTGAAGATTTAGGTGGAGCAATCATCTCAGGCAGGAACAATAGAGGGAGAAGGAGAAAGAAAGTTGGTTTATTTTCAATGTGAATGAAATCGAGGGGATAGGTGTGAATCCAGCAAATATCGAGAAGTAGGGACAATTGGTGGATCTGAAGAGAAAGAGGTGTTGGAGTGGAATGATAGAGAGAAGGAATTGGTGGAAATGGTGGATGCGAAATAGGGAAATGGTTTGTGCGAATTGGGAAATTGGTGAAAGCAAAACTGGGGAAATATGAGATATTATTTTCCCCTTGAACGGAGGGAAGCTTCGAAATGAAACATTAGAGGCAAAGAATAGTCTTGTCTCTGTAGTTTAAGACAACTTTCTCAGATGGTATTTTGTGCAAGAGGCATTCATTACTCGCTAACAATGGCAGCACTGGTGGTTTCTTTGAAAGTATCATCAGCTGACTTTTTTAAGGACTCATCGAAGCTATTCAATGGGCTAGCGTTGTTTGTGTTGGACACCACAGCTTACAAGCCCTATGGAATGCATTTGCCCTATGTAAGATATTCGCTCCAATGTGGGCCGCCAGAAGTGGTAAGCCAGCTCCAATTTTAAGTGGAACACTTTCAAAGAACTTCACTACAGTGAAAATATCCTGATGGTAGCGAAGACAGTGGATGTGATAATCTAGACCAAAATACTCGGACTTCAGATCTGAAACTCTGCTCGACTGGACGATCTTGGCAAACCAGGAAAGCTTCTTCTAGTGCTTTCACGGCCCTATATTCTCAATCCAGTCCAAACGACCTATATCATCTCCAGCAACATAAAAGACCCATTTTATCTCCAGCAACATAAAAGACCCATATCATCTCCAGCAACATGAATGCCCCAATTGTCTCTCTACATTAATCCCAATCGTTATTCATTCCTAGCTAAAATGGCGACTCCACGTGCTCTATCGACCGATACAGCGACGTGGATCTTTTTACTTTCTGTGCAATATGGTGGATTGAGATGACCACTATGTTCAACACAGCAAACACTCCAATTCCGATTGCAACTTGCACAACGGTTAAATCGAGAACCGACGACAGATCGTCTCTGCTCTCTAATACAGGAAAATACAGCTGGAGGCCTTGCACCACCGACTGCCAATTTTCTGTTGAGCTGTTTGAGGAGCCAAATACTGACTGTTCTGAGGAAACTAGGATGAAGGCTCCCAAGACGAAGAGGACCAGGCCTGCGAAGAACAACTTGGCGGCGAAAACATGGGAGTTTTGCAGGGAAGCAGCACTTGTTCCCTTTTCAGACATTATGACAAAACGCTTCTGTCAGCAAGAGGAAAAGACGAAGACGGGGAAACTTGAGAGTTAATTATAGATATTTACCTCGCACCCCGATCTGGCCGAGTGGAGTTGCACGTGATATGTAGTCACGTTCTTGTACTGCGAACTTTACACCCACATCACCGTTTTTCTTCTCATCGCCATACACCAACCATGTCGGGGATCTTGTTTGAGGATATGTTCAACGTCGACGACGTTGACAATGCTAGATATAACAAAGTCCTGCGTATAGAAGGTCAGTCCTCCACTTCCCAGGACATCAAGATCACCTTGGACATCAACTCGGAGTTGTTTCCTGTCAAGGAAAACGACTCGTTGACCATCACCTTGGCGTCGACGTTGGGTAACGAAAGCTCCATGGTGACGTCCAACGGCTCGTGGAGACCTCCCAAAAAGGGCGACAGATCGTTGGCGGACGACTACGACTACGTGATGTACGGTACTATCTACAAGTTTGAAGAGAGCTCTGACAACGACAAGATGGCGGTGTATATTTCGTTTGGAGGGTTGTTGATGCGTTTGGAGGGTGGCTACCGTTCTTTGTCCAACTTGAAGCAGGAGAACGCATACATTTTGATCCGCCACTACAAGGACAACTAGAGTGGGAGTAGTAGCTTCGACTTTGTATTATAGAGAATAAAAGTAATAAGGAGAAGGTGTAGCAGGAAGCGGTGGGGAAGATTAGTGTGAGAAGGGCAAGTGGAATTTCGGGGTACGGTTGAAGATCTTGAGGAAGCCTAAGAAATTTCTTAGTGTAAGGAATTCCGTAGCTGGTCGGAGAAATTCTTAATGTTTAGGGAACGTCATCTATTCCATCTTGATTTCGTTCACGTCTTTCAATCTCCACTATCCCCCATCTTCATATTTCTGTCGTTTTATTCTTCCCTCGTCATCCACATTGGCACCTCATGGTTCCTACTCCATATAGTACCTCACATAATATCTACTTCCACCGCACTTTCACCCCACATTCTTAATACCTTTCCACATGGACGACACAGATTATCGTATGTATACAATGACTCCATCACACGCCATTTCTAACCTCCAGCCGATCCCATTCTCCAACAGGTCCCTCTTATCCGGAATCCTGCCTTCCAGCCTCCAAAGACCGTCACTCTCAACACCAATTACGCCAAACTACTAGCGACGTTGCCAACCACCGTCGTGCCACCCAAAATGAACCTCTCCAAGCCGGATCTTGATGCATGGATTGCCGATTTGCACGAGCTCGACCTGACTTTTCTCGATGAAAACAAGTCTCGGGCTGATACTCAGGTTTATACCGAATGGTTGAAGAGCCAGCAAAGAAAGGTGGCGCCAGGCTTCAACTTCGACATAATGACTCCGACCAAGCAAGAGTAGGCGATGCTGTTGAGGGATAGTAAGGGATACCAGGGGTTATATCTAGACGATATTGGATAGATTTTTTCTACTTGAACCAATTGAACGCAGCTGGACTTTTTTGGTTGGTGCTGTGATATCGCTGTTGCTATGTAGCTGAGTGTTACAGTATGGTTGGTCAATTTTAGTCGGATCCATATTGAATCCGAATGTCATAATATTATAGCTCGAGAAATCGCAGTATCAGACAATAGACGACTCCTAGTAATTTCATCTCTCCATCAACAATGTTGAGTCTTGTTTCAATTTCCATTTTCTCTTCCTTTCTTCCATTTCTCCATTTCTCCGCTTCTCTATTTCTTCCATGTCTCCATTTCCCCATTTCCCATCAGCTCACTATTCCTAGTATCCAAACTGGTGCGAACCTACCACTTCTTACTCTCGTCTCCATGTTACCAGCCGCTGGAGTTCGTCTTCGCCTACGATCCACAGTCCTCACCACTGTGCTCGTACTTCTAGTCTTTGGCGTGTTTTATAAACAAAGGTCTCTGCGGCCACCATCCACGAAGGTTCAACACATCGACTTGATTCGGGCCCGAAAGTCCTTCACCAATCCAATCTACCAGAAATGGGCGACATCAGATCGCCTGGCCAAGCTGCTTCTGGAGAATTGCATTCTGTACTTCAATGAGTTCCAATCGGGCACTAGCGATGTGCCCACTTTTCACGACCTTCTATCGTACAAGTTTACTCCACTTATATATAAGAAGTCTAAGTGGATTGCCGAGGAGAAAAAGCATTACCGACGTGCTCTCCGAAAGAAGGGAATCCAGCTTGACGACTCCCACATGGATGTATTGGAGAATCGTTTCAATGAAGAGATAATGAAGCTCAGTCAGCTTGAACTAGCTTTTGCTCGGAATTCGGCTTCGCTCCGACTCTTTGGCAAGTGCTACTTGACAGAAGCCACAAAGCTCGATGACAGATCTTGTAAGCAAATCACGTCGAGGCTTATTCCTGCGCTTCTGGGGAAGTTTCCCTCCATAGAATCGTGGGAAAGTAATGTGGTGGAAGACAATGCGGCAAGACAGTGTGTGGTCGCAAGTAGCAAGGAGAAAATGAAGGGGAAAGGTATCGTGATTCCTCTTCTTCCACAACAGAATGCAGCCAAGCAGACATTGCTTATAGCCCGCTTGATTCAAGTGTTAAGAGTGTCTCAGAATACTCTTCCCATCGAGATTATCTACGTGGAGGAGGGAGAAATCAACAAGGAGAGAAAAGACACCCTCATTAATGCAGCCAGGGCACTCACGCTGAAGTTGCCGGCCTCCATCAAGAGCTACATGGAAGCGTATGGCATCCTGCTGACAGTAGAGCTTCCACAACAGGATATCCGCTTCGTCAACTTGCGGCCAGCTATATCGAAGGACGTGCCTCTGAGCGATTCGCTTGCATGGATCTTATCGACAGTCTTCAACTCTTTCGAGGAAATGATCTTGCTCTCTGCCCACACAATTCCACTTTTGGAAAATTTGGCTTCGCTATTTGACAACGAGGAATACGCAAAACTGGGCACTTTTTTCTTCAAACACCGCTCGCTGTTGTCTTATAAGCCTCACAAGTTCCCCGCGGGATTTTTCGAGGTCAACAATTTGGTCAACGACCACGGCAGTCCCCAAAGTGACGACTTCAAGTACTTCGAGTTGTCGAAGCCAAAGCAGCTGGGAACAAACTGGGTTCGCGAGTTGGGATTCACTAAATTGTTGGATCCTTCCATGGCTGTGATAAACAAGAAGAAAACTCTTTCTGGGCTACTTCTCGCTAGCACTTTGCCCTTCTACAATTTCTTGCAACCGAAGTACGGCTTCACTGGCGAGCTCAATCCCGAAATCCTATGGTTGGGAATTGAAATGGCTGGCGGCAATGTTCATTTCAACAAGAATTTTGCCGCTATTGCCGGAGTGTTAACTCCACCACAAAACACTCCTCCTGGCATGTTGTCCAGGGAATTGTGTTCGAGTTCCTGGGCACAAATTCATGAAGATGGAGACGTCGACATGGTTTATGTGACTTCAAACCAACTTGAAAACAAAGTTCTTCCCTCGTTCGCTTCTGCGGTGTATGACAAGCTCGCAACGACGTTCAAAAAAGAGCCTGTCGAAGGTGACAAACCTCACCCGGATGCTATTGATGACGAGCTAGTGCTGCAAACGGTAAAGAAAAATTTGCTTTTCGTTGACACTGCTCTTCAGCCGGTTGCCGTAGAGAAGCCAGATGCTCAGGATAATGACGAGCCCAGTTCTCCATGGTATCACGTCGAGGGATTCGGTTCGGCGGATGATTACTGGTGCGCTTACGATATTATTGGCAGCATAGAACTGTCTACAAGAGGGGTGCTTATTAACTATAATGAGAAAATTAAGACGAGATTGTTGTTTTTGTTGGATGTGTGGTTGCAGACTCCGCAATCACTTCGGAATACCGCTGCCGCGGAATAAGTTGGTAATTTATAGAATAAATTATCTGGTTATGATGGACCAAGGGATTGCGTAGTCACGAATTAGAATACGGTCACTGGTGATCCTACGCCGTTGTCGACGACAAAAAGCTGAAAAAATAACGTCACAGACAGGATTCGAACCTGCGCAGGCAATGCCCAACACCTGAGCTGCTAGTAATAGCAGGGTGTCGCCTTAACCACTCGGCCACTGTAACGAGTGCATAATATCTTCAAACATTTCTATATATGAAGTAATACTGAAAAATTGCAGGGCTCAAGATTTTGGAAGGATTCTTAGACTTTCAGACTAAAACAGATATCGATCGTTGAATGCAGGAAGTGCTGAAGGGTAAACCCCAAAAAAAAAATCGTTATCCCATGCACAAGACTCTCTTCTATTACTTTCCAATCTCATTAGATAAATCTGGAAAAATGGTGAACGAGAATGAATAATATCTGGATTTGTAAAAAAATTGGCTAATGATCTGGCAGAGCTAGTGAGCACAACCTTCCTGACAAACTCTATTTAGGGATGAAAGAAGGAGATCGGAAAAAAAAAGGAGGTACAAGAAACAAATCGCTAGAATGGCGCAACTGGAAGAACGCCTTAGAATGAAGAAGCTACTCATGTTTGGGCTTAATTTAGAGGAGACCATCTGTTGCGCCAAAAGTTCTGCATACCTTCAACAGATCTTCAACAGATCCTCAAGCATCGCACCCCAAAAGGAGATTTCAAAAAACAGGTCAAAAAGATAATGACTCCGGCGTGATTCGAACACGCGCATCTTACGATAACAGAACTTGAGTCTGCCGCCTTAGACCGCTCGGCCACAGAGCCATTAGATGCATGATTGTAACGGATAGGTTAATATGTCATAGAGTTCGTTATTCACCAATATTTTGCAAAAAACTGGCCAAAACCGTCCAAAAAGTGCCTCCAGAGTGAATTTTCGTTCTATATTAACCTTTACCAACCAAATCGCGAGCCTTGAAGAACATCTTTACCTCAAGTTTCCTGTTTCTTGTTCCATCTGGAAGCACTTTGACATGCCCGAGATACTTCGATGTGCAAATGGGCGCTACAGCTCAACTCTTCCGATTCTTTCAATTACCGGCAGCTTAATAAGTTCTTTTTCTGTTTAACGTCTTGACTACGCTCGACGAACTCGATGGGATGCGTATCCTCTGGAGAGCCTCCATCTGTTAGACGAGCCTGAGTTGAATTGTTGATACTTTACCATATGCTGCAGTATAGATAGTCGCAAGCTATTGCTTAGGGGCGGCCGAAATTTTGCCTATAACTCAACATCTTTCAATTTTTACTGGATTTTTTGATTCCTTTTTCATTTCATCCATTGGAGAGTCTGGTCGTTTCCGTGTAGCATATAGTCATTTGGCTCAAATATGATTCTTAAAAGAATAAGGGCGCTCTAACGTAAATCAATTCAGTACTTTGTTGTTAATGTTTCTTAATTCTTCTATTCGTATCTTCTTGTCTACGGCGTCCCGCAAAATAAGATTTCGTACTCGTAGTAATATGTCTCCTAGTTGTACGATTCAACATGATGTAATAGTTAGGCGTTCATAACGTTAATACCGAAAGCGTAGTTATTACTATGAACGATAAGGGACCTTTAAAGAACTAACTGAAAGGCCCTCCGCAGAGACATCGCAGGTTGATCACCGCTTTGGACGACGAAGTTGGTTAAATGCTAAGGCTAGTACGTTAGCGGGCCAGAATCGGGCTGCTTATGATGAAGATGTGAGCGGGAAAGATACAAGAGAAGAAAGAAGAGAGTATTAAGTACTAAGAACACTAATCGGGTACGATCTGTTACAGATCCATGAATATAGTCTAGTCATGGATCAGTGAGATTGTTGTCGCACATCCTCTAGACATGATAAAGACGTGCTCAGTCGTCGAGATAAAGACGTATTTTCTTCGCCTCCTCACTAAAGTTAACTAAAAAGTATTTTTGGAGTACTATTATTCACTTTTCGGCGAATGTGGGACACGTGAACGGCTAACGGAGTGTACGATTTCCTGCGGGATTTGGGCTTGTAGAGATAGGGCACGAACTTGCATTATACGGCACCTCATCTCTAGCCGCAATGAATAATCACCCTCAAAAATACTCTCATGATTGTCTTGTTTGACAGAAAATACAAGTTTCCCAGCTAGCGCTCCATTAATGTCTACTGCAACGTCGCAACGTGCTGGTTTGGATAGTTCACTCCGCCTCATTCAAACTGGGAGAGTCACCCGACAATATTTTCTCTTGAGGCGAGTCTAATCAAACCAATGCAGCAGAAGGCAGAAAATTAGGGAATATCGCAGCTTGCCGAAGAGTGCGTCGAAGGAGAAATATGCGCACAGGTGGGGGGATTTTGCGGAGAACATTGAAATCAGTGACCTGAAAATCTTAAGTGGAAGATCCAATTATTTGACTTTGTTCGTTGTTGCCCCTATTTGACAACTAATTTTTCTCTCTCGCCCTCTCCCATGTGGTCTGCCGCCTCTTATCGTTTCGATTTCTTTT
Source organism: Sungouiella inulinophila (assembly GCA_030562885.1). Taxonomy (NCBI): domain Eukaryota; kingdom Fungi; phylum Ascomycota; class Pichiomycetes; order Serinales; family Metschnikowiaceae; genus Sungouiella; species Sungouiella inulinophila. Next base: position 102,287 of record JAKUAG010000002.1, read on the forward strand.
TTCTCGCTTTAGCCGTATTTTCGTACTTCTGCCTACCTTGCCCATTCGCACCGGATTAACCTTGCCCTATTCCCGAATCCAACACTTCCTTTCCCAGTGGTTTCCGCTCGGTATTTTTACGTTATCATTCCGAGATCTACCTCCAAGACGCGTCAGCTTCGGCATTGGCGTCCCCTTGCCGCCAGCAACCAATCCCATCAGCAACCATTTTTTTCAGCAACCACATTCCTTCGCAATTTAACCTCCATTGCGGCAGAACCCAACAGCACTACGAAGCGGGGGTCCTGCAGAGAGGTGGTAAGCCCTACGCCGAACCCACAATCAAATGAGAGCAAAGAGCCTTGAAAGGGAAAGCGAAAACACAGAAAAAAAAAACACAAAAACCGACATCACTCAAAGATCATCCACTATTTGGCGCCACATATCTAACCATTAAAAAAAAGAACATTTCCCCTCCAAAAATAGCCCACTAACCCCACCGTGGGGTGGTCGCCTTGAAAGTATTTTTTATCCGTACTTCTTCCCTCTGGTTATGTGCCACGGTGTACGGGTGTCGACCCACCCGCATTTCGTCTGGTTATAATGTCTCAGGCCCGACCAAAATAATTCCCCCACCCTAATTCTTTTCCTTCCACAATGAAGAAACACACAAAGACTCAGTCTTCTTACGTATGTATCGATGCGTTGACCATGCCCGTGCTACCCAATGGCTGCTACTCCTCACCACTTGCTACTGGCGTGGGGAATTTTGCTGATCGATACCTTCAGTACCTATTGGCCCATTGACCCGCAATTCACTAACAGCCAGGCTTTCGACAATACCGCCACCACTGTGGCCGCTTCGCAAATGCGTAATGCCTTGAACAACTTGGTTGACAGCGTCGAGGACCCCGAAGTCCAGAGTACGTTTGAGACCCAAATGGACAATTTCTTCGCCTTGTTCAGAAGATACGTGGCCGACAAGGCCTCCGGAAACACCTTGGACTGGGACAAGATCAAGTCGCCTTCGCCAAGTGAGGTTGTGCAGTATTCAAGCTTGCCTGAAGCTGCAGACAAGGAGACCGCCAACTTGTCCAAGTTGGCCGTTTTGAAGTTGAATGGTGGTTTGGGTACCTCCATGGGCTGTGTGGGTCCAAAGTCGGTGATCGAGGTCAGAGACGGCAACACTTTTTTGGACTTGGCCGTCAGACAGATCGAGCACTTGAACCGTAAATACGACACCGATGTGCCTCTCTTGTTGATGAATTCCTTCAACACCGATGCTGACACCGCCAAGATCATCAAGAAGTACCAGGGCCACCGCATCAGAGTCAGAACTTTCAACCAGTCCAGATTCCCCAGAATCTTCAGGGACTCTCTCTTGCCTGTTCCTGACTCTTTCGACGACGAATTGGAGTGCTGGTACCCTCCAGGACACGGTGACTTGTTTGAGAGTTTGCTCTTGTCCGGTGAGTTGGATGCCTTGTTGGCCCAGGGAAGAGAGATTTTGTTTGTCTCCAACGGTGACAACTTGGGTGCAACCGTGGACACCAACATCTTGAACCACATGCTCGAGACTGGTGCCGAGTACATCATGGAATTGACCGACAAGACTAGAGCCGATGTCAAGGGTGGTACTTTGATCAACTACGACGGCCAGGTGCGTTTGTTGGAAATTGCCCAGGTGCCAAAGGAGCACGTGGAGGACTTCAAGTCCATCAAGAAGTTCAAGAACTTCAACACCAACAACTTGTGGATCAACTTGCGTGCTGTCAAGAGATTGGTGGAGTCCAACAGCATTGAGTCCGAGATCATTCCTAACCTGAAGACCATCACCACCGGCAACTCCGATGTCAACGTGTTGCAATTGGAGACTGCTGTCGGTGCTGCCATCAGATACTTTGAAGGAGCACACGGTGTGGTTGTGCCTAGATCCAGATTCTTGCCAGTCAAGACCTGTTCCGACTTGTTGTTGGTCAAGTCCGACTTGTTCTTCCTCGAGCACGGTGCCTTGAAGTTGGACCCTACCAGATACGGTTTTGCAAACCCGTTGATCAAGTTGGGATCTTATTTCAAGAAGGTCAACGACTTCCAAAAGAGAATTCCTCACATGCCTAAGATCTTGGAGTTGGATCACTTGACCATCACTGGTAACGTCAACTTGGGCAGAAACGTCACCTTGAAGGGAACCGTTATCATTGTTGTAAACGAGGGCGAGTCCATTGATATTCCAAATGGTTCCATTTTGGAGAATGTTGTGGTCACCGGTACTTTGCGTATCTTGGAGCACTAAAGTTTGTAACTGTTGTCATATAAAGTGTGTTAATTCATCATGTAGAGCGATTAGACTGAGCTTGCAAATCCTACGAATTGGAGGATCTACCTAAAATGAAGTAGCCTTAAATGATGAATACTGTGTTTTCTAAGATGCAAATAGTCAACTCTCAGTTCTGGGTCTAATTGTTTGCAGATTATCTGGGGGAAGTTTGGTCGTTCCTACATTTCTCAGGATATCGCAATTCTGCTGTAAAATTAAACATCATCACCAAAAATCGAAAACAAATGACAAGAAATCCATTTTTGATAAGAACGTCAACTGCGATATTTAAAACTTGATGATACACATTCCAGTTTCTTTCAATCACAATTACTGATGGAATAGTGGACTACGAAGAATTTACACTGTTGGCCTGCATCTGATGAATGACTGCTCGGGGCCAACCAAGAACAGTATCAAGCGAAAACGAAATATATGTCCGATGTACTAAATTTGGTGAAAAATTACTATTTTGATGGATTCAATTTGAATATTTTCAGGAAGTCAAACCCATTATAGAACAGTGATCAGGATACAGTAACACTTCTATGATCCGAACGATTGTAGCCAACACACAACGGTGATCAGGATACAGTAACACTTCTATGATCCGAACGATTGTAGCCAACACACAACGGTAGCTAGAAGTAATAAACCTCTCATGAATATTGATGGCAGTTTGAAGTCTCACTCCAGTGGTGAAGATTGAAAAGAATTGAAATCAGATGTGTGAGAAATTGATCCGGAATGCCCTTTCAATAGTGACCGACGGACCTCGTGCATCGTAAAAGCAACGATTAGACTCAACTTTCTTCAACGAAATTCTTCCGGGGTTAGCGAAATTGATAATCGAGATGACAAGAGACTCCTCGACCAGATTGAAACTGAGCCGGCGGAAGGATATTTAGGTAGAGCAAAGTGATAAGGGTAGATAAGTCAGTCAGCTGAAAATTCAATACTCCCAAGCTGCCGCTTAATACTATTGTGAATGATCATGTACCTTTTGTATATCCAATATCTATATCTATGTCTATTATGTGAAGCCGGTCAGGGCGGGCCATATTCAGCCAGCCTTATAAACTGGCCTTTTGATCTACGGCACCTTTAATTCTGTCCACGATAGGGTTGAGGAAAACCTTCTTGTTAGGCAAATAGTGGCCACCGTCGTGCTGGAACATTATAACCGACAGCTCAGGATAAAGTGATGTGAGATACTCCGATCTGACCGGATAAACCACCGCATCCTCAGAACCAAAGATAGAAGCCACTGACGTAGGGAAATCGTTAGGAGGGGTAAAGTATTCTTCGAAGCCAGGCACCAAATGGACTTTTTTGGAGTATTCGTCTAGGTCCTTCACTTCTGAGTTGATATCGGCCATGCTTTCCTCGGTATTGACAGGCAACGTAAAAGCAAAAGGTGAGAACAAAACAGCTGTCTTGAAGGGCCCATTTTCGGGAAGCAACTTACCAATGATGTTAGCCATCACGGCACTCATGGCTGCGCCCTGAGAGAAGCCAATTATGCCATCATAAGGGCCCTTTTCTTTGATGATACTCACCACATAATCCACGGCCAGTTGAAAGCCTTTGTACTGGCCATCGTCGGTGTGGATCCACCAACATCTGTTCAAGTTATTTTCCACGATCTGGTTCCATTTTTCGTTGGCCTCGGCCTCGTCTGCTGCCAAAACGAATGGAAGTTCTTCCTTAGAGTTGATGAGGGTAGGTGGATCTATGTAGTCCAACTCATAGTTGAGTTTCTTGGTGAGGATCTTTCGCAAGCCCGAGGATTTCTCGGCAAAAACCTTACCACTTTGAAGATAACCAGGAAGACAGAGGAATTTAGCCATGATAGGGCACGGAAAGAAGTGGTTGGCGATGCACTGACAGTAAAGATTCGGTGAAGATTCGCAGTACGACAGATAGGGCTGGAGTTTAGATATCAGACGATTCCACCAAAAAAACCAACCACAATGCACAACTTTCAGTCAATAACAGTGCGACTTTTTTCATTCATAAACGCAATAAGATCAATGCGACACTGTCATCTTATAACCTACCGTCCACAGGTCCTTATCTCTATCTTCCTCCCATCAAGCAGCTATTGACGCTTTGTAGTGTATTTCGACTCGGATTCACATTGTGGAAGTCTTGGATTTTGCTGAGATGTTGCTTGATGATGTCCTTGTTTACATGTAGCGGGGTCTCCGACGGCTGCCAGTCCAACGTAAACCACATACTGAGGAAACAGAGACAAATTCCAACACTTAGGTCTGTTCCTGTTTCGCATAGAATTAATACGTTTCTTTGTGGGTTATAGTCAGCTATGATTCCGGGTAGCACTCCACGAAGTTCCTTGGCTCCTTTTTTGGAAGACTCTATCTTGTATGTTTTGATCGCTATGGAGGATTTTGTAGTTTCTTCCCCGGCAGCGTCTGTAGTCTCAATCCCCGAAGCTCCATTCTGTTTGCTCAGTGGAGTCTCTGTGTCTGTGACTTCATGGTTAGGCGACAAAACAATAACTTCGGAAAGTCCAGGAATCCTTCGAGATAACACACCTAGTGGAATATCGTCACCAATCTTGCCCAAGTACAACCCAGTCTGTCCCAAACGCTTAGTGTCCACCACCAATTCTTCATCCAGCGAATCATCTTCGTTAATCTTGTTGATCCGTGAGATTAATTCTTCTTCTGTAAGCCATGAATAGATGTCGCCTGCAGCCATGTCGACTATTCTGAGCTCGTCGTGTGGCTCGTAATAAACCTTGTCCCAGAATATTGCATGGTCCAATTTCCCACCAGCAATGTCCTTGGTGGCCCAAAGCTCGTGGTCGTCGGCTGCTCCCTGGATATAAGGAAAGGAGAACGTCCAGTCTTTGGAGGATACTTTCCTGGCTGAGGCCGTTAAACAACAGAGTGAGAAGCAGTCATCTCTCTCGATCACAGCTTCCTTTCCGGGATACTGCCATTGGGGAACAATGGGCATTTTTCGTCCTAATCGCCGTATTATTTCCTCTTTAGATATAAGCTTGAGTTTAGTCACTTCTCGTGCAAACTCAGGTATTCTCTGTACTATGGCATGGTGCTCGCTTTCGGAGACCATCTCTCGTGGAGTGGCCAACCAATTGTCTTCTTGCAAGGTTTTGAATGTCTCTGGTATCTCTTCGTGGTCTCCCTCGTACACGATATAGTTAAGCACGCTACACCATATAGGTGCTGTCTTCAGTAGGGCATCGGGCATCAATTTCCCCTTTCGGGTCGAATCCACCAACACCACTGTACCGTTCTCGCTCAATATTGGAAGCAAGTGGAAGTTCAATCTTCGGAGCGACATCTTCCATTGTCCTGTGTGTCCATCCGTTGACTTGAAATAGACGGACCCAACCATCTGATGAGGCTGAACATACCAGAGCCCACACCGTTCATTAGCCACAAGGGCATAATGGTCGAATGTGGATACAAACCTGTTGTCGTAGATTATGGACTGTAGCCTAGCTTTTATGGAGTAGGCATCTCTTCGGAGATCTTTGACAATAGTGTTGTACGAGTCCATGCTTGGGGCTAGGGCCAGTTGTATGTAGTAGGTGAGAAGAGGAAGTGAGATGAGGTGGAGGAACTAGCCACATCGCTTGGGATTTGTCTGGTAATGATACAAGGTGCTTTCCATCTTTTCTTTATCCTTCATTGTTCCTTCGTTTTCTATCTCGTCTACTTCTCTACACTTCTCCTTCCAATTAATCCATTCTATGTGTATGGCTACGATTTACAGAAACGACAGGAGAGATAGCCGTCTCCCAGTGTCGTCGATTCGTCAGTGTCGTCGATTCGTCAAAAACGCCACAAAGATCAAGAACATCTACTTTCGTCCCATCTTCGCCTTCCGTGCCTGCTTCAATGCTGCCAACCTTTGCTCTTCCTTCATCTCCTTCATATCTTCCTCCATGGCTCTTCTCTTGGACCGCTGCTCCTCCTCAAAGATTTCCGCACCGGTGGCCTCCATGTCGTCCGAGTCCTCGTCGTCATACTGAGTGTAATAAGACCGTTTTCGGCCCTTGTTGAACATCGACCAGATTTCGTCTCTGTCGTAGTCGCCTCCGTACGCTTGTTCTTCCTCTTCCTCGTCGGAGGCAATGAAGGATCCCCAGTCGTCATCGTCAGACACTTCTTCTTCCCTTGTGGCCGATTGCCGGCCCTTCAACTGGGCCTGTAGCTTCTCGGAGGGTTGTCTCGTAGGTAGAGGAGCTCTCACTGCGGGCCGAGAATCACGAGGATCACGAGCAGAATTACGCCCTCCGTTTCCTGCTCCGTGTCTGTTGGGCGCCTCACGAGCACTTGGTCCATTCGGTCTGGCTCTGTCTGATCTGAAAGGCTTAGAACTCTGGCCAGTTCGAGTGCTTTCTCCATTCATGGGCCTGGACTCACCATCTGGACGAGGTGTTCGCTTGGGTCGCACGTTCTCCGGAGATTTTGTCTTTTGTTTGATGGCAATCGACATTTTGCTCTGGTCAATCAGCGATGCCTTCTTCATGAGTTCACTGAACGACATCTTCAGCTTCTTTTCCGTAGGTTGGCTGGGTGCAACAGGCGCCACTCCACCCATCTTGGCTCGACCATTTTTGCCATTTCCACCTGCTCCATTCCTTATTCTGCTTGACGGTGCTGGAGATCTGGATTCTGCGGACTTCACAGGCCGAGCCCGAGGTTTCGTCTCCTTTTTCGGCTGTAGTCCCTTCTTCTCTCTGAGTTCCTGCTCTTTTTTCTCCCTTTCTGCTTTCCGCGCCGCCTTGAGCCGAGCAACAACTGGATCTATTGGACGGTCATTTGCTGGTCGGGCCACTTCCAGTGGAGAGTTTCCAGACGTCGATGCTGGCTTCGCCTCACCAGGCAGCACCGACTTGATACGGCCCTTTTGTTGAATCTTTTGCAATATAGTGTGAAGCGACATTTTGCTAGCCTTTTGCAGGAACGAAGCCCTGTTAGAAGGAGCAAGTCTTGGTGTTGATGATGTGCTCGCTCAGTGCAGGCAGTAGTTGGTGGGTGATTATTGGTATCTGGATCAGAAGCGATGAACGTGGTGGAGGAAGTCTTTCTATAATTTTTTCTTGTATTTCAGTTGATTTTTTCTCCGAATTATCCTATTCGCTCCACATCTCGGTTGCTCCACATCCTGTTCGCTTGTTTCTTGGTCGACTCCTCTGACTGTCTTAATATACATTCTACTATACAATGGATCGAGAGCCAATGGGGTGGGACCCATTCTTGGCCCTTTAGACCTCCTCGTCAGATTGCCCCCTAGACCTCCTCATCAGATTGATCGTCTTTCCCAAACATGGAGATGAAGTCGTCCATGTTGCTCTGCATCGACTTTTCCTGACCCATCTCAATAATGAGCTGCTTGTTTCGCCGAATGGAAAACTCTTCACACTTCTTAATGGTCCCGCTGACATGAACACATCGCATCACAACATTGAAATTGTCCACTTTGGTAACGAGGGCCAATGCTGCCATCACCTGATGGAAATTCGTTCGGCTGCATCGTATGATTCCCGTTGATGTTCTGTTGCTGAAGTACTTGACAATGATCAGCAGCCCGATGGTTCCGCCTCCAAAGTCTCCGAAATGGTCTTGAACGACGCTTTTCAAGAGACTTGCTATCGATCTGGCGTTGATGGCATTGGGTGATGTCTCGTGTAGTGAGAGAAGAGTGTCCTTTGGTGAAGATGAAAAAGTCTGGAATTTCTCTCGCTGCTGTCCCGTTCGAGGATCGGAAGATGGGGGATATAGGATATCAAACAAAATATATCTGTGTTTGAGACGAACCATTGGAGGTGTTGATGGCTTGCACTGAATATAAAAGTGAGGGCATCTATCTCAGTGGTGGCCCTGCACCTTAGATGGTCAAGTACTTGCTTGTGATGTGATGGGACATTTCTGTGTTCCCGTTGATCGTGTAAATGAGTGACAAGTTGTAGGCCGCCTCCATCAGCATATCGTAAGTTGGGTCATCTTTCAAGACTTCGTGGTATTCGAAAACTTTGTTGTAATGGTTGATGGCGAGCGTGGGGAGCCCAAGCATATGGAAGAGCCTTCCAAAATTATACTCGATTTCTTGCTTCTCGTACACGGTAGCTCCGTTTTCTCTAGTCTGCTTATACTCCAAGAGGTAACTGATACCTTGAAGTAATTGAAGATGCCGGTTGTTGCTGTTTCTCTGCATGGACCGATGAACATGTGCCAATCCCAACATGAAGCAAATGGTGGGATCCTGGTTGTATTGTCGATAAGCACGAGTCAAGTAAACGATTGGCGACGAAAACGTTCTGTTGCTTCCAAGCAAACATGCGTAGATGTAGAGCAACTGCGGATGTTCACGTGTAAATGTGAATTGGCTGGTGTCGATTGTAACGTGAGCGGACCCTGAAATCTTGCTGGAGGTCAACAACGAGTCGTAGGCCTTGAGATGACGCAAGAAGTACTTTTGATGGTTGTAGTTGCTGAATGCCGCCCATGCACCCACCCCAGAACTGAAGCAGCACATGAAAAAGTCATATATCGTAGGCGAGAATTGGGTGGAGGTCAACAAGTATCGAACATTGTTGGAAACTGTCTCGGTGAAATCCTCTTGCAAAATACCGAAAATAAGAAGCGACAATCGTAGAAGCATGCTTCGTGTCTTATTCTGAGTGAAGACAGATCCCGTAAGTGCCTCTTCTAAAATGGATATACCACCATTGAGATCATTTTTGTAGTATCGCAACAAAAACGAGTACTGGATGAACACCGAGAGCCACTCATCGTAAGAAAGGCCCCGGAATTCGGTCTTGGCAGTCATCTCCAACCGTGACGTGTCGCCCACGGCCATATCCTCAGCCAAATGCTTAAGACGGCTCAATTGATCTTCAATGGCAAGGCTTTGTTTTCTCCGGTAGATAGGAATGCCCTTGAATGTTGTCTTGCGGTTCTTCGGGAAAAAGCTTCTCACTCCAGTAAATGTTTCAATTAGTTGGTCAGCCAATTTGAGCCACGAGGCTGCTCCCACATTTCCCAACTTGTCTAAGGAATTAAGAATTCTCTGCATTCTTCTGAATTTGTTCTTTATCAACCGCGTGGCATAATCTTCTGCATCATTTCTCTCCTCGTCTGAAGGTTTAACTTCACGAGCAGCCTTCAGAGTGGCGGAGTTTCGGATGATAGCAAGATTGGTCTCTTCAGCCAAATCCTCTTCGAAATCATCATCCTTTTCCTCCTGTAAGAGGGCCTTCTTCTCTTCCACTTCAACTATGAGCTTACGAGCATTTTCAGTATCTTCGGTGTGCAAATACGTTTCGGACAACATCAACTTCAAGTCCAAGTCGTTTGGACTCCTTGCCATCACCTCCAAAAGCACCCGCTTTGCTTTCTCATACTCGTAAATCTCCATGTAGCACCGTGCTTTCAAAATGCTAGCCTCAGGGGAATCTTCGAGTCTGGTCAGCTCTTCCAAAAATTCCAATGCATCTTTGTAATAGCCGTGTTGCTCTAAGTTGCGTCCTGCTTCGTAAAAGAGATCCACAACGTTAAATCTGTCCTTCTGGGCGAAAAGCGACCGAAAGTGGAGAATAGCCTCTTCTTTCTGATCTAGCTCGAGACGAAAGCAGCCGAGCTTGAAGCGCAAGTCAATGGGCAATTCGTAATCTCTGTTCAAAAAAAGTTGGTAGTCTGTTGGTCGTTTCTTGTGAATCATTTGAGTTCTTCTGGAGTCGAATTCGGAATCGTCGTCTTGGTCGTCCCACCAGGTCTCATCCTGCCTATTTTTGATCCATCTTCCAACTGTCTTGATGACTTTCACACCCATGCGCCAAGAATGTTGCTGGAGAAAGAGTTCACAAAGAATGTTCAACTCAGGCCACCCAAACACAGGATCCAGGGTAGGAGGCCCATTGGACTTCATGTTACTATCCAAGATACGCATATACAAGTTGACGGCATCGGTCAATCGCCTTTGCTCAACGTAAATGGACGCCAAGTTCTTGATAATTGTACCTTCGGTGGGATACAGCAGGTGGATGCGCTGAAGCCCTTCCAATGCACGGCCATACTGGCCCTTTTGCTTGTAGAGCAAAGAACGATCCAAAATGAACTTTGGATCGACGTCCAGCGATTCACCCTTGAGATTGATAAGATGCGTGTAGCAATAGATGGCCTGGTCGACGTATCCCAATTTTGTACTTAATTCCGCCACTGCGGCCCACAACTTTTTATCCCACTGAGACAATTCGGCCGCCATAAACCAGTAACTGCAACATTTCCTTATGTCGCCCTTTTCCTTCCAGATTTCTCCCATGGATTTATATGCCTTGAAGTCCTTTGGGTCAATCTTCACCATCTGCTGGTAGTAATACAATGACTCTTCGAGATTATTTGCAACATATGCCTCGTTGGCCTTCTGGAAGTACTGCAGCGCTTCGGGATCCATTTCCTTCGTGGCAGCTTTCATGGCCTGACGCTTTCCATAATGTTTGGAGGTAGGCTTCTTCTTGACCCGAAACCCGGAAGCCATTCTCAAGTGGTCACGCAAATCGAATTCGCCATCTTCATCCTCGTTTTCCAGGACGTAATCTTCATCGTCGTCAGAAAATACTAGCGGCTCAAAGTGGTCGTCACTATCCAGATCTGGGTATATTGGATGAGTGACGGTGGAGCGAGAGTTGCCGGGGGTTCCGCCCAATTCCGGGTCGATGTCCATGACAGCCTCTGGAGAGACGTCGTCATTGGAGTATTCAGACGCCAGATCCGAATCTTGTGGGGCCATGGTGGAGGTGATTGTTTGGATTAGTTTGTGCAGTGAGATTAGGGTGCAGTAGTGATGGAGATTGGAGCTGGAGATTGGAGTGAGATGATGAGAGGGAAAAGGAAAAGGGGAAAAAAAAAGGAATAAGAGAAATATGGAAGCGAGAAATTGGAGCTGGTCGAGAAATTGAAGTTTGGTGGAGAAATTGGAGTTTTGAATCGTGGGGTAGCGATATATGAGTATAGTGCACAGTGTTATAGGTAGGTCTTGGTACACTATAGATTGGGGAGGAAGGGTGGTCTTGGAAGCAAGAATGGGGGAAAATATTTGACGGTAGCTGGCTGGTGGGATAGACGAAAGGCTCTAGAGCAATTGCTGAGGTGGCTGGCTGTAACAGTTTGGGGTTCGTAGAGTTGATGCCTAAGATGTAGTTCTCACTATAACCCCGATGAAGATCTCTTTGAGTATTCCGAAAGGTTCACGACAGCGCCATAGGTGGGAACCCCGTAGTTCTGAGACGCCTTAGGGCGAAAAAGTCAGCGGAGAAGATACAAAATAGAAAGAATGATGAAGCATCAACATCAAAAACACTGATTTGAGTACAAGCTGTTACAGTGACTGGAGGATACGGCAGGAGATTTGAGGGAGTTTAATTGCACTGGCAATAGAGAAATTGCACAACCGATACATAACGACAAAAAACTTAGATACGTTCCACTAAGCACCTATTGCCAATAGCCTAGGTTCACAGACTACAGGGAATTTCCGATCTAGTAACTCATTTCCCTGTTGATGCAGTGATTCACTTGGCTCGACTTCAGCTTGCTTTTACGCCTCCATGATTCACGATTACTTTTGCGATAATGTTTACGATTATGAACATGCTTAAAGGTCATTACAATGCGTAAGAGTTTTTTAAAAGTCGCATTGACCCAAGTTGGACCTCTAAATAATGTTTTAAGCAATGCAGGCAAGCACGGCCAGCGTAATCGAACGAAACGAAAATATCAGCCGTATCTATCACCGGTACAACAGACTATTTACTTTACGGGGCTTTCCAGACCACTGCCTGGTCTCGAGACTTGTGCAGATGTCTCACAATCATTAACCAGCCATCAATAACTACACACAAAAAAAATCGCAAAGAATACAATAGCGAGCAAATGCCAATTCCACCTCCTTTCATCCCACCTCCTCTAATTCCTCGCCCTCTATCTCCAATTAACTTTGTCGGCCGGCATTGTGTGACCACTAAGCCACCGCATTACGGCGGCCGCACCAGTGCGTAATTCGAAACTTTTGTCATATCCACCAGCCACTTCCCCAGCCATTTCCCAGTCCTCACCGTTTGCACCGCCAAATTCACCAACCACCCCCTCAAAATCCTCTGCTAGCCCATTTTGACCCTCAACTGTAGCATTAGCCCCAAATACCTCAAATACCCAACCAAGTCCTTTCTACACAATTGTTCCTGACCGGTACACAACTGGCGCAGCCGCATGCGAAGGATTCTTGTGGAGAATTCGCACCGAAACGAGAGCCGAAAAGGCTTGCGAGGCCTCTTTGGCGAGGCCTCTTTGGCCCAAAACGTGCGCGCCTCTCTCGCGCCTGTATCGACTCCACCTTCGCTCTCCACTATATAAGTGTCTCCACCTCTCCACCTTTGCTACTGGAGACATCTATTTTCTTTTTAATGTCAGCCAACGATTTTTATAGCTCAGGCCAGCAGGGCGAGCGCACGGACGTGTCGCAGGATCAATACAACAACCGGAGCAACCAAAACCAAGATTACGATGGACAGGACGGCAAGCAGTCTGATAGAGGACTTATGTCGTCCATTGTGGCTGGAGCCATGGGCCAAAAGAAGCTGGGCAGCGGCATGGAGAATATGATCGGCAACAAAATCGGCCAGATGATCTCTGGAAAGACCAGTCATGGCAGCCAGGGACAGGGCAGCCATAACCAAGGTGGATATAATCACGGTTCTTACGGGAACCAGGGAGGCAATGAAAACCAAGGCTACGGAAACCAAGGAGGTTACGGGAATCAAGGCTACGGAAACCAAGGAAACCAAGGCTATGGTAACCAGGGCAGTCACAGCAGCGGTGGACTGTCCGATTTGGTAGGCAGCCTCATTAATCTGGTGACCGGGAAAAAGAACGATGGATCTGGAAGTGGAGGCCTCGGCTCGTTTTTGGGGAGCATGACTGGCCAGACTGGCCAGAGTGGCCTGGGCAACTATGGGGGAAGCTATGGTGGAAACTATGGTGGAAATCACGGAGGGAACCACGGAGGAAGCCACGGAAGCAACCATGGAAGTAACCACGGAGGAAACCAAGGAGGAAACTACGGAGGAAACTACGGAGGAAACTACGGAGGAAACTACGGAAATGGAGGGGGATCGTATGGAGGAGACAACGACAACTCTTGGGGTTATAGAAGTGGCAATAATGGCCGCAATAATGACAACCAGGGCAGCTACGGAGGTCGCCAAGATGGCTACAGTGGTGGTCAAGACGGTTACAGTGGAGGCCAGGGTAGCTACGGTGGAGGCCAAGGTGGCTACGGTGGCAGATACTGATTCAACAACTGTATTTGTCCCGATTTAGATTAAATAAAAACTATGGTTTCTATTGCATTCGTAATCGTTGATACTTTCATAATCTCACACTTCCTGAGTACTACTCCATCAAATCTATCTGTTCTACATAGTGCGCGGACTGAACATTTCTCCACATCACCTAATGAAACCAAGCATTCTCCTAGGTTTATGCGGCTATGCAGCTGCAGCCAGCTTGGATGTCTCGCTCGCATCCAATTGGGGAAGTTCGTCCTTCTTTGTCCAGTTAATTGAGGCTGTGGCAGGTCGTAACGAAAGTCTTTATATTCCAGTGATGAAAGCCATGCTTGTACAAGAAAATGGCGAGTCTGGCGACTGGAATGATGATGGCGATGGATTTGAAGACAATATCGTTGAAGTATCCGAACTGCCCATAGTTACTGATAACGACCTTTACGAAAAAGCAGTGGCTCACCTTTCACTGGTAGATGTTGGTTTCGCCAACTTGAATTTGGTGAACAAGGTACATAGTCCGAGAATCGAGGCGCACTACTTGCATTATAAGCGTGATATCGAACCAGATCAAGCTGCCGTGGTTGCAAAAAAGTGTTCGGTCGACTCGTTTGGCGAACCTCTAGATTACCCTTTGGGTGCGTGGGTGAAATATGGAGACAAGATCTACTGTTCGGAGAGTGACTTGTATGCATTGCAAACCTCGAAAGTGTCAGAAAAGGTGTTCGCATTCGATAGAGTAGTGGGTCACGGCGGTCCCTTGTTGGTATTTTATGGTGACCCAGACTGTGCTAGATTCGCTGGCATGTACAGCACTTTGCTTCAATTTGCCGAGTCAGAAAGGCTCAGGTTCGCGTGGAGATACATTCCTAGTGATAAAGACGAGACAAACAACTTGAGTGGATACGGTGTTTCGCTTGTTGCAAAGGAAAAACGTGGGAAGAACATTGGCAACGGAAAGCCCGTGGGTAACATCTTGAAGTATCTAAAAGCACAGCCAAAGGACACCGATCTCACCAAGATTCCGGATAGCAGACTACACGAGCTTTCTTTGAAAATCGCTTCCTACGTTTTTCAGGAACATAGCGACCCAGTGAGTCTCCTCGAGGACATTCTACACAACCTTCCTCACTATGCTCCGTATTTGTTAGAGGCAGCAGCTCCCGCTTGCTACGAATACGTGAAGGCTAATGCGGCTCAGAATGAAAAGAGAGGCGCTGGACACGAGTCGGTGGGATTGTATATCAATGGCGCCGCTACTCATAGGCTTGAGACAAATCTCCCTACTATTATGCAGAAGCTAGCACGGGAAGTGGCATTGATTGAGGAAATGCTCGCATACGGCTTCAACGAAGATCAGGCCAAACTCATATTCTCCAAGTTTGCGCTTCTCAGCGCCTATAAGGAAACAGAGTTCCGTACTGGTTCTTCTGACAACAGATTTGCTGTGTACCGCGACCGATTTGTGCCATACGACGCCAGTTCGGGAGGTGTTGTGTTCTTTAACGATATCGAGAAAGATGAATCATACAATCTCTTCTTCAACGATCGAAGGGAAGCATACATCGAAGGAGCCAGGCAGCTTCGCATTGGCCAGATTCCCTCCCTTCGAGAGAATGTTCACGATATCATATTCGTGTTGAACTTCTCCAATAAAAACCAGCTCAAGGTATTCTTCATGCTTTCGAAGGTAATTTTGGACCGTGCCTTGCCTCAGCAACTCGGAGTGCTTCCAATCATCGAGAATGAAAAGGATGCCTTAATGGCAGACATGTTTTACCACATCTTGGAAGTTGGAGGCGAGACCAAAGAGGCTTTGGCATTCTTGTATAAGTACTATGAGTCTGGAGCAGGTGGTGAAGAAGAGTTGCTAAGCCGCGTGAATATTCCGCCGGAGAAAATCGGCCTGTTCGAGCAGTACAATCGTACCATCACCAAGTATTCGCTTGCAGAAGCTTCTGTGGTCATAAATGGAGTCATTCACAATATGAGATCGACCAACTGGCAGGCAGCGATGGGCAAACAGATTGCACGCGATGTTAGGTTTTTACAGCTGAAAATTAGAGATGAACTCGATAGGGGGATACCTTTGAAAGAACTCTTGTATGAGGGTGCAAAGACAATCAGAAATACAAAAGTTGTTCCCTTGGATCCTGCAAATATTCGTTATAAGAAGGTATCTCGAGAGATGATTGAACTGGCTCATACGTTCACGACTGTCAGCGACACGACTGGCGTTTCTGAACTTTCAGGAACGTTTTGGTTGATTGGAGACTTCAATTCGAAAGTGATCTTGGAGCAATTTGTCTCGTTGTTGAAATTTATGGATGACTCGTCTAGACCTCTCCAAGTGAAAGTTTTGCTGACGAGAAAGTCGGACCTTCTTGACCTGCTCTCTGAAGATTTTGGACAAGTCACCTTGAATTCTAAAAAGATTATCGAGATCATTTCAAAAGCTCAGCAAGCAAAGTCCACAAGTTCTGAGGTGAGCAAGGAAGTGGTTGCTCTTTTGGAGAAAAATCATATTCAAGTTCATCTGGCCAGCATGCTCTTTAATTCTCGGTACTTCAGATTGAATAAGGTGATGAACCAAGAAGACTTACAACTGCTATTGGAATACGAGTTCCGTCAGAGGCTTGGCATTTTCGATGAGATCACCAATGCTTATCCTGATTCTTTCCTATGGAAGCCAACCATGAATTTCAAGACTGACAACGAACTCTCTGGCTTGGATTGGTTTGATTTGGTGTCTTCTACTGTCAGCAGCTCCTTCTTTCCTGAAGATTCCATTCTCTTGTCTGATGTATCACGTTTTGATTTCAGCTCATTGAACTATGAGAACTCCATTGATATTGCCGGTTACAAACCCCGGACACCAATTGACATCCTTGCGATCGTTGACCCGCTTGATGAACTTTCACAAAAATTGGTCTCTCTAGTGAGATCCTTATCTGATCTTTCATTTGTTAATGTTCGTATCCTCATTCTTCCACTTGGCGAAGAGGGCAGAACATATGAGTTGGATAGATTTTACGGTGATGCATTTATCAGTTCCACACCTCATTTTGATGAAGCGGGAACCTTTATTCCCTTTGGAAAGGTCGTATTTGACTCCTTACCGTCGAAAACCCAATTTACGTCTGAGCTCGATATTCCATCTAGATGGTATGCTATCAAGGGGAAAAATTCAGATACCGTTGATTTGTCGCGTTTCAAGGTGAATAAGAGTATTCAGGTCGAGTACAACCTCACGAAACTTGTTCTCGAAGGTCATGTCAAGGACGTGCTTACTGCCAAGTCTATCCCGGGTTTGACAATATCTGGAACCAATGGACAGGAGGAGGTGGAAGGATACACCTTGCAGAACTTGGGCTACATCCAAATGCTACTCAGTCCTGGCGAGTGGCAATTACAATTGAAGAAAGGAAGCAGCGAAGATTATTACGATCTCTTGTCTGCCAGCGACAACAAGTACGATGCCAACGATGAAGGTGTAGACTCGGCCACTCTTCTTGTTTCTTCGCTAGCTGGTTCAGTGGTTCATCCTCGATTGAGAAAGAAGGCGAAATATCCATTGGAGGACGCATTTTCCGCTCCTTTGAAGAAGAGTAAGGTGATAAATGCAGACATTAACGTGTTCAGCATCGCCAGCGGACACACGTACGAGAAATTGATGTCGATCATGATGCTTTCTGTGAAAAAACACACCAAGAAGACCGTCAAGTTCTGGCTTTTGGAGAACTTCCTTAGTACTCAATTCACTGACCAGCTCCCACTAATGGCCAAGGAATACGGGTTCCAGTATGAATTTGTCCACTACAAATGGCCCCTCTGGCTTAGAATGCAAAAACAGCTTCAAAGGACCGTTTGGGGATTCAAGATGTTGTTTCTCGATTCATTGTTCCCTGTGGATCTCGACAAGATCATCTTCGTGGATGCTGATCAGATAGCGAGAACAGACTTGAGTGCACTTGCCAATTTGGACTTGGAAGGTGCACCCTATGGATTCCCACCGATGTGTGAATCTAGAGAGGACACGGAAGGCTACAGATTTTGGAAGCAGGGCTACTGGAAGGAGGTTTTGCAAGAAGATCTCAAATACCATATCAGTGCGCTCTATGTGGTGGATTTGAAGCGATTCCGTGAGAATCTTGTGGGCGACCGTCTCCGGACGCATTATCAAAAGTTGTCGTCCGATCCAAATTCCTTATCCAATCTTGACCAGGACTTGCCCAATAACTTGCAACGGCTGGTACCTATCTTCACTCTTCCACAAGAGTGGCTATGGTGCGAAACGTGGTGCTCTCAGGAACTGAAGAAAAACGCCAAAATGATCGACTTGTGCAACGATCCAACGTCTTCAGAGGGCAAGATAGAACGAGCACGGCGTCTGATTCCTGAATGGGAAGGCTACAGCAAGGAGCTACAGAAATTGGGCCAAGGTCAAATGGGCACGATTCATGATGAACTTTGAGACGGAGAAATAGTAAAAAAATACGAGGACTTGAGGATCCAAAAAAAAAAAAAGAAACAAATTACGAGAATCACAATTGAATCACCACATAACGAGCAAACATCCAAGTTGAAAAATCTCCCCGATTAAAAAACCTCACAGATCACATTTTCATGGCGTCCGTATCTTTTCTCCAATTGTCGCATGCAATCGCACGAGAAATCACCATGAGTCTGATCTCCCAGCACATACAGGAACCGGCCCGATGTAGGAACGTGCTCCATATAACCTTTTTTCACGAATTCCTTCCAACAACTACAAACTCTCCGGGCTCATCATGAAGATCTCAGAGAAGTTGCAACAGGCCCACTCATGTGCCAATCCGCCCCCGGCCACTTTCTCGTTTGAGTTTTTCGTGCCAAAAACCTCGCAAGGTGTCCAGAACTTATACGACAGAATGGACAGAATGTACGACTTAAACCCGATTTTCATCGACATCACCTGGAACGCCGGCGGCAGGTCGTCCACCTTGACCAATGAGATGGTCTACACCGCCCAATCCGCTTTGGGTTTGGAGACGTGTATGCACTTGACATGTACAAACATGCCAGTGGAATTGATCGACGAGGCATTGGAAAAAGCTTACACGTCTGGGTGCCAGAACATCTTGGCCTTAAGAGGAGATCCTCCATTGGACGGCTCGGAGTCCACCGGCGACTTCAAGTATGCCAAGGACTTGATTGCCTACATCCACAGGAAATATGGCAACCATTTCAACATTGGTATCGCTGCCTACCCAGAGGGCCATCCTGAAGAGGAAAATGGAGACAACTTGTTGACGTACTTGAAGGAGAAGACTGATGCAGGTGCCGATTTCATCATTACCCAGATGTTTTACGACGTGGAAAACTTCATCAACTGGTGTGACCTCGTGCGGAAAGCAGGAATTAATATCCCGATCATTCCTGGAATCATGCCCATCTCCACCTACTCCGCTTTTATTAGAAGAGCAAAGTGGTCGCAGGTGACTGTTCCTCAGCACTTTTTGGACGCCTTGGACCCCATCAAGGAGGATGACTACGCTGTCAGAGAGACCGGTACAGAGCTTGTCAGTGAGATGTGCCAGAAGCTTATCGATTCGGGCCATGTCAACCACTTGCACTTCTACACGATGAATTTGGAGAGATCCACCGTGATGGTGTTGGAGAACTTGAAGTTGATCGACTCCGTCGCCGACAACGATGTGGTGGCTGACGTGTTGCCTTGGAGAAAGTCCTTGCACCCATTGAGATCCAAAGAGGCTATCAGACCCATCTTTTGGCAGAACAGAAAGCACTCGTACATCTCCCGTACATCTGGGTGGGACGAGTTCCCTAACGGTAGATGGGGTGACTCCAGATCGCCAGCTTTCGGTGACATCGATTTGTCTGCCTCTCAGCTATTGAGACAGTCGCCAAAGAGAGCTCTTGAGTTGTGGGGATGCCCTCAGTCGCTCAAGGAATTGTCCAATATCATTGTATCGTACTTGAAGAACGACATCACGTCGTTGCCGTGGTGCGACGGTCCTATTGGCCAAGATACCAATGTGTTGAAGGATGCCTTGATTGAAGTCAACAAGAAAGGTTTCTTCACCTTAAACTCGCAGCCAGCGCTCTCGGGGATCAGGTCCAACGACAAGACCTATGGCTGGGGCCCCAAGAACGGATTTGTCTACCAAAAACAGTACTTGGAGTTCCTAGTTCACAGGGACATCGCAGAGAAGTTGTTGGCCAAGGTCGAGGAACACAACAGCAATGACCAGCACAGCGTGATCACCTACTACGCTGTTGGTAAGCACGGCGATGTGCAGACCAACTCCAAGGACGACGACATCAACGCCGTCACTTGGGGAGTTTTCCCAGGAGAAGAAATTCTCCAGCCCACCATCGTCGAGAAAGTGTCGTTCTTGGCGTGGAAAGACGAAGTTTACAGCTTGATCGACGAGTGGGTGACTATCTTCCAAACAAAAGCACTCAGCGAGTGCGTGGAGAAGGATAAAATCGAAACCTTTTCCCAATTGTTCACGTCGTTCGGAAACGAATTCGTGTTGTGCAACTTTGTCAACAACGATTTCACCAGCGACAACAAGGTGATGTTCGGTTTGTTGAACGATCTCGGCGCTCCACTCTTGTGAGCGTGAGATGTCTCCAACGCTGTTCATTGCCCAAATTCAGTTCATCTCCCTCTTTTGCTCAGGTCATTTGGCCCGGTTTTTATCTATTTCAACATGGCGATAAAACATTTTTACGACGAACTTTCTTATGATGAAACAACTCAACTGGCACTCGAATAGTGTTCTTCTGCATCACTGCTATTATATTACCTCCACTACATAGCATCCTCAACGGCATGGTTTATACATAATTCAAACATAAACAATCGACGACTGTAGGCGAGAGTGACTCGCTACTCGAGCTCCCCGACCCGCCACACCTCCAAGCTGATAATCTTGAACTTGCCGAGCTTGTGGCCCGTGTGGCCGTGCTCGTTCAATATTTCGTTGCCAAAAGTCTCGCATGGGTACGAAACCCCCAGATCAAGCGACTTGTCTATCCAAAGGCCGTTCTGGCCGTGCGAAGACCCCACAGAGATGAAATTGTGGTTGGAGTAGATGATGTTATCGTTCATTCCCGTGTAGGGGAAAGCCTTGAATCGCTCCTGGCGAGAAGGTTTACTATCGTCATCAGAGCCATCCACATCGAACCACTCACACTTCCAGAGAAAACACTCGCCGTTTCCGTAGTATCGTTTGTGGTCGGTGGCGTGAGGGTGCTCATTAATGTAGCAGCCAAACTTGTTTTTCTTCTGGTCTTGAATGATAATAACGTAGCCATGAGGTCTGGAATCTAAGCTGCGATCCTGGTGGCTGCCAAACGCCACCATTCCCGAAACCACGCCTTCAGCATAACCTTTTTCTGTCTTTCTGCCTGTTCGCTTGATTCTAAGCTGTTGTTTCTGGTATTCGGGGTCACAATTGTGATACAAAGTGTTCAAAGATACTCCGTGCTGCTCCAACGAATAGAGCAACTCCCATTCGCCGAAAAGCTGAAGACGGGGAGGGATCAAGTTGCGAATGTTAGCAGCCAATTCCAAGTCTAGTAGGCGGCGCTTGGTGTGTTCTGCGTATCCCTTTAGCTCCAAGTTTCCTAGTGGAGGAAGCGATTCGGTAGATGAGTTCTGGGGCGAAGGAGACGGGATGGTTTGGTTGCGATTGAGAATTCTATCGAGAAGCGAAGGCTGTTTCTTCAACAGGTTGGGATTGGGAGCGTGGCGGGCATCCGCTGGATCTTTTGTCATTTGGAAGATAAGAGTGACAGTTGTGCATAAGTACTTAGGCAGGAGTGGAGAACGGCGGAGGTATGGCGATGCGGTTGGAAGGAGATGAGGCAGAATGTTGAAAATTACGGAGAAGAAGATTTAATTTAGTTGGAGCATTTTGAAATATCGTAGTTGTGACTGTTTTATATCGGAGACCATGGTGTAGAGATAGAGAGTCTAGAACACCGTAATTGACCTTTCTGAATTGACCTTCACCAATTGACTTTCATCAATTGACAGCCCGAATCCATCCAATGCCAGGATTTCATCAAAAAATCCTTACTGAAATATTGTAATTGCGACTGTTGATTATAGGAGACCATACAACAGAGATATAGAGTCTAGAACACTGACAATTGACCTCATGAATTGACTTTCATCAATTGGACATCAATTGACAGTTAAATCCATCTAATGCCAGAGGATTCGATCACGAAGGAATTCGATCACAAAACCCTTACTTTCCAAACCGCATAAGTCCAGTAAGAAACTCCACCCCAATCTTCACACTGTCAACGAACACTACCCCCGGAAACTTTGCCGAAAGCTTCTCGTCGAGCCCAGCCATACCGGCACATCCAAGCAAAATACAGTCGATGTTGTCGTGGCGATACTCGTCCAAAAACGTCTCGACCCGATCACTGATCTTCTTGAACTCTTGAGGATCACTCAAGTTCAACACCAGAACATCCAACGCCCTAGTTTTCTGGAACTTCTTGGTGGGGAAGGTGTCTGCTCCCGAAAACGAGACAATGGCCTTATCCAACAGTTCATTCCACCCACTGGTGCTGGTCAACACAAACGATTTTGACAACCGGGCATTAGCATAGCTATAGAGAAGCGTGGCTTGCATGATTCCCAACACTGGAGCGTCTGCTTTCTTAGCCAATGAGTACACAAGTGGGTGGTCCGAGTAGCAGCATACCAAGTAGCCCAGATGCTTTTTGTGGAGGTTTTTGCTCACGAGATCGGGAAGAACGACTTCCTCCGAAAGCTTCAGGGTCGCTTCTCCGTCGATTTCCTTGGGCGCAGCCGGTGGGGCGGTGTAGAAGGCCAATTCGATGCCTGGGGGTGCCACGAGGATCTTCTGGAGGTTGTCGGTGACTTTTTGCGAGGAGTTTGGGTTGATGACAAGAATAGACATGTAGGTGGAGATAATTTCGGTATTGGGCGAGACAAGTGAGATAGTAGGAGCGAGAGAAGTGAGAGTGAGAGGAGTGAAAGGGAAAAGAGTGGTAGGGGTATATTTATGATCTCGTTGTAGTCGAAGCCACAATACAATTTAGATTTTCTTTCCAATTGCTTTATCCATTTACATTTATGATTGTGGGATATGAACGCAGTGAAGAGGTGCGAAACCTGTGATAAGAGAAATGAATTTGACTGGGTCAAGAGCCGAACCATCTGGTACAGTTTTCTTTTCCATTTTCATTTTCTTTTCGGGTTTCATTTACTTTCCGTCTTCTTTCTTCTCATTCATTTCCATTTCCCTCTTCATTCTCATTCCTTGCCATTCCTTGTTGTAAGTGTACCTCGAACAGTATGGAGTATTCAGTAGATTAGGGAAGAGAAGGTGCGATTTGTGTGAAAATACAGACTGAGCTGACTGAGAGAAACAAACTTCTACTCAAATTACATTTCATAATCATTAAAAAAAAAAAAATGCCAATTGCGTGATCGACTTTCCACTCTACCCACTCTCTCCAGTTAATTTGCCTTTTTGACGTTCTGTTAGCATAATCCTCGTGGTCACATCGCAGTCTCACTCCCATACACTTTCTTATCGCAGATCACTAAATCTATGATAGACAAGATCGTTGAACACCGCCCCAGAGCCTGACCGCGACATTATTGAGTGAACCTTGCCACGTCATCAACTCACCACTCCACTAGCACCACCACACGCAAAACTTCACTACTACTCCTCCGTCTCCATCTCGCTCCCCAGATCTTTTCCAAATGTCCATTGTGGCCGCCATCGACGACGCCAAACACTTGTCTATATGGTCTAAATGCGTCAACTCACTCGCTGCCGTTCTGGACCACATCCGATTTTCGTTTCGGCCCAAGGATCTAGTGCTACTGGCAGTCAACTCGTCTCGAACAACCAACGGAGAAGTCTCGTTCAATACTAGCTTTTTCCGGGAATTGGCAGTTTCCTCCCATTTGATTTCTTCAGAGGGCTACACAGAAGACCCAGCCGACCCCTCTCGCTCCGCATACTCGTTCATTGTCGCATCGAAACATATGGTGATGCTCTTCAAGAATCTCAACTCGGCGAACTTGGACTACATTTGTCTCCGAGTAGACTGCCGACCGGACACGCCACCGGCCCGGAAATACAAACTCATGGTGGAGGTGCTCACCCGAAAGCTTGTTGTCAAGAAATTCCAAATGAACTACCAGCCAGTGACCGGGAGCCTCAACACAGTGGTGGCTCAGTACAACGCAGAGTACGAAAAGGGAAACATCCACTATTTTCAGGCAGAAACGGCCACCTTCAAGCTGTTCCTCGATATGGTACCTGTGGCCACGGAAGACTTTTCTATCGAAGTAAAGCAGGCCAAGATCGTATTTGGGGCCTACACCAAGCAAGTCGTTAAAGACCGCGAGTTCCTCAAACATCCGATGCTGATCACCATCCTGATGGCCACAGAAGAACTCATGGATACCAATTTGGGCAGCGTCAACGGCGTGGTGAACTTCCGGTTGAAAGACATGCGAAACTTCATCAACCTCTGCACGGCCATCAACTCCGATACGCTGGACTCCGAAGTGTATGGCACTCAATCGCATTTCGATGCGTTCTTCAGCGTCAACGGCCACCCTATCGTGTTTGACTACAAAACCAGCACCGTTTCTATCTCGTTTATCCAGTTCACAGCCGAAGATTCCGCCAAGCCCGACTTGAAGCCCGAGAAAAGCTATGTGCTTCCAACTCCGGCCATTCTGAAAGTTGCCGACGAAACCCACTCCAATTGGGCCTCGACCACCGATTCCTTCTCCAAGCGCGATGTGGCCCAGCTGGCCAAACTTGACGTCGCTGCCTCAAAAGTATTGACTCCAATTGCCCATCAACAAGAGGAGCCAGACGACCTCGACACTTTCCACTACTCGCAAAACATCACCTACGGCAAAAGAGCATCTACACCCGGTGAGTCCGACTCCGTCAATAGAGCAGGTGAAGACACCGATTACTCAACCTCATCAGACGAAAATGCCCCCCAGGAGTTGGGCCCTACACAGCACGACGGGTACAAACCCAAATCGCTATTCGACTAATATGATACATTATCTATGGAAAAGAGGAGCATGCACTAGTTGGCCACAGGTTTCGCTTCCGATTTGGCTGCCGAGTCTCCGCGATAGTGGTAATCGAGCCACCTGTATCCCTGGGTCAACTGGGCGCATTCGTTGACAAAGTGACAGCCAAACAACAAATAGTTCTTGGGGTGAATGGCCAACGAGTAACGCATGAACACCAACGAATATAAAATCAAAGATCCCGTCATGGGGCCACTGATCAATTCTGGGTCTTTTTTCAAGTCCAAAACGGCAGCCACAGGGATTCCGAAGTTGGACACGGGGCCCCAGAAGTGTGTGGTGAACAAGTATCTGAAATTTTGTTTGTTGAAGATATTCTTGAACGACATGGTGGTCTCTTTGTTAAGCAAAGGATTGAGATTTCTCGGTTTCTGGGTATCCGGCACCGTGGGGCATCAAAAAACGTCCTGTTGAGTGCAGGCCAGGGCAACTCGTTGGGTGCGAGATTTGGAGGTTTCTGGTGCACGAAGTATAGTAATGGTAGAAAGAGAGTACGATGGCAGGGTAGTAGAGACTTTTTTTTTTTTTTTTTTTGGGTTTTGTCATGTATTTCGTTTATCGTGTCCTTTACTTTGGTCTGGAAAAACCTGGTTCCATGAACGCATCTTTCGGCATACTGTCAGACTTAGCATAATCAGCCTCAGTGGCTGACTCCATCTTCACCGGCTCGGTTTCCATGTCCTCGTCATTCATTTGATAGGGCATTTTGACGTAGTTCCCTTCAAACACACTCTGAATCGGAGGTTGATTTTGCATCGGAGGTTGATTTTGCATCGGAGGTTGATTTTGCATTTGAGGCTGATTTTGCATTTGAGTCTGATTTTGCATCTGAGGCCGATTTTGCATTGGAGGTTGATTTTGCATTGGTGGATGGTTCTGGATCGGAGGCGGCATCCGTTGATCCATTTGCAAGTCTTCGTTGCCAACTCTCACAAACCCTGGTTGGTTGGATATTCCTTGGTTCGGTATTCCTTGGTTCGGTATTTCCTGGTTGGGAAGGGCCCGATTGCTCATGCCTTGATTGCTCAAACCCATCTGGCCATTCAGAAACTCGCCAAACGTGTCTTGTCTGGGATCCCATTGATTATATTGACTGTAGTTGTTGAGAGCATCCCGTGCAAAAAAGTTTGCTGAATGCGGTTGAGGCTGGTAGGGTACCTGATTCATTAACTGTCCGTCGCCTTGCGCTTGCAGAGGCATGTTGGTCTGGTTATCACCGTGCTGGTCAAAGAGCATGCCGTTTTCGTCCTCAGACGGACTGCTCAAGTAATAGGGAAGGTTATCTGGATTAGTGAACCAGAAGGGATCTTTCATGTTGATGTCAAAGGTTTCTGCAAGAACACGGTCGAACTCCTCGTTCATGACTTCCTTGTTCTCCATGGCGTGGTTCCGATACTTCTCGGCCTTGTCCAATAACATGTTGACGTGCTGGGTGTCCTTGTTGATTAAGTACACGATGTTGGTAGACCACAAGTGGACGCCTTGTTCTAAAATCGACGACACTTTGGAGTCGAGCTTCATCAAGGTAGTCAACTTGGAGCCCACCAGTCTCAAGAAGTCGAGGTGCTCACCTATGATAAACTGCTTGGCCCTGTAGTTCAACAAGGTGAAGATCACAATCACGCCCTGGTAGAAGAACGAGTTGAGGAATGGGTACATCATGCGGAATGCTTTGCCGAGTCTCAACCGAGAGCCCACACTTCCGTCCTCATTGAGAAATTTTGGCGTTTCTTGTGCCAAAAAATGCAGCACGAAATCGCAGAGATAGTCAAGGAACAAGATGACCGATTCACAGATGGAGTCGAAAAGGTAGTCACTCTGCGGGCCTTCCACAAACTGATTTAGGAAAGGCTCCAAGAGTTTGGCTCGATTGATGTAGAGGATTATCAAGTCGCTCAATGCGTTGGTTCTGTCCACACACAACGGAATATGTGACCACTCGTTGACCTCGTCAGCCCGGCCGGCGGTCTCTCGCTGATAAGTGTCCGACACGAACCAAGTCAACACTTCAGCCTCCTTCTTAAATCGGTTGTCGAGCCTCACAATGTCGTCCATGGTGAAGTTCATCATAAAGCTTTCAATAAGCATCATGTTGGAGAGTCGCAAGCACTCACTGAGCCCTATCTTCAACTGCACTTGAGTCGAGCTCTTCTCAAGCTCCATTTTGGCCACGCTGGAAGATGCTGACGTGTAGAGCACCACCAGATTGACCTGGATCAGAATGGGGTTAGGCCGTCCCAACACAGAGCACAATTGTCCGCTTATGCTCTTCAAGGCAAACCACACCTTAATGCGGATAACATCATAGTCTTCATTGTTGTCTTCGTCGGCGTCGTCGCCATCAGAGTCCATTCCTCTTTCATGAGGCTTGCCGTCTTCATTTTTCGTGAGATCAGCAAGTTTGTGAGACGCACCCTCGGGCAAAGCAGAGGTGGTACGCATGCTGACCATGACATGGAGTCCAATGGAGTAAGCCACGGCGCAACAGTGGAACACCATGGACCACGCCTCCTCGAATCTCTGGTCAATAAAATACCACTCTGTGCATAGAATGTAGGTCTGGACAGTGACGACCGACTCGTTGAGAAGATTGTGTCTCAAACGAGTAAAGCCGCGGTAAAGAGACTTTTTGATGAGCTTGGCCGTACGCTTGTAGAGTTCTTGCGACAGGGTGACGAGATCGGAGGAAAGGCCACTCTCATTGTATTTCAACGGAGTGATTCGCTGGACAGTAAGGATCAACACCATGTACAAAAGAATCAAGTCGTCGTCGTTCTCCCATTCGGCGTCCTTGATGGCGTGGTGATTGTTTATGAAGGCGATGACATTGATTTTCGAGATGAAGCACTGGTACGACGGGATGGAGAAGAAGTGCTCCACCAAGCGGATAAGCACCTCGATATTTTTCTGGGGCGACTCGTTGGCCTCCACCACCCACGGCAAAGGCTTTTTCGAGCTAGACACCTCATCAGCATCGATATCGGTGTCGTCGCCACTAATGCGCTCGCTCAGCTTCAAAAGCGGATGCGGGTTCTCTTTCTTTTCCGAAACTTCTTCCGTGTTGTCGTCGCCCTTCAGCCGAAGCGCCTCGATCATGTAGTTGGACAGCTGAGGCCCATAGTACTTGCGTCCGAGTTCTGTAGTTTCGCCAGAGATCTCAAAGCCGTGATCCGGCGGAGTTTCGGTGTTTGAGGTGCGTGCGGCCGCCTGGAGCTTGCCCTTGAGCTCGTGATTCCGCTGCGAGAGCTGGAAGTTTTCGTGGAGCACCGCGAGCTTCTCTTTACGAAGCAAGGCGATCTCGTCATTGAGCTTGTCTGCTTCAAGCGGCGAGCCGCTGCTTCCCGAAGGGATATTGGTGCTGGAACTGTTTTCGCTGGCCTGTTTGGCCTGCTCTTCGTCTTCCACGCTGATGGAGATGTTGCGGAATTTCTCTGGAAACTCGCAGACTGTGCCCTTCTTGGAACACTGGTTGCACGGCTTTCGTTTGTTGCATTTGATTTTCTTGCGGCGGCACAGCACACAAGAAATGGGGAATTCGCTCATTGAAGATTGCGGGTTGGATGCCGACGATGGCGAGGAGTTTGGTCAACTGGCCGTTAAGCTAGTGGTTGGAAGTTAGAAATACCTTCAGTCGATTACTAGTAGGGAAGGGCGGGGCTCGAAACCGGGGGACTGAAGTTCATCACGGTGGAAGGATGTTGCGATTGCTACAGGCGGAAAACGCAGGAGAAGCGAGGGAAATTTGGGTTTTGTTCGCCGAATGATGGTTGACGGGCGTCTGGTGGCGTGGAAGTTTATTGGAGAATTAAGGTGGTTATGGGGCGGTGGGTCGGAGTTCCGGAGTCATCAGGTCAGTGCGGCGAGGGACATTAGTGAAGTGCGGCACCGTAACGATAATCTCATTGAGAGGCCAGGATACGTGGGCCAGATACATGAACCGGATACATGAAGCAGATACATGAGCCAGAAATCGTAAATGTGCGACCACACAAAAGAAGCTTTTTCGACAATTTTTTCGTTTGACGAATGGAAACCGCAATTCTGGAAACGGCAATAGACGTCAAAGTGTCGGAGTGTACTTTCAGTAATAGCGCCAATTTCGCAGGTGAGACACCGAGCATGGCGCTTTTTTTGGCCGATTTTTTTTCTCGATTTTTTTTCTCGATTTTTTTTCTCGATTTTTTATTCGGCGACGGTGCCTGGGTCCATTGGCTTTGCTCCCCGATTTATTCCCATCGGAACTGTGCTAGTCATCGTGATCGTTGGTTAGCAACCACGAATGACCTTATTCGCAGCGATTGTGCATGGTCCCACAGGCAAAGTTTATTTGTGTACGGTACTTGAAAAAGCAGGGCGGTACTTGAAAAAGTAGAACGGTACTTGAAGATGACTCCTGGATGTTTAAAAGGAGTCCTTTCATTGGATTTCTTTTTCTCACTTTGTACAACAGGTTTCTGGTATTTCCTCAGTTTAGGATTGCAACCACACAATTTTCGAAGAAGGTTCACTGGTGGTAGAATTGGCTTCCAGCAGTTCTGTAGTTAAGCACCTTGAATTATTTACGTACATTTTAGGGGTTAAGTTACGGGCACGCAGATCAACGGCCATTGGATGGCGCTGATCACAGTCAATCCAGTTTAGTTATATTGTGGCTATATTCTGATTCGTAAAAAAAGGTGCTGGCATATTGTGTGGTTATTGCTGACTTGGTGACCCTCGCGATTCTGAGACATTGGCCTTGCGTATAGAGACGGAGAATTATGACGATCTCGAGATCAACTGTAGGTCGCTGATAGGTGAAGTAGGGTGTTCGGTAATTATGAATGAGGCGTTGTGACATCAATGCTATCAATGAAAGCTTGTGAGGCTTATTTCTTTCAATGGAGGCATCACATTTATTCTATCAATGGAAGCAGTTTCTAGGACCATTCGAATCAAACACCTAATTCACCTCTGGACGTTTATTAATCGTTGTAGCCAATACTTTCGTGTCCATCAATTCATGATGATCAGCTAATTTTGATGTCACCATGATGCAAGAATATTGAGAGTAAAATGAATTAAGTAGTTCTAGCTATGCCAAGTAGTTGGGGACTTGGTAACTTTCTTATTGATAAATAAAACCTATCAAGCAGGACGATCGATTTAGCGAGAAGCAGAGGAATTCTGTACCAAGAGCATTGTCACCAAATTGGGAAAGACATCGGAGCCTTGTTCACCGGTGGCTATCAGTAAACATGACCTGATGCATCTGTTACGAGATGGTCGCCAGGAATCGTCAATTACATACAATATGTGGGCCCATGTGGGAGGCCTTACCTGCCATGACATTGACGCATAGGATTACTGTAAATTACAGAGTTGCATCCTGATTGTGTTCGTCGCGAGAATCACCTAGATAACTACTGAGGGATACGAGATCGAAAACACGAAGAATAGAGTGGAATTCCTTCGTTTGTAGTCACTAAATCGGATACATATAGCTAACATAAGACGACCATCGATGCTTACTCGATAAATATTTTGTGAACGAAACGCTCCGAGGTGAAACATCAATAGAATGTCACTCGGGCCGGCTAGGATGTATTGTATTGATTAACTTCCTTGAAGCTACAACGGTCTAGTATATCATTGAGGAAATATGATGATGCAGCGCGATTACCGGAATTTTAAGGATCGTAGAACGTCATGATTCGAACTTTGAATTTCCTTGAGGTGCCAAGGATGTGAGAGTTTCGAGCAGTGGGTGTTGACATGTATAATACTCTAGGGGAAAGTAGCATATCTCCGAGCTATCGAAGTTATGCCAAGAGTACTATCATACTATCCGAATCCATTAACCACACCTTTTCAGGGTCTAAAGGACTAACTGAACATGCTATTCTCTGTAGCCTAACCTGGCGAAGAGATTATCACGGAAATACGCTCGTACACGCTATAATCAACATCTTACTCTATCACCGCTGCCTTTCAGAATAGCCAGGCAGCCCACAGAATCTATAGGATTGGTCTGTGAAGATTTCACTTCCTGTTTTGAATATGGATATATCAAGAGAATCTACAATAAAACGACTGCCAATCAGCCGAATCTCCCTCAAACTTGGCCATCTTTCGGCAATTGAATAGCAACAACACCCAATTCGTTATCCAGTCGCGAAGGCCATCTCAAACAATAAAGATCTCGAAGTCCAAAACCTGCAAAGCTTCTGCGCATCAGATTCAATTCTCTCTGGCTTTTCGGTTTCTCGCAGTTTTTGTGGCCAATGCGCCTCAATGCGCCTCAAGGTACAATCTCTAAAACCAGATCACGGAACCCGATCTCGATTTCACGATCCAGATCCCAATTTCACGAACCAGATCTCGAATTCACGAACAGTTGTAGCTCCTCGAAACGACTCTCCCATTCGATTGAAACTATATAACCAATTTTCCTCAAACAAGATAAAAATTCGGTGGTCGCCACTCCTCGTATCTGTCCTTCATATTCCCTTATCATTCGATTCGCGATTGCTTATCAGCACTATAAATACCTGGTATGGCACCCTACTTTTCTACTCACCTTCCATGCACATCAAGGAACCCTACTATGACAACGATTTAACCACCAAATCGCCGCTCTGCTTGACTGCAGATCTTTTAAAGATCCCGCCCTCGACTGATTTTCCCGTCTCGGTATCTTTAAATACTCCTATTTTGCGGAGTTCTCTGAGAAGAGGATCTATGGAGCCCTACTACAAGACGTCCAGCCGCCGCAGCACTATGGCTGGCTCCTCGACGCTGTCGTCATATGCTTTATTATCAGACGTGTTTGACTATCATTATACGGACCACTATTCGCATGCCGATCACGAGAATGCCATTGTTTCTGATAGTGATACTGACTACGACGAGCTTGACGAGGTCCATCACGGAGTCTCCAACTCGGGCCGCGAAGTCTCCGACTCGGGCCATGGAAACTTCGAATCCGACACCGACTCCGATTTGGAGGACTACAAGGTGCATTTTCTCACCTTCAAGGTGACTTCGCGGGCGCAGTTCACTCATCCTCCACGCCGTTCTCAGTCCAATGTTTCCGACCACTTTGACGACGGACCTGCTCCAAAAGATTTCAGCTTTGTGTCTACTTTGCACCACCCAAAGTTTGCGGCCCCACCTCTCAACCCAAGAACCATGAATGTGGACTCGTTAGACGACTCAGTGGCCGAGATTGTTGCCAATTACGAACTTCAGTGCTCGAACCCCTTGCTGACCAGTATTCTCGACCAGAATGTCAGCCAGAAGCCTGAAGTCGTGCCTGTCGGGGTTAACGAAGTGTCAGATTTATATAGTGGTGTTGCTCCGAAGATTGGAACTTCCAGCGATGCTTACGATACCACCAAGGTAGAGGATTTTGTAATTTAGCTGGTATATACGTATACTAATTGTCTAGGAATGAATATTATGTATGGTCAAGGCATAAACATAATGTATTCTAATTGTCTAGGAATAAATATAATGTATGCTATTTGTCTAGGATGTAACAGATTGTACCTAAATCAATGTTGTTTGTTGTCAATGCATCTCAAATCTTCTTTGGACAATTCCCGATAAGGGTTCTCAAAAACGGTCCGATTCCGAAAGCTTAGTGGCCTCTTTTCATAATTATGTCGTCAACAATAGCTACAATTTCGCTATTAATTCCACGAACCCCCGACTATTTGTCTAGAAACAAATATATATGATTGTCCCGGAATAAATACAATATATTCCAATTGTCTAGGAAACACATAATGTATTCTAATTATGTAGGAATAAATATCAAATATTCTATTGTCTAGGAACAACACAATGTATCCTATTTGCCTGGGAAAACGCCGTGGGTCACCTCATAGACAATCAAACTCATGGTTGGGACAAGAATGTTATCGTTCAAGGTCGATGCTCCTTCGACCAAGGCTCCCAAAAACGATACTATCACGAGGTTTTCCCAGTTCGTCACCTTGTTTTCTTCTGGCAACAAATACCTATCGACGACAAAAAACGAGGCAAGTGTCACGACAATGTGAGTGACGGTACCTTCGAGCGTGCGATTGCCTCCCTTCCACTTGTACTTTCCGAACGCTCTGCCCACAATCGAGGCAGTAGAGTCACTCAAACCCAAGGTAATGAGACCAATGTACGATCTGATGGAGACAACGTCGTCGACAGCAACGCCGTAGGCAATAGGAATGGCAACACCCACCAACAAGAAGATGTACGACAAGTTAAGCGGGCCATTTGCATCCTTTTCATCCTGGAAGTAGCGAAGGTGTGTGTCCAAGAACGAACCCAAACAGCCCAAACGAGAAGCACGAACGAACTCGACGACAATGAACACAAACACCGACCCCAAAACTGCAATGGCAGTAAAGACTGGCTCTTTGATCAACGCAGGGTATGCCAACGATGCAAACAAAATGTAATGCCAGGTCTTTCTTCTAAAATTGAGCGAGATTACGTTGAACTCAGCCAAAGCGAATACAATAGGCACTGCCACGCCAATTGCGACCACCCACACGGCTAGCAAGCGCACGCGTAACTCAGACGACATAATGTAGTGGTACAACCAAGAAATCACCTCCTCGTTGATGATCTGGGTGGTGAAAATGTAGTTGGTGAGGTAGTAAAAGACTGCGGAGAACACCACTGCCACGACAACTGCCGCCAAGTTAACAAAAAGCGGGTTAGACAAACGAGAGGTGGCGTAGTACACGGGGAACAGGGCGGCCGTGGCGACGACAAGCGCAATCACAAGCGCTCTGACGATGAACAACGGTAAATGGGTCTCAGACTTGGTGAGGTGGAAGTTGAACAAAATGTTGACAAAGAAGACGGCAATAAGATGGATTTCCGTGGCGGAGAGCGTATGTCTGACCTCTTTCGCTTCGTCAGCGCTCTCGTTCCAGTAGTTGAGTGCCCATTCCACCGAGAAGAAGATCCAAACCACCTGCAAGAACTCCATCATCTCCAACGTCTCATTTTCATTGTACACGTAGTAGAAAACGAAGGAAGACGCCACCTTGGCCACGGGATGCAACGCGTGGACGCAGAAGTTGATGGTGGCCAAGTTCATTTGAAAAAATGGGGTGGTTGTGCCGCCCAATAGCACACTGAATGCGGTTGGAATAAAAAACGCATAAACGGTGTTGAATTCCGGCAAAACGGGAGCAGCCACGTTTTCCGGGTCGGCTTCGTGTCTTCTCGACAACGACCGATGGCTCAAATACATCGCCAACACGGCGCCCACCACGCTGAAGCCAATGGCAGTGAGTCCACCATATTCTTCTCGCTCACTCAAGTACAAGTAGAACACTTGGCACAAATAGAGAATCACCAAAAGCTCTGTGCCGCGGCGGAACGTCAAATGGAGGTTCAAAAAGTCCTGGAACTCGAAGATTAAGTTGAACGGGAACTTGTAGTCCTCGGGCCTGTCGGGCTCCTCAGGTTGTTCAGGTTGGGGAATTTTATCTTCGACAGTGGGTTTCTCGTCAAGCTGGTCAGCAGAGTCGATGTTGTGGAAAATAGAAGCGGTAGACCTGCTTGCGGCGGTGTGTGCCTTGCGGACTTCTTTTCTTCTAGCCATGGTAAAGGAGTAGTATGTGGTAATTTTGAATTTATATGAGCCTCATGTACGTTATCTCGACAAAAAAATAATGACTCCGGCGTGATTCGAACACGCGCATCTTACGATAACAGAACTTGAGTCTGCCGCCTTAGACCGCTCGGCCACAGAGCCATTAGATATTTGATTAATTGGTGGGAGATAATATGAGCTAATAGTGGGCGGCTTGAAGCCCTGTGCCCTTTAGGTTAAGCAAAAATGCCCAAAATGTCTCTAAAATGAGAAACTTCACCCGCAATTGATCCTTGGATATCAGTCACAATCGTTTTGCGGCTAACGACCCTCAGGGTCATCGTGCTGAACATATTTACCTCAAGTGTTCTGTTTCTGGGTACAGAAGCACCTTAACATGCCTGAGGTACTCCGTTGTGCAAATGCGGTGTTTGGTCGCTACAGTCCAATTACTTCAACATCTTTTAATTACAAGCAGCTTGGTAAGTATCGTTTTATTGTTCAGCGTCTTACAAAAAAGAGGCAGACCTTTACTCATTTATTTCTTCATTTTTGTTTTCAACTTTGCTCACTGGATTTCGGATTTAATATTTTCAATTTCTTCCATGGGGGTCTTGGGGATTTCCTCCAAGTTTAGTCATATAGTTTAGTAGTTTGCTAAAATATATAATCTTGATTCGTAAAAAAAAATGGCCTTCGAATATGTTTAGCTCTCAGCAGGCGGTTTCTTAGCTATGCTGATGACCTTATTGCCATCCATCAGCGAGTTCCTTTCCTCGCGTCATATTGATGTCAATATTGCTCAAGTACGCAATTTAGCCGAACTCATACGGGAGAATGCTTCGGCAGGTGATCCATCTGGATCTTATTCGTCGTGTTCTATGCCCAATCGGAAAGATCTTGCGATTATAATGCTTGATCTAACTAAAGCGTTCGATCGCATTTCCCACCAATTTGTTGATAAAATACTTGTGCATAATCGTTTCGGGCCTAGGATCAGAAGGACTGTTATGACGATCCTCACGGGTCAGAATGCTCGCCTATACATCAACCGTACTTGGAGTCAAAGCTTTCCACTTCAGGTGGGAACGATGCAAGGGAATCCGTTTTCTCCTTTCATCTTCCTCCTTTGTGAAGCTTGATCAAAGAGAGGGCCCGCCAACGGGGACAAAGAACAAAATAGGAGGAACGGGAGAGCTATTTATAATGGATGGTTACGTCGCACTGAGCTAATAGTAAAGATGGGGAACATGCAACGTTGAGTTCGATTACAAGGGGCCAATAAGATTGCCAACGAATTCACATGTAGTATACTCTTATAGAGAAAAAAAAAGCAGATACTAGGATCAGTATTTATGATCTGGCAATAGAGAAACCTCTAAATATCTCCAACTTGGATGTCCCGTTGTAGATAAAGAGTGTGCGGGGAGATCTACTTGAATTGCGCAATCGGAACGAATAAACTACTTCAGAGTAAGAACTCCATAAGGAAAGATACCACTTTAACTATACAAATACCTAGCATGCTCAATAAATACTGGCAATTTACTACCGCGTTTTGCCATTGTAGCTATGTCAAATTGGACAATTGGGACAGCTTGGTGGAGAGAATGTGGGGTATCACCGCGTCTATACACAGCACATCTTGATCGATTCTCTGTGGGCCATATTTCCTTTTCTTTAATTGTCGTGGTATCATAAGGTAGATAGACGTTCGCGATATGATACTCAGTAACCAATAATTTATTACCTTGGCTGTTCTCAGAAAAAGACGAAAAATGCGAATGCCAATCGTTGTCTATGCTAAAGATGTCAAACCTCACGTTTTGTTCTCATTTCTGCCTGCCCCTGAGATAGGCCAGATGTAAATGTAGGGACGTTCAACAGAAAACTAAAAGTAAAAAGAAGAGATTGACGCCACTTACGTCCAGACACATGCACTAGATATCTGTGGGCCCTGTGAATTATTATCACTTTAATCTACTATTTCGAACCAGCGATCTAGTTGACCAATATTGAGAAACGCTTCGGCATCTACACTCCATATTGCTGGTAGGAATTACGATCTACACTCCATAATGCTGGTATGTATTATGCTGCTCAATCGATAATTGTAGCACGCTTCTTCTTCTTCGTCTTTTTCTTGGGCACCGAGATGACCTTGTCATCTGTGTTGACCTGAACGTTTGCAGGTTCCAAACTTGCTTCTCGAGACTCCTGCGCAGCAGTGTGGTCTCCAGTAGATTCCACGGGGACCTGTTCCAGTGCTTCTTCACGAACGACATCCCCAGTGCCCTTGACCTCGGCCTTTTTCTTCTTCTTCTTAAGCTTCTTCTCGTCTTTTTCAGCCTTTTTCTTGGCCTTGTTCGCTAGCTCGGCCCTGAACGCCACAAGATCAATATCGTACTCGAAATCTTTCTTGTCGCCAGATTCACTCTCTGTAGGTGTCAGAGTTGCATCCATGTCAATATTCTCGAGTTTGGAATGGTTCAGGAAGAGCATGTTTGGCTTCTTCTTCTTTTCAACCTTCACTTCTTCCACATCTGGACCACCGAGAGTTTCCTCGTCCAAGACAACCACCTTCTCCTTCTTCATCTTCTTTGGTTTCTTCACTTTCTTCTTGGTTTCCACAGGCGATGACACAATTGATGCTCTCTCGCTCAGTGCCTCCATGCTATCATCATCCACACCGAATATCTTTTGTCTGTGTTTAGATTTCTTCAGTTTCGATTTCGGAGTGATATAATATGGATCATCCTTCAATCTTTCCAACCGCTGCTTCAAAACGGCATCGTTATGAGCTGGCTCAGACTCACTCGAAACTTGCGATTCATCTGCCGATTCAACCTCCTCGTCTGCGCTTTCAGGTTCGCTAGCAGCCAAACAAAATGCCGGTGGGTCATTTATCTGAGTTTCTAAGTCCAAATCTTCAGGCACCGGAATCCGCCTTTGAGCAGTGGCTGAAATAGGATTCAATTGGTATGCGTTGAAGAATGAGGGCAAAATGTCCACCAAGAGCAGCGGAAGTTCTTTGTCCTCTATCGCTTCTTTGCTGGATGGTTCTTCTGGTTGGTCATTCCTTTCTTCTTCCTCCTCTTCGCTTTCTTCTGAAGACTCGCTTTCGAGTTCAAGCATGTCCTCATCACCTTCTTCTTCTGATGAGCTTTCATATTCTTCTTCTTCCGAATCAACTTCGTGCTTAGCGTGAGATGCCGAATCGGCAACTTTCTTATAGTAGGCAAGCTCTTCTGTCTTGAGTTTCTCCAAAGATTTCAGGTCTTCTCTGGCAATGGCATCCAAGCATAGCTTCAAAAATTCCAACCACGATAATGTGCGCTCTTGCACCTCATAATCCGAATGATTTTCCCAGTTCTCAAAGAACGAAACTGCTTTCCACAAGAAAAACTCGATTTCCCCGTATTTGTCATATGGGAGCTTGCCGTAGTTCAAGTAGAGTTGTTGATAATCGGTAGTGATCCCCGAGAACAACTTGATAAGCATCTGAATGTAGATAATCAAGACAGAAGAATCGGGAAGACTGATTATTGCACGCGAAACAGGGAACTGGTTTGTCTTCAACTCCACGTCAATATAATTGTTGACGAAAGTATTAAAAATGCGGACTTTGCTGCCAAGTGCCGAAGTGGCAGTTTCCAGTTCGTCGTCGTCATCACCAATTTCATTAATGTATTCACCCAAGATCCAGTACAAGTCCCTCATCAAAAGAGGACACAGCTGTAAAGTTTTTGGGTCCTCCACGTACTGAGAAACAACCTTGTTCAAAATGTATGGTCGAATAGAAGGCACCCTGATCGATAGCGACTTGAATTCTTTGCCGAGCTTGGTAGCGATAGTATCAGCTGCGCTGTTTGAAAGTGCAACTGAAGTTCCAGCTCCGTTGTCCGCCAGAAGCAAGACTGTCAAGCTGACAAGCTCCTTTAGCGCGGTGACGTACCACTTGAAATTCGGGATGTTCGAGTAGTTATCTTGAGAAGCAATTTCCAAGATCTTATCTGTGATCTCCAACTTGAGATCCTCGGGGATTCTATAATTATTTTCCTCGGGGACCAACTGCAAGAGAAGCACTTTCACAAGATCGGCAATGTTGTCTTCGGAAACCAAGTACTGGCAGATTTCAAGGGCCTTGCGCTTAATAATAAGATCTTTGTCGGTCAAACAGCTCATGATCTCGCTCGATACACCTTTGATCTTGTTGATGAGCTCCGGGAAGAGCTTCAAGATATTGATCATGGCGATAAGTCCAACAAACTTCAAGTTGGAGTCTCTTGTCTCGAAAAACTTCATAATGTGAGTGATGCATTGTTTGGCAATATCCTTGTCCTTTGACGAATCCGCCGAGAGCATGCCTCCGTTGACAATACAGCTAATGCATTCGTAGACCAAGGAAGTCGCTTCCGTTTTGGACATCAATTCGAGGATCGAGGGCAAGATTTTCTTCTTCATTCGAGGCTCGATTTTCAGCAAACTCTGGAAGAGCTTCAATATGCGGATGGTGAGCCAGTTGTTGACGGCACTCTCCAAGATGTTGAAGAATTTAGGCAAGTAGCCGATGAAAATGTGTGGATTCTTTTTGGAGATCTCGCACACCACCGTGATGGTTGCGCTGACCACAGAAACATCTGTATCGTCTAGTTTCTCGATAACACGAGGCAACATCCCCCGAAGACTTTCTGGATACTGGAGAATGACCTTGTACAAAGCCAAGACCGCCTTCTTTCGAATATACGGTTTCAGGTGGTTGAGTTTCATCACCACGTCGTCCACAATGTCTTTGGCCAAGTTGGCCGTAACTATCGTGGCGATGCCACTGAGCGCCAACCCGACCTCAATGTGGTTGTGTGAATTGAGGTCCTTTTTGAATTGGTTAGTGGCAAGAATAAGAAGATCCTGCTCGCTCTTGAACGACTGGGTGGCTGCCAAGTAGCCGATTCTCTTCTGCTGGAATTTGGCTGACGACATCACCTCCAAGATCTGGAAGTTGCACCAGCTCATGTCAAATCCGTACATTTCCAAGTACGCCAACTTGAGCACCGCCGTGGCTTTGATCTCGAAGTCTGTGGTGGTGAGCTCCGTTTTACATTCTTGAATAGCACCATCCAAGAACGCCAGAAGACTCTCGGGAGATTCTTTCGAGTGCGACCGGATGCCCTTAATGAGATCAGAGAGGGACTTTTCAAAAGTGATTCCGAACGGCTTGAGCCGCGCCAACACCTCCGAACTTTGGATCTGGAACGACAGCATGTAGAATGGAAATTAGGCGATAGTAGTGAACGATTTGAGATTGGGTGGATGTCCTGCAGGAAGGGCGAAAGGCTGGAAATTGGAGGCAGAGATAGATTGCCGGGGAGGGAAAACGGATAGAAAAGGAGAAGAAAATCGGAAAATTAAGGCAGAAAATACCCTGTTGGTATACCATTGATCTGATTTGAATTCTCAGTGGCGGCGTTTGATGTGTACTCTAGATATAGGGCCCTGCGCTACATACAGGAACGTCAACACTCGAACTCCAACCACCATGACTCCCCATATTCCCAATTCGAGGGCAGCTCGACCAGATGGAGATTCGGACAATAATTCAGACCAGGAGTCACGGGAGGTTGATGAGGAATCGCCTCTAGAAAGTGGCGACTCGGCCTCAGAAAGCGAAATCCACAGTATCAATTCCACTGATGGCCATTCACCCTCGGAGATTCCCACATCGCCGACCCGCACGGCAACAGAAGAGTTGTCTGGGTTTTCGGAGGATGACTATATCACCAGCGACGAAGAAATTCTCACTACGGTGGTGTCTTTGGACGAGCAAAGGCACCATTTCGCGTTTGGATCCACTTTTGCAGAACATACCGAGTATTTCTCCAAGAGTCTCTCGTATGCTTTGGATTCGGTAAAGCTAGACAAGTCACTCGTTGCGCAGGCGCAGCTTAGTGGCCATCTCAACGACAAAAGTCAGAAATTGGCTGAAAAACAGGACGAATTGACCGAGAAAATCACCTCCCTACGTTCGCTTTATAGACACCATGTGATGAGTAACCGGATCGGGGAGCTAGAGAAAGATCTTGCTGATTTAAGCAGTCGAATCGAGAATCTCAAAAATGGAAGGGCGAAATCGCTGTTATTTGGACGAAAAGGTTCCGTCGGGGTGGCTGAAAAGTATCCAGTGGAATACAACCAAGCCAGGGACAAGGTTCTCGAACGAGTTTCAGAGAACTAGCTATGACTCCATATTTCTCTCTATATTGATGTATTTATACCTGACCATAGATCATGCCGATTCCGTCCATCCACAGGCCA
Source organism: Sungouiella inulinophila (assembly GCA_030562885.1). Lineage (NCBI taxonomy): Eukaryota > Fungi > Ascomycota > Pichiomycetes > Serinales > Metschnikowiaceae > Sungouiella > Sungouiella inulinophila. The sequence goes on from JAKUAG010000002.1 coordinate 142,962, forward strand.
CAATATCCATATAATCCAACAATTGTGTCCTTCTGAGGAGGTTCCAAAATCGACAAGTGCCCGCCACCATCGTTACCCAACATCCCGGACGATCTTCCCAGAGTCGTGTGGATTTCCATGGCGTCGATCCATTGGCCGTTTTGGAACAGAAACTTGGAGATTTGCTCGCCAGCATTGAGGACAAAATCAGTGTAGTGGGGCTTGACGTTTCCAATGGTGACTTCGCCGCTCTTACCACCTCTGTTAGAAGAAACACCATCTTGGCCAGATACCTTATTCATAAGACGGTTTAAGTAATTTCTAGGAGGGACAGGCGGCGGATTTGCTTCTGCTTTCTGTGACTGGTTCTCATGGAAATAGAACGTTGCACCATCGAGCGCATATCCATGGTATACTCTGACCTTGTAGACTCTGGCGACATCAAAACCGATAAACTTCATTTCTCCTTTTTCACTACCTAAAACATCGCTCTTGTAACCATCGATAACTCCTCTTCCCAAGCCAAAATCGCTCCGGATGATTCGGTGCTTATTATCAAAGGTGTTTTTGAAGTTTGTCTTCCAGAGGTCGCCAGCGAGCGACAACACACGAATATCAAAGTCGTCTTTTGCCCCGTCCCAATTCTGCTTGAAGTGGCCCAACAACACCTCAAAATTGAGCGTCAATTCGTGCTGGAGACCTGCTCCGCCATAAGATCTAGGGTAGAAATCGATGTGGTAGCGAGCCAAATCATCGCCGCAGAGCTCCACCATGAAGATGCCCGACGAACTTTTAACAACCACTTCGCCGGGCCCAGAGATGAACGTTGACGGAACGTCTCTGTTTTTGAACGAGTTGTCTGGCGCCATGGTGGTAACGAAGCTCTTGCCGAATGTCTGGTCTGCCTTGTCCACCGGAATACTGAAAGATCCATGATACAAGTACCGTATGAGATCCATAATGTTCCAATGGCACTCTTTGGGCCACCTTCCATCATTTCCAATAATGGCACCGCTGGAATTTGTCCGGAGACACTCGGTTTCTCTCGTCATAAACGACCGGTTCCACCACATATAGTCACGAAGCATGACTCCATCCACCTGGTGTGGAGAACCGAGCAGATGGCCTATCTCGTGCATGAATGCACCCATACAAATATTTAAGCATTCCCATGAAGTTCCACACTGGTCGCAGTCGTTGGCCACCTCCCTTGTGCTCAAATGAGTGGCGTCGACCAAACTGGGGCTCATTTGCGGGAATGTCAACGGATAAGCATGGAGACCGTGCGACCCAAATACCGCCATTTTCACCTGGTCGGTGCCTCCTCCCAAGGCTGCGTGTGTGGATATAAAGCGACCGTCCCAATGAGAATCCAAGTACATCACCGCACACTGGATGGCAGTGCCTGCTCTTTTGTAGGACTCCATCAATGGTGAGTTTTGAACTAAGTCTATGGCGTGCGAGAAGCAGAATCCGTTATCTTTTGCATTGGGGTTCTGCTGGGCATAATCGGGGTTTCTCAATTCAGCCACCGTCTTTGGAGACCGGAGAACATGCACCTTGACCTCCTGATGTGGAGCTGGCAGATCCGTATTATACCCGAAAATGGCCTGGTGGTGCACGGTCTCTTCTACGAACTGAAACGACCGGTTACTGAGCCCCAAACGATGGAATTCGTCTTGTGTAAACGCCTGCATCATTCTGGCGGCGACTTTGATGCGCTGAATGGCGGTACCGAGATCAGCAACTTGTCCTCTTTGCAATTTATAGCTTGGCATATCGTATGCGCCATGGGAATCGCTGCCCACCACCACACACAAATGAACCGGCTTGTTATCCGGAAGTGGGTTGAAGAACAACGTGAGCGAGTCTTTATCGGCGACGTTGGCGGCATTTATAGGGAATCCTTGGCTATCCAAATAGGCATCTCTCAAGGCGTGGACCTCAAACACATTGGCCTCGTCGGGCGAAACGTGGAGGAAAGCTTTGAACTGGCCGTTGTTGATTTCAAAGAATTGAGGCGGAAAAACCTTGTTGTTGTTGTTAACAAACTGGATAAGGCCAGTTTGGATGAATTGAGTAACTCTTCCGGAGACGATGACGGAGGGGGACGAGACAATCTCGCCGTTTTGGTAGTTGAACTCGATCATTGACCGAGTTGGGGTTACTACTTTTGCTTGCTACTATCTTTTTCTTTGAAGATATGTAGAAGCTTGGCAATTATCTGATGTAAAGTGATTCCATTACGTGGTATTAGGTGAGCTATGCAGTACCAAGAATCGATAGGGCCAAGATGTTCGGGAAGAAAAAGGGAACGAATACTTATAAGGAAGATAGCCATGACGAAATTGGGTTCATATTGATGAGCTGAAGCAATTGAAGGGGGAAAAGAGAAAAATCTGGTTTTTTTTTTCTTGATTTCTAGAAGCTTATTCAAGGTTTAAGCGGCGACCGAGCCCGAGATCACGTGACCACAATAGTAAATGTTAACAGATAATGTAAACAAACTTATCTATATTGATTACCATGGTGCGTGCAATGCCGCGTGCCCGAGCTCAGGAAGGTGCATCTAGCCCTATAAGCGAACACCATGGACAAACATCAGAAGATGCCATTGATTTGGATTCAGATATCGAGGAGATAGAAGAGGAAGTAAATGTGGAGAAAGACGGGGAAGAAGGTGATAACGAATCGGAAGATGGAGCGGACAAAATTGCTGCTGCAGAGGTGGAGGATGTCAATGGCGACCTGGATGAACAGGAAGGAGAAAGTAGCTCAGAAATTGAAGAGATTGTAGAAGAGGAAAGAGAAGAACCTCGAGAAAGGAGGGAGACGGAGGAAGCCCGTGAAGGCGAAGATGACCACAAAGGTGAGAAAAGCGGCCACGAGTCCCTGGATAGTGACGAGGAGCGTGACCATAGCAACTACCAAGATGCAAAGACTGAAATGGAAGGCGAAGTGGAAGTTGAAGTGGAATCCGAGGAATCGGAATCGGAACTGGAGCATTCCCCAGTCACACATATCAGAAAACCCAAACCCAAGGCAAAAAAGCCGGCGAAACAAAAGGAAGATTCCTACGACACCGCCGAGGAAACGATTCGAGGCGAAATCGCTGCTGGGCTCGAAGAACAAGCTAACATTGCAGATGACTCAGATGTAGCTAGCGTTGCAGAGGACTCAGATGACTCCGCAGACGACGTGGCGATTCTTCTGGTACAACCCTTCACCGACAAGAAGAAGTTTTTGCGCAAGAAACGGAAAAGGGACGGGCCTAACTACGCCAAAAAGGTGAGGTTGAATACTCCCGAGGACCAAAAGACAGCAGAAGACTATGAACCAACCCCCTCGGACTCCGAGTCTGAGAACACAGAAGAATTTGTCGAAGCCATATCTCCCCAAGAGGACCTTCTCCCTTATGACCTGACAGACCATACTTCTGCGGAAAACCTGCCTCATTTCCCAGATGTTATTGAAATTGAAAGTGAAGGTGAGGAGGCCGTGGCGCCAAAGTCCGATTCCGTCACAAGTGCTTCGGCAATTAGGTTGTTGTACAATTCCAGCTACGATCTTTCAGATCTGGATGAGAAAAAGGACGTCAATTTGGATACCGTGACCGTCGAGGAGCTTGTGGGCCAGAAAGATTTAGTGGAGACGTACCAGTTCAACTTCAACGTGGATATTGAGTATTTTCTCTCGTTTTTGCACCCAGAATTCTCCAAGAAGAGGAGAAAAGTCACTTTTATCACGGGAAACACTCTTTTGACCGGGCACCCTCTTGAAAGCGAGTTGAGGAAGAAGTTCGATATTTCCGATGTGGTGGCGTCCCTCCCAAACCGGTTCGCATCTCACCATTCGAAAATGATGGTGAATTTCTTCGAAGATGACGAGGCGGAAGTCGTCATATCCACTTCGAATTTGACGCAGTTGGATTTCATGGGGTTGACCCAGGCGATTTGGAGATCTGGCCGGTTACAAAAGGGGAATACATCAACCACTTCAGGAAAACGATTCCGCATCGACCTTATTCGGTATCTTACCAAGTACAAGCTCAACACCACCGATATTCTCCTCAAGAAGTTGGAAGGTTTCGACTTCAGCTCCGTGGATGTGGAGCTCATCGCCTCGGCACCTGGAGTGTATTCGATGGAGGAGCCCAAATCCAAGGAAGAGGCATATGGCTTCTTGAAGTTGCGCCAAGTTCTCAAACGAAATGACTTACTTTTGGACCACGAAGAAGCCAAACATAACATCTTGGCGCAAGTCACCTCGATTGCGTATCCATATTTGACTCGGAGAGGAAAGACTTCGTCGATGTTTACCCACTTGTTGTGTCCGTTGATGTTCAAAGAATGGGACCAACTGCTTGAGCCTGGAGCTCAAGCATCGCGAGAACATCAGCGCGAGTTCAGGTACAAGCCCCACATTGTCTTCCCGACTGCGAAAGAGATCGCTGGCAGCAACTTTGGATTCCTCTCGGGGTCGGCAAATCACTTCAAGTACACCCCCTCCACCATTTACAGGCAACAGTACGAGCAGAACATCAAGCCGTACTTGAGGAAGTGGGGCCACGGGAGCCAGACGGGTCGCGAGAAGGTGACTCCACATGTCAAGTATTACACGTGCGATAACGGCGACGACTGGAAGAGTTTGAAGTGGGTGATGGTGGGCAGCCACAATTTGTCCAAGCAGGCGTGGGGGTATCCATTAGCGAAGTCCGATGGAACGCAGTTTGAGGTTGGCAGCTACGAGTTGAGTGTTTTCAAGGCCGGGAAGGAGCCTTTGATTCCCGTTTATGGAAGCGATGTGCTTCCAGCAAAATCCACAGGCGTTCCCGTTCGTTTTCCGTTCGTGGTGCCTCCGACTCCGTACCTAGCGAAGGACCAGGCGTGGAGTGCCGATATTGACTTCGGACAGCTTCACGATCGGTGGGGTAACACTCACCACGGTAGTTTTAGTTAATTGTTGTATTATTAAATTTAAATGGTTGCAAGAGCAGAGGGGAATGTTTAGTTGTAGATACTGCTTTTATTGCTTTGCCTTGTATCTATTTTTTCTTGTATTTTGTTTGTCCTGTAATTTTTTTTATCTTCTATTAGTGTTTTTTTTTTCTCTCAATGCTACTCGTCTTCGTCTATGAACCTGCGTCGGTGTAAATGGTTGCGAGAGCTGAACATGGGTTCTTCAAGATTATTCTGTAGCTTCTCTATTTATTACTGTCCCTTGCAATTTATTTCTTGCACCAATTTTTTTTTCTTGTATTAGTATATTTTTTCTTACATCAACTTTTTTTCTCTCAATATTTTTCTCTCTATCATAGTTCTCGTCTAGGCTTCCAACCTATCTCCAACTGCATAGTACACCAAAACATCAAGACGTGTACTCCATCATCAAACCCCAAATTGCCCAATGCATATTAAGAAAATCGTTATCCAGGGCTTCAAAACGTACAAAAATGCCACCGTCATCGACGATTTATCCTCACATCTCAATGTGATGGTGGGCCGAAACGGATCAGGCAAATCCAACTTCTTTGCGGCCATCAGATTTGTATTATCCGATGCTTACACACATATGACGCGTGAAGAGCGCCAGGGACTCATCCACGAAGGTTTGGGAACGGTGATGTCTGCGTACGTGGAGATTGTGTTTGACAATTCCGATCGCCGGTTTCCTATTCAGAAAGATACCATTTCAATCCGAAGAACGATCGGATTGAAGAAAGATGACTATTCTATGGACGGCAAGTCGACCACGCGGTCGGACGTGATGAATTTGTTGGAATGTGCTGGTTTTTCCCGGCTGAATCCCTACTATATTGTTCCTCAGGGTAAAATCACTTCGTTGACGAATTCCAAGGACTCGGAACGGTTGGCGCTCTTGAAGGAGGTCAGCGGCGCTAAAGTGTTCGAAGCCAAGCTCAAGGAATCGACCAAGGAAATGACAAACTCCCAGTACAAGATGGAGCGCATAGACGAGGCCATGGAGAAGTTGGAGGAGAAGCTCTCGGATCTCATGATCGAGTCCAACGACTTGAAGCAGTTCCAACAGCTCCACAAGAACAAGAAGGTGTACGAATTCAATCTATTTGATCGTGAGTTGGCCTCGTTGAGTACCCAGATTGAGTCTAATGAGGCAGAATCCGCCGCTCTCAAGACCTCTTCACATAAAGATATCCAGGACTTGGAGAAGCGAGAGGTGAGCTGCCAGAAACTACAAACTGAGATCGACGAGCTACTTTCTGGGCTCAGACTTGCCCGCTTGGAGAGCGAGCAGAGCGAAACAGACAAAAATCGCCAAGCACAATCCATAGCAGAGAAAGTGGCCTTGGAGAGCGATTTGGCTGCCACACTCTCGTCGGTCAAGGTGGATGCTAGAGAACAGAGCACAAAGAAGAACGCATTGGCGGTGGCACTTGCAGAGAAGACAAATAGGCTTTCCAAAGAGTTGCGGCCCGACTTCCTGAGAATATCCAGTGAGGAAAAGAGTCTAAAAAGCAAGATTTCTGAGCTCACCACGAGACAGAGACTTCTCTATGCGAAACAGGGCAGGTTCCTGAAATTTACGTCCAAGAAGCAGCGGAACAAGTGGCTTAAGGAAGAAATCCAGAATGTCACCAACGACCTCAAGAGCCGTGAAGACCAATTGAAGCAGGCTGTTTCCTCCAGAAAGGCTTCTGAGGAACAGCTTCTCGAGTGTGAGAACCGCCTCGATGACTTGAGAGCCTCTTTGGATGGCGAGAATCAGCATCAGAAAATTCACCAGTATGAAGAAGAAATCGAAGAAGCAAAGAGACGGGTCACGGCCCTTGCGGAGGAAAGAAAAACCCTCTGGAGAGAGGAAATCAGGTACAGATCACTTTACGATTCTGCGGAACGTGAACTCTCCGAGGCAAACCACAAGGTTTCAAGAGCAATGGACAGAGACCTCGCTCGTGGGCTCCAGACTGTTCGGGATATTGCCGAGAGATTCAACTTGCAAGACTCTGTTTACGGTCCATTGGCTGAATTGTTCACATTCTCGGATAAATACAAGACTGCGGTCGAGGTTGTTGCTGGAACCTCTTTGTTTCACGTTGTCGTCGATACTGATGAAACTGCACTGGTGTTGATGAAAGAGTTGTTAAGAATCAAAGGTGGCAGAGTGACATTCATGCCACTCAACCGGATAAACTTGTCGCCGGTGTCCTTCCCCGACCAGGAATCCCACGAGTACATCCCGCTTGTGAAGAAGATCAAGCATTCTGAAGATGTCGCCAAAGCAGTCCAGCTTGTGTTTGGGAAAACCATAGTTTGCAAAGACTTACATCAAGGGTCGGAATTAGCCAGAGCTTACAACTTGAACGCCATCACTTTGGATGGAGACCGTGCGACCACCAAGGGAGTTCTTATTGGAGGTTTCAGAGACTTCAAGAACACGCGCCTCGACGCGGTGAAGCTCCAGAGCAAGAGGAAGCGTGAGATGGAGAAACTTACCAATGATTTGCAAGAATGCTCCAAGAAATTGCAAGGCATCAACGAGGAACTCATTCAGTCCAACAACAAACTTGACGAGCAACTCCATGAACTTGAAAATTACCGCACATCTTTAGAACCATTGAACTTGGAGCATTCAAGACTCCTCAACCAGAAGTTCAATGTCGCAAAAAACTTGGCCGCATTGAATTCTACCAGCGAAATTCTCCAAAGCAATATTGCAACCTTCAAGGCAAAGATCGCTCAGCATGAGGAGGAAATGAAGACTGACTTCACGCAAGCGTTATCTGATGCTGAGAATTTGGAACTCAATAATTTGACGGAACAGATCACTAAGCTCGAAGACGAATTGAATGAAGTCGTATCGCAATCTGCATCGTTGGAGACAACCATTGCTGCGCTCGAAAGCGAGTGCTCGAACTATCAAACTCAGATTAAGAATATCGATATTGGCGGTGAGGTCTCTTTCGCCAAGAACAGAGATGTTGAGCACCAGCTCCTTCAGAGTGAAATCAAAACTCTCAACCAGGCCTTGAAGAGGTTGGAGAAACGGTGCAAGGATAACGCAGCCTCAGAAAAGAATATGTCGACCAAGCTTTCCAAACTTCAAGCCGATCTTCAGAAGGCAAACGCCGAACAGGAAAAGGCGGTGAAGCGTCTTGAAAGTGTTGGAAAGAAAGCAGAGAAGGTTCTCTCCCACAGAGCGATTCTTGATTCCAGAAGAGAAGAGGTACAAGAGAAGATCCGCGAGTTAGGAGTGCTCCCAGAAGAAGCGTTCCAGCAGTCCAAATTCGAAGCAACCTCACTGGACGACCTACTTGCTGAGCTCAACATCATCAACACCGAGTTGAAGAAGTATTCGCACATCAACAAGAAGGCAATGGAGCAGTTCAATGCGTTTACCAAAGAAAGAGAAGACTTGGTGGCAAGAAAAGAAGAACTCGAGCGGTCAAAGGAGTCGATTGACAACTTGATGGTGTCGTTGGAGCATCAGAAGGATAGTGCCATTAAAAAGAGTTTCCAGGAAGTTTCGAAAAGTTTCAAGGAGGTGTTCGAGAGACTTGTGCCTAATGGAGTCGGAGAGTTGGTGATGAATAGCAAGGAAAACGGAGGTGACTCTGATTCCATCGATAACTATGTGGGAGTGTCGATCCAAGTTTCCTTTAACTCCAAAGAGGACGAGCAGCAGCGGATCGAGCAACTCTCCGGCGGCCAAAAGTCTCTCTGCGCTATTGCCTTGATTCTTGCCATACAAAAATGCGACCCGGCTCCATTCTACTTGTTTGACGAGATCGACGCCAACTTGGATGCACAATATCGTACTGCGGTTGCAGGGATTTTGCAGAGCTTAGCAAAGAATGCTCAGTTTATCTGTACGACGTTCCGGCCCGAAATGCTACAGGTGGCCAATGTTTTCTATGGGGTTCTTTTCAGTAACAAGGTGAGCACCGTGCTGGAGATCGAACAGGACGAGGCACTTGCATTCGTGGAGGGACAGAGGTGAGCGAAAAGGAAAAAAAAAAAAGAAGATGAAGAAAATGCACACATTTACCGAAAACGAGTTTTTCTTGCATAATCGGATTTTCTCTGTTGCACATTCGGAGTCTCCTGTTGCATAATCGGCTGCGCATCAGCCATGTTGGCATCTTATTTTGCACAATACGACGCGCATCTCACCAATTTGTCCTATATCTGGCCAGAACCAATAATCTCGTCCTTATTCTAACCAGTCAATCGCTACAAAATGACGGAGAAAATCCTCTCGAGGGCCCAGATCTCCGACCTCATCGCTCAGGGAAAAGTCATCGTCATCTACAAAAATCAAGTGCTCAACTTGACCGGGTGGATGAAATACCATCCTGGCGGAGACAAGGCTGTGTACCATATGGTTGGACGAGATGCTACAGACGAGATGCTCGCTTACCATAGCGAGGAAACAGTGGCGGTGTTTTCCCGGTGGAAAATCGGTTCCATCAACTATCCATGGCACAACATGCTTCCTCCTATCCAAGGTGCGGTGTACAAGAAGGGAATGGAGCTTTTAACTCCGGACAACGACACCTTGGGGAAGCTGCTCGAGTCGGAGTCTCCATACATGCTGAAGAGTGAGCAGTCGTCGTTGACGTCGCTCGAGGCTGACGCAAGCGTCGTCCCACTCGACCCTCGTTACTCCAGATCTGGATATCCGCAGGGAAAGGTGGAGCCTGTGGTTCCTCAAAACATAGCTTATGTTTCGGCAGAAAACAAAGATGAACTTTTTCCGGTGCTGAAAGAGCATTTTCCGGCGCTGAAAGGAGCGGTGGTCGATCCCAAGCAGTTGATGCGTGAGTTCGACAATCAGCTCACCCGCAGAGATCTCTACGACCTACCTTCTTTGGATTACCAAACTCAGCACAGCATTCGCGACAAGTACAACCAGCTCCATGCCCGGATCATCAAGAAGGGGCTCTACAAGTGCCACTACGGCGAGTACGTTCGCGAGCTTGTCAAAATCTCCTCGCTCTTTCTATACTCTTTCTCGTTTCTCAAGTTGGGCCACTACATCTTGAGTGCCGTTTTCATGGCCATGGCATGGCAGCAAATGACGTTCATAGCCCATGACGCAGGCCACGTGTCCATCACTCACAACTACCAGATCGATAACGCGTTTGGTATGATCATTGCCGACTGGTTTGGCGGCCTAAGTCTCGGCTGGTGGAAGCGTAATCATAACGTGCACCATTTGATTACCAACGATCCGGTCCATGACCCTGATATTCAGCATCTTCCGTTTTTTGCCGTCAGCACTCGTCTTTTTGGTGACGTCTACTCGACCTATTACGACAAAGTGTTGTGGTTTGATGCTTTCGCGAAGAAGTTGATGCCTTTCCAGGAATTCATGTACTACCCTCTTCTAGCATTCGGCCGCTTCAATTTATACAGATTGTCATGGACGCACTTGATTTTGGGCCAGGGCCCAAGACACGGATCAGCTGCTTGGTTCCGTTACTTCGAATTGGCCGGACTCTCGTTTTTCTTTTACTGGTTCTTCTATTTGGTTGTTGGCAGCGTGGAAGGGACACGCAATAAAGTGTTATACGTTATTGTCAGTCATGTTTGCACCATGCTAGTTCACGTCCAGATCACGTTGTCTCACTTTGCCATGTCGACCGCCGATCTCGGAGTCTCGGAGTCTTTTCCTTCGCGTCAATTGCGTACAACCATGGATGTCGACTGTCCTCCATGGTTGGACTTTTTGCATGGGGGCCTTCAGTTCCAGGCCATCCATCACCTATTTCCTCGGTTGCCTCGCCACAACTTGAGACGTGCACAAGCAGATGTCATTGAGTTCTGTGAGAAGGTAGGCTTACCTTACTCGATCTACGGATTCGGGAAGGGAAACGAGATTGTCATTGGGAAGTTGGCGGAAATCGGAAAGCAGTGTTCCATCATGTTGGATTGCACGAGAAAAATGAAGGAGGACCAGGTTCCAATTACGCTTGACTAAGTTATCGATTATGAATTGGGTCTTTATAAATTGGGTCTCTATGAATTGGTCTTTTTGAATTGGTTTTCATGAATTGGTCTTTATGAATTGGTCTTTATGAATTGGTCTTTATGAATTGGTCTTTATGAATTGGTCTTTATGAATTGGTCCTTAGGAATTGGCCATTTTGGTGGTCGTGATATGTCTTCACCATGCTTATATGCTTGCGTCACGGTCTATTAGGCTGTTCTTGTCCAAGTATTGCAAAAAGTCGATGATGATGTTGTTCTCGTGCTCGTACTGGTCACGCTGCACAAGGTTTTTGTACAAAGAACCCGACAACAGCATGTCTTTCTTGTAACGCTGCGGCACTGCCACCTGGATTCCATTGATGGTTTTCAATGCGGAGTTGTTCGAAGCTGCCTCGTGGAGGTTGCGGCATTTAGCACCGAATTTGCACTTCTTATTCCTAGCATAGAATTTACATGCCTGTTTTGTGACTGTCTTTTCAGTTTCGGGAGCTTTGCGTTCCTGTTCTCTCTTGGCCTTGAGCTCGACATTCTTTCTAGTGGGCCAGTTTTTTCTTCTCTCTTCGATCCACTTGGCGATGTCATCGTCTGTCTGTAAAGTGATATTCGTTCCCTCGATGAAAATGGGCTCTTTGGATGCCACCGAATCTTTCGTTTCCACTGATTCCTTTGAAGAAATCGGCAATTCGGATGTGGTATTAGGGTTTTCTCGTAGCTCATCACTTTCACAAGTCTTATTCGATCCGGTGTTTGGCAAGTATGTGGGCAAATCGGCAAAATCATGAGTCTTCTGCTTCTTCTGAGCTACACCAGGCAGCTGCCTACGCTTTCCCTTGGGTGGCGGAGGCGGGGCGTAGGAGAAGTCCATTGTACTTAGTTAGAGATGAGAAGAGATCCGGGGAATGTTTGTAGAGCCGAGGGGCCTGGCCACCGGAATATTGGATTCGTACGGCCACACGGCAAGATCCGAGGGTCCCGCCTGGATGCACGCGGCACGGGCTGCCAGCAATTACCTGAAAAGGTTCCGAGGGTGATTTCAATGACGTTCATAGCCCACCCCCCTCGGATCTCGCTTATTATAAAGTCTCACCAATCTGCTCGTCTTTCTGATTCATCCAACTATGGTACGTTGAGCCCGCTTACGCCCCCTATATTCCGCCAATTACTAATCTCCAGTCCTATCAACAAGGTCCGCAAGGTGGCTACTACCAGCAAGGCCCTCCACAAGGCTATTACCAGCAAGGTCCTCAACAAGGTTACTATCAACAACAGCAACAGCCAATGTATGTCCAGCAGCCTCAGAAGGGAGGTGGAGGAGGCTGTTGCTCGGCATTCTGTGGAATGTGTGCCGCTATCATCTGTTGTTGCTGTGCCGAGGACTGCTTGGCGATGATGTGTAACTAGATTTTTATAATATTCATGTGCTTTGGAGTATGGCAGAATATTCCTTGCTTTTTGTTGGCTGAGGAAGGTTTTTGTAGGTTTGAGTTGCGATTGAGCGCCTGAGAAATGCATTCTTTCTGTATCTTTTGGAATTGTATTACTCTCTTTGCTCAATCGATAAAGTAACTGAAGAATAGTTGCTCGGCTTTTGCTTTCCCGGGTTCTGCTTGCTCTCCACTGGTGAGGGGACTGCGTGCGGCGGATATTTGACACCTGTCAAACAGGTCAAAACCGGGGTACCCTCGGCTAGGCTCCGGGGGCATGTTCATGGTCTGGCTACTACTTCTGTTTGAAGCAGGTTTTATCCCCAGCAGTTGTGTTTTCCGTGAGTCTCACCTGTATTTTTGGTTTTCTTGGACTCTTGGCTTCAATGCATGGCCAGATGCACACCAGTTGCAGAACCGAGAATGGGAGAAATCGTAGTCACTGGAGAAATTGTAGTCTTTGTCTACTTCGTCAGTGATTTCTTGATCATCAGTGATTTCTCAACCTGAATCATCTGTAATTTCTTAACCATCTGTAACTTCCTCAATCTGAATCATCTGCACTTTCTTAATCTGAATCAACTGTAATTTCTTAATCTACACATCAGACTAATGGACGCAAGATTTTTATCAGGATTTCCAAACCACTGTAAGTCCTCTCAACTACCTACTCCAATCGCATATCATAGTCATATTGTATTCTCAATTGCTAATACATACTAATGTGCGGTGAATCCACCAGAGGCATAGATGGTCTGGCCTGTGACCCATCCCCCCTCGGTAACCAAAAACCGAATGATAGGCACAATGTCCTCAATCTTGGTGAGTCTCTGGTGCAATGCAACCGTCTTGTAGAACTTGATGTCGTCATCTGTCTCCTGTCCATACAAAAATGGAGTATCCATGGGTCCTGGAGCGACAGCTGTCACCGAAATGTTCTTCAGCGACAACTCCTTTGATGCGGTCTTGGTGTAATACTCAACTGGAGCTTTGGTTCCTTGATATACTCCGTAGAATGGTGTGTAGGCAGCAAGCAATGATGTAACCAACGAAACGATTTTCCCTTCGTCGTTCAATGTCTTTCCGGCCTCGCGAATAAAGAAAAACGCAACCTTGTTGTTGTTCACGTCCATCTTCTCGAATTCCGCATCGGTAATTTCCGTCATTGGCTTCTTCAACACCTGGCCCACGTTATTGATGGCAATGTCGATCCCTTGAGGAAACTTGGCCTTTGCTGCAGCAAACATTTTCTCGACGTCTTCTCCGGTTTGTAAAGAGGCCTGGTAGAATTCGACCTTGGAGCCGTTCGCAGAAAGTTCTTTGGCCAATTGGTCCAACTCGCTTTGGGGCTGGTCGGAGTGGTAGTGCAAGAACAAGTTGGCACCGTAGCGGGCCAACTCCTTGGCAGTAGCTGCACCTAAGTTCTTGGTGCCTCCGGTGATGATGGCAGTCTTGCCTTTGATTTCGTGTTCCTTGAGGTAGAGAGACATGTTGGGAGAATTGACTGCAAGCCTTATTTCTTTAGTAGATTTAAAGGTGAACGCTTCAATTACTTAGTAGATTTAGAGGTGAATCCGGCCCCTTTTTATATTTTTTCGCCTGGAGGGGCAACAATATTCATTGGGATCCACATTCTAGCAAGCTCAGTGAGTTCCCCGGATACGGAAATGGGCGAGACCGGAGGATTCGGCATCATTACCCAATGTAGAAGCATATCCGAGCGAAGCTTGAGTGTTCGGTGTTATTACCAAATGTAGAAGAATATCCGAGCGAAGCTTGGCCCCATCGTCCTGTATCCCCATTAGTATATACTACCGAGCACATCTGTACCTCTCCCATTGCCAAGAATTAATTTCTGTGCAGTGAAACTGGTAAACTTACATTAACCTCTCTATACACTAGTTCTTCTTCTTGGAAGAAGTGGAGTTCTTAGGCAACTCCTTCACAAATGGAAGGAACTCAGGTGACCCTGGAATGTACTTTCTCAACACCTCTGGAACAACAATTCCGTCCTCCTTCTGGTAGTTCTCCAAAATACAACACAAGGCTCTCTCGGTAGCAGACAAGGTGGAGTTCAAGCAGTGCACGTACTTCTTCTCGCTCTGGTTCTGCTGCTTGATACCACATCTAATCTCTAAGTTTCTCGACTGGTAGTCAGTACAGTTCGAGCAAGAAACCAACTCCTTGTATTCCTTCTGGAATGGGAACCAAGCCTCCAAATCGTATTTCTTGGCAGCGGAGTTGTTCAACTCTCCGGAAACAATGCCCACCACTCTGTAAGGCAAGCCGAGCGACCGGTAGAACTCCTCGGAGTTCTCGATCATTCTGTCGAACTCCTCCCACGACTTCTCGGGCTCGGTCAACACAAACTGCTCGATCTTCTCGAACGCGTGCACTCTGAAAATACCCCAGGCGTCCTTACCGTGGGAGCCTGCCTCCCTTCTGAAACACGACGAATATCCGGCGTATCTGACTGGCAATTGCTCAGCAGGACTCTCAAACCATTCTCCAGCGTGGTAGGCCGAAATAGGCTGCTCGGAGGTGGCAATCAAGTACTTCTCGTCCTCTCCGTCGAGAACCTTGTACAACTCCTCGTCGAATTGAGACAACTGGGCCGTCTTGGCCATGACGTCCTTGTTCATCATGACTGGGGCCTGCAATGGGAGGTAGTCCTTCTCGTACAAGAATGCCAAGCCGTAGTTGATCAAAGCCTGGTTCAAAAACACACCCCATTTTCTCAAGAAGTAGCCACGGTGGCCCACGATTCTCACGCCTCTCTCGGGGTCGTATCCGTCCAATCTCAAGAGAATCTCGTGGTGAGACAATTTGGCAGGCTCACCAGTGGCAGCGGCCACCTGAGTGACCTCAGCGTAGCCCTCTGGCTTCCATGTTCTCACAAGCTCGTTGTTGTCCTCATCCAACGAGTCCACGACGCTCTCGTGGACGATGTTTCCCACTTGGTTGACTTTGTATCTCAATCCTGCGTCAGCCTTCTGTTCGGTTTCGGTGAGCTCCTTCTTTTCGGCAGTCAACTTGTCCTTCTCGGCCAACAACTCGCTGGCGTCCTCCTTGGCCTTGAACTTCTGGCCAATCTGCTTCTGTAGAGCATTTAATTTCTTGTTGACTGCGTCCAAATCGAATCTGATGGTGGTCCAGGTCTTGTATTCGGCGATGACTTCGTCAACAAGCTCGACTGGGGCGCCTCTTTTCTTTTGCGAGGCCTTAATTTTCTCGGGCTCTCCGCCCTTTTCTACGAGAAATGCGTTAATGTCCAACATTGGTAGGTGAGGTTGAGTTTGGTTGGATTTTTTTCTTTGGTGGAAGTGGGCTGTGTGCAGGAGGGAGGACTTACCAGAGCTGGATAGGGCTGATGGGATTCGGGATCTGGGGAAAATATTACGTTGAAGGGGTAGAAATGTTGGAATGTTGCTAAGGGAGTCAGGTGTGGGGTACTGGCGTTTCTGGTTTTTGTGGAGTCATAAATGACTCATAGACCTAGATGGAGTGGGGCAGAGAGTGTGAAAAGACTAAGAACAATAAATGGGAGAAAACGGCGAAGTCGATATTTTACTAGAAATCGATTCGAAGCTTTCAATGATGTTTAAAAGTTGCCGATTTTGACAATAGAGATTTTGACAACCGAAATTTTGATAATCGAAATTTTGACAATCGACCTGATAACCAAAAGTCTCACTGTATCTCCATCCCAGCCCTCATACACTCCATGCAATCACTTCTTCTAGATAGAGCCACTGGCCGTCTACCGCCCCTCGACTTTGCCTGTACGTATACGGAATCGCTATATTCACAGCTCAAGCAAATACATCGAGATGCTTTTCCTGCCCAATGCCATTCGGGGGCAGTCAACTCGTTAACGTTAGAGAAGCTCGACTATAGGTATATGCTCAGTGGATGTGCAGACTCGTCTATCAAACTCTGGGACCTACGACCGGAAAATGAAGATGAAAATGAAAAAGCTGAAGAAAACGAATCAATAGAAGCCGGTAGTCAGCACGTTGGTCAAAGTAGCGCCGAACCACCTCTGGCCTCTAATTCCTCTATAAACTGGTCCAGACCTCAACCGTACCAGACGCTAGCGACCATCCCAAGGAGAACCGGTCACCAATATGGCGTTTCGGGAGTCCAATGGTGGCCCCAAGACACCGGGATGTTCCTTTCTGGGTCTTTTGACCACACAGTCAACGTCTGGGACACCAACAGTCTTCAAGTTGCTCATACCTTCGACATGGACAACCGAGTGTACGCTATAGACATCTGCTCGCATGCCGAGAACAAATATAGCTCGCAGGCGCTTGTTGCAGTGGCCAGTGATCAGCCGTTCATCCGGCTTCTCGACCTTCGTTCGGCTTCCAGTGCTCACACTCTACAGGGCCATAAAGGCAAGACGTTGAGTGTTGCGTGGCACCCGATAAATTCTTATTTGCTAGCGTCTGGAGGCTATGATGGCGAGGCCAAAGTGTGGGACATTCGCCGCAGCAAAAGCTGTGTCAGCCGGCTAGATATGACCAAGACAAACGCACGAGAAGCGAAAGTGGATGCACTAAACCTCGGGGCCACCCTGGTGAAGGCGCATTCAGGTCCAGTGAATGGGTTGGCGTGGGACGAGCTGGGCCTGCTTCTCTACACTGCGGGAAACGACGACAAGATTCGAGTGTGGGATATGGCAGCCACCATGGCTCCACCTGTTAACAATTTGGTCAATTTCGGCCCGCTCACCCGCAATAAGTACTTGCAAAGCCTTCCTCTAGTGTTGAGCCCTTGCAACGAAACCGAGGTTCAGCATTTGCTCTTTGCTTCGGATAGCGGAGACGTTTTGGTGTTTCGAGCAGTCGATGGGAAGTTGGTGAGTCGCCTTCTGCGGAGTGGATCCAAGAGCAACGTTCGAACGGCGTCCATTGTGTATGGCGGGCCGTGGTCTACAACATATTACTGTGGGACTATGGACGGAAAGATCTTGACGTGGCGAGGAGGCGCGGCCGACAAAGAGGTGGTCGACGAGGTGGAGGAAGAAGAGGAGGAAAGGGTGGCTGTTTCTCGAGACGATCTTTATGACGATCCGTACTTTCGAAGCGAGGGATGAAGGAGAGAGTGATGGTATGTAGGGAATGTGGGGTTTGAAGACTA
The DNA here is from genome assembly GCA_030562885.1 of Sungouiella inulinophila. NCBI lineage: Eukaryota > Fungi > Ascomycota > Pichiomycetes > Serinales > Metschnikowiaceae > Sungouiella > Sungouiella inulinophila. The sequence goes on from JAKUAG010000002.1 coordinate 160,480, forward strand.
ATGTAGTCTAACGGTCAGGAATTTAGCATAGTATTAGATGAATGTATGGAAGGACAGGAAGTAGAATGAGGTGACGGTACGGTAAAGAAAAAGTGAAGAAAAGGTGAAGGTGACACAAGGTGAAGAAAATGTGAAGGTGACACAAGGTGAAGAAAATGTGAAGTTGAAGAAAAGGTGAATTAAAGTTCACGAAGAATATCCTGAAAACGATCATGGTGCATCGTCGACATTCGGATTCTCATGATTCACGCATTCCCGTAAATGGAAGGAACCAAGAACTTGATTCATTTTAATGTTCGAGTTTGTCTGTAATGAAAAGAGAGGTTCAAATAGATCCTATGAATTATGATGAAGGGTTGTCGATTACGCTCCAATTGCAACTACGTCCTTTGTTAAAGATAGGTACGGCAGCGGGCTGTCGCTCCATTTTCTCCTTCTGCTACGGGTCGTCTACTTTTTCTATAGAAAATAAGAATTCTCTAGTAAAACTAATCACTCGAAATCTCAAAGTCATCTTTCTCGGCAGCTCTGCTCATGGATTAGTCAATCCTGTTTCTATTTAAAGGACTCTTGGGGTGTTTTTTTTATATGAACAGATACCGTTTGGTATCCAACATTCCTTAAAAATTTTTAACGACAACTGCATAAGTAATTGGATTGCTGGTCAATGAGTGGTAGAACGAGAGTGACAATGTTTAGCTAGCTAGTACAGAAAGAAGTGGTAACATTCGACTAGGTCAGGAGACCGAAAATCGAAAAAGCAGCGATCACCACTCTGCGACATCCATAATGTACTGAACCGGATTGATTTCACGATTCTGAGCATCCGCTCCATGTAGATAACCAAGCCTACAGAGAAACCACCGTCTGGGACATTATGACGGTTCGCAGAAATGTAAGATATTTAAACACCAAAGGCTGACGACTATCAAATATATATCGCTGGGACATTCATTGATAAGCGCTAGCCCCCGATTTCCTATTCTGCTCAATCAATCACTCTTTCCCTAATTTCAACTTTTCTGTTCTTCAATTGAACTTTTCTGATCCTCAAATTTATTTTTCTCATTGGCTGCGAAAACCTCACCAATATATAAACTTAACCACCCAATTCTTCAAGACCACAACAAAAACAAAAACAAAACCTCCACACATTACCCTATTGAACCAATTTTTTCTTCTTTCACGAAATTCAATAACCATAACCAACACAACCACAAAAATTCTTCCCCTTCCAGCTCCCCTCCCTTCCAGCTCCCGTCCCTACCATCACCATCCCACCTCCTTCGGATGTACGGGTGCGCTTCATACATCGCGAACTAAATCAACCCATTATTTCTATCTTCTATCCACCTATGAAACTAAAACTCCAGGTCGTGCTCATCCCTGTCAGCTCCGCCGAGCTAGCCACGGCTGAAGTCGCTTCTTACAAAAAATTTCTCCATATTACCGACCCCCAATCCTCGCTCCAGCAGGTGTGCGATGCGCTCGTGAAGCGCTACTATAAGCTCTATCCAGACGCCGACCCGCTACAAATCGAGGGCGTTCAAGACAACGACAGATGCGATTTGGATCCAGACTTTGCCGCAGAAGACGTGTTTGTGTCTGGAGATCATGTGCGTGTTCTCGTCAACAACGTGCTACCGTCTTATTCTCGAGAAGCATCGATCATTCTTCCTGACTCCACTGTTGACTCGCTGATACGAAAGAGAAGCGGCGACGCCACGCTCGATGGCGAGGATAGCCGCTTTTCAAAGCGATCGCGGACTATTTGGGGCATGCAGCACGAAAATGCCTCGGCCAGCCCTCCACTCTTGACAACCGTCCATTCTGCCGGTAATTCTGGCCTCAGCGCACCGATTTCGACTGCAAATGCAGAAGTATCTGCCTCAGATCTTGCCGACCGCAGCGGACATGCTTTCGACGCGCCAAAGCCCTCGTCGCCGGTGTCTTTACCTCCTCCAACGGAGAAGCTCGACTACCCTCTCATTCCCCACAAGAAGCTGTCGCCCAGTTTCCCCAACAAGGGCAAGCGGATCACTTCTGGCATGCTCCAGGCACCGCCAGTGGAAAGCACGAATAAAAAGACGGTTTTCAGCGAAGATGAGTCTGACATGAGTAGGATGACAACCGATTTTGCGGACCGAGCCAGAGAAGCCCGATCGTCGGAGCCAGAGGAAATTGAAAACGGCACCGACAGCGACGATCTGGTATCCAACAGACTGCTCAAGAACATCTCCAAGAAAAACACTTCAAATGCTGCTATCAAGATGGCCCCACCTCCAGGAAACGTCGGCTTGACTCCATCGAAGCCATTTGCCAAAAGTCAGCCACAGCCGTCAAAAACCCCTTCTAAGGTTCCAACCGCCACTCCTGCAAAGGACCCGTTCGTTACGCTGACTCCTCATGTTTCTCACAGAGATTCTCTCCACGCACCTGCCCACCCAACTACCTCATTGAAGGGAATTCAACCATACAGCCCCAGAGGGCCTCAGCCGGTTCTTTCGAGCGCAAAACCTTCAAATGGCAACCTTCAAGGCAAGCACTTCCCTCATTTAGTGCCTCCTGCGGAATCTGTTTACCAGCCTCCTCCTCTGTCCATATATGCTCAAGCTACTGCACCAGTTGTTGCACCTGCAAGGGACCCTCCAGTGCAAGTGTCTACTCAGATCACCTCTGCTGCTTGGGCTCCTCCTGTGCAGCAAAGTGGCACCTCATCCATGCCAACGCAGAACTCCTTACCAAGCAACAACAATTATACAGCAGCATTGTCGGCAAACATTTCGTCAAATATACTGGCCGATGCAAGTCAGACTCAAAAACCTCCTTCTGGTCCCGCGCCTATTTCATCGTTGTCAGCTACGGGTCTGTCACCCACCACTGCTGTTCCTTACATTGCGGTCAATGGGGCAACTCCTGTTACCAAGCAAGTTAGTCATGTGTTGAGCAACAATGAGTCCAGCCAAGTTACTGGTGTTCCACACAGAGACACTGCAAATTTGAGCAAAGAAGAAATAATGGGTATGTTCAAACACGGCTTGAGGATTCCCAACAAGATCAACAAAAAGCTTGCAGTAAGCTCTCCTAATCCAGCGCAATTCTTGGCCAGTCAGGCAGATTTGAAGCGAACCCGTGATAATTTAGCACAGCATGCACAAGAGATCGCCAACAGACGAAAAGCTGCCACTGCCGCTTCGGCCAATACTGGTGGTCACGGAAGAAATTTGCGTTCACGTGTGACCATCGGCGGGGTACCCAACTTCGACACTAATCTAGAGATGGCCGACGATGATAAAGAGAAAGAAAAGGATCAGAGAGCGGGCGAGTTACCAGCTCCTTTCAATGATTTCACTAGCAAGTCGAAATTGTCTTCGATCTTTGTGAAAATGAAAAAGCTTGATGCCAGATTGGATAAGCAAATATTGATGAAAGAGAGTCAACCGGCTGTCAAGTCTGAGCCGTCTTCCCCGAAAGTGTCAAAGCAGAAGCTGAAAAGCCCTCTGCTAGTGCCCTCTCCCCATTCTCCCCCTCCTGCTTCAAATGTTTCTGCTCCAAATATTTCTACTTCAAATATTTCTGTTCCGAATGTTTCTACTTCAAATGTTTCTGCTCCGAGTGTTTCTGCACCGAGTGTTTCTGCTACAAATGTTCCTGCTCCAAATGTTCCAAAAACGGCACAACGAAATAGCGAAAGCGAGGCCAATGTCCTACTTTCAGAGGTTTCGCTGTCAGAAGATAATGAGGATCAAGTCGACCTAGGTGAAATTGATAAAGACTCCTCCAATGACGAGGATTTTGAAGCCTCACAGCAAGAAGCCGATGATAGCTCTTCCAGCGAGGAAGAGAACGAAACTCCAGTTAGCTCATCAAGAAGACCTCCAGCTAGGAGGTCCAGAGAGAGCACAGGGTTCAAGAAACAACTGGTAAAGCAAATTGAGGATGCTGAAATTATTCTGTTGGACTCAACCGATTCTGAAGAAAATTCTGATGCTGTTCCGAATGTTGGTGAAAAGGTTGGTCAGAAGTCAACCGAAATGCCAATTGCGAAGCCAGTTGAGAAACTAGTCAAAAAGCCAGCTGAGAAGCCAGTCGAAAAACTAGTCAATAAACCAGTCGAAAAACCGATCGAGAAGCCAATTGAGAAGCCAGTTGAGAAGCCAGTTGAGAAACCAGTTGAAAAGCCAGTTGAAAAGCCAGTCGAAAAACCGATCGAGAAGCCAATTGAGAAGCCAGTTGAGAAGCCAGTTGAGAAACCAGTTGAAAAGCCAGTTGAAAAGCCAGTTGCGAAACCAGTTGAAAAGCCAGTTGAAAAGCCAGTTGCGAAACCAGTTGAAAAGCCAGTTGCGAAACCAGTTGAGAAATCAAACAAGAATGCTGATTCACCTAAAAAGATCACTCAATCCAAAAAGGAGCTGAAGAAGCCTGAAAAGGCCGTTTTTGTCTTCAGCAAGAGTCCAGCGAAACCTTCACAGACTGGCTCGTCATTGAAGAGATCTTCAGATGGTTCCGATACTCCATCGAAACGACTCAAAGAAGGCACAATAATTAACAGACCTGTTGAACGGGAAGAACAAGATAAACTGCGGCTGGGTATTTCCAAAGCACACGCGGACAAGAAAACAGTTTCCGAAATTGAGGCAATTGCCATAGAGGAGCTGGATGACGAATCTCCAACTGTCAAAGTGAGAGAACCAGTCTTGGAAGCCGAGACAAGAAAGGTTGAGACGGTTGAAAAGGTGGAAACTCCTAAAAAGGTTGAGACTGTTGAAAAGGTGGAAACACCTGAAAAGGTCGAGGTATCCAAAAAGGTGGAAACACCTCAAAAGGTTAAGGCGTCCAAAAAGGTAGAAACACTTCATGTGGTGAAAACGCTCAAGAAGACCGAGCCAGAGATGGTGGTCGCTTCTAAGACTGAGGAGCAAACCAGAAAAGTTGACAGTCATAAAGAGGTGGGCAAGACTCTCGAAACCTCAAAGCTGAGACTTGCTGACACACCTAAGAAGATAGCCGTTGCAATGCCAAAGGAGCAGACTAAGTCGAAAGTTGAGACACAAGCATCTTCTGTGAAGCACAAAAATGCCGACAAACGTGACACCACTAATAAATCCGACCCATCGAAACCGGATAAACATACTAAGAACGATGAGTTATCTTCGAAAGGCACCTCGAATGAAAGCAAACCGGTTCCCAATAAGGCAACAACTTCAAATAAGGGTGACGGAGATAGAGCAAAGCAAAAAGTTGCTGCCGCTGAGCATGCTGAATCTCCGAGACGAAAGGCTCAAGGAGAAGCTACGGTACAGAAAAGTTCAGCAGCCGCAAAGTTGAAAGGAGTCGTTTCCAATGTCAATGCCAATGACGGAGGGTCTAGCAAGAAGGCTCAGATTACAAAACCCGTCGTTGCCGCAAGCTCGTCTGTATCAAGTGATCCATCGTCTGACTCCGATTCGGCTGGCTCCAGCTCTTCATCCTCTTCTGATTCGTCGTCTGAATCTTCCGACGCAGAGTCTAGTTCCGATGAGTCAGAACTGGAGAAAAAGCCAGCTTATCAGAAGACAGAACCGAAAAAAGTCAATCTTGCGTCGTCTCGTTTGCTTCCTAAAAGACTCACGTCATTGACTAGCCGCCCTGTTTCCAAGCCTATAGTTGTTCCACAGTCGACTGTTCCTGTTCGATTCAATGGAAACTTTACTACTCTTCCTACCCTGGGTCCGTTCTCGAAGTCTTCTTCTGATGAAGAAAAGAAGGCAAAGAAAGCGGCGCAATCGAACTCCACTAATTCCTCAAGGCTTCTGTTGAACTCTCTCACAGACCTTGCCAAACGTGGGGTTCCAGAAGTGAGAGAGAGTTCAGACAAGACCAAGAAGAATGCAATTGCAAAGCCTAAAATCAAAGCCGTGGTTAGCGAGTCGGACTCAAGCTCCGAGAGTGAATCCAGCTCGAGTTCAAGTTCAAGTTCCGATTCGGACTCTTCAGATTCGGACTCTGATCTGAAGTCAAGTGATGAAGAAGAGTCCAAATTTGTTGATATAAAGAAGTTGGCTACTAATGATAAGGCCAAGAAAAAGAAAAAGGGCAATGGAGGATTTTCCAGCCTTATGAAAGATGCCAGAAAACGGTGATGTACTATTCTAATATAATTATCTAATGGACCTGCCAATGACATCAACGCTCCATGCACGGTAGTCGTAGTGACTGGCCAGTAGCTTTCTTTTCCTGTGGGACACTCTGTAGGAGTCCGAAATCAGATACAAAATGCGCTCAAACAACACGTTGATCCACTCTTTGGCCACTTCGGGCTGCTCGAGATAAAGAGCACCCACGTACTGTTCAAAGTAGTCGGCCACAAATTCCTCCTCATACTTCATCGCCAGAGCATCTTCAGAAACCGTCTGAGAGGAAATGAAAGGGATATACGACTCATTGAGCATGTCAGAGACAATCTTATCATCAAGAGTAGTTTGCAAGTTGTAGGCCACCGCCAATCTCAGTAACAAGGTGTTGGTGGCCAATATTGTTTTGAGCAACTGGTACGTCTTCTTTCCAAAAGACGGATCTTCACAGTATGGCTGCAGACACCGAAATTTGTACAAGAACTCCGAGGATTCTGTGGCCAAAAAGAAATCTCCCAAGCCGTCGAGGAACAGCAAGTCATACCTGATGACGTTGAGCGCCGATCTATCCACCAGAATGTTCTGAGCCACAAGCGACCGACAAAAGCGGTGGTCGGGCAGAAAAATGGCCCGATGCAATTCTTTGTGCAAAAGTGCTTTCGCCAACAAATGCTTGGACTTGATCTTGGGGAGATCCGGCAACCGGATCGTAAATGCCGATGAGCCTTCGCCCACAGAAATAAAGCGTGGATGTAAACTGGGATCGTACAATGCCCTGTAGTTAATTGTCACCGATTTGTAGTACTTTGCAGCTAGTTTCAAAATCATCTTCTCTGTGCTTCCGATCGGTGTATCAAACAGCAAGTACAGACCTCCTAGCTGGAGATAGAAGTCTACCACCTTGTAAGTGACCGACTCGACTTTAGACTCGGGCTGGGTCAACATCATGTAGCCCACCAGTATGTAGAACCATTTGAAGTCCACCATGGTCAGGTCCAACGTCAAATCGGAGGCCACGTGGCGCAACAATTCCAGATTACTGCTCCATTCTCTCTTGACGAACAGCGACATGTCGAAAACTACATTCTTGACCACGCCACCGCCGCCCTGGGATATTAGCGACGAAAGTTTCTTATACGCATGGAGCTTGATGTTATCAAAGCCCAAGATAAAAAGATGGTGGCGGAGCCACGCACTCAGTAGCATTTCGGTGGGTATCAGCGGGTTAGCCATAGCGTGTCGCAAACGTACCTGGCGCCATTGGGCGCAAAGGGCTCTATTTGTATTCATGGCACAAAAGAGTTTATGGTTTATGACTACGCGATAAGATAACCAAATGTGGGGTGTGCATGACAGACCCACGAGGCATGAACACGAGGTGGGAGAGGATAATATTAATTTGTGGAGGTTTTTGGGACGGGCGCAAAAGAATTAGGAGGTGGTTATGATTGTAATTTTTTTTTGTGGTTTTTTGTGGGCTTTTGGGAGCAAGAGGCTAGAGGTGTAATTTCTGTGGTCTGGTGTTCCATGCATCACCATGCATAAGTGGAAGAATGAGTCAGCGGAGTGAGAGCAAGGAGAGGGGAGCAAGTGGAGGAGAAAGCAATCTGGAAATCAGTCATGGGCAGAGCCAGTATGAGTCACTGAAATGGGCTGTGTTCTGAATTGTGGACCTGGGCCAAAGTTGTAACACTCATTTGAGAACAGTGAAGTAGTGGCTAAAGTTTAGGGCTGATAGGTCAAGAAATAGTGATCAATTGATTTTGAAAGCAAAAGGGAATGAAAGGGTGAATGTCTAGGAACAATCGCTTGTTAAATAAATAGCGATTGAAGGGGAGGAGGAAATTGGCATGGGGAAGTAATGTGATAGTTCGAATGCCCGATTTATGTCGTTGAACTCAAAACCTTGAGACACCATGAGAATACATAGAATACCAACAGAGTATATTTACGAGACTTAAGAGGTAAGGAAGGTGAGACTAGATTGAATTCCTATACTTGTGCTATACCTACTTGATGGTAAAGCATCAATTAGACATCGACTGTACAAGATATCCACGCACCCAATTTCTCGACGCTACTTTACTTTTCGTTCAGCCTTTCTAAATTCATATTGTTCTAAATAATACCCATGTGGTCTGTGGATCGTCATCAAGTTCAGGAGCCTAGAAACCAGATCGCTTCTAGTTCACATTCAACGGCAACATACAACGCGAGACATCTCCAAGTGATTCTCCCTAGAGTTTCGCTTTCGTACCCTTCAACAACTCATAAACCTTGTAGCCGATACCATAGGAGAATTCATAGCCAGAACCTCCTGCTCCATAAGCATTAATCACCGTCGTAGAACCATGGCTCTCCACCTCGAAATTCATGCCATTCTCGCGAGCTGGACGGAAACCTATATTGACTTTGACCACATCAAAATACTTTTCGCCATTGGCTTTCGTTTTCATCAACTCAGGAAATTTCAATGCTCCTCTGGCTAAAAGTGCTTTCGTGTCTTCTTCTCTAGGCAAAACATCCGTGGCATGAGGCTGCTTGGTGCCTCCAAGAATAATTCCTCCGTCCAATGGCCGCGGAATGCAGAAGGTCCATTCGTTGAGCTTCAGCTGGTAGGTGACGGTGTAGTTTTCCAATTTACAGCCTGTAGGCGCATTTATCAAGAGGGTCTGGCCTCTGATTGGGAAACTGGTGGGGTCGTAGCCTCCAGCCCACTGAAGTCCCATACCGGTGCAGTTGATAACCACACAATTAGTCAGAGCTGCGTATTTGGTGGCATCCAGCAATTTTTCCAATTTGGCGGTGACAAATTTCACGTCGTACTGGAACTTCAACTTGTGGTAGAGGAAACGGAGGTAATGCGGAGAGTTCAAGACGTAGGTGTCATATTCCGTGCCCATGACAGAATCTTCTGGTAGCTCGGAGCGTTCGAGCAAACGGAATTTGTCGATTCCCTCTCTATATCCTTCGGTGACTCCGCTGTAGAATTTATCCGGTGCACCGAAGTACTCCAATGCTGTGACGAATTTTATGGAGGATTCCGGGTTGGTTTTGGCCAACTTCTTGAACCTTTCGAGAGTCACACGTGCCAAGGGGTAATCTCGAAGCTCGGCGGCGTTCTTTGATGGGAAGGGACGAAAATGTGCACCTGCCCAAGGCGAAGTATAGTTGGAGGAATATGGGGTACATTCCGGGTCGTGTTCGGCGACGATGGTGATGGTGTGAGGGGCTTGGTAGTTTTCTGAGATGGCCAAGGCGCTCGAGAGGCCCAAGATGCCCGCTCCAACGATGACGATATCGGACATTAGTGAAATAAGCTCTCTATTCGAGTGATGTTGTAAATACCGTTAGGTAAGTATGGGCAGCATACCAGAAAACGTGCATATAATACGGTCCTGTGCACTCTGGCGTCATAAACGACGATCTGTAAGTGCCATCTGCATAGATATGCGGACGGAATTCCCGGGGACAATTCCGCGGTGAGGCGGATATGGTGTGGAGCGGAACAATGCGGTGGTTTCAAATTGTTCACGATGTTCTCTGAAGGAACCTACGAGTTCGCTCGAGTCGTTGGTCTTTTACGTGTTCTCCAGAGGAAAATGGTCTCCAGAAAATGATTCTCCAGAAAATAGAAGCTGAATCGTCTCGCTTATCCAAGCTGTGCTCTTGCACACAACTACAGTCTTCCAGCTGGGTGGGAACCTAATTCCGCCGCAGGACCATATAAAACCTACTACCAAAATGAAAAGCTCAACATAGTCGCAGTTTTTTCTCCAACTTGCAACCTGCCAAACAAAACTGATGTCTGATCTCGCCTTCAGCAGCCAAACTCCAGAGAAAACATCCTACGGCACCAGAAAGCCAGGGCCTGCCTACTTTCCCCAAAAAGGCTCCACCATCTACGCCGATAAGGATCTCTACACCAACATCGCCAATGCCCCAAAGACTTTGGTTGAGTCACATTTGTGCAAGCCTCGCAGTGGCTACGCCGTCAAAGTTCCTGCCAAGTCGATCATTCGCTTGACCACACCGGAAGGTCCTCAAGTGTGTGACTTGAACATTTGGAACCTCCACAACCCCCGGGAACGATTCTGGGCGGCTAGAACACGCCAGTTGCACTCGGCCCACGTGTCCACCCACGACAGATTGTGGTCCATCTTGCCCTTTTTGCGTCCGTTGGTCACCATTACTGCTGACACTTTGGGTGGCAGACACACCGAGTGGGGCGGACGTATTCACGACACCTTGGGCACGCGATGCGACCCATACGTAGACAAGCTCATTTCAGGCGAGGACAACGACTTCCACTGCCACTCGAACCTTGTGCGGGCGGTTTTGCCTCATGGATTGACGGAATTCGACGTGCATGACGTGTTGAACGTTTTCCAGGTGACAGGGCTCAATGAGTACGATCAGTACTTCATGGAGGCGTCGCCCGCATCGAAGGAGGACTATTTTGAGATGTTTGCTGAGCAGGACTTGTTGGTGGCTATCAGTGCATGTCCTGGTGGTGATTTGTCTAACTGGGACTGGGGAGAAAAGGAGGGCGATGTCTCGATGGCCGACAACTGCCGTCCATTGGGAATTGAGATTTATAAGTTGGACGACGAGAGCGTTTTGGACGAGTGGTCGCCTGCCGAGTATGCTCCATACAAGGGCAGACATGGCTTGAGAGATCCCGAGCCCGAGAGCAGCTAGAGTGCCTGTTGTGTTGTATTTAGAGAAGCTAATTCAGGTAATTATTTATTCGTGAGAGGTGGCTTCTATTTGAGTTTCTCGTAATTCCGATTCTATCTCTATTTGAATTGCTGAACAGATTAGCTGTGGTCATTCGGCAGAGACTATTGTTAAAGACCAATTTCTATGAAGTCAAATAGAAATAGGCAAATAGAGGTCAGACAAAATGGTTGACTTTTGTGGGATGAGGAAATACTCATTATTATTGTAGATTCCTACCTTTCTACCGTGGGCAACTCGTTGGACTACTCAATTATGTACCACCTTGATCAAATGTGACGCTTAACCAATCTCAAATTTCATGGTTTCTTCTCCTGATCTAGATAAATCGACATTGCATCGAATCAAATGCAAGTACGCAATTCGAAATTTGCAGACTAATTTCACGGACCACCTCATGCCCTATCTCATGTAGCACACTTTCTATACTCACGTACTTCCGTCTATAGACTCTCCCAACCAGTCGCTAATGGCATCGTCAGTAACAAAGCCGGCCACCTCACTTCCAGAGTATTTCACCGGGTCGCCTCGTTCAAGTACCAACTGCAAGTACTCAAAGTGCTTCTTGATAGTGTCGTCTGCGCCCACAAACTCTATGGACGACACAAGACCCTTTTTTTCCACAGAAAAAGCTACCTGAAAGTTCTTCTCCACATTCGTGAATGTATGCGTGAATCTGGAAGTGGATCCAAACTTCCACTCCCAATCCATCAAGTGAGTCTTTACCTTTTCCACCTCCTCAGGCAACACCGTGGTTTCGTCAATGGTGATCACTGTGCAATCTCTTCCAGAATAAGCATCTACAAACGCCTCGAGCCCAAGTAAGTCCGTCTGGTCGAATTCTTCGTCGTTTATGTTCTCGTCTTCCCTTGTCTTACCTTCTCTTGAGCTGCCGTAGTTTTCCTTGAACTCATCACTAACAGCCGCAATGAACACTTCGTTGGCGATATTCAAATTCGTCACCGGAGACCGAACAGACGCAATCGCCGCATGTGATTGCACCTCGCCGACCTTTTCCACATCACGATGAAGCAATTGTCTTAACACATCGAGATTCAGATTCAAGAGCATCGTGCCGTGGTGGTACGATCTTCCCTTGGACAACTTGTAAGCCGAGCCCGAGACCTTCAAGTTGTCCTTTTCGGTAACAATATCGCCTCTTTCGGTGACCCGGATGCTTTTTTCGGCGCCGGTAATGCCGTTGACGGCCCGCGTCACCAAACTGGCAAAAATGTGTCGGTCAAACTTGTCCTTAGTGGTCATGAACGAGTAGTTGACATTTCCTGAGTCGTGGACAACTGTTCCTCCTCCCGATAATCTTCTCACTAGAGGGATTCGGAGACTATTGAGGAGCGGAAGATTGACTTCGTTCCAGGGATTCTGGTTCTTGCCAATCACCACACACGGAGAATTTACATAGAACATGAGCCGGTTGGCATCGCCACCCAACGGCATTTGGTTGTAGATGTAGTCTTCAATGGCAAGATTGGCGTATGGATTGGATAAGGCAGACACAAATACAACTGGTTTGGGCAAGTTGCAAACGTCGACAAACGATAAAGCGTCGTCATTGACAGCTTCAGATATAGGGAAATCAGCATTTTTTCCCTTCAGCAAAGCGTCTGGCCGTTCCGATAACCCTAACCTTTTTCTGAGAGCCTGGACATCGGGAGCTTCTTTGTAGTGCTTGAATTCCTCCAAATTGAAGAGGTCTTCGTCTACCTCAGTCAAATCTTCCTGGAATGGAACTTGTTGAAAAGATCTAGACGACCTGATGGAGGTCATAAATGCCCTGAAGGCTTTAGGCTGTTTGAGGGTTCTTCGTAGAGTTCCCAACATGATAGTAGTAGTGTGCGAAGACATCGAGATGCGATAATCTATCTACACATTTAGAATTTAAGTACCAAACATCTACACATTTTAAGTACCAAAAAAATCTACATATTCGTATTTGCATTTAGCGCCATGGACAGAGACCTCACGCTCGAAAGGCTACTTCTCAGCCGAAGCTATACATCCGAGGCGCAAATCACCCAGCTTTTGGAAGATCGATATTCTATCACTGGCGGACAAAGACCATTTCTTCCCATAACGCCCGCCGAGGCCGTGGGCGGGGAAAAAGAAGAAAAAACACTGGATTTCACCAAAAATGCTGCCGTCAAGCCTTCTGCAACGAGGAAATCCAGCGCAAGAAAGAATATGAGAGTCTATCTCAAAACCACTCAGGCCAACCAGAAGAAGGCGGTCAGACGCTTGCAGGCGTTCCAGAGGAAAAACCCTAATGCTCCGATCCGCATCAACTCGCTTCTAAAACAGTACTCAATTCCTCGCTATGACGACTACGTTGCGTTGAATCACCTCTGGAATCAGTACATTGAAGATTTGCTCTTTGGCGAGCAGAAAAACCCCAATCTCAACATGCTTTTGCCAAAGTTGTCGAGCGCAGACTATAACGGGAGCCACTTGACGGTTTTAGAGTGTCGCAACTCGCATTTAGTGGGTATGGCCGGCATTGTCTTGTACGATGCACAGCATTCGTTTATATTGGTTGTACCCCAGGTGACTGAGGCAGAAACCACGATATCTGCATCGGAGGCAGTTGGGGGGCTCCGAATTGTTCCGAAAAAGGGTACGATGTTTGGATTTGAGGTGGCAATGGGCGACGAGGTGGTGGGTTTTACGATTCTTGGGTCGAGATTTGAGTTGCGAGCAGTGGACCGGTCTGGAAAGAAGTTTAAGAGCCACGACGTGGAGGACATATTGTAGGGAGGGATTTGTGGACAGATGTTTAATAGAAGGAAGTGTTTAACTGGGACCCAATGTTGAAGCCCGTTGGGACTTAAGAACAGCCAATACTTATCATAGAAACCAGGACTTATCCATGTATTGCGGGTACGAAGAACAAGTCAAAATTGTGTTATCGTTATTGCTATTCCCACTTTCCTGGAGCTAGTCATCTTAATCAGTCTTTCATAATGAGATGAAATTACGATATATATCTAAAAGAGAACAAGCAAAAGCCTCATCTCCCATGTTTTGGGAGGTTGAAGAACAAGCCAAAATCATATCCTCTTTCTTTGCTATTCCTACTTCCCTTGACCTAACCATCTTATCACTCTTCATTATGAGATGAAATTACAATATATAATATTTTATCCAGGGAACAAGCACAACCCTTATCCCCACTATGCTATTGATGCGTCCACTTGTCAAGGAAAACCAAGTCGTCCTCCTTCACCTCGTCGTTGATCACTCCATAATAGTCGAACACACTAAATTGCTGCTCAGCTGCCATCACCTCCACGAAATCCTTCTGCGATTCACTCAAACATGTCTTATCATTATACTGTCTTCCGTAGCCGGCTTCCAACACACTCTGCCACGTGGCAATATAGACATCAGAAGTGTCTTTTTCCACCTCGATCTTATCGTCAAAAACCAACACCTCGCACAACGAACGGATATCGTTGAGGGCCAAATCGATGTTGGTGATCTTGTTGGTGGAGATGAAGTCCATGATGGAGTCCAAAGTGGCAAACCCCGGATGGCGGGCGGGAAAAGTCGTCTGCAAAACGTTGATGTTGGGAGCAGGATCCTGGAAAGCAGTCGGATAGGTTTTCAGAGCAATATACCGCCACACCACCGTCAATAGCGAGTCGATAAACTCGGTGTCAAGCTCGCTGTCCGTGAACCACGGCCCACCGGTCACGTCCACCGACGGCTGGAGGTTGTAGAGCATGTAAATCTTTCTTGTCGGATGCTTGACTGATTTGATCAGCTTGACGTATCTCTGGCCCTCCAAGTTCTTCAAGCACCGCAGCACAATATGCTGGTGCATGTTGGTCTTGGCCTTCAATGTTTTCGTCCAGATTCCCTCTCTTCCCGAAGCTTCAATGTACGAGTAGATCATTTGTTCGTCTTCACTCATAGAGGTGAGCTTCTTCGTGTCGGCGGCCAGAATCGCCTGGAATCGCAAGTCGTCGCCCACCTTGACCAACTTCATCATCTTCCTGTCGATGAGGCTCTGGGTCATGCCCAAGATCTTGACCAAATCATCTTCGTTGATGAGCTGCTTAAGATCATCTTGTGAGAAGAGCTTGGAGGCTGGCGCCTCGGCCATTCGCAGATGGAGCAAGTCTGCTCGCTGAGTGTCTGCCATTTGTATGTTAGGTCGGCTCCTGTGTAGTCAACGGGCTTTTTCCTAAAGATTTAGCCGTTTGGTATATTGAGATGGTGCAGAGATGATGGTTTTCTGTGCGATGCGAAGTGCATTCCTATAGTTGGAACCATATGGAGAGTAAGGTCAAGTTTAAGAAAAAAAAGTTTGGCGGGGCTCGCAGAAGCCGGCCGGTCGAGGAGGATGATGACGTGGAAGCCACAATTGGTGGTGTCCGGAGTGACGTGAAAAAGACGAAGATTAATAGGTGGGCCAAGTACCTGTCACTTGGAGAGAAGCCAGATGCGGAAAAGGGCGAGAGTGAAAGAGAAAACCAAAGCAACGACAAGGAAGACGAATATCATATTAGTAAAGGAGACTCTGGTGACATTTCTGAGGATTCTACAGATATTCATCACCAACTGGATGTTAAGTCCACTAAGTTCGTCTCGCTGGCCGAGGACGACCCTATGGTGGTGGACATTGATGCTGTGACGTCGGTGGACTCGCTGGGAGCCTACAAAACGATGGCCAACAACACATTTTCGTTAGCTACATCACATTTCCGGGATTCTGTGCCCACTATGGCTAATGAGTATGATGATTTGGATGAGGACCCCAAACCAAAAGCCGTGAATGACGACGACGTGGAAATGTACGATGTGGACGAATATGACGAAAAACCTCGCAATTTCGACTCAGAAATGTACGCTTTTGAGATCATGTCTGATGTCAGCGAACCGACTGGAGTGAAAATCTCGCCGGTGAAAGTGGCCAGTATTGGCGAGCTAATATCGGGCTTGAAGCGGGAGGTAGAGGGCTTGCAGGCTTCTGTTGTGTCGTCAAATGGTGAATTGGACAGATTGAAGATTCAAATGGAGAAAGCAGAGGCTAGGCGACGAGAGGTGGTGAGTGAGCTCTGAATGCGGTGAAGTGAGGTTGGATAATCAGGAAATTTGGCTGGCATGAGGGAATTACGAGGAAATGATAACATGCTTAGCACGAGGACTTTCCAGGGCGTAGCTTTTTATTTAACTTTGTTACAATTTGCTGGTCAATGGCAAACCAGAAACGCATTCACGTCTCTTTTCTGTGTCCGGACATAGAAAATTCTTCCGAAGAACGACGATGCGGCTCCTCCATTGACGAACGAAGTGAACTCTGAGAAATTGCTTCGGAACTGAGCAACAAACTGAGTGTTGATGCCACCCTATAATCTTGATGTGGAAGAGTAATCACATCCTATTGGGAATGATTGAGTGGGCGCTTTGCTATTGTGAAAGATTGTCCCTATTGCATTTTCAACAGAACACAAGACAAGCCAGTCTGACTGATCTCAGGTATCCAAGACGATCCCTCAGATTCGATTATAGTCGATGAGGACAGCCAGGGTGATTTACAACTGGGTTGACTACATATTGATGATAACCACGAGATGGACCAGTTAGTGATGTCAAGATGCACATAATATATCACACGCTCTGTGTCTTAATCTTGGCTCCGGGATCTTGGTGGTGAAATTTATTTCTTTATGGACTGCAAGGGGTATTGTGGATCTGACATTTGAATTATAGCCTGTCGTACTTAGGCTCTAGAAGTCTCCTTATTCAGTTCTGCCTGCAAATCAGTTCAAGTATTAATACGAAAAAGTTGCTATCTCTATAGAATTTGAAGACTCCTTAATCAGTGTGAGGAATTCTGGGCACGGTTAAGCTGATGACCGAGCCACCACATGGCACGTAGCTTGGAGGGTTCAAAATTATCAGAATGGCCACGATAACATTAGGAGTCAACCGAAGAGCAAAAAAAGAAGCAAGAACAGAGATCATTGAAAGGTGCAAGCTAAAGTACGTATATGCATAGAATTCGAAGCATGAAATTCAGAATGAAAGAACCCGCGAGCCAACTTATTCCGATTTTTCCTGGTGTCAAGCGCCTCTCCTCCTTCTTTTTACTACTCCAATGCAAAAGTGCTTCTAGTATTTGCCCGACCGATCTATGGTCCATAGCACCTGCGATCACATGATGAACTTACTTTCAAGTAGTAATTCATTGTTCGCTCACTATGAACTCGAGATCATTCATTTACATACAACTTGAGGTCCATCTTTCACTTACAGCGCTTACAGGACACCCACGCACCCTAAACTTCACCAACTCCACACCAAGCCACTGATAAATCTTCTCCTCTCGTCGTTGTCGTCGCCCAATAAGTTCCAGGCGTGCGCGACCCAAAGATCTCGCACCGCGCTAGTCGGCCAATTGCCTAAATGAGTCAGATTTTCACATATATTCTCCACCTTTTCCACCCTCTACGGCACCATGTTCAAAAGATATTTCAGCATGAATGCAGCAAAAACTACTGCCTCAGCCGCCGCCGCCACCACCCCTCGCCACTTGGTCAACATTCTGCAGCTCTCCAAAGAAGAGTTTCTCAGCTTGGTGAACAAGGCCGAGCACTTGAAAAATGTCGTCAGAAACGACGACGTAGCCTCCATCAGAAAAAACCATGACAAGTTGCTTGGCAAATTGGTGGCCCTTTTGTTCTCCAAGAGATCCACCCGTACCAGAATCTCCACCGAGGGCGCCGCGGCCCACTTTGGAGCTCAGCCCATGTTCTTGGGAAAAGATGATATTCAGTTGGGTGTCAACGAGTCCATGTACGATACCACCAAGGTGATTTCGTCCATGACTTCATGCATCTTTGCTCGTGTCAACAGACACCAGGACATTCTTGATTTGTGTAAGCACTCCCGTGTACCCATCATCAACTCATTGTGTGACATGTATCACCCATTACAGGCCATCGCCGACATTTTGAGTGTGAAGGAGGCATTTGGCAAAACCGACGGCTTGAAGTTGACGTGGATCGGCGACGCAAACAACGTGCTCAACGACTTGGCCATTGCAGCTCTCAAGGCCAACATGTCGGTGTCGATTCTGGTTCCTGCGTCTGTTACGCTTGATGCGTCAGTTGCGAAGACTGCCGAACAGCTCGTTGACGCCAGCAACGGAGCCCTCTCGTTTGAGGTTGTGCACGACCCGTTGGTGGCTTTGAAAGGTGCCAATGTGGTTGTCACCGATACCTGGATCTCCATGGGCGAGGAGGCCGAAAAAGAGAACAAGTTGAAGCAGTTTGCTGGCTATCAGATTACGCAAGATATGTTGGCCAAGGGCCAGGTTGCCAACAACTGGAGATTTATGCACTGTTTGCCAAGACATCCAGAGGAAGTTGCTGACGATGTGTTCTATTCGGAGAATTCGATAGTATTTCCCGAGGCCGAGAATAGGTTGTATGCGGCCATGGCGGTGATCGAGGCGTTTGTCATCAACAAGGGCGATTTGTTAAAGTAAATATGAATGGGACGAGCGATTTGTAAGAGAAAAACAACGGCGATTTATAAAAGTAAAATGGGGACAACGACGGCAACGGCTAGAGGAATGAGCGATCTCTTAAAGAAAATGAATTGGACAAGAGCGCATTACTAATAGAAGATTGAGCATTGTTTCTTTTGTCTTGGTTGACTCGAGCCGACTCCGGTGGCGATCTGATCTTCTACACTGTTGCGCCGTTCCCCATCTTAGACTTTTCCTGTCTGGAGCTACTACGAATGCAGAGGTTGCAGACGGTTGCTAATTTGAAAATGGAAAGTCACCGAAAGAAATCATCCGATAGTTCCATTACAAAAGAAATGAATGATATCAGATGATATGCTCATAATTGTGGGGATTGTGGGACATATTCGGGCACACAGTCGGCGACATGCTTTTTTCTTTTCATTTTTGCGGTTTTGAGAACGTCAGTTAGCAATCTTGGCTAACATGCAAACAAAAGCAACTAGATTTGTAGCCCCAACGCTTCGGATAAACTTTTGGCAAAAAACTCCGAAGAGCATGCCTACGGCCTCCGCGAGATATTCAGAACTCGCAAATGCATAAGTTCAAGTGGGGGAATCGAGGAATCCAATTTTCAGCGGAAAAAAACTAGCGGATTTGCAACCCTCCGGATTAACTTGGTGCTGAATATGCTCGGCGCGTCTGCATATAGCAAACAGTTTTTCCGGCATGCTTCAAACCGACGTCATTGTGCTAAAAGAAATGTCGGAACATGCATTATGTTCCAGCACGAGCTATAAAATGAAGCACAATTCCCAAGTTTGCTTTCCCCAGCAACAAGATGCCTGCCTCAATCTCATCATCAGGAACTCCAGCACCTTCTCCTGCTCTCCTTAACGACAAGGAATTCGAGGATGAACTTCCTACTTTGCCTAAGAAGCAAGCCAAGGACTACATTTTCATCTGTATTCTTTGCTTCTTCGTGGCTTTCGGAGGCTATGTTTTCGGATTCGACACCGGTACCATTTCTGGATTCGTCAACATGGACGACTTCAAGCGCAGATTTGGCCAGGTCAACTCCTCCGGTGAGCACTATCTTTCCAACGTGAGAACAGGCTTGATTGTGTCTATTTTCAACGTCGGATGTGCAGTTGGTGGAATTTTTCTCTCCAAGACCGGTGACGTCTGGGGTAGAAGAATGGGTATTATGTTTTCGATGTTGATCTACATTGTTGGAATCATCATCCAAATCTCATCCACTAACAAGTGGTACCAATACTTTATCGGTAGACTCATCACTGGTTTGGGAGTCGGAACCGTTTCTGTTCTTTCGCCACTTTTCATTGGAGAATCCGCTCCCAAGCACTTGAGAGGTACCTTGGTGTGCTGCTTCCAGTTGTGTGTCACCATGGGTATTTTCTTGGGCTACTGTACTACCTACGGAACCAAGGTTTACACCGACTCTAGACAGTGGAGAATTCCTTTGGGCTTGTGTTTTGCCTGGGCTCTTTTGTTGATTTTTGGCATGCTTAACATGCCCGAGTCTCCAAGATTCTTGATTGAAAAGTCTCGTTTGGACGATGCCAGACGCTCCATCGCCACATCCAACAAGGTGTCGCCCGAGGACCCAGCTGTGTACACTGAAATGCAACTTATCCAGGCCGGAATCGACAGAGAAGCCTTGGCTGGAAGTGCTGGCTGGAAGGAGCTCATCACTGGTAAGCCTAGAATCTTCCAGCGTGTGATTCTTGGTGTCGTCCTTCAGTCGATCCAGCAGTTGACTGGTAACAACT
This sequence comes from Sungouiella inulinophila, assembly GCA_030562885.1. NCBI lineage: Eukaryota > Fungi > Ascomycota > Pichiomycetes > Serinales > Metschnikowiaceae > Sungouiella > Sungouiella inulinophila. The sequence continues at coordinate 180,618 of JAKUAG010000002.1, forward strand.
ACTTTTTCTACTACGGAACCACCATCTTCAAGGCTGTGGGCATGGCTGACTCTTTCCAAACTTCCATTGTGTTGGGTATCGTCAACTTTGCCTCGACTTTTGTCGGCATCTTCGCCATTGAAAGAATGGGTAGACGTTTGTGTCTTTTGGTTGGTTCTGCTTGCATGAGTGTGTGTTTCTTGATCTACTCCATCTTGGGCTCGATCAACTTGTACATCGACGGCTATGCCAACACTCCAGACAACACCAGAAAGCCTACTGGTAACGCCATGATTTTCATCACCTGTTTGTTCATCTTTTTCTTTGCATCCACTTGGGCCGGAGGTGTTTACACTATTGTTTCCGAGACTTACCCATTGAGAATCCGTTCCAAGGGTATTGCCGTGGCCACCTCAGCCAACTGGATGTGGGGATTTTTGATTTCGTTCTTCACGCCATTCATCACATCTGCCATCCACTTTTACTACGGATTTGTGTTCACTGGATGCTTGATTTTCTCATTTTTCTATGTCTACTTCTTCCTCCGTGAGACGAAGGGACTTTCCTTGGAGGAAGTGGATGAATTGTATGCAAGTGATGTTGTTCCATGGAAGACGACGAACTGGACTCCACCATCTGTGAAGAACATGGCCCACACCACAGGATTTGCTTCTCAGTCCAAGCCTGGCGTGGAGCAGGTGTAAATAGACAATATTAAAGACCGATAGAGATATCTTATGATTGATTGATAGAGAAGAAAAAAACCGATAGAGACTGAAAGTAGCAGAGAGATATCTACTTGGTGGATAAAGGAATGGCCGGATCAGGAAAACACGGATTATTGAACAAACTCTAAATCTTAAATCGAAAAGCCAAGTCTAATATTCATCCGAGTTGAAAACACCGACATTGTTGAAGCACCATAGTCTAAACCGATAGAGAGACAAGAAAGTAGCAGAGAGATCCTACAATATAGAAAACGGCCGGATCACGAAAACACGGAACATAGTACTCAAAACTCTATACAATAAATCGAAAAACCAAGCCTATATTAAGTCCAAAACACCGACACTGCTGATGAACCATAGTCAGTATCGGAAGTCTTGGGTTGGTGACGCCTGACAAGCTCGTCTTACCACAATCTGTTGCACAACCGGAAAAGTTCCATGTTAAATGCGTGAAGCAATGGGGAAATAGACAAGACATTAAATCTTGAGGTGGAACATTGACAGAAGTGACCGTAGGGAACTGAAGCAGCCAAGGCCCTCACTCCGGAAAAAACGTTCAAGAGGTGAAACAAACGGGCATACTTCTTGTTTGATTTCCAAAAGTGGGACATCGGCAGGTCATACAAATACTCGTCGCTGTTCAAATATCGGCAACAGTTGGAGCCCGGTCGAACCGACGTCTCCGAAGAGTCTTATAGGCACGAGCTGCATATTCCTGGCAGTCCTCGTCAGGACGTGCCGATGGAAGAAACTTGAAAAGTTGTTTCCGTTGAGCATTTGTAAAAAAAGAGAAGCACTGGTCAACTGTTAGCAAACAGAAGTGGTGAGTCAGTTTACAATGCTTCAAGAGCTCCAAGACAAACGGAAGGGCTAAAGTAGGGTCGGAAGACGACTGTAAAGTTAGCTTCACGGCATTGCACCAAGGAAGTAAGTCGAGGGCAGCCTGTTCGAATGCCTCTCGTCTAGGTCTGCCGCCTCTTTTGTAGAAAAGAGCTGCTTGTTTTAACGCCGTCCATGTGGTGATGGGAGATTTGCCATGATTTTCCTCGAGGTATTCGAGCAAAGGGTTCTTTGGGTTGCAGCAGGCGAGTTCTCGGAACAAGTGTGAGGCCACAAACGGCTTCTTTCTCGAGCGAGGAATGATGTCGCTAAGAAAGGGCGATGTCGACGTGCTTCGAGTCTGGCTCTCGGGGAATGACGTACTTGCGGAGGTTATAGTGGGGTGTGGTGTCATTTGTAGTGTCTTTGGGTGTAGTGAGTGTAGAATCAGGTACGGCATTATGATAGAACTTAACAAGCCGGTAGCATCCCCACACACATAACCCAGCGTGGATTTGGGCGGCTAGGTAAAGAACAAACATGTCCTGCCAGAACGGCGATTCGTGTGAAATACCCACATGGTCTAAGAAACGAGCGATCCACGAGCCAAAACGACTGGAGAATCCCGAAGCCTTGTGGACGTTGTAGTGGCTATGAACAAGCCAGAGAAAGCCGTACAAAACGAGCAAACCAACAACAAATGACAGCACGCCACTTAAGGGAGCCACAGCGTTGGTGGAGACGGCAATAGCGATTTTGGTGGTTTCAACAGCGATTTCGGGCTCGGCAACTTCTTCGTTGGCCCAAGCCTTCACAGCATCGTAAGCGGACCAGATAGTGAGCGTCCAGTCGGTCAAGTCCGGGAGCACCTCGTTGATATCCATGCCTGGAGAAGCTTGTAGCGGGTGAAATGGAGAAGACCTTTGGCTGTGAAAGGAAGATTTGCTCGTGCAGGCGTTGACATATGTAGAGTTCTAGATCGCACAGGATGTATTGCTCTGCCGAGAGATGGGAGGTGTAATATTTTAGTGGGAAAATTTCTTGGTAATAAGGAATTGGTGAATTTGAATTTTTTACTAGTCGCTTTTGAAAAAATGGATGTTTTCGGTAGTCGTTCTTAATGTAAAGATACGTAGATCCTTATACAGGTTCTACAGCTCTACTTGACAGAAGGGAAGGAGGAATACCTATTACTTAGGGAAGGCTTTTTGGTAAAAAACAACTGGTAAGTTTGAATTTGTTACTATTTGACTCTGAAGAAATAGGTTTTATTAGTTTTTGTTATTTTTCGAGGAGACTGGCATAAACCCTAGGAATATATATATGTCCAGTTGTAACGGATTAAACGTAGGTCTTACTCAACTTTTGTAACCGCACGAATGTTGGATCCTTCTCCCCAACTGTATGACAACGGGATCTTAATCTCCCAATCTAAGGGATGTCAACTAGCTTACTCTAGAGCCAGCCACACTAATATTGGTATTGCACTATTCAAAAGACTTTAAACTAAGAGTGTGTATGCGCTCAGAATTAGGGTAGAGAGCATCATCTGTCAGTCCTTTATTGAATTAGACTCTTAATTACTACTTAATTTTTTTTAAAGAAAGAGTATCCCGAAGAGAAATAGGGACGAATTGAAGCTTAAATATGTAATTTAATCCATCCTCCGTGCTGGTTTTTCAAGTTTCGATGAGTTGTCTGTAGATTGGGAGACTCGACTTTTGGAGGTAGATCGTGCTTCAGATGCTTGATATCTATTGTTACAGTGAAGGGAAAAATTGTACGCAAATGAGTTTTGGAACAGATTATCCGCAAATTGTGATTAGAATAGATTGCACCTAAATCTGCATTTGCACAACACTTGAAAATAATCACCAATTCGCCAGCCATCCGATCAATACTTGAACCAAGTTACCAATTAAACATGCTAATTCACAAATATAGAACAGACCAATTACCATAATTGAACCAAAAACAGTTGAATTGAAGGCTGTTCATGTTCGGTAGGAGAGAGGAGCGACGAAACGGGACATCGACTAGCAGCTTTATCAACCGGAGCATAAATGCAGTTACATTGGTAACTAGAGTCATCGTAAACATGATGTATTTTAGGTAGTGGGCTCGAATGTTATGCTTTTAGAAACTTAGTAAAGTACGGAAAGGAGCGAAAAGTGGTAGCATCAAATATTAGTTCCAGGTTGCTTACTAGGAAATCATTGCTGGCCCCTAACTGAGTGAAAAGAACATTCAGTGCGACTGACCATCTACGACCAACTTCAGCTGTCCAACCAAATAATTCCTATTCCTATAAATCTGCACTTCGTTCATTCTTTTTCCATTTCGCTACTTCTCAGCCCATACTTCATTCCCGCTGGCCACCGACGTTAGACTTCCAAAATCCAATATCTACATTTCCTTCTATGTAGTACCTACACCATCTTCAACTACACTTTTCTCGATGCTGGAGCCGAAAACAGTCTCTGCAACACTGCAGGACGCAAATGCTCCTTCTAAGAGCGCATCTACCGCCACAAACACCCTTTACCTTCGCAACCTAAATGAAAAAATCTCCATTTCCAGACTCAAACTGGTGCTCGACCATTTCTTCAGCAGATACGGCCAGATTGTCCAAATTGTCCTTTCCCGAAACATAAAAATGAAAGGTCAAGCATTTGTCACGTACAAGGATGCCGCCAGTGCCAATAGGGCTCTTCGAAAGTTGCAAGGGTACCCCATTTTCAAGAAACCAGTCTCCATTTCCCATGCTCACTCGGAATCCGATGAATTCCACAAACTAATAGGGCAAACACACGCCATTGATGAGCGAAAGGCGGCCAAAAAGGTCCGCGAAGAGAAACGGGCTAAGAAAGACGCAGAAAAGGGGTCCACGCCGGCTCCTTCGGGCCTTTTGACCAAAAATCAAATCAAACAATGGAAAGCACTTCCTCCTCACAATGTTTTGCTTCTACAGAACTTACAGGAGGAACACCTTGTTTTGGAGTACTTGGAAGGTATATTTGGTGGCCAGGAAGGCTTCGAGAGGGTTCGGTTGATCAAGTTTCGCCATTTGGCGTTCATTGACTTTGATGTGGAAGCAAATGCTACAAAGGGTTTGGAAACGATAGATCCAGTCAGCATTGGGCCCGACGTTCTTCTAACATACGCAAAGAAATAGTATTTTCATGGAATTTGCAATCTTAGTCATGGTCAAATGTGTCACTTTCTGGCCGTCATCGCCAATTAGTCAACGCTTCTACATAAACAGCATAATTTGCCATAACTTTTTTTTTTTTCACTTAGCTATAGGAAGAATTGAATACTACGACGGAAACTTAGAAAGCAATGTTGTTCGAGGCCAACAACTCCTTCAAGCGGGCAACTTCGTCCGACAATGCCTTCTTGGACTCAATCAAATCCTCCACCTTGAGCTCCAACTGCGACATTCGCTCCATCTTCCGAGCTCTCGATCTTCTAGCAGCTTCGGTGTTTCTAGCACGCTTCAAGGCAGCAGGATCCTCAGGCATCAGGATTGGCTTCAAAGGCTGGCTTCTCTGCTTCTTGGAGTAGGAAACGCAGCCCAAGTGGTCAACCTTGGCCTTCTTGGACACTCTGTACTTGGAGTCGAGCGGAAGCGCTGTCATCACGGGGGTTTGGAGGGTAGGAGTAGCTGGAGTTTCAAGCTGCTTGGCAGGCTTGGCTGCTGGAACATAGTCGTAGGTCTCCCTGACATCGTCAGCAAACAAGTCCTCCAAGTCATCATCCTTTTCGGTCACGAAAGCGGACCCTGCAGAGGCGGGCTCGTCCTTGAAGAGCGAAACCCAATCCTCCTTAGAGTTCACCTTGCTTCCGTCCATGATGAAGTTCAACTCGTCAAACATAGGAGTGTGTCCGATCATATCCTCGTGGTCCTCGAGGTTGGTTGAGAACACGGAGTCCAAAACCTCAGAGTGCACGAGCATGGGGGAAGTGTCGTCGCGCATGGCCAACGATCCGGAGGCAGCACCTTCGGTTGGCAAGTGACACGACAACTCGTCAATGCTCTCCAACTTGACTTGTGGAGAGGCGTGGGAGAATTCCGACTCGAACATCGAGTCGTTGTAAATGGCAGGAACAGCAGACATTTCTAATATTGTATCTGGGTAAATAGTAGCGGCAGTAATGGGTAAATCAATGGTAATAATAATTGGTAAAAGTCAGACAGGAGCTTTATAAAGTAGTAGCAAATTGATCAGACGTAATCAGTAGGAAAATACCGGAATAGGTAGGACACCATGGTGGAATCAAAACTCATAGTAGCATATTGGACAAACTTTGGGGAAACTGAAGTTATCAAGTGGTAAACCAGATATAACTTATTATTTTTTCTTGTTGAAGGAAGAAAAATCTAAATCTTTAATCTTAAAATAAATTTAAGCGCACATTGTGAAATCGTAATTATGGGAAATATATGGGAAATGACAACGGGAAAGATAAAAGATTGTATGAGGAAAAAAAAATCCGGATGCACGGGCAGGATACGAGGTAAATTTATATTCAGCGAAAATTTTTCTCCCGTGCGGGCCGCTAACGGGATCCTCCATATACGCCGTTGCCCCGCTCAGTATATCTCAGCATGGATTCCGAAATAGGAAGGTGAGTCAGAGTAATTGCAGGAGTGTCTACAAATAGGGCCCAAGGATTTCTTGTGGAGCAGCAGAATCCTATGGTTTTTCATATGTGAGCGTTCGGCTTGCAACCGAAATACAAAAGAAATTTTCCCCGCTCAAAAGCGGAGTTCGTAGCATGTATAAATAGCTTATCAAGTCGAAGAAATAGTCCGGCTACAGGCTTGTCTTGTATGCAGGTGGCTCGGTGTCGGGGAGGTACGGGTATAGTAACTCCGCTAATGCGCGTTTAAGACGGTTGAGTGGTGAAGAACGGAAATAAAAGAGTATGGGTGCAAGGTAGTAATCGGAGAAGGTGGTGGAAGAAATAAATGCGTCGTGAATTGGAAGAAATGTGGAAGCTAAGAAATGTTAATGACTTTTCAATTGACATTTTCAATTCTCTCGTGGCCATTTCTATTTGCTCCCACCGCAAAACTAACCACCAATCCACAATTCATTGTCGCTTACCAGTCTGGTTTTCTACCTGTCATGGAATTGACTTGCCGCCTTTCTATGTGGCTTGCAATCGGATTTAGTCTCGGCGATATGATTGGTTTCACACGCCCGTGTTTTTGTTGTGCAGAATAGTAGAGCCAATTGGGTTTGTAACTTAGGGGACTGTTGTTGGTTCTGACTCATAAATGTGAGTCAGAGAGTACGAATGATGGGTTCGACAATATTGGATAAGGTTCTTTGACGTAGTTCTTTTTCGATGCACGGTTCCTTCGTATTCTTTTGGTTGCGTTCTTTCCTTTTTTTTTATTTGGTATCAATGGGCCCCAAGTTAGTCTTTCATACTGAAGCCTCTTAATTCAGTTCGTTGATATTAACACCGCATGTTATCCTTTCGCTTCAGTTGCCTGCTTGAGAATGATCTTTTATCCATTCAAGAAGCACAACTCCTTAACGATTGCTCGCTAGTTCTCATTGTTGATGTATCATAATTTGTCGTAAGTCCAGCACTTAAAAAGAGCTGCTGGTGAGCGGTATGAGCATCAATGGAGCTGTTCGAGGTTTTTTTTTTCGACTTGGAATTAACCCCAAGGGCCAGTTCAACCATCAATACCCACAAGAACATTCCGAGCATCAACAGAAGAGCATCGTTACACCGATATTCAGCCAGAATTGATGCATTACAATTTATGTCAGAATTAACAGATTACAATTTGTGTCAGCCTTGATGCATAACCAATTGTGGAGCTGTTTTATTTGCGTTGTTGGTGTTTACGAACTTGAAGAGAGAACACAGGTCATTCAGAAGTTTGTGGAATATTCAGATTAGATCTTGGATGGCTCTTCATGGAATTCTGAAACCGCGACAACAGATGAGAATATTTCGACTTGCCATCTTGTTTTGAAAGTCGCCTCAGTTCCTCAGGTAAAATGTTTCTGTGAGGCATTACCAGGTCTTGCTGTCTGCGAACTACTTGCAATCGAAAGCCGGGAAAATTGGTTGCCTGCTTCAATACCCGGTCAAAAGACACACTTGGAGAGGAGCTCAAAGTTCAAACTAGACAGAATTTTGTGCCAGCAGTTCATCACAGCCCCACCTAGAGCCATTAGAGACTCTGCTTCCATAACAACTAACATAAGTCTACATCTACAACAAAATAAATGCTTCGGATTGCTCAGACCACTTCCTTTTCTCCACGTATTGTCCTATTGTCTGTTATTTTTATGAGATAGACCATACATAACCTGTGCATTGCCTGGTTCGAATTTGGGGTACTTCCCATTTTTATGCTGGGAAATGCAAGGAATTGAGTGCGGCCACTTGCAAAATCTCCAATCAATTCCATCTCTCATCTTAATCTTACTACTCTACGTCTAGCAAACCATGGTCCTGAACGACAGGCAAGATGAATGCCGAATCACAGATCCACAATGTTGTCCTTTTTTTTTGAATATCGTGCATAATAATAGACAACCTGAAGATTGCTGGATTTAGTGTCAACCCTCTCGCAGTGGGAGCAGTCAGCGACTTCTGTAAGATCGTACAAAGCGTTTCGCCGCATCATCGTCATATCATAATTATAATATGAATTTATACATAAATGGAGCGCTAACTAGCTCTCGTCTATGCTCTCAAGGTAAAAGCCGCGAGAAGTAGCAGCACTGAGCCGATGGACAGATCTTCTAGACTGCTGCCACCTGCATATGTTTTTGGTCAATAGCGATTGTAAAAAAGGTTCATTTTAAAATTTCCAACGATGCAAGGATCTGCCAGTCTAAAATTGCCTCTGAAATTGCCTCTCAAAAAGGCATGACGCCTTCCTCGCCTCTGAGAGATGACAATTCTTCGGAAATCGGAGTTATTTTGCAACCAGATGAAGAATTATTTCGTAACTCCGTATGCATCCCAATCAGGAACAATCTCCGAGTTTCGCAACCTCGATTGCTAACGGACGTGACAACCCTGACTTACCACTTGAATGAGTTTGTGCAACTCGATAACGTAAGTCACCCGTCTGACTAATCTTTAAGAAGAATATAAGAGGAACACAAATAAATTCATAAGCCGTTACTTTCAAATTATCTCAACTACACAATCACAACCTCAAATGACCGATCTTCCATTCTCCTGGCAACCAAAGAAGCTCGTGGGCCTCAATTTACTCAATGTTTTGATCATTGGAGGCACCGGAGGCTTGGGACAGGCAATCAGCCAAAAATTGGCCGCTGGAGGTGCCAATGTCACCGTTGTGGGCCAAACTTTCCGTGACCAGGACACTCCCAACATCAGTTTTGTCAAGGCCGACTTGAGCAGCATCAAGAACGCACGCGAAATTGCAAGCAAGTTGGATGTTTCCAACACCGACGTGGTTCTCTTTACCGCAGGAATCTTTGCTGCTCGTACAAGACAAGAAACGGCAGAAGGCTTGGAAAGAGACCTTGCGGTGAGTTTCTTGAACAGGAAGGTGATTCTTGACGAAATCGCTCCACGTTTGAAGACAACCTCAAACTCTTTCGGCTTCACTCCTAGGGTGTTCAACATGGCGTACCCAGGCGACAACCAATTGGGCAACATTGACGATCTCAACTCTGAAAAGAAGTACGGGACACTCGTTGCTCACATGACCACAGTTGCCGGTAACGAAGCTTTGATTTACGACAGTGTGTTGGAGTTCCCCAAGTTGCACTTTTATGGATTAAACCCCGGACTCGTAAAGACATCCATTAGGAACAACTTGTTGGGCGAGCACTCATGGAAGTCCACCATCATCGAGGGAATGTTGGGTTGGTTCACCCGTACCCCGGAACAGTATGCTTCTCGTATTGCTCCCTTGTTGATTGCGCCAGAATTGGAGGAACGGAACGGCAGCTCCTTTGACAACAATGGGAAGCTCCTCAAACGTTCGAAGGGAATGACAGATGAGTATGCTCAGAAGTTTATGAAGGCTGCTGACGACTTGCTTGTCAGAAAGAATTTGAAGTGAATGAGCTGATAGCTGATGAGCTGAATGAACCGTTGGAACTAATTGAATTGTGATTGTTTTGCTTTGTTTTGCTTTTTACGGTGAATGTGAATACCAATATTGAATGACCAGTAGCTACTTTCTAAACCACTTAGGCACACCACTCGACTTTTTCTTTCCATCAGTCTTGACAATTGGTTTTGGAGCGGTCACCTCGTCCTTCTCTAATTCGCCTCTGTGAGATTCCAATTGAAGAGTTGGCAATTGGCTCGCATCCTTGGTGACAATGCCTTCGCTTAAGTACGGGCCCTTGGAGTTGCTGATGGCGGGTTCCCAAATCAACAAAATCTTCTCCAGTTGGAAATCTGGGTGGTCAACGAGAGCCACGCTGTTTTGTGAGAATCCGACAGCTATCTCCTTGAACGGAGGAAGGCCGTTCTTGAGTTTGTACGTGTTGATAAACTTTTCGGCCACGTAGCCATCGATTTTCTTGAGAAGCTGGCCCAACTTTATAGATGGGTCGTCAATGGGAAGATCCAACAAGGAACGGTCAGGAAACCTGATTCTGATGACGTATTTCTGTGGCTTTGTAACCTCTTTTGCGACCTTGGGGCCCCCTTGCATAGACTTGATGATTTTATAGTACTTTTCTGCCTGGTTCATGGTCATGTTGTAGTCGTCGTCTGGATTCTCGTAGATGGCACTCCTAGTGCTTGGGACGTAGAGAGTATCCTCTTTTTCTTGAACCACCTCGAAGTGGCTAGGTTCCTTGGAAAGTTCATCCCCACCGGATCCAGTGATAGCTCCAGAATTAGAGGAATGGCTAATGTTCTGAGTAAGAATACCAGTTGAACTTTCCGGGAGTTCTCCCTTATGGGGCAAAGTATTCACAGCTTCGTCTGCTGCCACCGCCAGATTCTTCGTCTCCTCAACATCTTCCATCTCCACGTCGTTTTCTTCTACCTCCGCATTCTTGTCTTCTAGCTTTTTCTTCTCTTCCAACCTTTGCTCCTCGTCTTTCTTCAACAAACGCTCCTGTCGCCTCTTCTCCTCTAATTCTTGTCTAAGAACACGTTGCTCCTCCTGAAACTTTATTCTTTTCTGCTGAGCGTCCTTGTTCTCCACCAAAAGTCGCAAGACAGCATTCGTGGCGGAACCTACCACGCTGGCCACGCTAATTTGGGCAAAATCAGACGTTAAATTGTCTTTGACGGCCTGCAAAACGCTCAATTGGATCCTCTTATCCGACCAATCTGAGCTGATCTCTGCCTTGCTTCTAAATTCGTCGACTAGTACCGCTAGAGTGGCCGAAGAGGCTACCTTGATGATTTTGGTGATTGACTCGTCGCCAATGGCTGCCACCACCTTCAATGTCACGACGCTATCCATACTGGACACACTGAGCTCTAGTTTGGCGTTATTGACGAGATTGCTGAGTCTGATCGGTAGAAGTCCGTCGAGTTTCTTGCCACTATACGTGAGCACACCATTGTTGGAGAGCGGCACGTTGAATTTCTGGAAACTGGTCAGGATCAAGTCGTTGACGGTAGCGGAACGCACACAAGACACTTTTTTGCTGACGTTTTGGTACGAAACGTTGAATGTATAAGACATGGAAGAAGTGTAGTAGTTTATGAGAGTGTAGATAAGGCGGACTGACAAGAAGATTAGGATCTGGGTCCTGGAGCGGAATGAACGTGACGAGGCGATGTGATTGGATAAATGGTCACATTCGTTGGTGTATGTTCATTTGAGTGTCTTTTGGATCGATTTTTTTTTATTGGAGATCATGGATCCGAGGTATCTAGTTGGTGCTGTTACTGAGTGCGATTACAGACGAGAGGATTCACCGAGAACAGATGTGAACATAAGAGAGCTACTAAAAGAAATATTCGTAAACAAGATTGAAGTCGACAGCTGGACATGTGGGCACTAATCATGATGTAGAAGATAGAGTTATTCGCCACCTTGGCAGTCGACAAGACTGAGGGTTGACAGTCGATTTCCATCGAGGGTTAACGATTCGCATCCAAAGAGACTAAATTAGGAGATAGCGAATCGAAGATTCGATATATGAAAAGATATAAATCAAAACTTTTTTTAGTAAAGAGGAAGCTATTTACTTCATTTTTAGTGTATTCGGTATCTTCAGCTTTCCCTAGTTATCCTAGAGTAATGGTTTATAGAATCGAAGAAAGTCGGTGGAAGCGTATCAAGAAATTGAGCGAGTCAGAGAATCAGAAGCTGCTATTCCCGTCACTCTTCTATTTCCTCACAATTCTTCACGGTCGTCACCTTTTATTTAGCTTCACAACCCTTGAGAGAGTACTTACTGTCCCACTTCAGCTTGATAGCCATGTTTTCCTCAAGTCTAACTGACCCTTTGGACATGGTGGCTGATAATGGTATCCATGCGATGTCAGAATCCTCCCCTTTCAACTGTTTTGGTTCTCATATGTTCTCAAGAGTCAGAGAGATTCGTAACTCAAGAAAACCACTAACGATTCCATCTTTCATTATTAATTCTCAATAACCATTATTTCTTCTTTCCGCTTACTGTCATCCCTACACCTCTCTTTAGAAAAAATCATAATAAAAACTATTCACTCGAGTCTGTTTTGCGTTGGGCCTCTTCCTTCCATTTAGCGCTCTCCAACTTCCACCACATCATCTCAAGCTTGGCGCTCCGGAGCTCCTCCTCCACCTGCCGAATCCGTGCATCGAGAACTTCCACGTCCTTCCGTTGACGTTCCCGATACCTTCTCGCAGCCATGGTGTTACGCATTCTTCTGGAATCATTGTTGGACTTGGACTCGGTCTTGATTGGCCGGTTGTTCCTCCTCTTGATTCTCGTACGCACCTTCTCAACGTCACCGTTTGTCTCGCGATTTTCCTTCTTCACAAACTGCTCCGACTCGTCTACAAACTTGAACACCGCAGGTGCATCAGAAACCGATGGAGCCGACGAGCACCCGCTGTCACACGCATTCGATCCGCTTTCGCATGCATCGCCACTCCACCCATCAACACTCTCCGCCTTCACCGCTCCGTAGGCGGCATACGCTCCAAAACCAAAGCTCTCCACGTCACCCATCTCGCTGGTCTGGTAACCCGCAGAAGCATCCGAGCCATCCGAGTCGCCCGCAACTAAACGCTCCAAGAGCGCGTCGCTCAGACTCGACTCGTCCGTCTCAAAATTAAAATCATAGTCTAACCGTTCGGTTAGATAAAGTAAGCTGTTGTCTTGCACATGGCACAAATCAAATAATTGTTGTTCCCAAGCGCTCTCTGTAATCTGTCTCTATGCGTCGGCTGTAAAATGAACCGACGACGAATCTCTAAAGCCACGTGTAATCTGACTTTTAGGTGGAGAGGCTGAAGCGGAGGATATATGCTCCTTTATATGTGGTGAGAGGAGCCGTTCCTGTGTGGAGAGAGGGGATGGATTGGGCGAAATGAGTAATGTCCCGTTTAGGATGCATGGCTCATGAGAGAGAATTCGGTCGGAAGCCACAACATGGAGTTTTAAATTTTGCATCAGTTCGGGGAGAAATCGGGGGTTTTTATATTATAGTTTTGTAGATTCGTCATGATGACGCGGGAGAAGGAATGGCCAGGATAGTACAAGATGACGAAAGTGACGAATGAGGGACATGATGAGAGGCATGGTTAGAGGAATGGTTAGAAGAATTGTAAGGGGAACTGGTTTTGAGTCAGAGGAGGTGGCAGATTGGGAAGCATAAAGGAGAGTAGAAGCCAGGAGTCGAAGAAAAATCACCGTGGTATGTCTGTGACTGGAATGCTAGAATATTTGGTCGTTGTCGAATCGAATCTCTTAAAGTGGTGAATCTCTCTGAATATTATGCATGGACAATGCTAATAAGAAGCTGAAGACATTCGCCCAATTAGTCCAATCTGTAAAATGATGGCAAGGTGAAATATTGCACTTGTTTGGAAGAATCCAAAGGGCTGGCTGGCTGTCGCTCTGACGGAATTCTGATCCTCTCTTGAATGGGCCAACTATTTGGATTCTCCGTGGCAGAACAAGGGTTAAGTAGATGTCCGTAGATGTTTCTTAGTATCTTTGTCCGTTTATCCTGTTAGTACCTTTGGTCGTTATTCTATTCTTGGTCATATAAACTTCTTCAAACAATTTTAATCAATCTTCTGGTGGTCCTTCAATCTCCAGAATTTGCCCAATCTACCATAAACCTACAATATTGTCAAAAATCACAAACGTCGGAAAAAAAAGAGAATGACTTCTAACATCCCATATATTACCAGAATTGCCACCTCTATTCAATTTCGCTTCATTTCGATATTTTCCATCTCTGAATATTGAGCCTAACAGAAGTGGTCTCCAACTTCGTCAATTTATTAAGTTACTCCCCGGTCTTTTGTCTTCTCCGTCTCTAACTTTTATTACAATTCCGTCTTCGAGCCTATCATTCTCATTTTCGTATTTTCACAAATTTTTAATTTTTCATTTATTTTTTTTCGACTCTGAATCACTTCCTATTTTCTTTCGGTCATCACTTCTCACCGGCCTGCCGATCCGCTTAACGGCCCGCGGAATCTTCTGCCTTGGCCGCGGCACTCCGTCTCAACCATAAACCTTGGGCAACCCACCAATCAGAAACTTTTAATCGTCTAAACCTGGTAAATTTTTCTCTTCGCCTCATATCACATTTCCCAATATCAAATTCCTCGAGCTGGACCACTTGTACCAACTCCCGTATCACGTGCCCACTTCATTCCTATATAAACTGCCCTATCCCCACAGCTTTCGCCCTCCACAAACTTTCTGTCCGATTCAACCATGTGCTATTGCTGCTGTGAATGCATGTCCGACATTTGTCTCGTGATCATCTCCGTGCTTTTCCCCCCACTTCCCGTTTGGATAAGGAGAGGTATTTGCTCTGCCGACTCCTTGATCAACATTTTGCTTTGTATCCTTGGCTACTTCCCAGGCTTGATTCACTCATGGTACATCATCGCTAAATACCCGCCCTACACCATCAACCACGAGTCCAAGGTCTACTACGTGTACCAGAACTCGTCTGACTTGGAGAGAGGCAATAGAGGCGGTCACAACCACCACCACCATCACAGCCACCATACGCATAATTATAATACGACGGTGAACACAGAACCATCAACTCCTGCATCGCCCTCGTACGGCGCCACCAGAGACTCGACTCTGGAGGGGACTTCCGCCAACTTGGGAGCTCCTCCGGCTTATACGGAGTTACCTCAGAAGTGAGCGAACTGAGGAGGTAACAAAGGGAGCGAGGATCGGCTATCACGGGAAATTATTGAGTGAACAAGAGAGTGTTATATAGACTAATGAGCATATTACAGTGAGTGTGGAATGTATAAGGAAGTATATTGTTAGTGTGTGTGGAAGGTAGACACAGATCCCAGCTAACTTTGCGCACATGCGCAACTATGAAGTATTATTTCTCTTAGTTGATATCTGGAACATTATGTCAGGATCTTAAAAGTAATCTGCCATATGGATATCGTTTCCGCAATAAGTTATCATCTCTCATAGTTTCCGGAGGCCTAATTGACGAAGATAAATGTGAACTTCGACCCCGTAGATTAAAATTCTGAGCACATATCTTTCATTGCCATAAGATCTAACAACAGACATCCAGCAGCTGTCATCTTGCGTAATAAAAATTCATAGCGAAACCGAACATATCCTTCCAGAGTTTTAGTTCAAGGAGGTGTTCTTTGAACAACTCCCGTATTTCTGGAACGTGCTAGGACAATATTTTTCTCTGGGCATTTCTCATATCGGACCACCCTATACACTATAGCCCTTCAAATGCCATACATTACCAATCAAGAGCGACCACCGAAACCCACAAATTCTGAATCCCCATACAATCCCTCTTGTCCGTTATTTCTAAATTATCCATCTCCAGCCTTCTTCCACCCCACCTTATCGCCGTCTAGCCCACCATTGGACCGGTCAAGGTAAATCCTGCAGATTCTTCTCCAGTCGGCCTTATCTATTTCCGTTCTTTCCTACTTTCTTCTCCACAATGAGCTTGGTCACGGACTCTATCGCCACCATGGGCGATCCGAACGCCAAAAATGCTCCAAAAAGTTCGGCTCTGCCCTCATCCATAGACTTTTCCCACTCTGTCAAGGACTGGTGGAACTCCTCGGCCAGTCTCCAGAAACCTACCGAGAAGTCGGCAGATCTGGCTCAGTTCCAGGTCTCTCGCTCCAGAAACGCCCAAATAGAATACCGGTTGTTCCGGGCCATTTTATCTCCTGATATCCACTTAGTCGAGCCAAGTGACGAGAAAGCCGTCGAGTCCGACCATAAGATCGTTGGACGATTCTTAGATATCGATTTGTCTACCGAGGACCGCAGGATGTTCATCCACGAGTTCGAAATATCAAACAAATCAGACCCCTCTCTTCCCTTGCGCCATGTTGTGCTCATCCACGGCTACATGGCGGCGATGGGCTACTTCGTGAAGAACTTTGAGCCTCTTGTTAAGCTGTATGGCAATTTGGTGGTCCATGCCATCGATATGCCTGGTTTTGGTAACTCGGCTCGGCCGCTGTTTCCTAAAGAGCTCATTAAATTACCTAAGAATGCCACTTTGGAGCAGGAAATCAAGCAAGTCATTGGCGTGGAGAATTGGTTCATAGACACATTTGAGCAATGGAGAATCAAGAAAGGCATAGACAAATTTGCACTAGTGGCTCACTCCATGGGCGCGTATCTCTCCAGCTGCTATTTGATGAAGTATAACAACCAAAACGGCACCAAGTTGGTCGATAAGTTCGTGTTGGTGAGTCCTATGGGCACTGAGTCTAGCGACGTCAGCTTGATCAATCACAAGGAGCTACAATTCAACTATCACCAGGAAGGAGGCGATCCGTTCCAGGAAATCTTCACAAACCAGGACTTCACATCCTTTGGAGAGTCCCACGAGGAGCTATTAGAGCTCTGGGAGAAATTGGGCAAGCCCAAGTTTCCCAAGAACGCTGTGCTCAGGAAGTTATGGGAATGGAACATGCTGCCGTTCCAGGTGCTCCAGTACTTTGGTCCCATGTATTCCAAGATCTTATCATTGTGGTCTTTTCAAAGATTCAGGAATCTCAAGGCTAACAGTACTGGAGACGAGCCGAAATCCAACACTGACTTGATTTTGAAGCTTCACGAATATTCCTATTCAATTTTCAACCAGTACCAAGGATCCGGAGAGCTAGCAATC
The DNA here is from genome assembly GCA_030562885.1 of Sungouiella inulinophila. Lineage (NCBI taxonomy): Eukaryota > Fungi > Ascomycota > Pichiomycetes > Serinales > Metschnikowiaceae > Sungouiella > Sungouiella inulinophila. The sequence continues at coordinate 197,450 of JAKUAG010000002.1, forward strand.
ACCAAGCTCATCAACCACGAGATCTTGGCTCGATTGCCCTTGTGTGACCGTGGTTTAGAAAATTTCTTAACAGAAAACCATATCAGTACCTTGTGGATGTACGGTGACAAGGACTGGATGAATACGAAGGGCGGAGAGTATTGCGTGGAGAAGTTAAAGCAATTGGGAGACAAAAACACCAGTTTGGTGGTTGTAAAAGATGCCGGTCATCACATATACTTGGACAATCCACCGGAATTCAACAAAGTGTTACTCGAGTTCCTTGATTTACATTAGAGAATAAATTCGGCCGTATATATACTTGGACGGAATCCAACAGAGTGTAACTTGAGTTCCTTGATTTCATTAGAAAATAAATTACAAATTGGCACAAATGTCAGCAAAAATCTGACCAGCGTTGGCCTTTGTCAAACTCTTAAACGAATCCAAGATGGTTTTCCTCTCCACCAGATTCTTCATGGCTTCTGACACTTGGTATGCGTTTTCGATGATTTTCTGGTCGATGCCGGCCAACTTGGCAACGTTGAGGCCGTACAGATTCGACACAACGCCTTGCACCAATTTGTATAAGAAAATGACTTCTGGCCAGTCATTTTCTTTGCCCTCCGCTAAGGTCTTTTCTATAAATGCCATATGGTAATTCTTGACCCCGTCAAATTGGTCTAAAACATGCAATGATGGGTAGTGAGTGATAAAAAGTGCTAGCGGCTTCTTGGGGTCCTCGATAATGTATCTGAGAATGGAATAAGCTAGCGAGATGCCGTCACTGGTTCCTGTTCCTCGGCCGATCTCATCTAAGATAATGAGGGACTTTTCTGTGTAATTTTGGATGATGTTTGACGACTCCAACATCTCCACCATGAATGTGGACTTTCCTCTCAAGATATTGTCATGAGCACCCATCCGTATAAATATGGAGTCGAAGATTCCCATCCGGGCTTTGGCGCAAGGAAGAAGACATCCAACTTGCGCCATGATCACCAACAATGCGATTTGCTTGACGTACGACGACTTTCCTCCCATGTTTGGCCCAGTTATGATAAGCACCCTTTTGTCGTCATAGGAAATATCGATATCGTTAGGAACATACTCCAGAGACAAGCTAGAGAGAATCGGGTTGCTGGCCAGCTTGATATAGATCAATTGTTCATCCACCAAAGTAGGCCGAACGTAGTTTTGACCCGATGAAGCACCTGACGCTCTTGCTAGTGACAAGAGACAGTCAAACGTAGCGATGCTGGAGACAATTTGGTGAAAATACTCGTAATGTAAGTCGATCTCCTTCAAATATTCGTTGAAGCACATGTCTGCAGCTTTCAACACCATATCATTGTGATATTGTAATTGCTTGTGCAAACCGGATACGGCCGGGGTTCTGAATCTGGAAACGGTCTTTGTTCCGCTGATTTTTACCCAGTCTGACGGTAAAGCATCGACAGCTTTTCCATTTCGCACCTCGATAAGGTGAGTGTCTTTGAGATTGGTCACGAAGGAAAGTTGTGGTCTTTTGAGATACTTGCGAATGTTCTCCAATTCTTGCTCGAGTTGCGACTCGATAATGGCAATTTGCTCGATCTCAGCAGCCACAGCGTCGAACTTTTCGTTTCGGAGATTGAAGAAATGGATTCTCTGCTCATTCAAATTGTCAGTATTCAAGGCTGCACTAGCGTTGATCATTCCCAAAAAGTCCGCCACCACAGACTTCTGGCTCAATTCGTGAAGTTTTCGGAGGATATTGGAGACCACCGTAGACAGATTTGCTCTTTCAAACTCTTTGATTCCTTCCTCAGCAAATTTCTTCGAGACATCGAGTATTTCCAGGAAATTCTTCAACATCATGTATACGTCCTTTCTGGAGATCTTGTCCGAGGAATACGTAGCCGAATAATGAATCTTGATGAGAAATTTATCCAAATCAACACCGGACTTCCCGATCTTGACAATGGCACCTTTCAACGCATCTACCAAATGAGAAAATTCGCCCAGCCTTAATGTTTCTACAGCCTTGAGACGCTCTTCAATATCCTCCTTGTTGACCAATGGTCTGTGGATCCATCGTTTCAAAAGTCTAGAGCCTTTTCTTGTGTAAGCGTGGTCCAAAAGCCAGAACAAGGTGCCTTTTTTTGAAGATGGGTCATCTTGCACCTCAAAAATGTCTAGAGCTTTCAATGTGTTCCCTGGTAAGAGCATGCACTTGCGAGAGTCAGTGAGACTGGTGAAATTGGATGGAATGGTGAAAACATTGCTGAGCTTGAACTCCGCAAGATAGTGGATTAGCTCATAGATGCAAGACTGAATGGAAAAGGAGTAATTGAGCATGTAGTGCTCTGCCAAATGCGCCGAGCGTGCTTCTTCGTCCACATCGGTGAAGAAATCGGACAATTCTGCGTGGATCTCGCTCTCTTTCTTCTGCTTCTCATAGGTGATAGCGACCGTAGGATTATTCGACATTAATACCTTCTTCGTCTCTGGAGACACTTTGTCATCATTTCCAATGACAATAACCTCACTAGGCTTCAAATACTGCAATCTAGTGTCGAGCTCGTCACGCGTGGCGGTGTCTGGGAATTCATCGAAAACGATATCGCCGGTTACTGGGTCCACAGCCACCACACTCGAGCCTTTTGGATGCTGCAGCTCGTTTATACAAAGAATGAAGGTGCTTCCCTCGGAAACCTCCACATTAGCACTCCGGTTGAGCGTCGGATCGCCGGTAAGTAGTTCATCTCCCATATAGGTTGATTTTGTATAGACTCCCGTGACTTTTCTTTCGAAAAGGCTGCTTTTATTTGAACTTTCGACAGACTTGATAGCAGCCGTCTCGGTCTGTTTGACCACACCTACTTTGAGTCCATGGTTGAGCAATCTCTGAAGATGGATATGGAGACGGTTGTCTGGAATCGAGCAGTAAGCAAAACGCTCGTGTTGCCGTTCTTCGAGGGCCAAGTTTCCCGGAATAAGCATGATATTGAGTAGCTGGGATGCTATCACGGCGTCATGGCCAAAAAATTTGAACTTGTACCCGACCTGAATGGCCAATATTTTGTCTTGGTTCTGCAGTTTGAGCTCGATAAACTGTTTCTCCAACGGCGTCAACTTGGTCTTCGCTGACGAAGTAGAACTGCTTTTCGTGGAGGTCTTAGGTGCCTTTGCATCTTCTTTGGCGGCATGAACGGTCTTCAATGGGCTTTCAACGCGTGGTTTCTTTGGTGAAGAGGTTGGTACTTTTGAATGCAGAAAAATGTCTAGTTTTCTCTTGGTGGAGTCATCCACGGTAGACAGTTGAACTTCCGGTGGCTCCTTGGGTCGAGCGGGGGTGAAAAAGCTGCTAATAGCTCGTTGTTTCTTGAAATTGGCTGGTGACTTCATGACTAGAGCTGATGATCTGGGGAGTGTATGGAAGTAATGAGTAGTAGGCAATTATCACCAGCTTTCATGGGGAAGATTTGCTTTCGAAAAAAAAATTAGGTAAGTAAGATATAAAGTGCTTCTTTGTGACTATTAGATTCTGGTTGCTCTGACGGCAAGAAATGTGCTTGTGTTGACATAGTTATGACAAGAGCCTTTTTGGTCTGGACCAAGGTCGATTCTATTCTTGGTCTCCTCAGTTTATCTTCGTATCTATGTATCAGGAATTCCACAGAGGCGCGGTCCAGGTTCTCAACCGGTCTTACTTCATTGACGATGATTTCCGTTCAATCATAGCGAAAAACAAAATAAACGAAGAATCAAAAACACGTATAGTGCTATGGGCCCAACCTCCGACTCAAACGATACAACCAGAGCCGATTAACCACAGGCCGTGCATCTGATTGCGTTTTAGGTGATGAACGGCGAGAAAAGGAGCTTTTCAAGTTGAACGAGGCATTGACCAAGATAGACATGATGAAATAGCTGGTTCTACTACCTCGTTGATGGAGTGGATGGCGATTCGATCCGTATGGTGAGTGAGTTGTAAACTCCCTGAGCCAAAATATTAATTTGCTCTTCAGGGTTTGTTGCGGTAGCAGGACTTGCCTGACACATTCATCTCGAATGCTCCAATTTCCTCAAACTATGTGAAGTAGGCTCCTTAGTCCTGGAGTTTCTCTATTTGGTCAGAATGCTTGCCACATAAATCTGGCAATTTTTCCAGAAATGGGTCATATTCATTTGATTCTCGGCGAACCATTTAAGTAATCATGGAATTCTACCAATTACCAGTGGAGATCATCAAAGCTATTCTTCGGCAAGTGTATTTGCAGCCATTCCATGATATTTGCCAAAGGTTCCCAAATCATCCTTTCACGAGAGTCTTGGAGAGCATATTATACGAGGAGATTTACTACGGTCCACCATATTTGAATTTGAAAGACACTCAAGTGTCCATCGAGGAATTGTACCGCTTGGCGATGGGAGAAATCAAGGCGTCCGTGCAGCGATTGAAAATATCCACTGATCCAAACGTTGGCATAGGGTTTGACTTTCTTGATTTTCTTCGATTTGCAGAGAACTACCCGGTGTTCTTGGAAGCGATTCCAAGAATAGACTTCAAAGGGTCTATTAAGCACTTACGGATATATGGGTCAAGAGTGTCGCTCCAAAATGTTCATGGATGGAACGTGGACGGTGATGAAAAATTCGACGTGGAATTCGTTCCGCCCAACTTGGAAGAAGTAGATATTTCTCATGGTCAAAGTTTGCTAACTGCAATAGATTGGCCCAAGTCATTGACCACAATGAAGATACAAGGGTGACGGAATCTCAGAAAAAAACTACGACATTTCATAAAGTAACATTATAGATAAGTCGAGCCAATCAAGTATAGCTCCTCCACTCGGAGCTCCCTTGTCCATCATCTTCCGCCTTATCTGGCTGGACCCTGGTGTATAAGTGCAGGAACTATCAGTGGCACACCAACATGACCAGAAGAAAGCTTTCTCGAAATGGGTGTAAGAGCTGCAAGCGCCTCAAGATCAAAGTATGTGACACCTGTCCAACGTCAATTTACACCTACTAACCCCAGTGTAACGAAGCCAGGCCTGCCTGCGAGTACTGCCTAGCCACCAACCGAAATTGTGAATATCTCTCGGATTCGCCGTCCTCGGTAAGTCCAGATGCCAATTCGGACACTTTGGAAGCTTCTACTGTAGAAATTAACCGTGCGAAGTCATCCATGATCACCGTATCGCTCCATCTGTACAATTCCCTAGCGACGCAGATGAAAATGACAAGGTTTGAGTATCGGCTCCTACGATTCTTCAACGACAACTGCATTCCACTTTTTTCTTTCAACATCAACAAGGCAACGCATTCCATGTGGTGCAATGTCTTTCCTCACCAATTTACCTCGCTGGATTTGGTCAGACAGGCGACATTTGCCTTTGCAAGCTTGAACCTCTGGAGGTATTCCAATTTGGTGTCTGCGCTCGAGAGCGACCATCTTCTCACGCCAAAGTACCAACAGGTGCCGGATTCCACCTTTTCGCATGTATTCCAATCGCTGGCGGTGTTTGAAGATCCCTCGGAAAACATCTTTACAAGAACTGCCGTATATTTTTCCACAACTGTGGAAAAGAGCGAACTACATCTTGCCAGGCAGGAGAAGCTAGGTCGGTGGTCGTTCGAGCAATTTGCTCTTTCTAGCTACCTCATTTATGGATTTTTGACGATCCATCCTCATCTTATGACGCCGGTGGTGGACTTCATTGGTGATCCTCCAATGGATATATTGAGCTTTATCGGAAGTGCAAGAAGGGTCTTTGACAGGCGAATTGGCCACGATATGGATCTGATGATGCCGTTGCTTGAAAATCTTACCATTCTTTTGAGCCGGAAGCCTGCGTTTCCAATGGCTATAGTAGCCCAGTTGAGAGTAGAACTTCACGATTTCTACTTCGGTAACATTGGCTTTGCTGAGATCAACTCGATCACATGCAATGAAAACGAATTATTTCAAAACTTCCTCATAGCAATGGAGAATACTCTTAGTTTCGTTATCTCCATGGGCTACCCAGTACCTTTCTTGAAATTGCTTTACGTGGTACCTCTTGGTTTCGAAACGCTTGTTAGAGCCAAACATCCGTTTGCTGTGAGACTCATCTTCGTCTACTGCTGCATGTGCCTCTTTTTTGGGGTGCATATTCTGTGGGAAGCAAATATCTGGATAAATTACATTAACTACCACATCAAGCATTTTGGTCCCCTTTGCGCGTTGGACAAGGCACTATATACCTACGTCACAGAAAGTGACGTGGTTGAGTACGTCCGATTTTCCGAGGCTACGAGAGAATTCGATGCCGCCGTCGTCCAAATGGCAAAAAGTCTTTGAGTCTTCATAATTCTCATTCGTCGCGAACCCTGGTGAATGAGATACTGCTGACATTTCGGGCAAGTCTTCGTGCTGTTGGGGAGACATTGTCGCTACCTTCCAGCGCCGTCGAGCCCTCCGAGGAATGCGATGGCATCGACAAGAGATGCGGTTTGTTGGAAGGATCTGGATTCGGAATTTTAGAGCCCTCTCGCAATGTCTTAGGAGGAGAGGTTTCATCGGCGTCCAGCTCTGCGATGGGCAATGTGAAGCGGTGTCTGACGGTTGACTCGTCAATCAACATAGCAGATAAATCGATGGTATCTAGGGAACCGTCCGTGCTCAGAGTTTCGACCACCGGTTTGATTTGTAGCAGTTGCTTAGACAATTCAGCGGTAGCTTGCTTTGGCGCCTTTCGAGAAGCGATATCCATGCCTGAGGAACCGAAAACAGGTGTGGAAGCGTTACGCTGGAGTCTTGGCGCAGTCTTCGAAGTTTTGTCGAGACCAAGAGGCTGTTGAAGCCGGAACAGCGAGCCTCGAGACCTCACGGCGGCTTCTGCTGCTGCACGAGCGGCATTGGACGCCTCGAATTTGGGAGAGTTGGAGATCGATGCACTTCGCTGTCTCAGGGCGAATTTGAGTGGAGAAAGCGAAAACGACGAACGTCTAGACGTGGGAGTGAGTGAGCCGGGACTAGCTGTCGATACAGACGACGTGGTGCTGGCGGCGGTATGGAAACTTGCGGGTTTCGGTTCTGTTTTCGTGTCGTTAGCGACTTCATCGCTGGATCTCCGTTTCGAGTACCGAACCAGCGGCGAAATGGTGACCGACTTGAGCGACGGCGTCTTGGACAAGTCTGCTTTGAACATTTCCATCAGCAACGGCGTGGTGGGCGGTTGTGGCATCGATCCCGATGCTAGGATGGGGGTCCGGATGGCCAGAAGAGGTGGTGGCCGCAGAGCAAACGCCACCGAGGTATACGAGCGCTTTCTCGTCTGCAGAGGTCTTTCGCCGGGCGGTTCTGGGGTTGACGCAGGCAAAGACCTCGAATGCTGTCTTGCTTTTGTTTCTGCGGCCACATCTTTCAAAATCGGTACAGCAGTCGTCGATTCGGCCAAATTGTCCACCACCGATCCATGGCGTGAGCTAGCCAGTAGCGGCTGCATTACCAGATGTATAGGACTAGATAGCACACCCGCTTCGCCAGCCAGCGAGCTGTAGGCGCTTCCAGTAGAGGCTAGGCCATGGAAAGAAGAAGCCAAGCTGTGCAGAGACAACTTTGCCAGGCGGTCGTGGACGGGGTCGTACACGTACATCGACAGCGACGAGTCGGTGCCGGTGAGGTGTCTGAGCGCCAATTCCTCTTCGACGGCAAGATCAATCCAGGTTTCCTTTAGTGAGTCGTATTTCTTGGCCATATCGAAGGTAGCTGCGTAGTCCTCGGCCCGCCAGCCCTTGTTATTGGTGATGCTTTCGAACCTGGCGATATCTTCCTGAACGGCGGCCCGGATAGCCGATTTCGTGTGGCTGACCAGCGACCCAGACGGGAATTTCGAATCCTTGGGCCCAATCTCCTTGGGCTGGATCTCCTTGGACTCGTCCTCATACTCCGAGCTGGACTCCTGCAAGTACCGCTTGAGTCTTCGGGTGGCTGTGAACTTCACAAGCTCCTCCAATCCCTCGAGATGGCCGTATTCAAAGCAGAGATGGAGACAAGTATCTCCGTTTTTGTCTTGGACGGTCCAGTCGGCACCAAACTCGAGCAAAAGCTTGAGTCCGTCAGCAAATCCGTGAACACAGCAGTAATGTAGCGGTGTCCTTGAGAGCGGCCCGCCTCTGTGGTTGATCCATTGGTTTCCCGAGAATTCCTGGAGAAGGAAATGTAGAGTCTGCGAGTGGTGCTTCATCAATGGCATGTGGAGCACCGTGAGGTTGTCAAACGTGATCAAATCGAGATCACAAATGCTGGACGATTCACGTTTCCTGTTCATGAGCGACACCAAGTGGAAACACACCAAATAATTGCCGTGGTACGAAGCATAGTGGAGATTGCACCAGCCATTGTTGTTTGGGTCAATGTTGAGCCAGAGCTCGGGGAAACGGGCCAATAGTCTTTTGGTGATGGCGAGGTTACCACGAACGATGGCGCCGCGGAGTCTTTGCGGCGGCTCTTGCATGCTAGAGCATGAAATGGGGTTATTGGGTATATAGTGAGTAGGTGCGAGAATGTATGGGTGTGGATGTGGGAGGAGGATAGGTGGGTTTGGAAAAAGGAAGGACGTTCGAGATATTTGGATTTTCTACGGTTCAAGGGTGTTTGTGTTTTGATAGAGTTTTCGTGGTGTCTTGACCTGGAGCTGGTTCTACTTGACCCGGGGTCGTTTCTGTGGTTCCTACTTGACACCTGAAATAGAGCCATGTTCTATGCGCGAAGCATGCGAGAGAAGGCTTGTTGAGTTTGAGCACTTGGGAATTGGGCCCTGGATGCTTAGATTGTTACCACATAAATTATTAGGATCAGCATTGTGGTGTAGGTAGGAGTGCAACGAGGTGTTGTTATGGCGGTTTTTTTCCGATGCTTTATTTTGACCGTTTACTATTGAGTAGAGTGAGAGAAACCAAATGACTACAAAATGGTGAGTTTTTTTCTCGGAGCCATTGGATAAAGTTTCAATCTGCTCTCAGGACGGTGAGCATGGAGGTGTTAAAGTTCACAACAACGCAAATCGGGAATCTTAGATAACTAGATGATTTCGTCGCAGTGTTTCAATTTCCGGATCGATATTAAAACGCGATTAGCTGCATGTTGGCAGTGATCGTACAACTCCTGGAGCACCCGATGAGATCTGTCCGACTGCCCTGACGTCGCTATGCCCGTATAAACAACTCCACACTTTTATTTCAACTTTCCGTCGATACTAAGCCCAACACAAATTCCCATCTTGTTTTACTATTTTCTTATGGAAATGCTTCACTGTCAAGACGGCCAAACCCTTGGATAATAGCATTTTGGTTGCAAATCTCCACCATCACTCCTGCCAATCCAGCAATTGGCCAGCAAACCTTGAGTCAATCAACCTGTGGGTCGGCCTACGTTCCCATGTTAGATATCTACGCCTCCAATCACAATGTTGATGTAAATTCAAAACTGCACCGATCTCGTATCTACCAATCGCATCATTCGGTTGCAGAAAATAATCCAGAGAATTTGGAACAACAAATATTCCCTGGCGTCCCACTAGGCATTTTAAATATTAAACACCATTTTATCTCCTTACGTCCCCCCATTAACCCTAAATTCCGCAGAAAAGTTGCCTCTATTCTCTCTCCTCCTCCTCCCACTCCACACTCCCTGCACCGAACATTCTACCACTAGTCTCATAATCTCACAATTTCAATCTTGCACCATACTACCATGACAAGCCCTGCTCTTCGATTGGCGGCAGTTAGTGATATTCAGGGCAATTGGGATGCGTTAGCAGCTATTGCTGCCGAGCAACAAGCGTCCTATATTGTCCACACAGGCAATTTTGGCTTCTGGAACACTGGGACGGCAGAAAGGGAGACGGATTTAGCGTATTTGAAGCAGATCGTGGCGTTTCTGGCGGTTCTACCAAAACGCTTGGTCACCGAGCTCAACGACTTGTCACTAATCAATGGTAATGGCGGCTCGGGTCCGGATATTGAAGGCGAAACGTCCATTACACAAGCCTACCACAAAGCTCTCCAGGAACCCAACGTGATCTCGCACATGGACGCATATTTGGCAGTCACCAAACAGCTCCCATGTCCCGTATACACCATAGTTGGCCCCTTGGACGATCCGGTTATTGTGGATAAATTTTTGTCTGGAGAATATCGGGTCCCCAATTTGTACATAGTAGACCACAGGCATTCGTATACGCTTGAAGGTGAGGGGGCCAACATCCGGATTTATGGGCTCGGCGGCAATTTGAAGGTCCACAGCTTGTTTGACAGTGGCGATTTAGACGCCGAAGGGGGCAACCCGTCCAGCCAATTGTGTGGCCGGGCTGGCGACTTGTGGATCACGCTCTCGCAGATTGCACAACTCTACTTGAACGCTCTCGAGGAAAAGACCGTGGGCACAACAGTCAAGATCTTCTTATCACATCTGCCGGTTGTGAAATCTCCGCTTCTCGAGCATTTGGCCATAATAACCGGCGCAGACTTCACAATAAGCCAGGGTTTGCATTTCCGCTACCCTGTTCTGGGCAACGGAATGAGTTTTGTCGACAGCATGGGAGGATCTGCTGGCTACATTGAAAACTACCGGAGCAAGTTCTCGAGATTGCGCATGATTCTTGGCGAGTTGTGGTTGGCCATCAAGGACGTCGTCTCGGAGCTTTTAGAGGAGGACGCCCAGTTGCGCCACCTCATAGAACTAGGGCTTAGTCTTTTCGATAAGATCCCCGTCACCATCAGCGAATCGATAGACAAGATTGTGAAGTTGTCGTTGGAAGAAGAAGATGAAGGTGACGAAAATACTCACATTTCCAAGTTGACATTGAAGAAGATTAATGACTTGTACTTTTCGGCATACTACAAGCTCTGGCACTTTAACCTTTGTGATCACTTAATTTCCGACCAGGAAGTGGACTTCGATGGACAAGAAATCGATCCGGAGTACAACGTGATGGTGTTCAGTCTAGATCGAAAGGGATACTTCCGTCTCGTGCACTGCAACAGCCAGGGATTTAACTTTCTGAGCGTCCGAGACGCTGCAGAAGAAGAAGTGGACTACCATGTGGAGTATGAGGAAGAAACATCGGATGGGAATTCTCTGGTTAAGCAGGATGAGAATGTTCGCAAAACCAAGGAGCTTATCAACAGCACGAACAAGGAACAACGAGCACTGGGTCGTGGCCGTGGCCGGGGACGATTACGAGGCTCAAGAAGTAGACGGCCGCGGGTTCCTTGAGCGCAGAAGTTCTCAAAAAGAATCAAATCTGAATGATATTCACATTGCGAGAGGCAGTAAGGGAATTTCTAGAGAGGGATTTTCGAAAGAGTTCATGGATAGACAAGAAAAAGCGGTCTCTCGCGACCAAAGGGACAGACTAGGTGGTCTTTGAGCAGCTGGACTGAATTCTGCCTATGATACATAATGCCGCTGTATAGTGTTCAAGGGCAGTGCTTCACGTCCTCAGTGAACAGTCTGACCTCCACTGACAAAAATAAGAATCATATATGCCAATTGGCGAAAAGCGAAGCCGAATTCTCTTCCCTCTTAGACTCTCAAACCTCAACTTCTTTTGACTTCCCTATCAGGGTCTAAACCCTCAAGCTCCTCCACCTACACTTACTTCTTATCAAATATATTGCTATCTATGCTATGCGGAAACACCGTCAGAACCCCGAGGCGACACTCTCCCTGTCGATAATGCTCAGTGGTGTCCTCCAATAAAATCCTCCTTCACTCTGTAAAAGATGTAAAACCACATGGTGGCGCCGAGAAGCTTGGCGCCGTACTTGACCTTAGGGTCCACGTGCGGTCTGCTCACTGGGGCGTGACGGATGTATTTGGCGATGTGGTGGGCAGCCATTATCGATGTAGATGAATAGGCTATTGATTTTTTAGAGAGAATGTGGTTGGTGGAGCTGCCTGCAGGAGGCGGGATCGGGTTGAAGACCTACAGGTCAAGAGATGTACGGGTGTTTATGGGTGTGTGCGGGTGTCAATGTCGTATTTCTTCCGTTCTGTATGGCTGTCACGTTGCACGGAGGTGTCGTTTTCTCGCTCATTTAAGCGTCCGGGCATAAGCGATGCTATTTCGATACAACCGCAATTTATCTCCGTGCAATGTTGCTAGCGGAAATCTTGTTTAAGCATTCAAGATGAAGACGACGGATGAAAGACTGGCAAACATATTTACTTTGTGGGCTCCGTTGGCTGTCATCGTCATGCCGTTGTAGTCAGACACCCTGTACTCAGGACGCCAATAACTAGCTGCCAGTCTTAATCTACCTCTTGCGTTTCTGGAAACTACTGAATATACCTTGAGTTTTTCTTCCACATATTCTGTGTGATGAACATCTCTCTCGATTTTTTTTTTCTTTTACAAATCAACATTATATGTTTTAGCGAACTAAACTATTTAACTAAACAAGAGGAAATTCCCAAAACCTCCATGGTTGAAATTGACAAAGTTAAATCCGGAAGTCGAATTAAAAGTTTAAAAGGTAGTGTCCTTCTCTGGGAAAATAGGGAGCGTTTTTAGTCAATGGTGGTTAACGAGGGGCCCCTATTCTTCTGGACGTCCGCCTTGTATCCAGAATTGTAGGTATGACGGGAATGCGACTCGTCGAGAGGCAAAAACCAAAAAATTCTCTTCAATGATCTATCACACTTAGCGGTCAGCGACTCTTGCAAGGATTGTGGCTGTCAATTTCAATTTATTATGCCATGGGCAACGCACGCACGAAATTAGCAACTAGAGGAAGTCTCTCTTTGGACTCGCGTCTTCGTAGTTTTCAGCTGAGTCTTGCTTCAAGTTTAGATTGCTAGGGCCATAGACACCAACCTCGGTTTGTCAAGCATGGCATGCAGATACGAGTTGAGTTGTGCATACAAAATCAGCAAAGATGCTCCAGGCAGTCCTGATCTGTTCTTCACTCAAGTACACCTCGCTGTCGATGCCCGTTGACGCCCATTGTTGACAACCACAAGCCGAATCCCGTTGCTTGCAGCGGGCATTGCAGCACGGCACTATCACCCTGCAGGTATGACGATGGCATGCAGTGCCGATGTATTCAACCTCCATAAGCCATGCGCTGACACCTGCACGATTATGCGCCCCAGCTTGTCCAGCATGGATATTCGCTGAAAGAAGCTACCTCAACCCGGCAAAGGGACACACGGCGAGTCAAACAAGCATTCTCGGCTGATATTTTATCTCTTGGTTCAAACTTTCAGCACCTCGTGCATCTCGTATGATGGTACTCTCTGAGCCAGTGGGGGAAACCTAGACCGTTGGGGGCACCTGGACCGTTGGGGGCACAAACATTTCGACAACTCCAAACTCCGAAAGACAGAGCCCTAGTGGTCCCACCAAGAATATGCACCCATTCCAATGCTGTATGTGTGTGGGCAGCGGCGTCTGAAATTAGCTGGCTTGGTCTACTATATTTGGGCCCTGATTCGTCCTGCAAACCTCTAAAGGAATTTTGCCCGGCATTGCAATCCTCTTGCAGCACAGATGTCTTGTTTTGGATGCAGCAAAAGATGCATGTCATGATAGATTCGACGTGAGTAACCATAACTAGATAACCGTTCTTTCTTGGCGCGAATCCGGGAAGGAGTACACGGTAGCACCGTTCGACTCCGCCACGAATGTAAGGATATACGAAACAAATATCATTTCGCGTGGGTAAGTTGTAACGACACCGCTCTAAATAATATTTCCGAACAGGGCGTCGCAAGAGCACAAAGTTTCGGTAGAGGTGATCGCCAATTGGGACCTCAACTCTTCAAACGCCCTGCTACTGATAGATGCAGCGCTCAGTCACCGGTATGCATAACCCTACCGAGAGGTGTTCATCGTAGACTTCTAGAAGCTAAATTCTTCAGTAAGACCGACAATGTGAGATCTGGGCATCCGCCGGACGGATATGTAATGTGGCTACGGCATAGATTCGCGTCATGCAGCATCGCAGCAGGAACGGGTATCATCTGCAAATTCCGCAGACGGACGCTGCGAAGCTTTTTGTGGCACCTGTCAATCCCCGCAATAATCCACAGGAGTCCAGCCATTTCGCCTTCATTTGCAGCGGAGTTGTAATCGGTATGTTTTGATCATCAAACCAGCTCATTTAACCTCGTGATGCGAACTGTGTCATCTGGCGTCCCGCTCATGATGCGTTGCCGATCGGAGCCAATGCATCTGAGAGGAGCCCTGTCCACGAAAGGGGAAATCCCGAAATCCAGTCCGGCCACCTGCATCATCCCGGTGAGACTGTCCATTACCATGGAAGCAAGCACCCTTCACTAGGTTTTGCTTTTCTTCCAAGAACCGGATTTGGATAGTTGGATGTCGACGGTGGCTGACTTCCATTGGGCGTGTTCGATTTTTACAAAAATGGTTTTGTCTTAGGTTGTCATCTTCTCGATTATGAGCTGATCTTAAATTTTACCCTTCAATTTTCTACGATATCCCTGTTTTTTCTTGTCTCCTCGAAAACCTCCACGATTGGACAGTTTTCAACTTTGTTTATTCCTTTTGCGGGTTCTTGCTGGCATGATGCATTCTATGTATCTCTTCAGAGCCAGCAGAGTAAATCTCCAGCTTTCCTATGCTCAATGTCAAACTTTGGATCTATTCCTTTTCATTCTTTAAGCAACTCTTCAAATGAAGTCTATAGTGGCGTGCCATATTGGACTTGACATTGAAAAGTCGTCCGCATCCTTCCCACTCACACTTGTACGACTTAACTCCGGTGTGAATATGGAAATGAATTTGTAGTGACGAAGGACGCTTAAATAACTTGAGGCACACGGGACACTGATTTTTTTTTGCTGGTAGCCTTTTGGATGTTTGAGTTGGGGCATCTGCTGGCAACGTGTATGGCATGGCATCAGAATTGCCATATGGCACCTGGTAACCACTGTCATCTAGTTGCTCCATGCCGACTGCTCCGCCCCCATCAGGGTTGCCCACCCCACCAATTTTTTGCCAATTTGGCCCGTAGGAAGTAGGATATATTTTGTGCTGAGTGGGACTCAGATGGTACAGTGGCTGCGCCATCAGGAGATTTTGCTGCGGCATTTGGTGAGTAAGCAAACTTGACATCGAGAGCTGTTCCGGTGCATTTTGAAGCAGGTAGTTTTGCTGAAATGGTTGTTGGACGGATTGTTGCGGCAACGCCAGCCCAGGAACAGAGGTGCTCCAGGCGTTCGTGCTCATTTGGTTCCTTTCAGGATTCGTGCTGGAAGACATCCCTATTACGTTGGTCTGACCATTGGAAAAATTCGGTTGTTGATAGTGAGGAATCATGGGAAGTTGCACATGGTAATGCGGCTCGATATGCTGGTAGCTCGAAGAGCCTTGCATAAACCCGCTGGAGGCCATATTGTAGTCATTTGTAGGGAATGGATTCTGTATTGCGGGAGCTATCGGCATCCGAGGTAGCAATGAGTGCGGTGGGGGTGGCTGGAGAGAAAGAACAACCCCCTGAGGAGAAATTCTGTCTCTTTGGGCAGGAGAGTCTGGTGTCTGATACAATTGACTGGCCGGGGCAGGTTGGATCAGGGCAGACGAAGCAAACTGCGAGTACGGCTGTGAGGAAAACACCGGCAGATTCAGCGCATAGTGCTGAATGTTCTGCAGCGATTGAAGCTGTAAAAGCGGTTTTTGGGCGACGCTCATGCTGACGGACAGATTTATCTGCTCGTCAAGCACTGGCAACTGGTCTCCCTGAGAGATTTGACTCAGCGGATTCAATTCGTCGTGGTTTGCCGTACGGATGTGAGCGATAGATTGATCAAGCCTGGCTGGCCCACGGATTGAGGGTTCGACTTGTCTGTGGAAGGGCCGCGGGCCAGTTGGAAGCGGAATTAACAAGTGGATTGGCTGGATTTGCCGTTAGATGCACCGCCGGAATAATCGAAGAGTTGGCCGGCTGAAGTTCCTGACTGACGCCTAGAACCACGATTTAGGGCACACTGGACTCAATATTCGAGGGAATAATAGTCTGCTGATAGGCAAACTGTTGACCGACTGGCACGAAGGAGGAAAGAACCAGAGGTTGGATATTGCATGTGCAAGCCCAATGGAGCCACTGGGATATGGCAAAAGGGGACAAAAGATAGAATAACCACGCGTGAATACGCTGATAATGGTGAGAGCCAGCTATTTGGAGACAGAAGGCCGGGAGGGAGACCCGAGTGGCTATAACAGTTGAAGTAACGGATAAGTGGGACCAGTGTCAACAAATGCAAGGGAATAGCCGGTAGAGCCAACAATAATTGGAAGGGATAGAAAGAGAGCGCCAGCGCGTAAAATGAGGAATTGGGCCCTTTAGTTGGAGGAAAATAAAGTAGTTGGTAAGACAAAGCTAGAGGCGAATTTGGGGCCCTTACGGGTTGACGAGATGTTCTTTCCTGCTTAGTGGAGAGAGAATCTATTATAAGCCGGGTCAATGCATGAAAACTAAGTTCCGGCAATTGGGCAGGCAGGTAACATGCAGCTGCAAAGCCCGCGCCCGGGGAAGGCCCGTGGCCGGCCTGCGGCAGTGGCTGCAGTAACAAAAGGTATTGGGTGGAATACTGTGGTCGACGTTGACCCCACCTGGTTGGTTGCAGTCCTCCTGACTTCCTCGCGACACACCGCTTCGCTGCAAAGTTCCACACAAGCCGCGCGAGGCGCAGGCCCTCGCAGGCCCTCGCAGGCTCATTCGCCGCGGAAATGCATCCTGTGCTGCCTCACGTTTCAGCTCCTCCACTCGTAAGTCTGTCTTGTCCTATTCTCCCTTAGTCAAATGCTGACCAGCCTGTATCGGTCTGCTTGCATTTATGGTACAGTGCACTTGCAGTGCTCTTACTCGGCTCTTACAGTGCTCATGTGAGGCCACTTGCAGCGCTCTTGCAGGGCTCTTGCAGCACCCTCGCAAATTTTTTTTGCATCTGCACTTGCATCTGCTCGCATTCCGAGTATTTTCAACTGCCCGGCACTATATTTTCAGCGAGGTAAGAAAATCATAACAAAACCAGTATTTTCCTTGATTGAATAGATTAAGGGACGCGTCCCCGGGTACGTCGTTAAGCTCTTTTCTCTACTCGGTTGCCGCTTTCAGTTCACGGCGTGACATCCAGGCGCGACGTGGTGCATAAAATCGGCACCTCCCTCTATAACACTAATATGTTCGCCGGGCGCTTGCTTCTTATGCGGCAGAAGCGTTACCGCTGATTGTATTGCACTACTCATGCACTCGAGGTCTCAAACGCTGCAGTCTTTATGCGTAGTTGGTCCTGCACGTTGCTTTGTTGAATCCCCTGATGCTCCCCTGCTTGATTAACATTCGCACATTAACCTCAGATGAGTTGTGGCTTGGAATTTCAAACTTGAATATCAAGAGCGGTTATGATCACATGCTGCTAGAGCTATGGATACCGAGTTTTGCTAGTGGGAGAACAAGGGCTGAATCCACAAGGGACCAAATCTAGAAGATCTGGATCGTTATGCACGGTTAAGGTTTGGAAGTGAGATGCGAGAATCGGACTTTGTTATCCGACTTTTGCATGGACACGGAGAGCGTCTCACGTGAGATGGAAGAAAAACTCTAAAAGTAATATCAGAAGATTTAACCACATGCCAATCATGAAAAATGTGACTAAGAAATATAACCGTGGCGGAACAATTACCCGTGCCAGTTTGTGCCACCGAATATTCTTGAGAGGGAGGGCCAAGGGGCTGGCCATTTGGAAGACCATGGCGAAAATACTTTTCTCACGAGAATTGAGGTGCATGCGAACAATCTGCAACTTGTGTACACTCTGGCCTCTTCGACTACAATGCCAGGAAGATCTCCTCTGCATAAAGTATAACAAGGGAAGACCGGCGAAACGGGAATTACCGCTGTGCGGTGTCAGAAAGCTGCGGCCCAGATTCCGAGAATGCGATTGAGCAAACCTGTGGAGAACCGTTTGTTTCATTATACCAAGGGGAGTCTAAGATAGTCGTTATATTTCCTTTTCTAAGACTGTTCCCTTACACGGCCTGGGGGCAACTTAGTGTTTTCAATTGTTTTAGTATCTCTATTCTTCTTATTTCCGTCTTCTTTCGTGATCTAAATGGATACCACTCCGTGCTGTTTGTAAGACCGGAAAAAATTCGGCTCAGTGGCGCTTGAAGTACATTTATTTCTCTTCAATATGACTTAAAGTGGGACCACGAAATCAATAGTTAGTTTTGGTGTTGCTTTCATCTTGGCACACTTTAAGTCTAATTTGTAAAGATACTAGGATCCTGATACCAGATCTACGGCTAGATGAGAGATAGTTGGGGACGTGTACTAGCCCTCAACTAGGGAAAGCCTTGTAGACGAACTAATATTCTTAGACTTCGTGTTCTTGTTCATCCTGGCAGAAAACCCTAGAAATATAAACTCATGTGTTTTAAACTTTCCTTGCCGTCACCTTGGCCGTTAAGATCAACATGGTTCGATAATTTACGCAGCTTTAGGCTTTCACACCAGAGGGTCTCCGTCTAATATCCGTAACTTAATGTTAACGAGACGTTGTGCTGAAGATATATCGTCTAACCTCAGCTCTAAGAGCTTACCACACTCACACTGGTAGTGCACAATATCATACTCAAGAGTGTGTATGCTCAAAATAATTGCTGTCTTCTGTACCAGGATGAATAGCTTCAAATTACGAGACACTACATCTGATCACGTGCAAGATCGCCGAAATTCATTTGCTCCTAGTCATACGCCGAAGAGAGAAATTTCAGAACTGCTGGGCAACCGCAGAGCCAGCGGACATTCCCCCCGCAAACATTTCATATATGAAACTTTCAGCTCACAGCAACTTAGCCACTCTATACATTTGCTGGCTGACACCTGGTTTTCTGCAGGAACGCCAGCCCACTGTTGACATCCTGCACGTCATTCGGCACCTGTCATTGGGTTCCCCTTTTCGAACGTCATCACGGCTTCCTGATCTGGCATTTGCAACCAGCGACACCACCTTCATTGGGGCTGGGAGCCAGCGCAAATCGGCTCGGCTCTCATGAATCAGCACTCTAAGATCTGATCCCAGGGGCACGATCGCCAGCATAGAAATAATATATAAGGCCCCAGATGGCTGCGAAAAAGTAGAACACCAACAACTAAAAGCAACATCCAAAAGTACAATGCATCTCTCTCTTGCCGCTTTGAGTATGGCCGCCACTGCGCTCGCTGCCTACATTCCTTCTGAGCCATGGACCACTTTGACTCCAGAAGGTAACCTCTTGGGAGCCACCACTGACTACTCCAGCAAATTCGGCATCCAGATCGTCACCATTTCCGGTCTGTACTCTGTGGACCCAGCAGCCCACAAGAGAGCCGTCAACCAGATTGGCGATGGCCAGATCCAAGAACAGACCCTGGTTCTGTTGACCACACCAACTACAACCACTGCATCGGTGGTGAACCAGATTGGCGACGGCCAAATTCAGCATCAGACTACCACTGCATCGGTGGTCAACCAAATCGGCGACGGCCAGATCCAGCACCAGACAACCACCGCTGCAGTTGTCAACCAGATCGGTGACGGCCAGATCCAGCACCAGTCGTACACTGCGCCAACTTCCACCATCACCACAGCACATGTCATCAACCAGATCGGCGACGGACAGATCCAGCATCAGTCTTTCACTCCAGCCACCACCGCCACCACTGCCTCCGTTGTTAACCAGATCGGCGATGGCCAAATCCAGCACCAGAACGCATCGGCCGTCAACCAGATTGGTGATGGCCAGATCCAGCACCAGAGTGCTACTACTGCCACTGGAGTTTCTCAAATCCACGATGGCCAGATCCAAGCCACCGACGCTGCTTCTTCTGACTCTGACTCTTCTATTCCCGAGGCCTGTCTCACTTCCAACTCGTTGACCATGACGTTGAAAAAGTCCGTGTTGACCGACGGCTCGGGCAGAATCGGCGCCATTGTGTCCAACAGACAGTTCCAGTTTGATGGTCCTCCACCACAGGCCGGCTCCATCTACGCTGCTGGATGGTCCATCACCGACGACGGCCTTTTGGCGTTGGGTAACTCGGCTGTCTTCTTCCAGTGCAAGTCTGGTGATTTCTACAACTTGTACGACACGAACGTTGCTGCTCAATGTGAACCAGTCCACCTCAGTGTGATTGGGTTGGTTGAGTGTTAATTGGGTATATAGGATTGATTTAATTGTATGGTTTCGACAACTTTGAAGTCGTAGAATATCAATTTCAACTATCTACCATTTATCGTCTCAAAAACCCTTCTACTTCCGTGCTTCTATCGTCTCAAAAATCCCTTCTGCTTCCGTGCCCCAGAATCCTGGTTAGTCATAGTGTACGCCACACTGGTGTACAAGGAGTTTTCAGAGCCAAGCATGTACCCATCGTCTCCGTCTCCCTCGTCATAATGCAAAGTTACCGAGCTGAACAGCGCAAAAGGATCAACCTCGTTATCGCTCTTAGGTCTGCTTGGTGCCGTCGAGGGGGTCTCCTCTTGGCTAATCTTCGGCTCGGGCTTTTTGTCATTCTTTTTCGTTTTCGTCAACACAGGGATCATCGGAGGCTTCTGGTTCCTGAGAAGCGCCCACTGGGTGTTTTTGAAGAATGCATGCGACTTGATGTCTGATGCTCCCATCTTGGACCCAAGCCGCTTGGTCTCATCTTTAATCAACAACTTCTTGATGAGGGACCGGCAGTTGGAAGAAATCAGCTGCGTGTCCAAAAACCGCACATCACGCTTCAACACATTGCTGAACGTGACCTTACGGTCTCTCCCTTTAAAAGGGGTAGTTCCATAAAGCATCTCGTAGATTAAGATGCCGAGTGTCCACCAGTCAACAGCGCTGGTGTGGCCCTTTCCTCTAATCACTTCGGGGGCAATGTATTCCTCGGTACCCACAAATGAGTTTGTCCGGAATCCATCAATGCAAGCCTTGGTATCGATGGTAGGGTTGGCAGAATGGTGGTTTTTGCTGAACTGAATCTCCGGGTTCTTGGCACTGGCAGTTTGCTTCGACAAGTCAAAGTCACTGAGCATAATGTGCCCCAGCTGGTGGAGCAAGATGTTTTCTGGTTTCAAATCCCGGTAGATGAATCCCATCAAGTGTAGATACTCCAAAGCAGCAGTGACTTCTGCCGCGTAAAACCGTGCATCGTCTTCGCCGATCGTCTTTGTTTCTCTTGTTTGCAAAGCTCTAAAAAACTCTCCACCCATACAATACTCCATGCAGAGATACAATGAGTCCTCCAGCTGGAACGAATGGTACAACGTGACAATAAATGGGTGATTGCTAGTTGCCAAAATCTCCTGCTCGGCCAATGCTCTTTTGATCTTATTCCGCTCAATCATCTCCTTTTTGTTGAGAACCTTCATGGCGTAAAGTCGAGACAGCGCCTTCTCCTTCACCAAGAAAACCTTGCCCACGTCTCCCTTTCCTAGAAGCCGGATCTTCACGAAGCAACTAGGATCAACCTGGATGTCCATGATTTTGGTGGCCAGATGCGAGTACATTCTGCCCAGCGAGTAGGTTCTGCTTCTGGTCTTGGAGATTTTGAGCTCGCCTATATGTTCCTTAACATCGAACGCCTTAGCCGGCTCCGTGGGCGGCGTTTTCTCGCTGAGCATCCGATGCACTAGTGGAGCCGAAGCGACTCGGCGCAACGTTTTTCGAAGTCCACTTCCCTGGTTGTGGTTATCGATGGGTCCGTGCTCTGTGTCGAAGCGGTCAGTGTCGTTAATCATGCCTGAGAACGACTTCTTCCCTTTAAGCTTCGAGTCAGGTCCTCCATTGTGAAGGTACGACTCTCCACTGTGGAGATACGAACCTCCATTTTGAAAATAAGATCCACCGGGAGCAAAACCTTCTGCTCCGCTGTAAGAGGATCCTCCCCTGTATCCATTCTGATGCACAATGTCTTCTTCGTCCACGAAGTGCTGCTCAACAGTCTTTCCCTCTCTGCTTCTCCTAGGACTCCTGTTATTGGAAACAGACACCATGGACTCGTTGTGGCGAAGAGACACCGAAAGTTGGGTCTTCAGGCCGAGCGTTCCCCTCAAAGTGTTTCCCTCCAAATGCGGTGGAAGGCCCTGGTGGGCGAAATAGAGGCTCAGCTGGACCACTGGACTGGTGTCCTGGATGTCGTCATTTTGCTGTTTCTGTACCACCTTGAACTGCTTCGGGGGCGTAGATACCAGCCGCTTACGGCTTAAGGAAAACACTCGGAGCATGCTTGGACTTGCATCCTGCTTCAAGGGGGGTTTGGGCTCCTCGACCACTTTCGGTGCACTTATGGTGGGAGGTGAGGAATTGTGATCAGAAGATTCGATTTTGGCGCCTGATGTGTCGTTCTTGACTTCATCTGATTCTGCCAGATCGCCTCTGCTGTCCCCAGGCATGCCTGGGATCCTAAAAAACGAACGAAACTTCGATAGGCTGCCTGTACGCCTATCGTCGTTATCAGAATCGTTAGCATCTGCCGGGACGTGGCCTGGTGTCGGAGTATCGTTGTCTTTGAACAAAAAACGGCTCATGGAAATCGACCTCCCTCGGACGCCTGGTTTGCTTATCGCTGGCGGCTTCCAGATGTTGTCATCGTCCAGATCGGGACTTTTGGCAGAATTCTGGGGGAAAAACGACGGGTACAAGTTGACCATGGCCGTATGTAGATGCGTGTTGCAAGAGGCGAAATTACCGAAGTTTGGATGGAAAGTTCCGTCTTGCACCTTTGGAAATCCTAGTTGCCGTGGCTATGTAGGCCTGTCTGGATAGAATAAGAGACAGGAGAGTCACGAGGATGAAGGAGCTCTGTGTCGTAGCACCTAAAGCGGAAGGACTGTGGCTGTTGAATGCAGAAGAGCCAGTTTGCCGAGTCACAGATAGGTTGGCGAGGTATCGATGGTTAATGGAGGTGGGGTTAATAGCTGGCCGAATGGAGACTATATGAGGTGCACGGGTTTCTTGCGTGAAGCCACCATAGAGCAGGTGGGGGAGCAGGGGAAGAAAGACATTCGAAAATAAAAAAAAATATGTAGAAAAAAATACATAGAGAATGTTGGTTGGGCCGTATTCTGTCGAAAGCAAGTCATTTTTTGAATTTCCCACCACCGTCCGAATTTTAGTCACCCTTCCATTTCTCTACTTTCTGCTCACTCAAAGCACAATACGCAGATATTGAGAATCGCGAACCATCACAAGTCATCCCATCACACAAGAATTCACCTACAGATTTGGTCATAGTGAGATCGAATATTCGACACCTACCCACGA
The DNA here is from genome assembly GCA_030562885.1 of Sungouiella inulinophila. NCBI lineage: Eukaryota > Fungi > Ascomycota > Pichiomycetes > Serinales > Metschnikowiaceae > Sungouiella > Sungouiella inulinophila. Next base: position 220,732 of record JAKUAG010000002.1, read on the forward strand.
ACTCCAAACTTTCTTTAATGACTTCGGTGGACTCGCTCGTGGCCCCCGAACACCTCCATTTTGAGCAGTCTCTACTTCAAGATTCAGACAATGAGACTCTATGGCTAGATTACGTGGAACTGCTCGAAGGGGATTTGCAAAAGTTGCGGTTTGTGCTTGACCGAGCAGTCTCTAGACTTCCAGGCTCGGCGCTCTTGTGGAATACATACTTTCTGCTTCCGTGGACATCTCAAGACATTGAGGTCCAATTGTCAATCTATAGAAAGGCATTGGTGGTGATGGGCGCCAGCCCGTCGGTGTGGATGCGCTATTTGAAGTTGCTACAGACTCGTGGGGTCTCCAGAATCTATAAAAAAGAGCTTGACGCTGCGTTGTTTCGGTTGGACATCCAGTATCATGGACCCATTTGGAAACTCTACTTGGACTACGCAGATAAGGTAGGAGGCCGGGTGGGAGCGCTAATATTCTACAGATTTATTGCATGCGGTGAATTGCAAGACGGTCCAGCTATGTGCATTGACGAAATTGCCTTGAAAATCGCCGAATTCGGCGAATTCGAGCTCTCTCGCAAGGTCATCTCCACCTTGTGGACAACCAGCGAGCCACTCTCACGATTGCTCAGTCTGGTCATCAGCGACTTCTGCGATATTCTCCGGAATCCGTCTTTTGATGACGACGACTACTTTGAAGAGCTCGTTATGGATGCTGTGGGACTGTTTCCAGATATGGAGACCGATTTCCTGCTTCAATTGGCTCAGTATTATGCGTCTCGTGGAAACCGAGAGAAAGCATTCCATTTTTTTGGTTCTGCGCTTCGTGTCTCCAAAATCACTAAGGAGGTGACTACTGCATTCGATGTGTTCACCGAATATCTCGAAAATTCGAGTGAAGAAATCCCAGACCACCACCTTCACCTCTATGAGAAGCTTCTTGACGACAGACCCTTGTACGTGAACGACGCCAAGTTGAAACAAGAAATCAACCTGGTAGATCACTGGCTCGAGCGAATCAATCTTCTTCTGGCCTTGGGCCGCAAGGAAGAAATGCTCACCACATATGTGAAAGCTATCAGATCCATCAACCCATTGAAAGAAGTCCATACTGGCAACAACACATTGGCTACCATATGGATCGACTATGCTAATGTTTACGTCGCACAAGGAGATTACGACACGGCCAATATGATTTTTTCTCGAGCAATCAAGTCGCAGTTCAAAACCACAGACGAGCTCGTGGATATCCATATTGCATGGGCAGAACTCTTGTTGGAGAGATCCGATGAAGATGCGTTAAATCACATCACCGACTTACTCACAGCTGACGACGAAGACCAAGACGACTCAGAAAATCAACTAATACAGTCGCCCAAGCTCTGGGAGTTCCGTCTTGATTTGCTCAAGGCAATATCTTCTGATCATCGCTCACTAGGAAACCCGCAGGTGGTATTGGGTGATATGATTTCGTCTAAGGTGGTCACACTCAGGATTCTTCTCGACTATTCGGAGTACTTGCTGTCCGAAAAGCTCTGGGACAGCTATTTCTCAGCTTTGGAGATGGGTCTAAGTGCCTTCGTTCTGGGTGAGGCCCGCTACGAGATATGGCAGGTGTACCTCCCGAAGCTTCGACAGTTGAATGGTGCAAAATTGGACATCATGAGAGACGCCTACGAGAAGTGTATTGCTCAAGTGCCTCCATTCAAAAGCAAAGATTTTTATCTCCAGTATGCTGACTTTGAAAAGCAGAACGGATTGGTTAGCAAGGCTGTCAGAATCCTCAAGCAATCTATCGCAAGTCTAACCGAGGCTTATGACGATCAACTGAAGGCTTATTCGAGAGCTGAGCTCAACCAAATTGCCGACGACAAGTACGAAATCTACGTGGAGATTTTGGGTATGATCGCTCAGTACTTGAAAGATACCGACATGTGTCGGGAAGAGTTTGTCAAGGCGGTGGAAGACCAGCACTTGACCATTCCCAACACACTAGACCTTTGCCTTCGCTTCACTAAGTTCGAAACCTCTAACAAGGAACTAGCCAGAGCGAGAGCTTTGTTCAGATACGCCGGTGGACTTGGTAACCCTCAACATTTTATGATGAAAAATACGTGGAGCGCCTGGGAAGAATTTGAACTTGAGCACGGAAATGAAACCACATACAAGCAGATGCTCAAGGTCAAGAGAGAGGTGGCGAAGGACTACGATAAGATAGAAGAGGCAAGGAGCTCCATTAATCCTATGGTTTTCACCAAGGGAACAGTGACTGTGCAAAAGACCACCACAAACCCAGATGCTATCGACTTAGATATGGACATGTAAAATAGAAAATGGGACAGGTTAAGTTTAAGCGGGGGTTATCGTACATTCGGCCGTAAAATCGTTACATCTTCTTGAATATCTCCTTCCACTTATCGAGGAAAGAATCCAAGTTCATCATTTCGTCGCTAGTGTGGTTGAGTCTGATGGACTGATTGCGCCCCACAAGCTCTCCAGTGCTGTTCCAGTTGATGTGATAGAATTTGAAGACAGTAAGCAAAAACGCTTGGTACATTCTGAGGAAGTTCTGCTTTTTGCTCTTTGGAGAATTGGAGTACAACACAAGCAACTGCAAGAAGATACCCACCAAACTCAACGACGACGACTTGTAGTAAATGGATGACAAGTTGAGTTCCGCAAGAGTTTCCGCAGCATTGGGCTCCAGGCCGCTACTAGTGCTTTCGAGACCTTCAGCAGATTGCTTAGCAGATGCTAACTGCGTGAAGCCGCTTTGAGGCACAATTGGTGTCGATGGAGCACTCAAACTCAACGGGAGCCTGTCATTTAATTGAATGAGAAGCTCAAAGAAACTGACCGAATTCAAGTACTCAAATTCTTTCAAGCTTTCGAACTTACTTAGAACCTTATGGGTCATACTCGACGTTGACAAGCGAGACAAATCTTTCCAGTTCGCCAATTTTTTGTTCAAGTCCCCAAGGATCTCATCGTTGAAAATGTTCTTGTCAAACAATTCAATCAAAATACAAATGTTCTCAAACGTTTCCTGGGTCTGGAAGAAAATCAAAAACATGGGGATGACGAAAATTTCATGGTGCTTTTTCAATCCCCCCTCAGAAAAAGACTTGAGGTAAAGGAGGTGCTTATAATTAGCTCTGAAGGTCTCGATATCAAACTCTGAGTCTTTGAGTGTCAGGACTTCTTGCACAAAGTTCTTATACATTGGCCGAAGAAGAACCAGATTGATCACTTTTTCGAACTCAGCATCCTTCATGGACTTCATCTGAGCTGACAAGGTTTGGTACTTGATCTCTAGTCCGGCCAAATTCTCCTTGACTTGGTCACTGTAGCCTTTAGCAGAGTTCATAATCAAAACTTTCATAAAAAAATCAAAGCAGAACTTCTCCGAGATCAACGATTCCCAGGCAATGGCTCTGAGTTTTCCCTTCTCATGTGACAACTTTCCTGCAAACTCTTTATCGTCATTGATGGTGATCATCAACTTGAACCACGCTTGCTGGTTCAAAATAAACAGTTCTCCAAGTTTCTTTCTGGCTCCAGTACTGTGCCTTGAGGTCAGTTCAAACCCGGATAACACTCTCTTGAACTCCTTGCTATGTTTAGCTTTATCCGAAGCACATTTTGGAGGTAGGTTAATGGGTCTCGACTGGTCGATCATTTCTAGCTTTTCAGGTGACATAAGCGAAAGGTCGTCAATAGAACTCTGCGATCGGATGTAGTTGGGGAGCTTATAGACCAAGTGTGCTTCTCTTGATTGTTTCACCAATTTCGAGTACGACATCGATCTCTGTCCATAGAACTCAGAGATGTTCTGCGAGATCTCGCCGTCATGATCGCGAGGAAATGGGAACAGATTTTCCTCCTCTATGGACTCGTCTGCGACGTTATAAGGGGCATGCTCGGGCATGGAACCCAAAGTAGTATCAACGCTCAACGTCGATTGGTTGAGGCGTCCGGGGAGCGGACATGGCTTCATAGAGGCCATGCCACTATGGGGGTGGTATTTGTTGTCTTCTTCCATGGAAAGATCGTTATGCGAAAGCATAGACGACGAAGAATGCTGCCTATAACGGTAGATATCACCGTAAGTTTGTACGACAGGAACGTTGAACACCAAATCTAAATCGTTAGGGAGAATGTCGTCATCATTGTCGTAATCGTCGTAAACCTTTTTGCGTAGCTGCTGACGCTCCTTCTTTTCCTTTGGGTTGTAGTACTTTGTCTTCGACCTGGTCAACATAAACGACGACGAAGCCGTCCTGGTCTTTGAGAGTGACACTATCAGCCGCAGGTCCAAGATGCTAGATGTCGACATCGACCTGAGTTTGGGCGGCACCGTCCTGTTTGGCGTGACGTCCGTCAAGTCGGCCGCAGAAGCATCCTTCTCCAAAGTGATGGTCAGAATGGAAGTGCTCAAGCGATCCGCATCTTCCTCGGCAAGAACCGGCTTGTTTTCAGTCGAAGAAGGCTTGGAAATGGCACCATCTGTGTTTTTCGTCAGGTAGAGCGTGTTCATGGTCATGGAACTTAAGCGAGAGTCGGGGGGATCAAATGGCGACGAAGCCAACAGAGCCACATCGTCCGAGTCCTTGGAGGCGTCAGAGCTGGTGACGGAGATCCCCGAGGCCGGTCTTCGAGTCCTCGGTAAATGCGCCGAGCTGTTTGCAAGCCTCTGGATGTAGTAGTCTCCAGGTCTTTTCGTTTCGTTTAGAGTAGCAAGAGACGACGTCAGGCCGACCCTTCTGGGAGGCATTCCAGGAAACTTTTTCTTCAGTTTCAGAGCCCCAATGGAGATCTCGTATAGATTCTGGTCGTTAAGCGAGTGCAGCGACACGTTGGGGTGATACATAGCGAATGAATGGAGGAGACAGTTTGACCTGTGGGCTGAGCAACCACGTGGAAATGACCGGAGTCTGTTTGCAAGGGGAAGGGTTCGGAGGAGAAGTGAACAGTCAAATGGGAAGCACCGAGGTAGCAAAAAAGAAGGAAACTAAAATATCGCCCTTTCTGACAAAGTAAAACAAATGCACTTATCAGGGAGCCTCGGAGGAAACAAAACGAATGTAGCGAAACCAGCTTTGTTGTAGGCAGGCCATGCGAAGCCTGAATAGGTTGTGTCTGGCACTCATGTGGATGCGCCTGCACTTGCTCGCTATATTTAGAGCGGCCCACTTTAATTGGTGACTTTTTCTGTTCTGGACAGGATGCTGATTGCCGGCGGGGAGATGGGAGGAACAGGGAGATTATGTGGAGTTGAGATTTCCAGAAGAATTTCAGTGGAGATTGCATCCTTTTTTCCCTATTTTTCTCCTTTTTGAAACAATGCCGGCTGGCCAGAATCGATTCTTGGTTTGGAACGAAAATCTTCGCGTAGCATCCCGCTTCTGTGCAACACAAAGGAACACAGGTTGCTACATAGGAAACGCGCTCGTACATGGAGAATTTCGATGGAGAAGGTTGGAGACGGCTGGGGAGGCTGAATTGATCTCTTGGGGTGAACGCTTTTTTTTTAATCGATCTCTCTCTCTCTCTCTCTCTCTCTCATTCTTCTGTTTTTTTTTTTATCGTTTTCTCATTATCATCTTTCTGTTTTGACAGGCTTCTCACTTAAAAACCTTATTCGGTTAACTCCGTCCGCTTACCGGGATTAGTCGCATGATAGCAACTTCCTATTGTCTATGTATTCACGGGCCTGGGCCCAAATAACTTTTGACACTTTATTTGACTGCGGCCCTTGCCATTTTAAGGTCCCATTAATTATGTAGCGCTCCTCCTCCAACAAGAATCTGTAACCTCCCATTCGTCACGCAGTCTAGTCTTATGCAATGTAGTGGTAGACGCTAGGAACGTCCTCGTCTCGCTTCAAGTATTCCTTCTCAATCAAGTCTTCGATTCGCTGCTTGATCAACAACGTGGAAGGCTGGAACCGGTTCTGGAGCTGCTTGATCAATTGCGCAATCAAGTCGTTGTGGTTGATTGTCTGACATGCCTTCATGATTCTCACAACAGCGGCGTTAACAACGTGCTTTCGTCCCTCCTCAATGTTGCTCCTAACCTCGTCGTCTTCTTCCTTCTTATTTGACTTCTTTGTCAGATCGGATTTAGAAGACGACACCGTAAGAACCTTGACCTTCGACGTGGGCGATTTGAAGTTGGCGTTGAGCTTGAACACATCGCCGCAGTTGACTTCTTTCGACATGGGTGTCTTCACCAAAAGTCTCAGACGTGGCGCCACGGCAATCAGTTGAAGCTGCCTCTTGAGGTCGCTCTCTGGGATCTTGGTCAATTCCAAAATCTCTTCGTAAGTCAACTCTCTGTTCTCCTCAAACGCCAGCACTGAACTTGATGATTGCGGAGCGAAGAGCAACATAACAACTCCCGCATAAGTTGATAAGTTGATTTCGTAAGTTCTGGATGGGTAGGTAATGCGGAGATCCATCAGACCAAACTTGGGGCACCAGAAGAGCGACTTGTTGTCGTTTCTTTTCCCAGTGAGCCAGAACTCCTCGAACTGTCTCATCGTCTCTCGTAGCGTCTTGGGCCAGATGAATCCAACTTGCCCATCCAGAGTTACGAAGCTCTGATAATCTCTAGTCATCGATTTGGGCCAGTCAGAAACATTGCAGATCTTCAAGTCGAGATCCACCAGCTTGATTTGGTTGTTGGTTGCATAGTTCTTCCATTCTAGCGTGAGTTCCGCAGACAGTTGCACATCTTTTTTCATTCTGATGATCTTCTCTAACGAAGCGCTTCCCAACTCTTCGCCTAACTTGGCGATTACTAGCTCCTCTAAGTCTCCACCATAACTGCCATTACTTCCAGACATTCCAGACGATCCCTTGGCATTGAGGAATCTTTTGGCAAAGTGCGCAGCATAGTGGATCTCAAATGCGTCCTTGTCCTTGACAAACTTGAGGAAAGCTACAGCCTTGTTGATAAACTCGTCTGTTTCGTCGACTGAGCCATTGGTGTCGTTAACTGTCCGTTTTGCTCCACTAGTCTTCGTCAATTGCTTGATATGGAAGTCCATGTATATGGAGAGCAATTCTGGAGCATTTGTAGTGGGGACAATCGACTGACGCTTCTTCGGAGCTCCACTAGGAGTGTTGATGAAGTCTCTCATGGCCGAAAAGATGGTGTGTTCGACAGAGGCGTCCGAATCGAATGCATCGCGCACAAGCTTTCTGAACTGGGTTTGATACTCCAATACGGTATTGACCCATCTTGTGGCAAAAGTAGCGGATGTCGCATTCACAGAAGCCTTCTTCAGTCCCGAGGCAGCACTGGCCGACGCTTGCTGTTCCAAGTCAGCCAATACCGCGTCTGGAAGCAGAACTCCTTGGGCATAGATGGCGTCCTTCAATCTCAGCTTGAGGAGTTTCCTGTCCGGGTCGATACGTCCCACAAGGATATATAGGATGCGGAGCTCGACCGTGGTATCCTGGAGTGAGGATGGAGGGCCGTGGGACACGGTAAGGGTCGTTGTCTCCAAAAGTGGCTGCAACAAGAACAGTAGACCTTCCTGTTCCACAGGCAAGCAAATGATCTTGTCGATCTTGTCCTGAATGAGAATGTTGTTCATCAAAGAGATGACCTTCGGATACGTTTCGCCAGGCACAAAGAACTTCAAGCGGTTTTCCTCTTCCTGGATAAATCTGTACAGGTGGATAAGGTAGTTTGAACCCTTGAAATGCCCAAGAATATCGTTGGCCAAGTTAGAGAAGAATAGCTCGGAGCTCTTCATGAATGCCGGCTCAAAGTGCTGGTGGTACAAGCTGTCGCGTGGTGCAGTTGGCACCGAGGCTAGACTGCCCAGATGTTCTTGCAGTAGCATTTCCATCATAGTTATGACTTGCGAGATATACAGCCGAGTGGTGATGACCTCACCATTCCTGCTCTTTGTGATTTCTTCAAGCACTACCGTGATCAACCTGGATCCGACCTCCATATTGTTGAAGCGTATGAAATTGACATCGAAAAGCACCGTACCCAAGTCGTAAATCAACAAGCGCTTGTTCTCCTTCACGTACACACGGTTGAGATACATGAGCACGTCACTGATGAACTTCATCAGCTGGAGGTTTTCCGTCCATTCCCGGACCACTTCCTTGAGAAACTCTTCATTACTCCACCACAAGTTGGAGTCGAAGGACATAAGCAACGCATGGCGGCGATTTCGGAGATGAAGGCCGATGAGGGCGGCCACGTCGTCGTAGAGTCTGGCTCCGAATTTGCGGAGCACCAACGTGTAAGCTTTCCTATACAATTGCTCGTACAGCAAGTTGTAGACGCTCTTATTCTGGATCTGGACAATAGCGCTCGCTAGCGCCAGCCACGAGGCGTCGTAGTCGAGAGAGTCAGCGGAGGAGTCCAGCGAGGCGAGCGACTTGCGAGGCGGCCTGATCTTGGAACGTCTGGTTCCCGCAGGCAACATGGCGGAGAGGTAGAAGATGTTGAAGATGAGTTGATGGTGGAGGTGTAGATACAGTACTAAAGGTTGGAGATGGGATATGAAGAGACGAGGCCAGAGAGGAGGACAGAGGGGAGTTGGGAAAGAGGTAGATGTATTTGGAGCTAGAGTTGGTTATTTTAATGGAATCGGGTGGAAATATGGTGGATAACCGGAGGCACTGAGGATGGTAGGAGTATTGGAGTGAGTGAGGTATGGAGAGTGAGTGAGGTATGGTGAAAACACGATGTATTTCTTGAGATTTCTACAATAGTGTAAAGTGATTGAGATTTCTTTAAGTGAGATTTTGAAGATTTTTATGGACGTGATATTTTATATTCCTTCACTTTTCTGTCTGCTCTGCATTCTAGTCTTCAATAGGGTGACGGAATAGACGGAATAGAGACAAAAGACGATAGAGACAACTGGGTGCAGTCAATGGGGTTCAAAATTGAGTCAGTGAGGATCAAAAGTGATGTATTAGTTGAGAGCATTATTAATTTCAGTAGATCTGACTTTAAAGCTTGAGAAGGGCCACTGCCACTGGTGATCCGGCTCAAGTCCGAGATTCGAAGATGCGCTCAGACAGAAATTCAGACCCTATTGGGAGAAGAAAATACCAGAAAAGCGGACAGTGGACTTAAAACGGGTTGCATTGTCAGAATAGAATAGATCAGTTAGTAGGAAAACGTTCGTCAAGATTAGTCTTAGATATGCAGTCAAAGAAACACCAAGAGCTCAAAGCATAATTACCTGGAATGAAATTATCCTTAGGATTTCATGGTCACATATAGCATTCATTGAAGTGTAATAATGAAGAACGGGCAATTTTAATGCCCAAAGATGAAAATTAAGTAATATTCAGAACAGACTCTCTGGGTCAGCCAGCCGTACTCACTGAATAGACAGATCTAGCGAATCAGAGAACTTCACAAAATTACAGTTAAAGAACAAGAGTGTCGACACATAGGCGCCAAGGATCTCATTGGATTCATCTATTCCTATTCCCGTTCCTCGTTCCTATGACTACATCTGAAGAGTCAAAGTCAAATGCATTAACTATATCGATGATTTCGCTTCTAAGAGAAATCCTCCAGCGCTCTTGCGTCCCAACCATAGAAATGATCAACTTCAATCCAGTGCAAGCATGACAGATTTAGACTGAGGATAACTCTCAAGTTTTGCACAATCTGTCGCCTATTTGGCAACTCACCTGATCTGGCTTCAATAATAATTACAGCATGTTCAAGAGAATGGTGATTGAAGTTTTGAAAAGATTCAGCTCGATGATTCGTTGGAGGAACCAGACTGCTCATAGACGAGCTGGCATCGTATAAGAAATTGACCAAATTGTGAGTTATAGCGGAATTGTAGAAAATTGAAATGTAGAAGAAGAAAGAATCAATTGTGGAAGAATGAATTAAAGAAGAAATTGGCGGAGATCACGACGACATTCAATCTCAATGATGAATCCTTCAAGCTCTTCAAATATCGAAATTCTCTGTGTTGATTAGTGTGATCAGTAGACTCAATTGTTAAGTAATATTAGCCGAAGTCGAGGAAGTAAAGCTTTGGAGTCTCCACATCCTCGTTCTTGCTTACAGGTGGTATAAGAACTTATCACGGAAGGCTTATCACGGTTGCACCCAAGAGGTATTCATGAACTTGGATGCTGGTAACAGGTTTCGAAATCGGAAATTTCAAGATATAAAAAGCCGAATTCTACTCGAGTCTCGATTCTCTCAATAACCATCCTCGAAATAATTAGGAGCTACAATTTTGTCATCGAGCTTGCCTCTCCGTATGATTTCCTTCACGCTGTCTGCACCTCTGAGTCACCTCGGCGAATTCGCAGGCCCCACTTACACCTTACACCGACACCTAAATCAGCCATCTGAATCAGAATCAGAAGCACTGGCTCTACACCCCACAACAGTCAGTAAGTACTCCCCAATGTTTACCATCAAGAAAACTTTCTTATTAATCAGGTCGTCGTCTGTGTAGCTCATGGTGCACGGGTCTATAGCCAGGGCCGCTAGTCACTCTTCGCTGTCACCGGGCAATCCCACCGCTCCCACCTCTCCTACCCGGACCCACACTATGGGTGCACGGGTGTCCCAGTTACAAATCTCTCCCGTTCCATTGGCCCACTCCCCGCGCCGGTACCGGCCCGGTTCCGGCATCCACCACCGGAAAAAAAAACCTATATATGCTCACCAACCTCCACCTTTCCCTACCTCACCAATATGCCTGTTTCCAACAGCCCCAGAACTTTGTACGACAAAGTGTTCGAGGACCACATCGTCCACAAGGACGAATCTGGCTCTTACCTCATTTACATCGACCGCCACTTGGTGCACGAAGTCACTTCTCCACAAGCATTTGAAGGATTGAAGAATGCCAAAAGATCCGTCAGAAGACCCGACTGTACGTTGGCTACCGTCGACCACAACATCCCCACCGACTCGCGTGTCAACTTCAAGTCCATCGAGACTTTTGTCGACCAGGAGGACTCCAAGTTGCAGGTGATGACTTTGGAGCAGAACGTCAAGGATTTCGGAGTTACTTACTTCGGAATGACCGATTCTCGCCAAGGTATTGTCCACGTTATTGGCCCCGAGCAAGGCTTTACTCTTCCAGGCACTACTGTTGTCTGTGGTGACTCCCACACCTCCACTCACGGAGCATTTGGTGCTTTGGCCTTCGGTATCGGAACTTCCGAGGTCGAGCACGTTTTGGCTACCCAAACCATCATCCAGGCCAAGTCCAAGAACATGAGAATCAGCGTCAACGGCGACTTGGCTCCCGGCATCACCTCCAAGGATTTGGTGTTGCATGTTATCGGTGTAATTGGAACTGCTGGAGGAACCGGCTGTGTCATTGAGTTTGCCGGCTCTGCCATTGAGGCCTTGTCCATGGAGGCCAGAATGTCCATCTGTAACATGGCCATCGAGGCCGGTGCCCGTGCCGGTATGATTCGTCCCGACGAAATCACCTTCAACTACTTGAAGGGCAGACCTTTGGCCCCATCTGGTGCTGAATGGGAGAAGGCCGTCAACTACTGGTCCACGCTTCATTCAGACGAGGGAGCCCACTTCGACTACGACATCAACGTCAACGCCGCCGACATCGTGCCAACTATCACCTGGGGTAACTCTCCTCAGGATGCATTGCCAATTACTGCCAGTGTTCCAGATCCAGCCACCGTTTCGGACCCAATCAGAAAGGCCGGAATGGAGCGTGCTCTCGAATACCAGGGCTTGGAGCCAAACACCCCGCTCCAGCAGATTTCCATCGACAAGGCATTTATTGGCTCGTGTACCAACTCTCGTATTGAAGACTTGAGAGCCGCAGCCAAGGTTGCCAAGGGCCACAAGAAGGCCGACAACGTCAAGTTGGTGTTGGTTGTTCCTGGCTCCGGATTGGTCAAGACTCAGGCCGAGAAGGAAGGCTTGGACAAGATCTTCGAGGCTGCCGGCTTTTCGTGGAGAGAGGCTGGCTGCTCGATGTGCTTGGGTATGAACCCCGATATCTTGGACCCGGAAGAGAGATGTGCATCCACTTCCAACAGAAACTTCGAGGGCCGTCAAGGTGCCAAGTCTAGAACCCACTTGATGTCGCCAGCTATGGCTGCTGCTGCTGCCATCAAGGGCCATTTCACTGACATCAGAGAATGGAAGTACAACACATCGGACGAGCCAGCTGTGCACATCGAGTCCAACGAGGATCAGGAATTGCAGGATGCTGTTTATGAGCATGAAAAGCAGCCAATGGAGTCCTCCGAGTCGCTTGCTGATGACCGTCTCAGAGACATTCCTCACGAGGATTCATCTGCACCAGCCGCTACTGTCGGTGGCATGGACAAGTTTGGTGTTTTGACCGGTATCACCGCTCCTTTGGACAAGGCCAACGTCGACACCGACGCCATCATTCCAAAGCAGTTCTTGAAGACCATCAAGAGAACTGGATTGAAGAAGGGATTGTTCTACGAGTTGAGATTCGAAAAGGATGCCCAGGGCAACGACGTCGAGACCGATTTCGCCTTGAACGTCGAGCCATACAGAAAGGCCGAGATTTTGCTTGTCACTGGTGACAACTTTGGATGTGGTTCTTCGCGTGAGCACGCTCCATGGGCATTGAAGGACTTTGGTATCAAATGTATGATTGCGCCATCGTTCGGAGACATTTTCTACAACAACTCGTTTAAGAACGGCTTGCTCCCGATCAGACTTTCTCAGGACGTCATTTTGAACACGTTGTACCCATTGGCAGTGGCCGGCAAGAAGCTTACTGTGGACTTGCCAAACCAGCAGATCAAGAACGCCGAGACTGGCGAGGTTTTGGTCGAGCACTTTGACGTCGAGGCATTCAGAAAGCACTGTTTGATCAACGGTTTGGACGACATTGGCTTGACTATGCAGAAGGAGGAGTACATCCACAAGTTTGAGGAGAGAAGAAGAGATGTTTTTTCGTTTTTAGAGGGTGGTTCGAGTTTGGTGAAGCCCATCAAGGGCACCAAGCAGTCCAAGTTCGGTAACCGTGCCCAGGAGTGGTGAGTGCATTCAGATAACGTCGTTAATGGAATAATAAATGAGAGCTACAGGAAGGTAGAGTCAGATAGGAATTACAAGGGACTCCCGTAGACAAGAATAAAGGCGATGATGAAAAAACGAGGTGAACAGAGCTGAACCACTCAAATTTTTTATTTTTCCCTTCGCCATGTAATTAATATATTACTGCTTATTCCTCCAGCCTATAACGGCCCAGGCTATGTACACACCATCACTCGAATAGAAGTCACCTACAACTTATACAATTACTCATTTTACCATGCACAGAATACACCCCACTTTGCTACTAATGCGCCGGTACTCACAAAAAAACGACGCAGTTCTCTTGGCAGACGCTCTCGGCCTCTTGTCGCCCCGAAGAAACGCCAAAACCCTGTCAAACAAGCTAAATCCCCATTCCTACAAGCCGCTGATCTTCACCCACCTCAGCAAGGGCCCCGTGGCCGAACACTATGACGAAATCAAAAAGGAGCTTTTGGTCGACTACAAGCTTCCCACTGTCGACCATTCGAGGCTGATGAATACCCTTCTCAAAGACCTTCGAGCAGTCAACGAGATTTCACATCGAAATGTGCTGCAGAGGAACTTATACAACCACGTCAAGACGCTTCAGAGCGAGAACGAGCTCATCGAGTTGACCAACCTCTCATATTACCAAAATAGGTTGTCTATGTCGCTTTTCACGAGATTTATGTTGAACAAGAATCTCACCGATCTTTCCCGGCTTCCTTTCAACGTGCAGAGCGTAGACAAACAGGCACTAGCGAAAAATGGATGGACGAGCGTCAATTTTGCCGAATTGAAAGTGTTGCTCATGAAAAAGTACCACGACCTCAACAAACCTCTTCTCATAGTTAAGCTATTGAAGGAGAACTTTGGCAGGGAATTTCTCCCCCTCATTCGCCTGCGGCACTTCACGCCGTTCTACGAGCGCATCGTCTGGAAGTTCTACTTCGACTATATGTCGCAGAACGAAGCGTCCTTTATTGAGTCGCTTAACAATATCCGCACCTCGTTCATGATTTGGGAGGCCTCCTCCGCCAAATTCTCGGAAATCGCCAAGGTGATGTTGGCGCACCACGAGCTCAGCGGGCTCCAGTCGTTGTTCTTGCAGCTTTGCAGCAGTAATGCAGTGGAGAAGGTGGTGTTGGCTGACTTGGTGGACGGGCGGTCGCTGGTTCTTTCGAGTCTCAAGAAGACTTCTGTGAAGTTCAAAATCTACGACGTAAAGACTACGGCATCGGAAAGCGTGGCAAACAGAGCGTTGGGTTATTCGCTCATCCACGCCATGGAAAACTTGGTCAAGGCCCATTTTGGCAACTGGCACCAGGACGTCCAGTTGGCGGCCATAATGGATCAACTAAATCAGTATCGCATCGATATGATGCACCAAGGAGTTCCCCAGCCAGACACAGAGAATATGGCGGTACTTACAAACTAGGACGTTTCATGAATTATATTAGGATCACGTTTCATGAATTATATTGGCACAACGACATCAACAGTAGCCCATCAGTCCATGATATCATCCGATGATCTGACTTGGTTGCTCGCCTACTCCGGATGTTCGCACATTTTAGGAACTAACCGACTTCGCACCAGACTCGCTATATAGCGCGAGCACTTTCACCCTTCGCCAAACGTACTCACATTCATTCATTCTGGTCAATGAAGGTCATTTCAGATAAGCAGGTGGTGACCCATCTACTTGCCACCCTCAACAAAAAGTCCATTCTTGGCGAGTACCAGCCAGCGCTTTTAGAGGCACTTTCCAACTACGAAAAGGACCCTTCTGTTTCGCCAGAAAGAACCGTCCAGCTCTCCAATACCCCCGACTCGGATACCACCCACTTGTTTATGCCATGTATTGCACCCCACGGAGTCGGAGTTAAAGTCATTTCCGGTGGACCCACCAACGGGAGGAAGGGCTTGGGGTTCCAAGGGTGTCTGATGATTCTTGATGAGTTTACGGGCGAATTGTTGGCAATTGTGAATGCAAAAGCACTCACGGCGTTTAGAACAGCGTTGGCCAGCACCTTCGGTTTGGTGAAGGCGTTTGACCCCGACCAGAACACCGAAATGCTACCAGAGTTGCTGGTTTTCGGAACTGGACCCCAAGCGTTCTGGCACATCGTGCTAGCGGCCCGGCTCTACCCTCAAATCCAGAGAATCAACATTGTGAGCCGCACTTTAGCATCTGGCCAGGCGCTTGCGGCAGAATTGGCTCTGGCCGTGGATCTGCCAGTGGAGGTGATCTCGCTTTCGGACGAAAAGGATGTGCAAGACCATGTTCTCAACAGCAGCGTGATCTTTGGATGCACGCCGTCGACAGAGGGCATCATTCTTGGCCGTTATATCAACGCAGACAGCCACAAAAGGAAGTACATCTCGCTCATTGGGTCGTATAAGCCGCACATGATCGAGCTCAATTTGGATTACGTCAAGGAGCACTACACGGGTAAGAAAACGAAGATTTTGGTTGATTCCAAGAGCCACACGTTGGCCGAGGCCGGCGAGTTGATCCAGGGCCACATTGGCGAGGACCAGTTGGTGAGTTTGGCGGAGTTGATGGCCGGCAAGGCCGACATCGATGCCTGTGTTTCGGACACCGGAGTTGTTGTGCTGAAGATCGTGGGGCTTCTGATCATGGACATTGTGATGGCGAAGTTTGTGATGGAGCGGTGCGAGGGGCTGGTGGTGAACGAGTTCTAGAGCAGTCCGGGATGAAGCTTACTGGTTGAGAGTATTCCATCCAGAGGATGAACAAGGATGTTCGGTGGGTGTCAGACGGTTTCTTAGCAGCTCATTGCTGGAAGTCACATGTCAGAGCAGATAGAGCCCATCTTATCCAGGAAGAGAATCTATGTTACCTAGTGCACAATAAATGCGTGTATAGCAGTATTATGCGATCTAACTCGAAAAGGCAATGTAGGTCCCATCCAATGAGCCAATTAGACCTATCCAATGTTCCAATTTGACATCTGTCAGGAGTCTAAGGTTTAACCCGATGTGCAGCAATAGCTAACGGTTTCTTTTTCTAGTAGTCTATGTTGTCCTATCACCGCACCTCACCTTATCTCTGCTTTATCATTGTAGTCATGCCCCACATAGCCAGCAACGTCCGGTCAAACACTATATAACTAGCCAATCCCAAAGAGATAAAGGTTGATAAGTGCTATAAAACTCCAGTTCCATATTCCACGTCCCAAAATCCAAAATCAAACCCATTTTCATCAACCCATATTACCCTGCCCCACCACCAACCTGCATACCTGCTTGTTCTCTCCAGTCTTCCACCAGCCAGTCTTCCACCAGTCTTCCACTACATCTTCTCCATGGAAAAGTCCGAACCCTTCTCTGCGTTTAACGCAAAGAAACCAACGTGGAAGGCCCGTCTCTTCTCACGCACTGCCGCTCTTTACGCAATAATCTTCTTCTTGGTGGTTTCTCACATTCACTTGTCTTGTCCAGCTCGCCATGCGTCAAAACCAAAGAAACAGAACGTTATCTTCATGGTCACCGACGGCATGGGCCCAGCATCGTTGTCGCTCGCTCGTTCGTTTAAACAACACAGAGATCACTTGTCCATCGACGACATTTTGACCATCGACAAGTATTTGACCGGATCTTCCAGAACTCGTTCGTCAAGCAGTTTGGTGACCGATTCAGCCGCCGGCGCCACCGCTTTCAGCTGTGCGCTCAAGTCCTACAACGGTGCCATCGGCGTGGATCCCCATAAGAACGCATGTGGAACCATTTTGGAGGCTTTGAAGCTAGAGGGTTACCTCACTGGATTGGTTGTGACTACCAGAATCACGGATGCCACGCCAGCAGCCTTTTCTGCTCACGCAGACTACAGATTCCAGGAGGACTTGATTGCTCAGCACCAATTGGGCGAGTACTCGTTGGGGAGAATGGTGGACTTGATTATTGGCGGCGGAAGATGCCACTTCTTGCCCGGTTCGGAAGGTGGATGTAGAGCCGACTCTAGAAACTTGGTAGAGGACGCCAAGAAGAACAACTGGACGTATGTGGGCGACCGCGCCGGCTTTGATGCTTTGGACGGAGGTAAGAACGTCCTGTTGCCTCTTTTGGGTCTCTTGGCCAATACTGATATTCCATATGATATCGATAGAGACTCGGCGGAGTATCCCTCGTTGGCCGAGCAGGTGAAAACTGCATTGACCTCCCTCAGCAAGGCCACAGAGGACTCCGACAACGGCTTCTTCTTGCTCATCGAGGGCTCTAGAATTGACCATGCTGGCCACCACAACGATGCTGCGGCTCAGGTGCGGGAAGTTTTGGCCTACGACGCTGCATTCCAGGAAGTCATCAACTTCATCGACTCCACCGATGTCGACACCGTTGCCATCTCCACCTCTGACCACGAAACGGGCGGATTGGTCACGGCCAGACAGATTTCTCCCAACTATCCCGACTACTTGTGGTATCCTCAGGTTTTGTTGAACAGCAGCCATTCTGGCGAGTACTTGGCCAAAAAGGTTGTGGAAGCCAAGAGGTCCGGTATGTTTGACGCTACCGTCTTGGGTCTGTACATCGCCAAGGAGGTGATCGAGAAGGATATGGGAATTGCCAGCTACAGCAAAGAGGAGGTGGACTCGATCTGTGATTTGAGCGACAAACCAGACCAACTCTTGTACTTCCTCAACAACATGATCTCCGTGAGGTCTCAGACGGGATGGACGACCCACGGACATTCTGCCGTGGATGTGAATATCTACACTCACACCAACTCGGACAGAATCAACGCCAAGCTATACAACCGTGCACCATACACCGGCCTCCTCGGAAACCACGAGAACATTGAGATCGGGACGTTCATGGAAAAGTTGACCGGGGTGAATTTGCACAAGATCACCAAGTTGGTACAAGGCGCCAACAAGCAGGAGGCATCCATTCAGGAGATCAACAAGGAAGATATCCACTTCCAGGCAATGGAATGGAACGTCGAGTAACTACGTTAGGTTCTTTTAAGTCTATCAAGTTGCTATTAAAATGTCTATCAAACAGGTATTAAAATGGTTGATATATCATGAATATGCGCCTAGTCCAATTTGACGGTGTAATCACCACCGCAAAGTTTGGCACGCAAACGTGCTCCAAATTTGTAGAAGCCAAAAGGAATTAGAACCATGGCCAACGACACAAACGCCAAGAGCCAACTGGCCCACTGAAGACCCAAGCCCTCATACATTTGCGTGACAAACAATGGGAAGGCAGCACCGCCAGCACTTCTCAAGAAGACCTTGGTGGCCAACGCTGAGGCGGCGTACTTGGCGTAGGTGTCAATAATGTAGTTGTTCAAGGAGTAGTAGATCAACACCATTCCGTATCCAAATGCTAATCCAGACAGCGCAGGGCCGACCCAGATGATGTGTTTGTAGGAAGTTGCACCCAAGATGAAAAGAGCAATGCATGGGAAGGGAGAACCAATCATGGCGCCGATGAGTCTGTCCTCAGGAGTAGGAGCTCTTTTTTTGGTCATGGCCAAGTACCTTCTCTCCAAGATAGGAGTGGTGAGCACGGCAAAGAAGGCACCGATAAGAATAGGTATGTACATCATTCCGATTTTGTCGTCACCGAAGCCGTACAAGGTGCTGAAGATGTAAGGGTATGCAAAGAAAAACGCATACAACAAGGCATAGATGAGAGCCACGAAGCCACACACAAGGTCCAACGCTGGTTCCTGGAAGATGAACTTGATAGGTCTGAACAAGTGCTCGTTGAGCAACTCGGAGAAAGTCATGGGTTTGGCCTCCTGCTCAGTCATGATCTTTGGGTTTCCGGTCTCTTTTCTCAACTGTACGGCTCTCCTCTTCAAAATCACCGGCGCATACGTCTCTGGAATCAACGAAAGAAGAATGCACATGACTCCAGCGAACGCCATGTTCAACCACACCATGATGTCGTATCTCTCGGTGTTGACACTGACAAATCCGTTGACGATACCTCCGAGAACGGGGCCCGAGTACGGGCAGAAGGAAAAGTAGGCAATGGCCAATCCTCTGGTGTCAGTGTGGATATCCACAAGACTGGCACCAACAATGGTCAACGCAGAAGACGAAAACACCCCCAACAAGAAACGACACACCAACACCCCTCCAATATTGGGCGACAACGCCACGGGAATGTTGAAGATGGTGTACAAGAAAAATGATATGAAATACACGGGCCTTCTGCCGATCTGCTCAGATAGCGGAGCCCACACCAAGGGCCCGACAAGGAAACCTATCACCATTAAGGAAACGGTCAATGTCGACACCTCGGTGGACACATGGTACTTTTTGTTGATGGTGGGCAAGCCGCCGGCCAATGAAGAGGAGCCATAGGCAGCGCTGATCACTCCGAGTGACAATATTATAGTGTACAGCCATTTGACCCACATTGGCCAATTGTGCGGGTTACCGGGATCATTGAGTTGGAAAGTAACAAACTCGATTTCCGGATCTAGCTCGTCCAGCTCGTATTCGCCTTCTGATTCGCCTGTTGAAGACACAACTGTCTTGATTCTGCCCAACGAGGCCAATGTCTGTACCGGAACCAATCCGGTTTCGGTTTCTAGAGTATATTCTTCCGGGAACATTGGATTTCTCACGGGCGGAGCGATGATGTCGGGCATAGGCGCGGTGCTGCCGACCCCCAAGTCTTGAAGCGACTTGGCGGTTTCGGTCCTAGTTTTTGTGAGATGGTTACCATTTCTTTCTGAAGCGGTGGAAACCCGCGACATGTTGCCTGACATGATCGACTGCTCATCATCAGGCTTGGTATACTGGTGAGGAACGTAGTCCTGCAGAGATAGCGAGGGCGTCGACGAGTTGTGAGAGTTCATTGTGGATGTTAGAGTTGATTCACGAGACTTTTCACCCCATACTTATATGTCGTTGCTATTAGTGTTCCATGGAATCGCTCCACTGGTAGCCGTGCGGAACTGCATGTCGTCCTGCAGATAGTCCCGGATAGTGTTCCGGCGGCTGCGAAACGGTGGCTGATTGTACATATTGGACTGGGGCTTCCGCGGAACCCGGCTACGTGCAGGTTATCTTCGCTTGTTCGGATAAAGTAGATTATGGCAGGCAACGTTTGTGGCTGATGGGATACTGGAGCTATCTACAGGACGAGATAGCCTTCTAAAGCAACGTGTGGGACCCTGGTGAGGGGCAACCTTGTCACTGCATCCGGGGGAATTAACGTTTAGTCATCCTTGTTTGCGGTATGAGAAGCTTGCTAGTTAGTCACGTGATAGCAGGTCGTGGAGTGATAACCATTATCCAGACCACGCACCGTCACATCAACATAAAGTATCACCTGTACCTCTTTACGCAACACCTACAGGATTCTAAAAATACACACAATCTTATCGATTCCGTTATGCTATTCCGTCGTACTCCAATGCCATGAACCACTAGTTGGCCAACTTCTGCTTCTGAAGTACCACCCCAATATTGTACATCTGCTTGTTACATCTTCTTCCCACAAATGGATTGCGCAATGCTTCCTTCTTGCACTCTAATAATGCCTGCTTCAACTTCTCCACCGACTCGGCAGCCAACTGGAAATGGAACGCGATGCGTCCTCCCATCAACTTAATTCCGTACTTCTCTCCCAATGCAACCAACAAGGCATCGTCCATCTTGTTCTTTTTAAGGTCAACAAAAACAAAATTCGTGTCCACAGGCAGCTCAAGCGCAATGTTGTGTTTCTGGCAGAACTCTCCGACGCTGCGGGCGTACTGGTGTCCAATTCGGATCTTTGTGACGTTCTCTTGAAGTGCTGTGAGCGCCATAAGTGCGTTGATACCATTCTGCCGTATTCCTCCTCCACACTGCTTCTTGAAGTGGTTGGCTTTTTCGATGTAATGGCGGTCGCCCACCAAGATCGATCCGATTGGTGCACCTAAGGACTTTGACAAGCATAACGAAACTGAGTCAAAGTACAGGCAGTATTCTTCAATGGACACTCCGGTCTCCACTGATGCATTGAAAAGACGAGCTCCATCCAAGTGAAGCCGTATGTCGTGGTCTTTGGCAAATTTCAGGATTCGGGCAATCTCCTCAATTGGCATAATCATGCCATGCAATGTGTTTTCCAAGCTGATCACCTTAGTAGGAGCAGCATGGATGTCTCCGTCCGAAGGCGTGAAGTTCTCCAAAATGTCTTCCAACGTCAAATAATTTCCATTCTCTGGAACTAATGGATGCACCATGGCCTGCGACAATGTAGCGAGTCCTCCAGCCTCGTGCAAGAATACATGGGCACGATAGTCACACAAGATGGAGTATGGTGGCTGCACCAAATTTGCTCGGAGACCAATTTGATTGGACATCGTTCCGGAAACACAAAAGAGGGCAGCCTCCTTGCCCGCCATCCGAGCCACTCTGGCCTCCAATTCCAACGTTAATGGGTCTTCTTTGTACACCGAGTCTCCGACCTGTAGCGAGCCATCGGTAAGTCCGCGCACCACCGCATCTTTCATGGACTGGGTGGGCACCGTGAACGTATCACTACGAAACTCGTTGTAAGTGGGGTAAGTAGCTTCGTCGATCGTCATTTAAGAACAAGCGTTTCAAATCAATGTCCAGATATTTCCACTTTATATGGCGGCGATGACTAAGACAATGCCGATCGGTCTGTGTGCAGAATAGGATGACAATTGAAATGCCAGTTAAAAAAAGACAATAGGGAAAGGAGGCAAAGTTCTTCGTCTAAAAAGGAAAAATTGGGTAGAAGTGGCTGTTTGGCGGGGAAAATGGGCGGCCAACATTGGGTATTCGCGCCTCCGGAATCATTCTGGATGACGCTAAAGTTTCCAGTCTCCACTCTGATGATCCATGACTGAACACCGCCGGTAGCCGAAGGGCATAGAAAAGGTGCGGGGCAACCGTTCCGAGACATATTAATGCCGGTCGCCACACAGGACCAGACCTTGAAAGCTGCGCGGTGCCACGCCCGACCAAAATAGCCATAAATACCATGCCGCGAGCGGAAGGTAACACCGGGTGACTCCTGCACTTGCGTCCAAAACCACCGTTCCATTGCAGTCATCAGTCTGATCAGATGGAGGAGTGTAGTGTCATCGTGGACAGAAGCGGTAAAGGATGGGGAAAACACACAGAAAAAGACGTCGTAGTGAATGTCAAAATGAAGGCACAGATACGTAGCAAAATAGATCAACATTGGGGTCATAAATCGCACCATTCGGTCGCAAGTGACTCACCACTGAGTACTACCAATGACTCACTCGTCTTCAAAAGCTTGTGTTAATGTGCTCATTCTTATCCTTTTTTGGGGAGAACGGCAGGAAGTCAGTTCCAACGCCCACACTTGGAGATCCCTCTCCTCTTGCTGGCTCAGTTCGCCAAAGTTGACTGGCGCTGGACACTGTTCGGTTGTGACTGTTGGCCGTGCTCATGGGCCTGTCCAGCCAAATACTTGACGATGGAATCTGCGACGAGTTCGAAGAAAGCATGAGATTGTTGAACAAACTGTCATGAGTCACCTGGGGCACCTGGATCTGAGGCTGAATGAGCTGGTTCTGTGGAGCCTGGGCTCCACCAATATTGTTTTGGCTGTGCAAAGGATAGAGCTCCATGTTCCCAGAAGAAGGCAGGAGCGAAAGACCCAGGAAGGTGCGCCGCGAGTCCAAGAAATTGTTCTGGCTCGCGTTGTTCCAGAGATTGGGTTGCACAGGTTGCACCGGCTGTCTGTAGCTTTCGGGAGTAGTAGACCTGATACTATACATATCATCGTAGGGAAAGCTCTGGCGGATGTTTTGGGCGTACTGTTGCATCGAAGACAGTGGAATCGACAGCTGAAGGGTCAGATCCAAGTCATTTTGCACATAGCTTGCCGACGACCCAGAAAGGCCCATGGGCAGTGGTAACATCGAGTAGGCATTGTCTGAAAATGGAAACGTGGGACCATTTGAGTTGGCGTTGTCGAAAGGTGCATTCTCATAGGAATTTTCGGCATAAGGCTGGTTCACGTAGGCATTCTTGTAGGAGGTGTCGAGTTGCGGCTCGTAAGCATTGGACTGCTGATATGCATTGGACTGCTCCTGGTACTGCTCTGGGTATTGTTCCGGGTACTGCTGCAGGTAATTCGCCTCATAGGTATCTGGATACCTGAAGTCGTTGAGGTTGGCATCGCCATACGCATTTCGGTAGGTCTGGTCCTGAAAGCCACTTTGGGCTCCAACGAAATCATTTGTTTGGAGTGGCTTGCTCTGGAAGTTACTGTCGGAAACGTTCACAGACTCGGACCCATCGCCATAAACTGCTCCCGTGCTCTCACTATACTGGTGCATGGGCTGATACGCATCTCTGGGAAAATCGGTAGCTATGGCAGAGTTCAGAGCATTGGCCGAGTTGACAACAGAAACATTCGGAGAATTAGTGTTCACAGCATTATATTGTGGCGAACCTAACTCCTTAGCGTCTTCATAAATCTGGCTGTAGTTGTTGCCCCAGGTATCGCTGACTTCAGGAGGAGGAGAAGGAGACGCAGAGCCCTCGTCAACAAGCACATATCCTTTCTTCCGGATCGGCGCCTTTCCGATAGCGTTTCCAAATCCTCCGAACTCAACGCTGGCCTGGTAATCGGTGAGCTTTTGGGGTTCATAAAATTTGTCCTGGCTAGCTCTCAACATCTCCACTGAGTTTTGGACAGACACAAATTTCCGAATAGCAGCTCGAAATGCGTCTTTCCACGACATTTCCATCGCCTCCACAATCTTGATTTCCCGATCGAAATCCTCTGCCCATTCTGGCTTGTAGCCGTAAATCTTTCGCAAGACCTCTGCCCCCAATTTTGTCAATGAATTATCACGAGTGAAAATCTCCCAAGAACCAACAATGGTTTCTGAAGGTTCGGATGCTGAAGGTAAAGTTGGTGGGGTGACAAACTGATCCACCAAAGAACGAAGCGACAGAACCATAAGACTGACGTTTTTTCGTTCACTCTTGAGCTCCTTGACCCGATGTTCGAGAGACACAATGGTTTCCTTGTTGGAGCTGATTTCGCCATAAATCTCACCGATTTGCAAATCTACCTTCGTCTTCTCTGCTTTCGACGTGTTCACCACATGCTGATGTTTCTCACGAAGCTTAGCTGCTTTGGCACGAAGTTCTGCGAGCTTATTGACGTGCAAGTTACGCGACGTTTCGTAGTTGCGGAGCTGCTTGGAGAGCTTCAGTTTCTCGAACGCGAGCAGATCCTTCTTGTTCTCCAAATCCTTCACATCCAAGCCCTTTTTGGCCCTCACATCCGAACCCTCCTCCAACTCTTTTCTGTAGGCATCGAGGTCATTCTTCAAGCGTGCTTCCTCCTGCTGTTGGTGGTCGAGGAGAGCATCGATGGCTTTGGTCACACGAGAAAGCTCATTCTGGAAAACATAGAGGTACTCGGCCAAAACAGCCTGGTCCGTGACTCTAGCGACCTCTGCCGCCGTTAAATCAAGCGAGTAGTTGGTAAAAGAGCTCTTGTGGGAAGAACTTGGGAGATCCACCTCTTTAGCCACGGAGAAAGGCAAGGCTTGTGTTTTGTTCTTGGATTCCTTATTGGCAAGCGTTCGAATGTAGACGGCGGGAGATTGCGAGCGAAAATTGCTGATGGCATTAACAGCCAAAATTTGGATTCGATAGAGGGAGTCAGGCTCCAAATTGCAGAGTTTGACCGAGGTTTGCGCCAAAGTGCCGGCATCTTTCCCATTGACCAACAACACATAGAAAATATTCTCATCCGGAAGGATTTCGATGTCCCAGTGCAACACTATGTGGGAGGCAGCCAACTGGTCGACGCATACGCTGGGAATATGAGGGATATCCACGTTCAACTTGCGGGCTAGACGTTCAGCAGGTGTATGTACAAGCTGGTAACATCTAAAAGCCAACCAACAGAGCGAAGGAATCACCGTGAGGAGAATTTCGAGCATGATGAAATCCTAGCAGGGGAGATTTTTGGAAATATCACGTCGTTAGTGCTCCTTGGTTGCTATGGCGGTGTTGGTGAAGAGTAAGTTTGTGATGCTAGATCAAGTTTTTTTTTGTCGAGGTTGGACTGCGAAAACTGGGGAAAACTTGACAGTTGCATAGAATGGTTTGCGCCAGCAAGAAAAGGCGAAAGGCGAAGAGAAATCCGGCAAATACACAAGAGCTTGGATTTTATAGTTCGGGTGTTCTTATTTTTTTATGTGAGAGTTTGGATGTGGGATGGCGCTGTGAAGAGAAATGGTTGCAAAGTCCAGAACACTGTGACTCCGAGACACTGAAAAAACGGTTTTTCCTGTCTTGCTTCAACGGCAACTGCTGTGGTTCATTAACCGCATTGAAAATGGACAAATTACTGCTCTCACGAGACCACCCCTTCACGTCACAACACCACCGTCCGTTTTAGTTGCTCATCCTAGCGTCTTTGCTTCCTATTTTCTTCCTCTGGTTGCAACACCAGCAAGAACAGCATTGAAAATACCCAAAAGCAAAAATGGCCCAAATACCCAACGGTCGCTCCACCGACCCCCGACAATCGCAATTACCAAAATTCCCACCCCTCCACACAAACTGTACAATCCGCTGATGCTTCCAATCACCCGATGCTCGCTCCGTTCGGCCGTCTGGCCAATGGTGCTCACAATGCTCATACTGGCGATGATGGTGCCAATCTGTGAAAGGCCCATCAAGCTCACCAACACAAAGCAAGTGACCGTGCGGGGATCATATGCTCCACTTCCGCGGCCCACAAGACACAATCCGAATGCTCCGAACATGCCACAAGCAGAAGCAGCCGAAAGGGTGGCACGCGACCCCAATCTCTTGGAGTCCACCAACGCTCCCCAAAGTGGCGACGAGATCAATGCAACTGTCTGGGCCACACCAGTCAAAATTGCCAGAAACACGTATCCATCGTAGCAATTGTTCCCCAGAGGAAGTTCATCCAGCACAAGTGCACTGTTTGCTGGGTTCTCCGCTCCACACTGTCCATCGTTGTAGTAGAATTTGTACACCATCAAAGGAATGAAGACAGCAGTAGCCACAGTGGTCGACCTCGATACGAACGCTGCGACATATGCTAGCTGGATCCTTGGATTA
Source organism: Sungouiella inulinophila (assembly GCA_030562885.1). Lineage (NCBI taxonomy): Eukaryota > Fungi > Ascomycota > Pichiomycetes > Serinales > Metschnikowiaceae > Sungouiella > Sungouiella inulinophila. Next base: position 246,866 of record JAKUAG010000002.1, read on the forward strand.
CTCTTGGAGGCTGCCAAGCCCTCCTTGAGCAACTGAATATAGGTGGTGTCAGGCAGCTCGTGGTCGGGGCTGTGGCCGCTCAGGCGTCTCTGTTTCACACAATCGTAGGCAAACGTGAACACCACGAGTCCGCACACAACTGCAAAGCATCCTAAAATTGAGTACGACAACTTCAAGCTTTCGCTGCTTGTTAATTCGGGATTCCAGGTGCTCAAACGCACAGGTAAGGTGAGAAAGCACAGCACCGAGAAAACCGCACCCAATCCGGTGGAGATCCCAAGCGTTGCTGCCAACGACCCGTGTTTCTTGTTGGTCTGCTGAGTACGACCTACCTCAGAGTGGCTATCATGTCCGTGTCTTCCGCCGTAGTCCTCTTGGTTGTTTTGCGCAATTCTTCCCAAGAGTCGCTCGCCTCCGTCAACGTTCCAAAAAGCCATGGAGTCCCAACGGAAATCCGAGTTGTTGACCTCATGGAGCATCACAGTGACAATACTCATGCATCCAGAAACCCCCACGGCGAAGATGGCTCTCCAAAACCAGAGGTCTGGGAACAATTCCCTGGCAGCTTTTCCGTAGCCTAAGAGAGAGACTGCCAACACCGCAAACGACACCAATTCAAGGATTCTAGAGCCCGACGCAACCCCTTTGCGCTTCCACGCCCATCCGTTGATCCGGTCATTCAAGGTACCCAAGAGTGGCGCCACAACAACTGCCACAAGTTCATCTACAGCACCTAACGTTCCTATTGCTGAGCCAATCCTCTCAGGAGCTATGCCAATGACATCCGAGAGGTAAAATGGCTGTGTTGCCAGTAGGAAGACCACGAGGGATATGCATGAGAACCCTGCCGCGTTCAATACAAGCAAATTACGTACTTTATAGTTTGGATTAAGAAAGGTCATGGTAGCATAGAGTTAGTAATGAGAAAGCCGATAATGTGGAGACCCTGCAGGTGGGTGTACCCCATAGAAGGTGATGTAATCGATAAAGCCGTTATCACCCGATGTCTAATCCGGATCACTCCATTGGGATCACTCCGTTGGGGTCTACTAGTGCCGTTTGTATCAGGATGCTATTCGTAAATACAAAGAAAAAAAAAAAAAGGAAGAAAAAACTTCTAACTAGTTCTATGATGGCCTAGTTCTCACCATTCATCTCAAACCAGAGCCATTTTCGCCAAAGCTCTCCTGCTTCGTAGATGATGCTATCCATATAATCGTAAGTGAACACGTACTCCGTGGCGGCTGCTCCGTTTGCCTTGTCTTTCTGCTCCTGGTACTGCTTGTACTTGTCACTGAGGTTATAAGACTTTGCAGGAAGCCTGGAGAGAAAGGTTCGGATCTCATGCTGGTCCAACTCCACCAAAGTGTTCTCCTTGGCCTTCAAAACAGCAATCGACACAAACAATAGTTCAATATGCGGGTCGATCTTCGAGAATGGAATCACTTTGTTGAAGAACTCGTCGCAAGACGATGAGGTAGCCAGCGAAGACGGCAATGTCACCAGGTTTTCTGCAGACGACGGAGGCGAGTTGTTGATATGCAAGTCATTGATCAAGTCTTTGAACGAGTCGTCCTTAACAAGGCTTGGCAGCACTTCTTCGTAGTCCAAGGACCAGAAGGCATCGGGCCCCAATTTATCTAGAAGATCGTTCTCAAGGTTGAGTTTCTCCGAGTAGTAATTGGCACTGCCCTCTGACTTGCGTTTCTGCAAGCGCCAACCAATCAAAAGGTCCCAAACACGGCCTCTATCGACGCGAGACCACACCTTGGATCCGCAGTACTTGAGCCACCAAATCAACCACTCGTCGTCGTGCAGACCAAACTTGTTGAGAATCAGCTCCTCCTGGAAATACAGCGAGAGCTCGGGCAACAATCTCTGGAACACGTAGATAAAGAAAGACACGCGCTCCTCGATGGTGCCTCCATTGGTAGGCAAGGTGGACTTGTTGATTTTGACCTTGCCGGTGTTTTCACGCTTGTTGGCCATTTCCGGCGAGTGCAAAAGCACCAAGGCGAGCCGCTCAAACACCTCATGGAACTTCATGGTGGAGATATGGCCGTCTTCCACCATTTCGTTCAAAAAGTCCTGCAAGTCAGGCACTGAGTCAATGTAGGCCTCGTAGTCGTCAAAGACAGACCCGATGCACGTGTGCGAGCTGGAAGACACCTCACGGCCTAGAAGCACCCACAGTGTGTTTGGTATAGGTGGGAACCACTCAGCAAGCCCCAACGCTATCCATGTGAGAGCCAGGTCGTACTTGATGATTTTGCCCCACTTGGTGACGAACTTGAACACGGCTCTCTCCAAAATATCGAACACACGCAGCTCGGTCTGCGAGAACGGCTCCTCGGCAGACGAGTAGGCAATGCCATGCATGTATCTTCTCAAATCCTTGCGGATTCGGCGCAGAAGTTGCAGGTCCTGGTCATCCGACTCGGACTCTGGCGACGCTCTCTCGTTCTCAAAGGAGTCCGGCTGGATAAACGGGTTCACCACAAAGGGGTGGTGTTTGAGCAAAATGGGCCACACTTTGAACCGGAGAAATGGAGGCACGCCCTTTTGGCGGGCCAATAACGCAAGCCCATGGGTGTTTTTCTCCACGATGTAGCGCTGGAACTGGACGAACACGTCTTTGTCGTAGTTGAATGCGGCTGCGGGGCGGGCGCAGCTGTCCGACCCGGTTGACGATTTCCTGCTGGATTGAGAAGGCTCAGGAAGGGACATTGTGGATGTCTAATACATTTTCAACGATGAAAGGTGAGAAAAGAAGGGAAAAAGGAGAAAGAAGGAAAAGGTGGTGCTTTCAGGGTATATTGAAATCCTTAGAGAATCGCTGACTCCGAAAACGGGAGACTGTGGGAAGAACGAGTGGTCTGGCAGTAGAAACTGTGGAGGATCTTTTTTTCGTTCTATGCCGGTGGGCCGTCTTCTGAGCAGTTGTCTGATTGAGCAAGTGAGCGCACGAGCCGCGGCGATTGGCGGAGGGGCCGCGCCCTAGAAGGCCGGAGGAATGAAATGGGGGGGTTGGGTGAAAAAGGTTAGCTGCTAAGGTGAACTATTTTGTTATGAAGGTGAAGTTCGTTTTGTGTTTTTTTATTCTCCATTCTCACTTTTTGCTTTGTTCTACTTTCTCTGAGATTCGCACTTTCCTCGGTTTTCGCCTCATCTCGCATTTCTCAACATTCTCAATTTGTCTCGTGTCAGTGTCGCTGTTATCGCTTTTCTAATTTTTCTATTCAAAATCTCCTTTCTCACTCTCCGTCTCACCGTCTCCGTCTCCCAGGGCCTCGTCTCTCCTTGCCCCTTGCTCTTTCCTTTTTTTTTTTAATGTGCCCCCTCTTTGCCTCCGGGACGTCAACCCTGTGAATACAATTTTCGCAGGCAAACAACCTTCTCTGCATTTCACACTCTCACACTTCACCTCACACTCCAACCAGCAAACGGTTTATTTTCAACCAGTCACCAACATATTCCACCGATTCGCCGTATTATTCGTAAATTCTACATCTGAGGAGATTCCGTAAGTCCGCTCGGCCGCTGTAGTTGCCGACTGAGGCAATTCTCCGCCGCTCGATTGTTAAGCGATACACCTGCACAGGGCAGCATGTGGGCCGGTGGAACCGAAGGTTATAAGACAATAACCAGTATATATAATAGTCCGCATCGTCAGGAGAAAACATCGGCAACATTACCGCAAGTAGTGGAAGCACTTGGACATTTGCTTTGGGATTTTGATTCCACTTCAGAACTTTTGTTTTCTCAGCGGCGTCACTGATAAGAGAGCAAGCGGCCCAATCCGGATAAGATAACAGTGTCAGACGCAATTGCCTGAAACACGAATTCAGCCACATATTGACGGGAGTTACTCCAACTTCGAAAATACGACGCCACCCAACGTCGTTGAGAAAGCCGCTTCACCCTCTTCATTGTGCCAATATGGTCAATCTCTTCCATTTCAGCAACTCTGCTGATGCCAAAATCAGATGCGCCATCAACAACGAGCCTCTAGGCCCCTACAACAAGGAACTCTTGGATCTTTCCAACATCACATACAACCCCAAGGCTCTGGCCGTTGTGGAAGATGTTCTCCGAAAGAAATTGGGCCGCATCATTTCGGCAGCAGAGAAACCTAGGCGACTGAGCTCGGTTTCGCGATTATCGATGGGCCGGTCGCAGTCAGTGGGCGGAGGCAGCCAATTTCGAGGGCCACCGACTCTGCCCACCAAAAATATGTCCATGAGAAGAGCAACATCCGTACACATCACCAATTCGGCGGACACAAAGTCAGATTTGGTGGTTTTGAAGTGCTTGACGGTGATTGTCTATCTCTGCCAATACGGATCGGGTCTGTTCATCAACTGGCTCCGGTCAGAGTACCGCGACATGATTGTGCCTCTCGGAAGGTTGGCCTACCACCCGCAGTATCTGAACGCCATTTACCTGAAGATTTCGCTAATTGTCAAGTATTGCGAGGACGACGACGAGTTGGCGTCTTCTCGCAATTCGTTGGACGAGGTGCGGAGAGAGATTCGTCCGGGTATCGTGGACCATTCTGTCAAGGTGAAGCGAACACTGAGTCCTGTGCCGCAGTTGGCTAGCTTCACTATGGAAAAGATGGGAAAGAAGTCGTTGGTGCATTAATCTGGAGCTTTGCTGGCCATTCGGTGATTAGCGCTAAATGGATGGCTATTTATTGTGTGTCTCTTTATTGTGTGGCCTAATGTATGGACTTGTGTGGCCATATGAGACTGAGGTATTTATTATGTTGAGTGATTCCATGGATTTTCCCGAGGGCACCTAGCATGTTACGACGTTATGACATTTTAAGCTGTATAGGAAAAAGGTAATGAAGGAATCGAGAAAATAAAGAAATTACGAAGACGAGTGCCTACGGTGATTCTGGACCCTACGCTGATTCTGGTTTAGTGACTTTCTATTAGTCTGTGACTTCCTATTAGCCTGGAAATTAACCAGAGACAGGCATGTGAACCACGGGGTCACTATGTAAATACAGCCTAGATGTATCGACCCGGTAATAGCAAAAAGGAGGCGGGACTTTTAAGTCACCCAAAAATCACTCATTTGTAAACACAGGCCATTCGATTTGAGAAGCTGACCAACCCTGTGTGTTCTCGGAACTTTTCTCAATTTCTCAATTCCCCATAGTGCGCACCTCCACACTCTCTGTCACGCCTCATGGAACATTCGATCACTAAATAGGTGCAGCAGGGGCAAAAAAGAGAAAAGATCTCTATACTCCGTACTGCCCGGGGACCACACACTGGAACATCCTAAAACATTCCGGACTCCTCCACCCTCTTTCTGTCCATTTCACTACGGCCCCTATGTTTTGACCGCCTTAACGTTTTGCTGGCCGTCATTGCTTTTTGCGATTGTGTCAAAGTGCGGCCCGCCGATTACCCGATAGGGACCCGCAGCGTTGCTTTTTCCCACTTGCGTGACATACTAACCGCAAACACGTGACCCAGCCGCGCACCCCTATCTGGTTATATATAAGGGGGGCAAACTACCGCCACAACGTTTTCTTTTCTTTCTCATCTAATTCAATATACACAATGCAAATCTTCGTTAAGACTTTGACCGGCAAGACCATCACTTTGGAAGTTGAGTCTTCCGACACTATCGACAACGTTAAGTCTAAAATCCAAGACAAGGAAGGAATTCCTCCAGACCAACAGAGACTTATCTTCGCTGGTAAGCAGTTGGAAGACGGAAGAACTCTTTCCGACTACAACATCCAGAAGGAGTCCACTCTCCACTTGGTGTTGAGATTGAGAGGTGGTATGCAGATTTTCGTCAAGACTTTGACCGGAAAGACCATCACTTTGGAAGTTGAGTCTTCCGACACTATCGACAACGTTAAGTCTAAAATTCAAGACAAGGAGGGTATTCCACCTGACCAACAGAGACTTATCTTCGCTGGTAAGCAGTTGGAGGATGGCAGAACTCTTTCCGATTACAACATCCAGAAGGAGTCCACTCTCCACTTGGTGTTGAGATTGAGAGGTGGTATGCAAATCTTCGTCAAGACCTTGACTGGTAAGACTATTACATTGGAAGTTGAGTCTTCCGACACTATCGACAACGTTAAGTCTAAAATTCAAGACAAGGAGGGTATTCCACCTGACCAACAGAGACTTATCTTCGCTGGTAAGCAGTTGGAAGACGGAAGAACTCTTTCCGACTACAACATCCAAAAGGAATCCACTCTCCACTTGGTGTTGAGATTGAGAGGTGGTATGCAGATTTTCGTCAAGACTTTGACCGGAAAGACCATCACTTTGGAAGTTGAGTCTTCCGACACTATCGACAACGTTAAGTCTAAAATTCAAGACAAGGAGGGTATTCCACCTGACCAACAGAGACTTATCTTCGCTGGTAAGCAGTTGGAAGACGGAAGAACTCTTTCCGACTACAACATCCAAAAGGAATCCACTCTCCACTTGGTGTTGAGATTGAGAGGTGGTATGCAGATTTTCGTCAAGACTTTGACCGGAAAGACCATCACTTTGGAAGTTGAGTCTTCCGACACTATCGACAACGTTAAGTCTAAAATTCAAGACAAGGAGGGTATTCCACCTGACCAACAGAGACTTATCTTCGCTGGTAAGCAGTTGGAGGATGGCAGAACTCTTTCCGATTACAACATCCAGAAGGAGTCCACTCTCCACTTGGTGTTGAGATTGAGAGGTGGTATGCAAATCTTCGTCAAGACCTTGACTGGTAAGACTATTACATTGGAAGTTGAGTCTTCCGACACTATCGACAACGTTAAGTCTAAAATTCAAGACAAGGAGGGTATTCCACCTGACCAACAGAGACTTATCTTCGCTGGTAAGCAGTTGGAGGATGGCAGAACTCTTTCCGATTACAACATCCAGAAGGAGTCCACTCTTCACTTGGTGCTTAGATTGAGAGGAGGTCAATAATTTTTTTCGTGCTCAAGTACTATATAGGATATAAATACAAACTTGGCGGGGAATGTTTCCATTGTAAATCTATTTGTAGGTTGTATGGTGTTCACACAATTACTTGATCTAGCTCGTTGAGGACAACGCTAGATGTCTCGGAAATTTTTAGTGACTTTATCTTGTCTAGCACGAAGTAGCCCAATGGCACCTGTCCGTTTGCTTTGAAGATGTCAAGAATCAACTTCGAGTTTCTGGCAAAAATGATCACATTCTTCTGCAATCTGTATGGCTCCTCAAATTGGACAACAGTCTTGAAGCCGTCTGCGAGAGCCTTCAATTGGTCGATATGAAAGTCGACGTCCAGAACTGATATTGGGTCCAAAATTTTCTTGATGAACTCGTTATAAGAGAAGCAGGTTCTCCACGACAACTCATGGCCACTTTCTTTAAACTTCTTCATGGATTCAAATCCGAACTTCAACAAATCTAAATTGATATTGGAGATGTCAATGGCGTCAAAGGTGTTACCAATATATGATAAGTAAAGTTCTTCCACGGCCACTGCAATTTGACTCTTATGGAGTTTGGAGTCGGAATGACCCATATCAATGTCAACATCTTCAAAATAGTCATCTGTCTCAACATCTGACATAATCTCAATGTATATGTAGATAAGCTCTTTGTTATCGGAGAAAGCTTTGATGAAGTTTCCAATATCTAAAATGACTTTCATCTGGTAATGTTTGTTTCGACGTTTTGCTTCGGTAGTCACAGTACGCTCAACTTGCTTCAAGATGTCCTCGTGGGATCTCAAGAAGTCGATCTTCTTCAACGCAAACGTAATCAATGCCTTGAAGACGACCTCTTTTCCTGACCAAGATTTTCCATGGCATGAATCCAAAATGATTGTAATCAATCTTGTCGCTTCTCTTTCCGAGTCCACATCGATAGCCGTACACATGTCAGCAATGGATCCAGCAATGATCTTTCTTATTTCGTAATTATTGGACTTACCATACTTCTCACAAAGTTGGCAAATCTCCTCGAAATAGTGCTTTATGGCACTGTTACCACTGGAGCTCTCGATCCATTCCTTCTCAAACACATCCTTGATCGATTCATCAATATCATGTCTACCAATGAAAGCCAAAGGCAAGAACGCAGAAGCCACTGCTTCGAATCTGTCTGATCCACAGTATCTACTCACGGCTTCAGAAGCAACCCCAGCAAGGAGTCTAGAGTTCTCATCTCCAGATTCAAAGTAAAGGCCCTTGATTTTGTCACTGTAAACAAGCACCGCTTCAATTGATGCAATCTTGCAACAATAACCAGCGGCGGCTGCATAAGACGACGAGATGGTTGAGTTACGATCACCAAGCTGTCCAACACAAATCTCGAGCAATTTGTCTCCGTATGGTATAGTAATGGCATAATGCTTCGTAATAAGACTGACAATCACTCTGCTTCCACATACTTTGGAAGGTAAACCAACCGACTTCTTGACACACTTGCGAAGCAGCTGGACGGTCTCAGCCATCAACAGTTCATCAAGTAATCCCAAGATTTGCTCAACAGCATCCATCATTGGAGAATGGCCCAAGCTTTGAAGCCTCTTGGCATCCACTTCGCTGCTCTTGAGATTGTACTTGTCGGCATTTAACACCAAATAGTTCACAATCTCAGGCTCGAGTGTAGACATAAGTTCAACAAAAATTCCTAGCAAATGAGGTACATGAGGCTTCACTGCTTTTCCTCCAGTCTTGCATAACTTCAAAATTGTCTCCAAAGCGAAATTACGAATATCTTCAGCATCGCTCAAGAGGCCCTTGTTGCCCAAGAAAAATGGAATCAAATTGTTAAGGACTTCGGTGGCTTTTGACTCCGTAACATTACCTGTTGTCACATCCGCAGTACGAATAACAATTCTTGCTAGGGTCTTCGCCAAATGATTTCCTTCCTTTCTCACGCTGACCTTTATATCATCCATGGCACGGAAACTCATATTCCAAATTTCTTCCAATCTCGATTCGTATTGCTCCAATGACTGTGTCTGAAGAAGTTCATTCAATGCAGCGGCACTGGCTTGACGAACCCTCCACTCCTTGCTGCCCATTCCTTTCAAAATTTCGTCCAAAATGATATTAAAATTCTCACGGACAGTCTTCAGCGAATCCTTGACAAGAGCAACCCAGATATCATTCATGGACTTTGAAACTTGTGTGTTTGGGTCGAATCTGTACCTGTAAAGCTTTGGAATCAATCTAGCATTCAATTTCTCATTCTTTGCGAGCATATCGTCCAAACTTGACTTCGACAAGATCGAACCCAATCCAAATGCCATACCTCTTCTAGTAGACCACAACGCGTTGGATTTTGCCAACGACATGAACTTGTACACCAACGACGGATCTCCAACATCAGCAGCTAAATTCAAAACATCCTTATAGGTAGAGACGGAGCCGTCATTAGTCTTCAACACATCTTCTTCGAAAAGTTGCGTCTCAAGGTCGACAGTTCCAGCAGCCAATGTCGAGGAGGCCTTGGAATCAGTAAAAGATTTGAAGAGACCTTTAACCAATGATTCCTTCAAGTCATTATCTCCGAGTTCATAAATGATACTCAAACCACGCGAAGCCGACTCTTGAACCAATTCCGTTCTGTCTGCTAAAAATCTCATAAATGCCACATGAATTTCAGCAGCATATGTCTTGATAATTGGCAAGTGTCCTAAGTATTGAACAATAGAAAGTAACCAGATACAAGCTGCGGTCCGGAGAGAGGGCTTTGTCTGAGAGCATGCCTTGAGGACTTTGTCGAGAATCACTGGAAGACGTCCTGTTTCGCTAGGCATATACGCAATTGTTTCGCCTTCAATATCAATCATTTGTTGTACCTTCTTGGATTGCCACCCACCAGCGAGTGTCAGAAGTGCCTCACCACTAGCAAAAATGTACTCGATCTGTTTGGAGACGTGAGTATCGTAAACTAGCTTCTCAATGGAGTTCAAGTCTTCCAGACTAGTGGACTGGTAGGTCTCTGGTAAAGCAAGAGAAATCTTGGATAATGTCAAAACAGATAATTCCTGGCATGCCTTCGCCCGAGGCTCAATTGCAGTTCGTATATCTGCGACAAATGACGACGTATTGTCAATCAAATTCAACTCTGGTCCTAAAGCCCCAAATACTGCCAACTGAGAAATGGCCTCCAAGCAAGTATCATACAAACGGGCGTTGGACAAATTTTGAAACAAGCTAGAGAAATGTTGTTGAACAAGTTCTCTATCAAGGTCCTCGACCCGAGATCTAAGCACCATTCTGGAAATGAGGAACGTAGAAGCCAACATACGTGCCTCGACTGTATGTGGAGCAGCTCCCTCGGCCGTTAGAGAGGTCAAAAGGTCTTTGACGGCAATCAGCGGTACCGATGGATGGGTACCTATGATACCCACAGTTTCACAGAGCTCCTGAAGAGCCTTTCTGGCGAGTGGCTTCTCATTCACCAACGTCAATAACTTGGGGAGGGCAGGAATAAGTTTCTCTACCACTGCTGAAGGAGACATGGAGATTAACAAAGCAAACACATAACCATAAGTGATATCCGTGGCTACGGTAGTCTTGCCCGAATATTGATCGTAGAGAGCTTCAAACGTCATCTCAAGGAACAAGTGGAAGACATTGGATGTACTCTCTGCTGAGTCTGCAATGTCCATGGAAGTATCTACCTGAGCCAATACACCGATCTCTGAAACAACAAGCAGACGTACTGTCTCATCCACCTCCAAGGCTTTGTCAATTCTAGAAGTCCAATCGTCGTCCAGCACAATGACTGTGGACTTGCCTTCAATTGCTTGCATAACCAACACCCTCAAAGCGAACCGTATGGCTTCGCCGAAGCATTGGAAAATGGGAGAGCTGCTATCGGCCGATTTCAATGCATCTTTGATAGTGACAGTCATATCTGCAAAACTTGGAAAGCGAACCTCCGATTTTTTACCCAAAAATTGCAAGGAAGACTCAAAATCAAGAGAGTTGGATGACTGGAGAAGGTTAAAGTAATATGGATGTAAGCCCTTACTTGCTTCCTCGACAGTCTCGGAATTATTAATTTTGTAGGTTCCCAAGACACAGAGTAATCTTGCTTCGGCATCATCGAAGGGGAAAGTGCAATTGACGTACTTTATAGCAAGGTACCGACAAGTCGAGATACTCGGACCATGGGATGAAGAGACTAAGATTTGTCTCAACATCTCCTTCAACTGCCTCTTACAGTCACTTGAAAGTCCAGGGAGGTGAACGGTGAGTCGAGAGAGAACATCTTGGAGGACCGGTCTCATATCTGAACTCTCACTTTTCAAAGAATCAAACAAGAATACCAAATACAGCAAGTCATTCATCCACAAGGCAGGAGAGTTACGCAAAACATCACCCAATGCTTCATACTGAAGCTGTCTCAGCCCAATAGCTGTTCTGTAGTTCGTAACCTGAGACGTATCTATTTCAGGCCATCCGTCTGAAATAATGCTTTCCTTCAACTTAGCAGCAATGCTGGTCTCGAATTCGTCGCTGGACTTCGCAGCGCCGTTGGACAGAGTAACTTTCCTGATGAATGCCACCGCTGTTTGCCTCAATTTTGCATACTCAGACAGAAGCCCCAAGTTGGAAATTGTTTCAACCTCAGAGTGCGAGATGGCCAACTGGCTCTTACAAAGGAGCAGCAAAATCTTTTCCTGTAGTGTTGACTTCACCGGAGGGAATTTGCCCTCAATACCTGTGAATAGAGACACCAAAGTGGAAATAAGCTGCTTATCTTCGGTGTCCACTGTTAACTTCCTGTACCACATATCAGCACGATCAGCAATAACCGAGGAAGAGTCGGTTGTTGCAATAAGTAACGGAACCACCAACGCCTCGTCAGAAAAGCCCAGGCGCATAAACTCAAATAATCTAATTTTGGTGTCGTTAATCTCACGCGGTGTCTTATATGTGATTCCGGCCTCACGAGTAAAGAACGCAGAGTCGTCGACACTCATACCTCCAGTTTGAATAGGCACAGCACCAGAGTTAGGCTGAAGCAAGAAGAACTTCAGGAATTTTTCAGATAAAAAGAGCTCGTCCAGCGGATTCTTATCGAAACCATACGCCTCCCTGGCCATTTTCACAGCATCTGCATCTGCAACCGGAGCTTTCCAGCCACCTAACACTTTTACGAGAATACTGAAGATTCTAGCGGCAACTCCTGTGCTGAAAGAGCTAATACCCGTCACGAAGTCGGGAATAAGTGCCGCCTGTGCATCCAAACTCAATCTCTCCACGCCTTTCGAGAGAAATAAAAGAGAGTATAGTCTAACTTGAGCAGCATCCTGGCCCATAGGTACTTGCGGGTGTTTCACTTGGGAAATGAGCAGCGCAACAGGCAATTGAAGGTCTCTGGCAGCAGTTATGCGCGGGAAAATGTTCTGCACGGACTTGAATACCGCCAGCCTGACTTGTGCATCGGGACTTGCAAGTTTGAGTAGTAATGGAGCCAAATACAGATTCAAGGCATTCTCCAATTGCGAGTCGGATTCGGCTAGAGCGATACGAAGGTCGACTTTGTTGACCAACTCCAACTCTCTGGAACTCATTCTGCGAGAAGAAATCTGTAGTCAAAGTAGAATTGATGGCAAAAGTGTCGGCTACTAGTGGCGATCTATGGTTAGAGGTCACGTGCCGTGTTCCGAATCTGGGGTTGAACCGGAGGCTATGAAGGAGCCACGGAATGAAAAGAAAAACAGAATTTATAGAATTTATAGAATCGTATAGTGCATTATCCTATGTGCTCTTGTACTCTCTCAAAATCACAGGAACAGACGATGGAGGCAACGACCCCAACTCGGTAACCACCTTGTTGATATATAAAGGAGGAGTCAAGTCGTACATGATGTTCAAGATATTAAGCGAAGGAATTCTCCTCCAGTCTTTCAAAGGCTCAGTAGAAACGCTTTGCTCCTCTTTCTTGTCGTTGCCTTGCGTTTTGCGCGGCGCAGCCTGCTTTCTCTCATCCTCCTTCAACTTGATGAACTCGTCGAGTGCCAACGACCTCTTGACACGGGTCGTCTTCGTCTCACCGGAAGCCACTAATTCTTCGGGGTCAGCCAACTCGTTGGTGGTGACAGAGTCCAACTGCACACGATCAGAAAACTTGATGGACTCACAGCACGTCAACACAGGAATGCTCCGTCTATGGCACATCATGGCTATCATGGCAGTACCCACACGAGAATATAAGTGGCCATTGGAGAGCATGGCATGTGCGCCCAAAAATGCAAAGTCGACGTCCTCAAGAATCGTGGACGACAACAGGTTGATCAACACGTAATTCACCTTGATCATGTTCTTAGTGATGGGTGGGGCAGGTGCGCTTCTTTTAATCAGGGACACTTCAGATTCGGCGTCAGAGTGCGAAGGCTCAGCGACAGACGTCTCCACCAAGCTCTTCAACAACTTTTTCCCTTCGAGAAGCGGGCGCGAGTCCACAATCACAAGATTGAAGGCCTTATTTTGCTCCAAAACACAATGCTGGAAGAGTTTCAACAAAACCTCAGAGTGTCCGAACGTCAACACGGTGCATCCGTCGGTGATGTGCTGCGAGGCATTCTCTATTATAAGTTGGTCAGACAAGTCGATTTTCTCTCTGATGAAGTCAGTGATTTGGTTGCACAACACCTCCTTGGCTTCCTTCTCGGGGGTATCAATGGAAATGTGCGATATCTCCTGTTTCAACCACCGAATGGCATTTCCCATGGACGTAGACAACGGCCTAGAACTCTTCAAATATTCAATTTGGTGGGACAAGTGGCCCGTCAAGTGTCGCGTTAACGTGGAATTTTCTGGGGTTTGGTAATCGCCAATGACTACTTTGAATACGTTCAACATCTCTCTCAATCTGGCAGTAGAACCCACGATTTTGTGGTTGCTAAACTGCAAACTCAATGTAAGAATGGCCGGGTGCACAATGTGTGAAACCGTTGGAGAAGAGGCGTATCTTTGTTCTCTTGTCTCCAAGTGGCTGAAAAGCGCAGGAATTTTCATGGATTCGTCCTTGACGACGGCCTGACTCAACTGCTTTTTCAAGTTGGTGTTTGTGGCCAGCAGTTTCTTCTTGTCCATTTTCTGTTGGGCGATTTGCTGCTGCTGTTCGGGTGTAATGCCAGCTGCCTCTTTCTGGGCTGCTCTTTTGGCTGCTTTCTCCTTCTTTTTCAACTCTTTCAACTCTTTGTTTGAGAGTTGCTTGGGTTCCTCCAGCGCAGGAGGCGCTACTGCCTTTGCACCTGTTTTTTCTTCACTCATTGTCTATGTGTATATTGTGCCTAAGACAGGTATTTCCGTCACTTTAGTGATTCACATTTTTCTGGCTCCACCTGTGTGCACACCGATGGATCAATGTACTATTAACTATGCTGACATCAACTAATCTCATAACGACCACTCTAACCCTCGGACAATTCTCCGTATGTTCCTCTCTTCTTGGTCGTGTCATACAATCTCACGATCTTCTCCAAGTTCCGGTCGTCCACTTGCGAGAACGCAAATCCTCTTTGCTTCTTGATTCTCTGCACCTGTCTCACCTTGCGAATAGCCTTCTCGAACTGCTCCATGCGAGGACGGTAGTCTTGAATATTATACTTCTGGATTTCTTGCACATAATGGTAACTTTCGGGGCTGTAGCTTCTCTTGAAGAATTTCCAGACAAAATCACGAATCAAGCACAAGATGGCAATTCCAAACACAGCAGCCCAGAATGTCAAGCTCGGATAGGTGTGTGCCAAAACTCCGTAGTACTCACGAGAAGTATGTGCCATCGGCGCAAGGGTGGCATATGCTGGGAACCAGATCAACCAAAAGATGAAGGAACCTGGAATGGCCAATAACGTGAATTTTGTCCACAACGTAACTACCAATGCAGCCTTGCCCAATGCGGTCAACGTACAAGTGGTGTACACTAAGGTACCCCACGCCCACTGGTTAGCAACCTGCCCATGTGGCAAGTAGTTGGAATACTTATCGATAGCCATGAGACAAACAAAGATGACAGCGGAGTGGAAGAATCCGTTAATGATCCAACCCCAAAAAATCTTCACATTGAAGAACTTTCGCTTTTGGCCCAACTGGTACAACTGAGGATATCTATCCAACAAACGAGCGCTCACAAATTGGTCAAAGACTCCCATGACAAATGGTGGGAATACCGTAAACAACACGTTGTACAAAGTCAATGTCCAAGACTCAATAAGAGACTGGCCAGAAAAGGCGTTGGCAAAAACGAACCAGAACTGGGTCATGTACAATGCAATGTTCTTGTAAAACGAGTACAAGATTGCGTTCGAGATACGCTGGTACGACCAAGCACCATGAACCAAGAGCAATTTCTTCAAGTACTTGAATTGTCCAATGGAAATGTCGGCACTTCTTGCAGCTTGCATGCCTTCCATACCATTTATACCAACACCAACGTGTGCTGCTTGAATCATAGACACATCATTGGCACCGTCTCCGATAGCCAACAAAAGCGATCTCTTTTTCTTTCTCTTTACCATTTTCACAACCAACGCCTTTTGCAAAGGTGACACACGGCAGCAAATCACTGCTCTACATCTAGTGGCCAATCCCAAGAAAGCATCTTCCAACTCAGGTTCAAGTGCAAAGCCAAGCGAATGCCCGTCAATAATTAAAGCCAAAGACGAGTCAAGGACGGACTCATACATGTCATGTTGATGATCATGAATTGCATCCAATTTCTCCTGAATGTTACGCCTGGTATCTGCCTTCGTTTCTTCATTGATGATCAAAAGATTCATGTCCTCACTCAAGAGCTTACAGGACATACCAATATTAATTGCGGTCTCTTGTCTGTCACCAGTAAGCACCCATATTTTGATGCCAGCATTTTGCAACGTGTGGATTGTTTCTGGTACTCCATCCTGCAACTTATCTTCAATAGCAGTGGCACCCAAGAGGAAAAGATCTTTCTCAATAAGTTCAGCCACCTCGTCGAGCTGGTCAGCTCTGTTATCCAAAGCAGTGGAAGCCTCATAGTACTTTTTCGCCCATTGTTGATACTCATCCTCGGGGACGATTCTGGATGCAATACACAAGGTTCTCAATCCCTCCGAGGCAAAGTCTTCCAAATGCCTAATGGTGGCATCCACAAAAGGTTGAGGATCCAGATCCGAGAGACGTTCCAAGATAACTGTATCGGCACCCTTACAGAACAAACGGATAACACCATCCGGACATCTGAAAATTGCAGACATTCTCTTTCTAGTAGAGTTGAACTCGCAAATGTTCAAAAGTTCATATTCGAAATCGTTGTTAGTGATTGCTGTGTGAATCGTTACTCCCTTGGGTTTACGAATGGTAAATTTGTATCCCAAATCAGCAGCACCTTGCACTAAAGCACCTTCATCAGGAGATGCTGCTTGGTACTTGATAGCACCAGTTTCCTCATTGATCTCTGGAATAACAGTATGACATGTGCTGAGCAAAATGAAGAACTCGTTGATGATGGATGCCTGTTGCAGAGAACTATCTCTCAAGTGAGCTTGCATATCTGCAAAACTGTAGAAGCCAATTTCGATGCCATCGATCAACTGAGCCTGACCCTCTTCGGGAATTTCTTCAGTGTAGCACTTTCCACCGATAGTGCAAGATTTGAACTCCATAACATTTCTCGTTAAGGTACCGGTTTTGTCGGAAAAGATGTAGTCAATCTGACCAAGCTCTTCCACCAAAGACGAGGTGCGAACACCGGTAGGTGTATCCGATTCTGCGTAATACATGTCCAAGTCACTTCCAATCATGTAGGCCTGATAGTACTTGATGATTTCGACGGTGACGAACAAAGAAATTGGAACCAAGTTCGAGTACAAAATCCAGAAGGTCAAAATGTCCTTGAAGAAAAGCTTGACCATGGAAGTTCCTTCCAAGTACAAATAGCCCAACAGACTCTTATTGATCTGAATATGAGCCACATTCCCGATGGAAGACACCAAGGACAAGATAATTAAGATGGAGAATAATGCAATGATTTGCAAGTTGATGATTCTTTCGACATCAGTACGCTTGATAGGGGCAGCAGTAGCGTTCCGCATCAACTTGGTCTCGTGGCCAGTGAAGATGACCACACCATGGATCCAAGGGGTATTACGCAAAGTTGCTCCTCGAAGCAACAACTGCTCAGGGGAAAGAGGAAGTTTCTCCACGGATCCAAAGTTTTTGAGCGTACCTTCGTACGTATACAAGGATGAATTTGGTTGTTCAGACAACACCTCACATCTGGCTAGATCGTTGACTAACGAATGCGGGCTCACCATGTGGGCCGTCTCCTGTTTCGACTGCTTAATCTTGAGATTGGTCTCTCCGTCCAAGTTTGCAGTTTCAATGTAACACAAGCCTTCCGGCTCGGAGGAACTCAAGAGTAATAAATCGGCAGGGAACGGCTCTTCGTTGTTGACGCGAACAACATCTCCCACATGCACCTGGATCCATTTTTTCAAGTGGAAGTCGCCCGTGGTTGAATCTAGCACTAGAACTTTCGTATTATTGAGCTCTTTGTCTGCGTTTGCACGCTTGATATCCTCCATGATCTCCTTGATGGCCGACACTAGAAGCACCACAGTCAATGTACCAATTGTAGTGTACCTATTCGTTGGAGAGACATTAGGCACCTGCTGAATGATAGAGGTGAAAAGGAAAAACAAGTTTGCATACTTGCTGAACTGCTCAAAGAGAAACTTGGGCAAGAATGTCGCAAAGTTGTACTTGGTGGTGGAGATGTGGTTTCCGTAGTAACCAAATGCTGCATTCTTGGACTGGTCCAAAATGAATATTTCTCGAGGCCCCACGTTTGCCGTGGCCTCGGGCGTCTTTTTGCGGGTGAAAACACCATTGACTTTGCCAAACACCTTGCGGATGTCAAAGTCACTCAGCCCATTCTGTAAGTTGTTATCCTGAAGCCGATCTGTGTAGTCGTCCATGCCCATGTAGGAAGCGTCACCCTGTCCATTGATGTTGGTGCGCAAATTGGAGAAGAAGCCCTTCTTCTGTTGTAGCTGAGGCTCGTTGGAGGTGCTCAAGAGTGGCACCTGACGATGGGTTGAATTGTCGGGGTAGCCCGTTGGCCCCTGGTAGAAGGAGTCGTCTTCGTCATCCAGCAAAATCAAGTTGTCTGCGAACGGATTTTCTCGAGCACTGCCTGCCCGTCCTGGCTGGGACGACGACGTCTGGAATTGATATGGACTATCATAGTCGGGGTATTGGTCACCAACGAAATCTGCGTTGTCTCTCGTGGACGGGTAATGCTCTAGATCCAAGTCGATCAAATTGCTTCTGTCCGTGAATGGATTTCCGTTTTCCTTTGCCATTGGGGACAGGTGGCCAGTGGGGATGTGGAGAGATAATCCAGGCTATGTTGGTCTAGTGACCGCGGCGTGCATATAGCTAGAAATGGCCGAAGAGTTAGATTAGATTGGGAAGTGGATGGGTGACGTTGGTGTTAAGACATGTAGTTTTGTTGAATTTCATTTGATTTTTGGTGCTCATGGTGTTCATTTTTTGTCGATGATGTTCAGTTGATCTTGATTTTGATCTTGTGTTGAAGTTGAGATTGGTGGAGTTGACAATCGCGGGTCAATTGGCTGTGAAAATATGGGAAATACAACTGAGCTCTATGGTGAGGACGGCCATCAGGAGATAGAAATTGTGGTTTTATAGATGATTGCGCTGGCTTTCAGTGAAATGGTTCCGTGTCATTGGTCCCCACGGGCACTTAGGTTTACCTTTTCGCAGCCAAATGACATCTATGTAGTATAGTACGAATGAATCCAGAGGTGGCCATGAACAAATGGAGAGCATTTCGAGAATACTGAAATTACGAGAAAAAAGTCCACCTTAAAAATCGAAGCCACCCGGAGGACTAGTCAGGGAAGGGCCAGGATGAGAACAAGATTGTGAATTGGTCAATTCGTCTACAGGCTAGGTGAATAAGTAAACGCAGACAACAGATGCGACAAATCGGTTGCATTGGCTCTTTGCTGCTGATTCACGGCCCATTGCATTACCTAGGTATCCCTTGACTGCTTTCAATGGTGACATAGGATGCCTTTATGGGCCACAGTGAAGTCATGTTATTTGAGCGTTTTGTCACCATATGTACGCAGAAGAATTCCATCAGTATAATGAGTTGGTACTGGGTAATTCGAATCACGAGCACCTACACTGACAAAACCGCAAGCGACGTGCACAGCACTCATACACGCTATTCACTTTGTTCTAGAGGGCCATCTCACGGCTATAGATGATTTCACGCAAAGTACTCATTGTCGTAACGCAAACCACATTCCGAAAACAAGAAAGAAGAATAAAGCTCAACATTAGTGCCTAAATTGCAATGGCTCTGCTATCAGGGTCCCTTCACACCATCTTTCCCCATATTTTGTCATTTGACAAAAAATATCAGCCACCATAACCACTATTCTTTGCAACCACCGTAGGGGATACGCATCAGTCTAACCCACCAAAAAAATCGTAATTTCCCAGGAACCCGACAGACCTACATTAACCGTCAACGGCAAATGCGATAGAGACAAACGTAAGAATTATTGGAATAAATTTCTAGAAGGCTCATCGTCTCCGTACTGGACAAAGCACGCTGCGAGTAGTTTTTTTTAGAATATCTTGAGAGTAGAATTTTGCCGTGTGCGGACTGAGCCCCGGGCCCTCGCCTTCGATGCTCGGCCCCACCACATCTTGGCTCCAATAGCTAAAAAGTTGTATAGCATATGATACAAAATCTCTTCGTATTTCCTCCTCCCTAGTCGTATCATTCTCCGCCCCCAATCCATTCCATTTCCATCTTCCGTCTACATTCGCGACTCGGCTTTCGCTCTCACTTGCTAGTTCACACAGTCTCTATGGGCCATGGAAATTAGGCAAACCACCAAAGTACTAAACCACCAAACCCACGAATCCATTTCTTCCAACGTAGAAATATACATACAAATACCTAGTCTACATACAAATACTTCCGTTCATCCCAGGGCCCGCAAATACCCGAATCTCCCAGTCCATTAAAAGCCTCTTCAGCCTCGCTCCTTCACATCACACGTCAGCCATTCCTTTAGGCCGCGCCAGATTTTCTCCGGGATAACATTGAGCACTCCAGCCTATTTCTTCCGCCAACCACCTCCAAGGCTTTTCTCCACATTTTTGACTATTGTCATTTTTACTTGTACATCACCCAGTGTCTCTCCTCGGACGTATTCACCTTCACTTGCCGCTTCCAAAGTTCATCTACATCCATAGGTTTCAAAACCTACCAGCCATCCTATTTTCCCCAGACTGCCATATTATCCACAAAAATGACAGTGCAGCTAGGGGACAGAAGCATGCTCTCACAGTTGGGCCATGTCTTGAAAAAGTACATGAAGTTCATCGGCCCGGGCCTCATGGTATCCGTTGCATACATGGACCCCGGAAACTATTCCACCGCTGTTGCTGCTGGCTCAGCCTACCAGTACAAGTTGCTCTTCTCCATTTTCCTTCTGAACTGTCTAGCCATTTTCTTGCAGATCTTGTCGGCAAAGTTGGGTGCCGTCACTGGTCTCGATCTCGCTGCCAACTGCCGCGAGAACTTACCTCCAAGACTCAACCTCTTCATTTACATCTTGGCCGAGATCGCCATCATTGCCACAGACTTGGCCGAGGTGGTGGGAACCGCCATTGCATTGAATATTCTTTTCAAACTCCCGTTGTTTGTGGGTGTCATCGTCACTGTCGTGGACGTATTGGTGGTTCTCATGGCCTATAGACCAAATGGGCCGCTAACCTTCATCCGAGTGTTTGAAGGTTTTGTTTCCGTATTGGTCGCAGCCACTGTGGTGTGTTTTGGCATAGAGCTTTTCCAGGTTGGCAAGGAGCCCGACTTCTCCGCTATCGAGGTGTTGAAAGGCTTTCTCCCGAACGATAAAGTGGTGGACATGAGCGATAGAAAAGGCGGAAATGGACTCTTCTTGAGTTTGGCCATTCTTGGCGCCACCGTCATGCCTCATTCTTTATATCTTGGCTCAGGACTTGTCCAGGCCAGGCTCAAGGATTACGATATCAAGAACGGTTTCCATAAGCCAGGAAAGCCTACCCAAATCGCTGATATCCAACAGGACCACTCGAACGAATCCACTCTTGACTTTTCCAGTGACGACTATGCACATGCCGTAGGAATCGCCGAAGAGCGAGAAGACTACAAGCCTTCTATCCACGCCATTAACGACACCATGACCTACACCATCGTTGAGTTGGTGATTTCACTCTTTACTGTGGCACTTTTTGTCAACGCAACCATCCTTATTGTGGCGGGTGCTACCGTCGGAAGCAAGTCCAAGAGACACGATGATGATGATTCCGATGACGACTCCGACGACGAAGACAACGGCTCCGAGGGAGGAGACTTATTCACCATCTACCATTTGCTTTCCACACACTTGTCACCTACTGCAGGCTTTGTGTTTGCCTTGGCTCTTCTTTGCCTGGGCCAGAGCGCCGGAGTCGTGTGCACGTTAGCTGGCCAGATGGTGCTGGAAGGCTTTTTGCTGTGGAGTTTCCCTCCTGTGGTCAGACGTCTTGTTACCAGAGGGTTGGCTATAGCCCCGTGTTTGGTTGTGGTCTCTGTGGCTGGGCGTGAAGGTTTGGCCAGAACTTTGAATGCACTGCAGGTTGTGCTTTCGTTGTTACTCCCAGTGGTGACGGCGCCGTTGATCTGGTTCACATGCTCCAAGGAGATCATGAAAGTGCCCATTTTGGTGCGTGAGGGTGTCGAGGATTGCGAAACCATCTATGATGGTGACGAGACAGACCACCACGACTTGTCCACCCAATCCACAATTTACAGTCCACAAAAGCCAAAACGCTACAACATCACCGAGCCGGCCATTCGTCTCCAGAACCTCAAGAATGCACATCCATGTGCTGGCTGGGAAGATAGCGATGACGAAAGTCACGAGCAACAATTGCTTGTTCTGCTGAATGTGGCTGGTTCACGTTCACGTTCACATTCCATCATAGACATGATGCCTAGAAACGAAACACCCGAAGCATTGAGCGATGATACTTTCCATGGTATGGACGAAGAAGCAGACGTTTCAGGCGAAGACTTAATCTTTACAGTGCGAGGGTATACAGACATGAGCAACGGGCCGCTCATGACTGTACTTGCGGTGTTAGTTTGGGGGTTTGTCACATGTCTCAACATATTCTTGTTGGGGAGCATGGCACTAGGATACGATGTGCCATTGTAATTGCATTAATAGATAGCATGTATAATGGAGTGTAGATGCGGCGTTGGCGTTGGTGGTGGTAGCGTTTATGATCTATGCACGACCTTCTCACCACTTTCTCACCTCGAAATCAAGAGGTAATCTACAAATTACTGCAACATGGAAACGTTCATACAGTCGACGTCAGACCTCTTGGAGGCGTTCCCCGCCGCTACGGTGCTGATTACGTATTCCAATGTTGCCAAAAAACTGAAATCTGACGATACAAAGAGAGCATCCAATGTGGTGAAGTTCAAAGTGTACGATTCCCAGCTGGGAAAATGTATCAAGTACTCGACGTACAAATCGAAGGAATTATCGAAGTTGTTGATATTTTTGGGTCCTCGTGGCGTTAGCACGAAAAGGAAAATTGACGATGATGAGGAAAGCGAAAAGAAACAGAAGTTAAGTGTGGGAGCTGCCAGTGTCATGAGCAACCTGAAGGTCGAAGAGATTGCACAAGAAGAGACCGTGGAATCGACGGTGGGAACACCAGCGCCAGAAGAAGGCACCGGAACTACTAGTTCGAAGAAAAAGAAGAAGAAAGGAAAGAAGAAGTGATGAGTGACGACAAGAAACAGCGATGTGTGTAATACAAGAGCCGAAGTATATAGCACCTGGATATTAATGGCGGGCTTGACGGAATAGCAACCTTGGGTCAGCAAGATAATTACAAGCACCAGTAGTACCGGCAGAAGTAAAAGAGGTTCGCAAGTTGACGGAACTCACGAACGGAAGATGCCCTTCAAGCGGGTAATTAAGCCGTCACGACGGCTCAGACGCTTCTCTTCCGGCTTGGTAGGCAGCGGGAAAGAGCCCGGAACCTTCATAATATCCACAGCCTCACCGTCTGGTTGGTGAGGCCGGCCAGTAAAAGAGCTATTGCGAGAGTTAGGGCCAAGAGTGGTAACTTCCGAGTCTTGGGCGGCTGTGGTGCTTCCTTGCTTGGCAGCAGCGGCTCCTCCAGTGTTGGAGTTTGTTGGGGTGATGTCTTCGGGGGCGGTACGATTCCTCGCCAAGCGATTGCTCGCGTCGAAGTTCAGTTCTTCGACGCGTGAGATGTTCTCGAAGCCCGATCCCTCGGACTCAGGAACAGACACGGCTGCATACGACGATCCAGAGGTCAGCACATTGGTGAGTCTCTCCTCGTCGTCGTGCACCACAGCTGCCAAAGGCTCTGGGGCCAGAGTTGGAGCCACGGGTTCGGAGATTTGGGCCAGCTCAGCCGACTTAGTGACGGGAGCCTCGGTCGTGGTCTCCACAGCGGCAGGCGTTGCTACGTCAGCAGCCTCCGCGGTCTTGGTGGTAGACTTGGCAGCCACAGGAACAGGAACAGGCTCCGACTCGGCCTCAGCAGGCGTAGCATCCTTGGTGAATTCTTGCACTTCGATCAACTCGTCGGCATCCACATAGTTGTTGGGGTTGCCGTGCTCGTCGTGCTCGATCTTGTAGGCACCGTCGGTGACCCAATCGGATCCGTTGATGACGAACTTGAAAACCAACTTCTGGCGCTCGGGCAACCGCAAAATCGACTCGAACGCGTCGGAATCGGCGTCCTTGGTCAATACGCCCTCGGTCTGGGCCCACGAGTCGAAATTGCCCGTAACTACTACCGAGTGAGTATCTGGATTCGCAGGCCTGCGAGGTTAGTAAGGGATACAGGGAGATAAGAGAAGAGATTGCGAAGCGGCAGCGGGGAACACCGACCGCGTGGCTGCAAATAGGCCATTGGCCATAGGCCACCAGGAAACAACTACGGCGGTGGCGCCTGCTGCTCGGATCGAAAGGGTCGCTCAGCCGCTCGGAACCGAGAATCGAGAATCTGACTCAGTGAATCACAATCGCCAGAGTCAATTCAGGGTCCTTTGGAGAGCAAAGAGGCAAGGCCGCACATCAGTACATACCACGTGAACTTATATGTGTAATAAGGCATGGATAAATCAAACCACGGAGAAAGTCCAGGAGGAAAGAAAGGGAGACAAAATTATAGTCAGGAGGTAGATCAATTAAATATGGCGAAAAAGCAACATGCGAGTGGAAGCAGGCCGACTGCACCTACCCACAATTCTCTGCGCCGCAGTAGATAAACTAGTGGGGGGCCGTGGAGATACCGGGGCAGATTGTGTCAACGGGACGAGCGGTCTTTGGCCGAGGGCAGAGCGGTGGGGAATCGAGGAGGTATTTTCGACTGGGAGCAAGCAAATTTGACAGTTTTTGGCAAGTTGCTGCCCTCCCACCCCTCTGGATTCAGGCAGATGGTGCAATATTCCCTAGGGAACTGTCCTGCAGTTCAGACGATAGCAGGACGGGGCGTCCCATGCCGCGCCTTGTGAGCAGGAACTACTTGGGGCAGTTGGAATTAATCCACGCATTGTTTGTTTATTTTAGTGCGAGCGGTGAGAGGATAGCTAGGGTGTTGGGGTGGGGCAGCGGGGGCGGAGAGGTAGAGCGTTGGACAGGAGGAGGAATAGTGGGCAGGATTGGGTTGTGAGTGGTGGAAGTAATCGTGGGAGTAAGTGGTGAGTAGTAAGTGTTTGAGGGACTATTTGGTCTAATCCAGTAATCGGTGTTTGGTAGTTGTAAAGCCAACTAAGCGCAATTTTTTGTAAAGATTTGCGACAGGCGGGTTAGAATACCAACATTTGAGACTTTTTCGCATTACGAAGTGCACGAAGTTATGCGTCAGCGCCTGTTTATGAGTGCGCGAAGCGAATCACAGATCCGGGAGTTTTTGAATTGGTGATGCGGAGGGATCCCAAAAGCTGTGGATTTGTTGAGTGGCAGAAAAGTGGTCCGTCAACCATGTCGGTCTAGTTGATGGGTGTAGATATGTGAGGGTGTAATAGTTTACAGAGTGTACTCGGCCAAGAAAACGTCGTTAATTCCTATCATGATAGCGAAAAGGAACCCTTATAGTAGCCAACGCTTACCTCATAAGATGGGAGGTTTGAGAACTGAATGGAGAGGACATTAAAGAACAAAATCAGTAATTGTAGCGCAATTTATTACAGGTGACTGAGATGAGACTGGAGAGGCAGCAAGGTGACAGAGAAACAAGCTAGAGAAGGCCAACACACGGATGTCGACGACTATAATTAGAAAAACAAGCCAGTCGGTTTTATTACACATTATGCACATTATGCATTCCTTCAATTTTCTCTTCCAGTGTGGCCGAAGCGTGTATTTGGCGTCCTGTCCAGAAATTCAATGGACTGGGAGTTCAATTAGGTGTCCATCCTTCGCCCGCGCAATGTTCTATTCCTGTGCATCGTGTTCCATATTCGTCTACTCTGAGATTTCGCAGCCATGCCTGTCGTGTTTCTAATATTACGAGCTTTATAAATTGGACAATGATCCACAAGAAGTTTGCCCTCTTTTCAAAGCTTAAATAGTGAGATGGATATAAAAGTATCTGGTTGATGATATCAGGAGAGGGATGCAAAGGTATAAGAGGTAATCCAATGGCCGCAGCAGTAATAGAAGAGGTGACAATTCGAGTCGGCTCCCTACAAAAGAGAATAGAAATCGCCATGTTGGAAAGATCGGAAAAGCTGGAGGACAGAACCTTTCTCCGAATGCTCAGTCTATAACGGCGTTGGTATTGGGCGTTCATCCGTTCCTTTCCCTGTCTTGATGTCATCGAGGACGCTGCTATCTTCAGGCTTGAACCATTATAAGCATTTGGAAGCTCAAAGTCTCAGCTTAGTGAAAAATCGAAAAATAGACGCATCCATGGATTTTCATGTTGCAGCTCATTAGAAAAGGTGGTTTCCTTTTGGTGAGACATGGGCAAGATTATCTTTTCTCGACAGCTACGTGAGTACTTGACATGATACAAGGCTGGAAGGGACGAAAATTTGCGTTAGAGTTTAGCGGCAGATACTCAATTCTCTTGGTCACAGGTAGTCTCTGCCGTATGACGAGCAAATCCGGACCAAATGTGTCCTTAGCCAGATCCATAGGTAGGGTCAAACTTTCGCAAACAAACAGGAGGTTGCGAGTGATTGCTGATAAATTAGTTGACATAGACTAGTAATAAACACAGAAGAACCTAATGCGCATAGATTAAATTGGCGCGAATAATTGCTGATAGCGATAAGCGAACGGTGAGTGCGTGTTGAACCATAAAACCCCATAATCCCTGAGGACACTCCTCAGCTAATAATTTCCAGTGATCTGACTTCCACATGTGATGGAAAAGACAAGAATACTCTGGTTTATTGGCTTGATTTGGCAATTAAGTCCAGCGTACCATTTCTGCCCCTATGGCCTTACACTAGCCTTGATGTATCCTATTACCTACAGGACTATTTCACAGCAAGCTGGCCACTCTAGAAATTGTAAACTTGACCAACATCTCAAAATTTCATCAAATTTCACCGAAAAGACATTCTCCTTAATCCCTAATCATACCGAAAAAGATCCCTTCGATTCAGCAATTTCCCGAATGTGATACTACCACATTGTCAATTGCCCGAATTTCCCGAATGTGATACTACCACTTTGGCCCGAATTTCCCGCGAGTATCCCACCCAGCCCATATTTTCCGTGAAAATCTCACAATTTTCCGATGCTAACGACCCGCTCTTTAACCCCACACCGTAAATCTCCCTCTTCTGGTTGGCTGCTGGGGCCACTACGCAGCCCATCTAACGCAACCAATTACCAAATCCTTCCAGAAGCATTGTAACCCACCTTCAGTGCAGGCGATTGCTACTCCTTGTGGTGCGGCCCATAACCATTTGAAAGTGTATGCCACCAATTTCGTACATAGAGGACATACATAAAGAGGTCAATATCTCCCGTATTCCACCTCTCAGTATCAATTCTTCAACGCTAACCTTTTCTGCTTCCGTCTTTTATCTTTTTGCTAGCTAAACCATGCCTTACTTGAAACTCTCCGATGGAACCGACTTCTACTACAAAGACTGGGGCACCGGTACACCAGTGGTGTTCAGCCACGGCTGGCCATTGAGTGGAGACGCTTTTGAGGATCAAATGATCTTCTTGTCTCTGAAAGGCTACAGGACAATTGCTCACGACAGAAGAGGACACGGCAGGTCTTCGCAGCCATGGGAAGGACACAATATGGATCAGTATGCTGACGATTTGGCAGAGTTGGTGAAGCATTTGGACTTGAAAGACGCCATCCACATTGGCCATTCCACCGGAGGAGGCGAGGTGGCCCGGTACATCGGCCGTCACGGCACTCTGAGAGTGCTGAAGGCCATCTTGATTGGTGCAGTGCCTCCTCTCATGGTCAAGACCGAGAGCAACCCCAACGGAACGCCAATTGAAGCATTTAATGATATCAGAAGCAACGTTTTGAAGGACAGATCGCAATTCTTCAAGGATTTGGCTCCAGTTTTCTACGGCTTCAACCATAATCCAGATCAGACCTCGCAGGGATTGATTGACAGCTTCTGGTTACAAGGAACCCAGGCTTCCCTCAAGGCTCTCCACGATTGCGTTGCCGCATTCTCGGAGACCAATCAGGTTGAAGATTTGAAGAAGATCGACGTGCCAACATTGGTGATTTACGGCGACGACGACCAGATTGTGCCTCCTATCTCTTCAAGTGAGGCTGCTCTCAAGTTGTTGCCTAAAGGCTCGAGCAAGGTCTACAAGGGAGCATCACATGGATTGTGCAGCACCGAAAAGGACCTGATCAACAAGGATATTCTCGAGTTCATTGAGAGTAAGTAGTGAGATCAATCTACTATGAATCAATATGCGAACGATTGTTAAACATTAGTAGTTTTCAACGAGTAGTTATGGGGTCCCAGCTTCCAGACATAGTTATCGGCTCCCAGTTGCCCAACATTGGTTACCAAATAACTGTGGCAATTGACATGCCTAACGTTCCCATTTGTGGGCCTCCATCCCTTCGGGAGGACTCGTCTCAAACGTCTTGGCCTTGGCCTCTTCCCAGTTGGTGGTCAACACCGTGCCATTGGACTCAACATACGACTTCATCATGGCTCTCCTCGTATCGTCATCCACATCCTTATACAATTTTGCAAAGAAGTCGTCGCCTCCCTTGTCTTCGTCTTCTTGCACTTGGAAGTTCGACCAATTGATGGCTTTTTTCGACGATGAAGGGTATGCAAGCCCTCCGGAGTTCTGTTGTGGGACTGGGACAGAAGTGGTGGTTCCGTCTCCTTCCAACTTCGCCCACTTGCCCGGATGCTCCTTGTGCAAAACAATCTCGAGCTTTGTAGAGTAGATCTTGTAGGTTGACTTGCTAGTGTCAATGGTGCCAAACAATGGATCCATGTCGTAGCTGTACTCTGAGTTTTCTACACTAGGAAATGACACTGACACCGATTTGGGCGCAAACTCCACGCTCAAGGTTTCCTTGGCAATGTTCTTTGCGTATATGGTGATGATGACTGTTTCGTTATTCTGATACCAATCGTCTCTGATTTTGATCTTCAATGGAGCAATCTTATTAATTGTGTCCACCAGAGTCGACTTTTGTTGTGGCTCCAGGGTCGACTTTTGTTGCGGCTCCAGGGTCGACTTTTGTTGCGGCTCCAGAGCCGCTTTTGGCGTAGCTGTCTCTCCAGCCACTTTTCCTGCTTTCTTCAACTCTCTCTCGGCCTTGGCCAACCAAATACCCAAGCCTGGCTCAGGTGATTGGTATTCTTGGGCCTTTGTGAAATTCACTACGGCTTCCTCATAGTCTTTCTGGGCGAAATTGACAAGCCCAAGCCTATAGTGACAGGTGGCCTTATCACTTCGTTTTCCTCGTTTTTCAGCAATGACGAACGCTTTTGTTATGTCGCCCTTGGCTTCATCAAAACTTGAGAGCTTAGTGTACAAAGCAGCTCTCTTAACGAGGGCAAGGTACGCTTCTGGACTTTCTTTAAGGGCAACAGTGTAGTGGGAAATAGCGGTCAAAAAGTCTTTCTTCTCTGCGGCTTCATCGCCGTGCTTAATATGAATTTCGACTGCCATGGTTGAGTGTAGTGGAGATTAGGTAATTGCGAAAAAGTACACTACTTGATCGCTACTGGTATATGCGATGTTGACTTGCAATACCTTTTTATGAAATATTGAACTGGAGTCAGCCGATCGATGGGTTGGTTATTAATCGAGTAAAATGGAATAAGAATGGTAACGTCCGCGATTGAGAAATCCGTTTCGTCGTCGAATTCAGTGGAAAAAGCTTTCATCCTTAGTTTCCGGAATTGGACCCTGAAATCATCAGGCAATTTTAGCAGAATCAGAACCCCCTCGAGGGCATAGTAAACACGAAAGTAGTAAGTGTTGCATTGTTTCGGCCACCGAATCGAATGATAAACGGCAAAAGGGATTTCTCCTCGATCTACAGCCCGGACCATAGTGAACTGGTCTGTAGTATCTACGAAGCACGAGAGATGAATCAGGAAGGGTACTCATATCTCGAAGCCAGTACAACCACCTTGAAAGCCGTGTTATACGAAGAGTCTGAGTTAAGATGAGGCCGCCGATGGTTAAAATGGCAATTAGAAACATTTTCTCTCTTACTTCCGTAGATGGACTGATTAATAGATGGTATACTTGGGAGCATCTTATGACTCCGGCGAATCGTTCTACAACTAGAGCAGATAAATCTCCACCAGCAATCGTGGAACTACTAGCAACTTCATTACTCATCGCCCCATTGCGATTTCTAGCGGAAACCTCACGAGAGATATTCTATTAATATACACGGATTCCTCCAAGGACAAGACGCACCAATGCCAGTCATCTTGCGGGTCTTATTCACCTCATGCTATGCTCATGTCTGCCCCGCAGCCTTAACCAAGTCCAAAAACCTAGCTTTTGAGATCTCCCCCACAAGCTCGTCCTTCTTGGTCTGGCCCACCTTCTCCAGGCCGACCTCCTGGTTGGTCTTGACTTGCGTCGCCAACACGGCATTGAACAACTTGACTACACCTTTCTGTGCTGTTTTCTTCAATCTTCTCTCCTTGTCGATGACCTCTCTGACCTTCTCGGGCTCATCTGCGCTGGGAAGAAGACGTTTGACTCTCTGTCTGTCGAAAACCTCCTTTTTTTCAGCAGACATCAATCTTTTCGCCTTGGCCTCCAACTTGTCCGACTCCAACTTCTTCAAAGCTCTCTTGTTTCTGGCCAAGATGGGGTCTTTTCTGTCGTAGGCCTTCAACTTGGATCCCACAATGGCATTGAAAGCGCTGGCAAACGACTCACTGCCGGTATCTGCGACCTTCTTCTTCTTTCTTAAAGGAAAGCTGTCATCGTCGCTTTCATCTCCGCTGGCGCCATCGGACTCGTTGTCGCTGCCACTGCTTCCTTCTTCATCTGAGACATTATTGACATCGAATTCATCATCGATGCCTGAATCGCTGGCGTCCGACTGAGAAAGTTCGTCAGCACTTGGAGCAGCCGAGACTTCAGATCCCGAGTTGGCAGCATGCTCTTGCACGGCTTCTTTCTTGTGTTTCGAACCCATTATGGTAGTCCATCCATCGCATCTCATCTTGATTTTTAGGTAGCAGTAGTGTATACAGACAGAAAGAAGATGTGCTCTAGCTATAGGGTTCGAGGGGAATAGGGATATTGGCATGTTTAGTTGTTATTTTAATTATTAGATGTTATTCTAATGATTTGAATTGATTTTCTCTTCTTAGTTCTCTAAGTGGGATACTATTGTTTCAGTGTCATTTACTGTTCTTTTTAACTATTCAAATCTTGAGTCGGTAACAGGCCACTACAGGAAGCAGGAAGAGCAGAAAAACTGGTCACTTCCCTTGCATCTGAACTCAAAATGCGATCCTTCTCTTTTTTTAAAAAAAATAGTCTTCCACTTTTAATCTCACCTCTGTTCCTCAGCTCCATATTCGGTACACATTCCTGCACCCGTGCACCACACGCTCTGTTTACCTGGATCAATCACCAAACACTCCAGACACAAGGATGTCGGTCACAAACGATGTGAGTAGAGTCCGCAAAATGCCGACCGACGCACATACTTCGCCTTCGAAAAAATTGAAAATCGTCGAACGATACTCCATGTACACTTCGTCCAATGGTGATCCAGGCCACTACGCCAAGATGTCTTACAACCGACGTATAAATTACCTTGAAGCAGAGATCAAGAAGAGAACAGAGGAGTTGGAGGACATACACACGAGCTCATTGGACTGTCGTGCCAATAATGACAAACTTGAGTTCAACAAATGCGAGTTGGAAGACGATATCAACGAGCTTAGTCGAGAGTTCCAACTCTCCAACGAAAGCATCAAGAATCTCCACGAGATGGAGCAGGAATCGTTGCAGTCTATCAAGAAAATGTTTGAGATTAAGAAAAAGGAGATGCTTGTGCAACATGACGAGAAGCTCATGAAAATGAAGGAGACCACCAGTGATGAAATCAAGTCAGCCTTTGAAGCTGCCCACGAGAAACTCGTCAAGAAGAATGCACAACTAACTGACGAAATAGCAGAGCTTTCCGCAAACATCCAGATGCACACAACTGAGATGAACAGGAAACTCATAAAACTCAAAGAGGACCACCACAAGAAGTTGCTCCTGCTCACCTCCAACTTGAACGATATGCTGACAGAACTAGAAAACGACGCATATCTTTTAGAAAAAGAAATTGATAAGAAAAACCAGGAAATCGACAGTTTGAAGAACCTCATTGCGAATGAACTCGACCAGGAAACGTCCGTTCTACACGAGAATTTGTCTTCCTTACAGGTCAAGTATGCCACGAAAGAAAGCGAGCTTGCTGGTATTAGCTCGAAGATCGTGTCTGCTCGTCAAAGGATCGATTATCTTCAGTCGACTTTTCACTCCAAAATGGACAAGATCAAGTCTTATCAGACCAGTGCTGCTGAAATGACCAGTGCATTCCCAGCATTGGAACTGCAGCGCCGCAGTTTGCACAATTGCTTACAAGAGTTGAAGGGAAATATTCGTGTGTTCTGTCGAATCAGGCCATCTTTGGAGCTTGAAGAGCCGGACCAGATCGAGATGCTGGTTGACACGACATTGAATGAAAATGCAAAGCAGCGCCTACTGATCACAAAGGACGGCGACTCCACCCAGGACTTGTATCGAATGTCCAGCAAGGGGAAAACAAATAGTCACGAGTTCGAGTTCGATCAGATCTTTAACCAGAGCACAAGCAACATGGAGATTTTCTCTGAAATCTCCCAACTTATCCAGTCTGGTTTGGATGGATATAATGTTTGTGTTTTTGCATATGGCCAAACAGGATCCGGAAAGACTTTCACTATGGCAAACGAAGGGGACGGTATGATTCCGTTGTCCATAAAAAAGATCTATGAGGATATTGCCAACTTGGAGACCCAGGGATGGAAGTACGACGTCAAGGGCCAATTTGTGGAAATCTACAACGAACAGATCATCGATTTGCTCTCTACGACGAATGAGTCGCAAAAGCATGAAATCAAGCACGACGACGAGACGGGACGTACTACAATTACCAATGTCGTCAGCGTTCAGATGTCGAATGTAAAGGCAGCTGTGGATACGTTGGTCCGAGCTACCAAGAAAAGATCCACCGCATCCACCAAAGCAAATGAACGATCCTCGAGATCTCATTCTGTCTTCATTATCAGTATCAAGGGCGTGCATCTAGAGCTGGGTAAGGAAAGTCAGGGCACTCTCAACTTGATTGACCTTGCAGGTTCAGAAAGGCTCAATCATTCTCAAGCAAAGGGAGACCGCCTCAAAGAAACACAGGCTATCAACAAGTCCTTATCAAGCTTGGGCGATGTTATTCACAATTTGACCAAGCAGCAGGCGCTGGGAGCACAATCTTCCCATATTCCTTACCGAAACTCCAAATTGACATACTTGCTCAAGAACAGCTTGGGTGGAGACTCGAAGACTCTTATGTTTGTCAACATTTCTCCACTAACGAATAACTATAACGAAACGGTCAATTCTCTCAGGTTTGCTACGAAGGTTAACAATACCAAGTTAGCGTAGAGGTTAATATACATATATACAGATTATTCATGGCCGCCATCAATGAGTAGATTTTTATCGGGCATGTAGTTGGATGCCGTTGTCAACAATCCTGACTGTTTCACCGATTCCCATTCTTCATTGTGGTTTTCAAGGGCCCATTTTTCGATTTCAATTTGCTTCTCCAGGTCCAAGCAATAGTTGTGCATGGCTAAAAGCAAATCTGGAGAGAACTCAATGTTGTAGTCGTCAATATCATCAACTAAAGCGAAAGCATCGTCTACTAACCCATGGTAGACGTGAGCAATCAAGTATTGCTTGAAAATGCTGTAGTCGGGAAAAATACCAAACTGAGAAAGATTATTCCAGAATTTCTTCACATATAACATGTCGCTATACGTATAAGTCTTGATCATTATTTGGATAGTCTCCTCGTTGATGCCTCCGTATTGCTTAGCGTTTGATGAAACAGATAAGAAAAGGTCTCTTGCCTTTCCAACATTCTGTAAGTTCGAGTAAGCATTGAGAATGCAGTTTTGCAACCCAATGTCTTGATCCTGGAGGTGGACATCCATATTCAAGTATTCGTGGATTTCTACCACACCTTCCTCGTACAAACGATCACCAAATGTCTTGAGAAGAAACATATACATGTCCCTCAGCGGAGGTAAGAACTGGTTGGTGCCATGAAGCTCGCTGAGTTTCTTGATTTGACGGAAAATTACCAATGCTGCGTTCAATCTGTCAGCTTTGCAGAAGAACTCAAGTACTGGCATATATGTGTTGTAGGGAATCTGAAAGTACTTATGTAAGTCTCCGTACAATACCCAGTTTGTCTCATGCGTTTCTTCGTTTGTGTAGGTGATGACAAAGTTATGCAAAGTGTCAAAGAGTTCACTATAAGCATAAGCCCAAGGAGCATCAACTTGAAGTCTCAAGACCGAATCCTTAGGAATGGTAGGTAGCTCTCTTTTGAGAAGTTCTATAGTGTCTCCAACGCATTCCTCTGCTAGCATTCTTTTTGCCAAAGCATTGATGGCTTCTGCACTCGCTTGTGTCAGCATATGCTGTTTGACTTTTCTAAATTGCGAAAAGATGCTGGTAATGCTGTCTCCCTTCTCGCAAAGAACTTTGATTAAGTTGTTCAATGTGTGAGTCATGGATGGATCGCTGCTGAGGTTCCAGTGGACAGAGCCATGCTTCAAGCTTTCCTCAAACACTTGATACGCCTGAATTGCATCGCCATCTTCAAGAGCTCTATCAATTCTATACTGGAAAGACTGAATCGAGGGCTCAAAAGTGTAGTCAGCCTCGAAGACTTCTTTCAAGCTCCGGAAAACATTGCCGGTTGGCTGAGCTCGTCCAGACAACATGACAACTTGCACTATATCTGTAAAACATTCTTGCAAGTTATCAGTCAGCTTCACAAATGGAGAGAATGTCGACTTTAGAAAGGGGAATAGGATTTCTTCCGAATCACTATTTGTCTCTAACGTCCGCACAATGGCGGCCCTCAATCGAAGAGCCAGGGAAAATTTGACATCATCAGACACAATAAACTCACACAAGGTTGCTCTAAGCTGCGAGAAAAGAGACCTTTGCTTGATTAACTCCAAAAGAACAGTATCGGCTAAGGTTTCGTCAAATAAGTCATGCTGGAAGATGGCAGACTTGATTGCTTCAAAATTTGTCTGCTTACCTTTCTCATTAAGATGCGTGAACATTTTTTGTATTTGGAGCACATCAAGATCGGACGCTGTCACCGAATTCAAGTCTGCTTTGAACTTCAACATTTTCAAGCAAGTGCTTGTATTCAACAGATCAAAAGTCTGGTCGATTAACTTGTTAGCCACAAATTGGATTCTGTAGATGCTTTTGTCCAAATCCTGGTACTCGTGTACTCTTGGATTCCTTTCTTCGAACAACGACTCGACGTATTCCATGAATGAGCGACAGAATTCATTCGTAAGCAATAGATCAGATGTTTCTGGCGTCGAAACAGTAAGAAAAGCTTCATAGCTTGCCAAATTCAACTGTTTCCGCTCCTTCAAATAGTCAAGAACCGCTTTGGAGAACGTTGGTGATATAAGTATGTTCTTGTTCTTCACGACATATGCAAGAACAGCCGAAAGCTCTCCGAATTTCAACGAGGAGCCTAGCGCAACGATCTGCAACAAGATATGATCGGGGATTCTCTCATTGGAGGTCAAAAGCGCCTGTGTCAATCTTACCATGAACTCAGGTAGTTCAAACAGTCCAGACTGTGGAAGAGAAGCAGCGGTTTTCAGAAAAAGCTTGTAAATGTCTTCTCGAGGCAAGATGCTGTCCATGGCCCCGTTTTGTGTCCGATGTAGATGCATGAAGACGGCATTCACCGTGGGGATTATCTCTTTGTTTAAAGAGTAGTCGTCGACGTCATGGACAATTTCTGCCAACTTCGACTTCAAAAGACTCATTCGGAGCTTCTGAGGTATTTCTGTGGTTTTCAAGTAGTATTTGAAGTCAGTGATCCTGTTAGAGATCTCTGACTCTTCTCCAGCTCCTTCGATGATCACAGCCAGCGCTCTTGGTCTCTTCTTAAAACGAGATTTAGCATTCACCCAGTTTGTTCTTCGCAGAAGTCTGGGGATGCTTCTCGAGCCTGTTGATGACCAGAGAGCCAAATTTAGGCATATGGTAGCATTTCTGGATGCCCCAGCTAGTCGAGGCCACGAAGACATTGGCTATTGGGTAAATTAAATATGGCTCTGCGCGAACATCCATCGCACTATGTAGCGAGCTTGGTCGAGAGCTATGCAATACAATCACGACAAGAATACATAATAATTTTCTATGAAATATACGTCACCGTCATTGATGTCTCCTCGTTTTAAAATATGTACAAGCTCACTCCCAAAACGCCTACAAATCACAACACTCTCCCAGTAACTAATCTTGTTCCTACTCTCCTTCTTCATACTCAGGCAAGTGCTTTTGGAGTCTTTTGATGGCCCAGTTTTCCCCAATGAATTGCACCGACGGGTCACTGAGCCCTTCAGTTCGGGTGTATTCCGTCCAGAAGGCTGGATCCCGGAACTTAGGGTTCTCAGGCTTGAAGTAGCCCAAGACATCCCGGATGTCCAAAACTCTCGCTCTGAGCTCAGCAGCGAGTTCGGATCGAAGCTTCTGAACTGGCTTTCCATCTCTCAATTCCTGCGATAAGTCTGTGGGGTTCTGTTTGTCGGTATATTTGGCACACAAATCTCTCCATTGGGATCTGTAGTGCTCGATTCGTTCATCGGGGAGTGGATCGCCAAAAGCCACGTGGATCTCGGCACCTAAATTCTGTGGAAGCCATCTCTTGATTCCCTCGTTGGCAGCGTCCTCTGGGGCAATTTTCTCAAAGCCAAACGAGAAAATCGGAAGAACCACTGGGGCTCGAGTGCATTCCAAAATCAAACGAGACACTCCCCATTTGAAGTACCTCATGGAGTTGCTGTCAGGCTCCCGTAGTTGCAATACAAATCCTTCAGGAAAAACATGGAACCACGAAGTCTTTGTTCTGATGAACGGTGACTTGGACATGAGTATGTTGGTTGACTCCGGCGAAGGTCTGACTTTCTTGACCACCTCACTGACTCTTTCTGGCACTACTCCCAAGCTGTTGATTTCTTGAATAAGCGTGGGCTTCTCCTGCTCTCTGGCCCACGGACTGAATTCCAAATCCAAGGTGTCATCTGGACTGAGGATACGGATAGCTGCATCGAGTGAGCCCTGGAAGGGGCCCTCGCCAAACCTCTTGGTGCCCAAGACCTTGCCCAAATTAAAGAACCACGACAAAGTGGGCGTTGAGAAGCAGATGTTGTGGGCACCAAATGCCCATCGAATGGTATCCACATCAAACTGGTATCTCCACGGGAGGAGGGCGTAAAACGACGGATCATCCACCACCGACATGTGGTTCATGACAGTCAAAAGCGATCTATTCTCCAGACGAGCCTTTTGCAACGCCGCATCAAGCTTCTCGATGTGGTGAAGCTGAGGTTTGTACAAGAGATTGATGAGGAACTTGGACAGAAGCGTCATGGTGAGACAGGTGGCGTGGGAAGCGAGGTTCCACCAGGGAGCCGTTCTTGGATACTCTGAAAGGAAGTCATCTCCACGCTTCAAGACGTCTTGGTACGACATTCTTTGCTGGTGTTGGAGGAATAATTTTTTCCTGGGATTTCGCACCCAGAAAACGTGGAGTAGGTAAGTAATGACTACATGCGATATGGAGTAGGTTTTTTTTTTGTTACGAGGATCGGGAAGGATGAGCAAGCATGGAGATCCGCAGGTCAGTCGAGCTGAATTCACTAGCTAGTAGTGGCTAGAATATTCATTTTATTGGCTCGCCAATAACGAGTCATCTACTTCCTATCTCTAATTCCTGAAGATATCTGTGAAAGCAAGCCGAGTATCGTGACGGTCAAGATTCGCCACGTGCATTGTGAATTTCTTAACATCGTTGGTCTTGATGGCACGGAAGAAGCAATTGTCGTCGGGACCACGGCCATGTTGACTATTAAATAATATTTCGCGAGTAAGAAGGCCCAGAGTCAATTCGGGGAAATCGAATGGTTGAATGAGAGCATCTGGATGGATGCTAGTGGTTGTCACCTCTGAAAGATATTGGTCGTAAGAAATGTTAGCACTCGTGAGTTTAGATGCCACGGCCATTTTCTTATTAATGATGTCTGTTGCCAGCGATACCTCGTGGTGAAATCTCTCTGATGGCTGATCTACTGCGTTTCGGTGACAAAAAGTGTCTGGACACAAGATGCGGGCTCGAAAGTTCTCTGCGAGCTCCGACCAGACGTCTTCACTGCTGGCTACTTTGTGTTTGTAGGCACTGTTGGCAGGAAATCTTTCTTGCATTGGTATAAGTTGGTGCTTTCTCGCGACATCTTGCAACCACAAACATGGCTACAATACCTGACCGAGACCAAGAGGACGTTTGGGACCCATACGTGCAAAAGGCAGAAGCTGCTGCACTTCGAAAGGAAGAGTTCCTCCGCAAGTTTTACCGTTGTGGTCTCAACACTGCTGGAGATGTCAGAGATACCTCCATGGTGTACTTGATACTTGAGTCCGGGCTTGTACTCGGAGACACCCAGTACATGGCTATTCTTGGGCTCAATTCGCAGTTACCAAGCCATGTGGCGTTGTATAAGCTGTTGGTCAATGAGATCCGTTTTGTTGCTGGACATCTCAAGCGAAGTGTAATGGCCCATTCCATGCTCCAGATGCCCATGACAGACATTCGGTCGCT
Source organism: Sungouiella inulinophila (assembly GCA_030562885.1). Taxonomy (NCBI): domain Eukaryota; kingdom Fungi; phylum Ascomycota; class Pichiomycetes; order Serinales; family Metschnikowiaceae; genus Sungouiella; species Sungouiella inulinophila. The sequence continues at coordinate 285,384 of JAKUAG010000002.1, forward strand.
ATGCTACCGGATCGCCGACAAATTCGAGTCGCTCTTCTACATTCCTGTAAAACCCGGCGACGAAGAGGGAAAGGACAGCGGCTTTGCCATTTCTTTTCTGTGGCTCGACCGCTACAATGGCATGTGGCCAATAATCAGTATGCTCAGTCGTGAGTACGAGAAGGTTACAGTATCATAAATGCGGTCAGTGGTGTTTTCTATATATTTTCGTATACTCGAGAAAGAATTCCGGAACGACCCGAACCGTATCGTTTTCAGGAGGAATCACCCTCTTAATATCTGAAAGTAGGTGTTTCTGGATGTAGTGATGGAATGCCAGTACTTCTCGGTGTTTGGGATGATAATACGAGAAGGTCCGAGCAGACGGATCGCTCCGATTGAATGTATACATAATCAAGTTTTCCAGTGGAAATGAGTAGAAATCCCCTGGTGAAATGTCGAGTTTTATTCCGGCAATGGCTCTTCCCGTCAGTATATGCTGGTGGTAGGCAGAATACCACAAACCTCTTCTGTACTCGTCGTAAGTCACTCCAAGCTGGCGCAATTTATGACATACAAGGATCTTTGAGTTCATATTAGCAATGTCAGCAGCATTTATAGATTTCGGAGGCTCCATCCGGGCACGCCTGGGCTCCATGGGTAGCAAGATGATTTTGCAGCAATACAGAATTGGTCGCACAGAGAGAATGGGGTAGTAGCAGGACACAAAAAAAACTGACAGAAAGTAACGAACGAAATAGAGAAAATCAAAGACACCCAAAATGAAATAAATTCACAACGACGCATTTCCTCTTTCCAATATCCGAACTCCTTTCCTATTCCCCCATCCTGGCCCCCATGCCCCAACTCGGTCTTATCACCATCATACACTCCTGCTCATCTCTTCGCACCAAAAATTAGAATTTTCAACTACTCAACCACAATGGCCAGAATTAAAAGGAAGGGGAAGTCCGGAGCAGCCAAGAACTTTGTGACCAGAAGTCAGGCAATCGCAAAGTTGCAGGTCACCTTGGCCGACTTCCGTCGTCTCTGTATCTTCAAAGGTATCTACCCTAGAGAGCCTAAGAACAAAAAGAAGGCCAACAAGGGCTCCACGGCCCCCACCACCTTCTACTATTCCAAGGACATCCAGTACTTGCTACATGAGCCAGTGTTGAACAAATTCAGAGAACAAAAGACTTTCGCCAAGAAGTTACAGAGAGCTTTGGGCAGAAAAGAAATCGGCGATGCCGACAGACTAGAGAGGTCCCGACCAAAATACACCTTGGACCACCTCGTCAGAGAAAGATATCCATCGTTCTTGGATGCTTTGAGAGACCTCGATGACCCGTTGAACATGTTGTTTTTGTTTGCGAACATGCCTGCCACCAACAGTGTCAGCCACCGTGTCACCAAGGAAGCTGCCAAGTTGACCAACCAGTGGCTTGCTTTCGTCGCCAAAGAGAGATTGATCAAGAAGGTGTTTGTATCTATCAAGGGTGTGTACTACGAGGCCAACGTCAGAGGCCAAGAAGTGAGATGGTTGGTGCCGTTTAAGTTCCCCACCAACATTCCCTCTGATATTGATTTCAGAATCATGTTGACGTTCTTGGAGTTCTACTCCACATTGTTGCACTTTGCCTTATTTAAGTTGTACAACGACGCCGACTTGGTCTACCCTCCTCCTATCGACACAGACAAATTGAAGGGTGTGGGAGGATTGTCGTCCTACGTGTTGAAGACCGCAGACGAAACCTCGTTGCTTCCAGCTCAGAGCACTGCCGAGGAAAATAACACCACCGCTGAAGTCGAGACGAAGTTGTCTGCTGAAGAAATCGACAAGGCCAAGGCTGCTGATGCACAGGAAGACGAAGCAGAGGCCGATGAGGAAAACGTCGAGGAGGTAGAGTTAGACGAGTTCTCACTGACCACCAAGACGCCAGGCGATATGTTGTCGCAGCCTTCGCAGTTCTCGTCGCCAACGTCGACCCTCTTCTCCAAGTTCGTCTTCTTCGTTGGCCGTGAGGTGCCGTTGGACATCTTGGAGCTTTGCATTTTGTCTGCTGGCGGAGTGATTGTCTCTGAAATCGCAGTGGACGACTTGAAGATCAACAACCCAGCAGCCTACAAGAAGTTGGACTTGTCAACCATCACACACCAGATCGTCGACAGACCCAAGGTTGCCAGCAGAGTGGCAGGACGCACTTACATTCAGCCACAGTGGGTGTTCGACTCCATCAACAAGGGCGAGTTGGTTCCTGTCGGTTCGTACGCACCAGGCGAGACGTTGCCTCCTCATCTCTCACCATGGGGAGATGCTGGCAACTACAATCCTGATGAGCCAGTAGCTGATGAGGATGAGAGCGAGAGCGAAGAGGAGATCGAGGGCGAGGAGTTGCCAGACGTGGACGAGGATGAGGAAGAGGAAGACGAGGACTTGAAGGACCAGAAGGAATTGGAAGCGGAGGCTGCAGGTGTTCAATTCTCGGAGGCCGCCAGCGAGCCTAAGAAAAAGAAGGCCAAGAAGGCCAAGAAGACCGCCGAGGAGGAGGAGAAGGAGTTGAAGACCATCATGATGACCAACAAGCAGAAGAAGTTGTACACCAAGATGCAATACGGTATCGACAAGAAAGAGAGCCGGGTGGAGCAGTTGGCCAAGAAGAAGAAGCAGCTTGAGAAGGCCAAGAAGCAGTTGGGCAAGGTGCAGAAATAGGCATGTACATTTAGGACTAGTTGGGCCAGATCACCACGATCTGGTCGCAATACATAACTGTATGAGTTGGAGTAGGAAAGAGAATTGCCATCAAAAAAAAAAAAAAAAAAAAATCAATGAAGATCCTTAGGTTGGAATATCCCATTCTATTTTCTGACCTACGTTTCCTTTGTGACATTTTCTGACCTACGTCTCCGTTGTCAATATATTCCATTTCCTCGATATCACCACATCCACCACAACTACCTGCACTCACAAATACCCACATACTAATCGTCAGAATGCCCCAAATCACCCCCATCAGGGGCTTCACAAATACCCCGGTGACAAAATCCATCTGCATAGTCTCTACAGTGGCTGCACTAGTCATTCTGATCTTGTCCCTCAAACCATATGTGTTGCTTTCAATAGATCCATTCATTGTGGAGTTCAGCCAATACTGGCGAGTCATCACCTTCCAGTTGCTGGTGGTCAACGAGTCCGACTATATGCTAATAACCATTCTCTGGTTCAACTTCAAGACGCTAGAGAGATTTTTTGGCTCTCGGAAGTACTTGTCGGTGATAGTTCTCTTTGCCATTTACAATGCCGTTATAACTTTCCTTGTATTAGCTCTTGGTCAGCTACTTCTCGTGGGTGTTGCTGCTATCTTCAGGCTCGTGGTTCTCAGACAGCAGTTCACGGTATTATACACCGATACAATCTTCAACACTGTTGCTCTGGGTCCATTTGGTCTAATTTCGCTGCTATACATGTGCCATGGAGCATACATCCCGGTTTCGTACCATTTCAAGATTCTTATGAAAAAACCAAAAGCAGACGAATCGGAAGATAGTGAGCCACACAATACGGGCTCTACTCTCACCCTTACAAACCATTTCCAGATCCATGTTCTATTCACCATTCTCATGTTGAACAACGGATTTGCCTCGCTCATTCCGTGTCTTGTCGGGCTCTTGGTCGGACGCTTGTACACCCAGGACCTCTTGGCCGGCTCCAAAAACTGGGTCTTGCCTCTGCTCGTGTTCCGATTGTTTGTCAGTCCGAGGAAGCTCCAAAGATCTGCGACTCGGACTCTCCAGCATAGATTCCACCAATATCAGCTAGTGTCGGAAGAAATACCAGCAGAACAAACTCCTGTGGTAGAAGAGGAAGTCCCAGAGAGACACGATGAAGAAGACACTGAGGTAGCTCTCGATGACATTCGCAGCAATGATGAAACCCAGGAAGATAGATCTGCCACTCCAGTACGTCCTTTGGGTCGCCAGTTCCTAGATACGTTCCGTGCATAGTGAGAAAAGGGATGCATAGTGAGAAAAGGGATGCATAGTGGGAAAAGGGAGGTGTAGAACAATATCGTCGTATGTCATTAGTCTATATCTTCAAGTTCTTGGTGCCCTCCTCGGTCACACGCAAGTTCTTTCTTCTCTCAACGTCCCAGTTATACAATCTGGCAGTATTAACCTCCATGGTGGTGATGTTCTCTCTTAAGAACTCCAAGTCCTCCTTGACAGTAGCCAACTGCTCCTTGTTATTCTTCAATCTCACATTCAAGAGCTCTACTGCCTCATCAAGTGGATACTCCAACATCACTTCCGCGCCCAACCACAAATAGACGGAGTCTAGCTTTTCGGACTCAATCACGGCTTTAGTATACAACGTGCTATCCAATTCGTAGTTTGCTTCGATCGTGTTGGCTTCTTCGTCTTCCTTGGTTTGTTCGATATGTGCAATCACCTCGAGATTCTTCTCGATATCGGGGATCTTGGTATTCAAGTCGGCTAGCTGCTGCTTCTTAGAGAGCTCCATGTACTTGTACTGCTGCAATCTCTCCTGGAAGGCCTGCAAAACGCCTTCGAACTCGGAGTCTGGGTTCTTGATGATAGCTTCGACCTTCTCGATGAAGGGAGCCTCGGGAATCCCACGCGGGTTGCTGTTCTTAGGTCTGAGTGGTTAGTTGAGAAATTGACAGAACTGGAATCGCCTATACATACTTGAGAAAGTCTGCCATGGTCTAGTGACTTCAGCTAAAGAATGTCGAGTGAAAACCTCATGGGTATGTGCACACCGTTGCAGAAGATGTAGCTACATTGATCTTTGGTGGAGGAATATTGGAGGAAACATTACAAGTAATAAAGAAATGGAATAGAGATGACAGTTTATTGTTAAGTTTACGATCAGCGTTTGGAGGTTTCTGGCCTTGTTTTGTGATGTAAACGATGGAAGTGTACAAAATGCAGAGTAGAGGACGGTGATAAGAGGAAAACTAATGAATCAAAAATATCAAAATTCAATTTTCGTTTCTATGAACGCCCTGGTTCGGACATTTCTTTTCTATTTTTATGGGATGAGAAGATGTCTGGCTATTGATGGCAACCCCAGTCCTACAGAATCTAGCATTATTCTCTGAACATTATATCTAAATACGATTACCCTATTTTACAACACTAAACCCCAACACGCAAGATATTTTGCCTCTGATGACGAAAGCGAATCACCTCATGTCTCTCCATGATGTGCAAAGCCTTGTCGAGGGCCTCGGGTGTAGCTTTGCCCGACTCCACAATCTCACGACGAAGCGTCTTGTAGGCGGTCGACCAACCAATAGGCAATCTACGTCTCAACTCGTGCTCAACAGCCTTGATTTGCTCTGCAAACTTACCGGATGCCATCAATGCTCCACTCTGGATACCCTGGTCTACAGCGTTCATGGTGGAAGCAGAGAACAACCGAATGGCCTCGTCCACATGGTCGATGGTTGCGATCGGCAGTAGCGTAAGCTTGGCCAATGACTCGGTGATACGGATAATAGCCTCAAGCTGACGAACAGTAATAGGAATCAGCGATCTCTCGTTCATGTCGGCCTCGTTGACTTGCAAACGACGTCTGATAGCAACAAAGTGCGAAGACAACTTCTCGGCCGCCTCGGGGCTCAACCTTGGGGCACACTTGGACTTGGCATATTGGATGTAACGTTTCATGGTGTCGATCGGAATCTCACCTTCCTGGTCTTCGTTGTTATTGTTGTTGCCAGTGTGAACATTCATGACGTGCTGGGCAATCAGTCTGTCTCTGGCCTCATTATGGTCGTCTTTGACGATGAAAATCATATCGAAACGAGAAAGAATGGTGGTTTGAAAATCAATGTTTTCTCCCGGACTCTTCAAGTCATCATATCTTCCGAAAATCGGGTTGGCAGCAGCAAGAACAGAAGTTCTGGAATTGAGAACAGTGGTGATACCAGCCTTAGCAATAGAAATAGTCTGCTGCTCCATGGCTTCGTGGATGGCAACTCTGTCTTCATCTCTCATCTTGTCGAATTCATCGATACAAACCACTCCTCCGTCAGCCAACACCATCGCACCTCCTTCCAAGTAGAAGTCTCTTGTTTGACTGTCACGTTGAACAGAGGCGGTCAAACCGGCCGCAGAAGAACCCTTACCAGATGTATAAACAGCAATGGGCGAAATTTTCTCCACGAATTTCAATAACTGCGACTTGGCTGTACCTGGATCTCCCAACAACAAGACGTTGATGTCTCCACGCAATCTCATGCCATCTGGTAAAATCTTCTTGGATCCTCCCATCAACAAGCATGTGATGGCCCTCTTGATGTCATCATTTCCGTAAATGGAAGGCGCAATCGATTTGGAGAACACTTCGTACAAGTTGGGAACTCTCGACAATCTGATGAACTCCTCCTCTTCCTCCTCGGTGAAAGTGAGACCCTGTGCAGCAGTATCTACATCGGTTTGGATTCCAAGCACCTTTAGGTATGGGTTTCTGATGGCCACAGTGTTGGTGGCCGCATTAGTTCTCTGTTTAGCTTGGTAGATCAGGTATGTTCCCACCAACGTCACTCTTGTTCCTGGCACAACCTGATTGGTTAAGTAACGGTCGACTTGCACCAAGATATGACGGGGCATTTCTCCCACAGGTACGGCATCGGGAGACTCCTGCAACTTCAATACCTGCTGGTCAATAAATGTGGATTTATCGTGGACAACAACATATGGGTCGGGAGGACATTTCTGCTGCGAGTGCACCTCGTCGTGGTTGTGAGTGGCCAAACACTTTCCTGGCAAATTGAGCAGACCAAACCCAGAGGCAACTTTCATCTTCATGGTGTGTCTACAGTTCCGGCAGACCAACTGGACTTGAGTGGCTCTAGATGAGAGCACCGAGGCGGAAATGATGATTCCACTGACTCTGACGATCTTGGAGATGTGTTCGGAGTCAAGGTTTCTGATGGAGATCTTGCTGGAGTTCGAGTACAAGATCAACTGGCACAAAGGGAAATCCTTTGGCACATCTTCAGTAGAAAGATAAGCGATTCTCTTTGCGATGTCGGTAATGGCGTTTTCAAAGAGCGGCACCATTTCACCGGGCTCGTCCGACAACTTCTTATTGAGTTCTTCATTGAAGCCAATCAAATGCTCGGAGCTAACCTTGAGGAAGTAATTCTTGATCAACAAGTTTTCTCTCAATTGGTCTCTGTAGATGAACTGGTTGTTCAATCTGAACTCCAAAATGAACGAGCGGAACGCCTTAGTGATTTCATTGAACGAGTTATCCTGAGGATCTTCCCCGGGCAAGACTTGGGCCGTGTAAACCTCTGGTCTCTCGTATGACATTTTGAGAAGAATGAGGTAGATGAGAATTCGCAGGTCAATTACAGTGCTGAATTGGGAGAAATAAGTGGACGCGTCCGCTTGTGCGCAGGCGAGAAGACCTTCAAAGTAAACCTATGTCCGCTGGTGTACAGAACTCTGAGCCGTATGCTTGGCTATTCTGATGAATATCTGGTTTAATTTTCTTGTCAAGCAGTCCCGTCTGCTTTTGTTCCTTTTTTGTTCCTTCTTTGCGTTTGCCGTCTTGTATTTTCTTGACACATAATATCTCCATTGACTAGCTTCGCGATTGCCTCAACCAGAATTTCCAGACTAAAAATTCATACCATCCAGTATTTTGGTTGTCTTTGCTTTCTCATCATCCACTACTTTGGCTGCTCCCTTTATTGTTGCGGTCTTTAGGTCTTTCCCAGTGGTGTCACCTCATGGAAGGCGTTATATTGTGAGACCGAGATTCGCAGCCATCTCACGAACAATTGTGGGTCTAGTTCGCGCTGGCTTGGAATGGACCAAACAATTTTTTCTTACAAATAAACAGATACTTCCCTCAGAGTGATTCCCGCAACTTCTACACTGACAAGGGAGAACCGTCAAAACCGCCATTTTCTTATTGGCGGTATTGAGTTCCCTTGTATGGGTCCAAAAGACCAGAGAACTTCTCACTCTATTCACAAGTGTACAATGATGATTTCTCAGGCGGAACATTATATAGGTCGTTTACGGTTGTGTTAATAAGCACCTCCATCTGCCAGGTATCTGCTCCCATAGCCTTACCGTAGGCCCATTAAACCAATCTCAATACTAAAAAGAGAGGAATTGCGTTATGACCTGGCCTTTTCCTAGACATTTCGGAGAAATTCGGAGAGGCTCCCGGGAAGGCATACGTGGTCAGTTTAGAGCGCTGAATGAACGAAGACAAGTTCGAATAAGGGTCATCGGAGAACATCAACTAGTACGAATTTACATTAGGCGAAACACATTAGTGCTAACAATCCGAGCAAGGTTAAATCCGCGCGCGCTTGACCCAATAGGTAATATCCGCATAGTAAGGAAATACTCCCCAAGAGTTAATGTCCAGTACTCCACAGTCCAATTACCTACGATAGAATTCATCCGAGAATGGCCTACGTGAAGTATCTATGGTACAATCGGTGAACTATAAAACGTTGGCAAATCTCCTTCAACTCTTGCTCTCCATCACCTTATCACATCAAACATTATGAATTTCACTACCGAACAGCAAGCTGCGGTGGACGGAACCCTCCAGTTCGTTCTCAACTCCATGAGAACTCCAATCTTGAGACGTCCTAATGAGTACGGAATGGAATACGAAGATGTATTCTTCCCAGCTTTGGATGGCGTCAGCTTGGAAGGCTGGTACATTCCAGCCAAGTCCAAGTCCAAAAAGTTGGTCATTGCCAACCATTCCATGCCCGGTAACAGATATGGCTATGCGGGCCATTTGCCGGGCTACGGTGCCTTTGGAGGGTTTGAGGTCAACTTCTTGCACCACTACAAGGCGCTCCATGATGCTGGCTACAACATTTTGTGCTATGACTTGAGAAACCACGGAATCTCCGCAGACACTAGTGGACGCCTTATCACTTTCGGTATCAATGAACTGAGAGATGTTGCTGGCTCCATCAAGTATGTCAACAGACGTCCAGACACCAAGGGCATGGAGAAGTACTTGCTCTCCATCTGTTTGGGAGGTAACTCGACTCTCTTTGCCATGAAGAAGTACCCCGAGTATTTCAAGGACATCAAGGCTATGGTTCTACTTCAGCCAGTCATCATGAAGTACTTCATCGATACTTTCATCAAGAGAGAGGGTTTTGACCACGAGAGTGTGTTCAAGTACATGGATGACAAGATCTTCGAGGGTTCGAGCTTCAGGCTTGCAGACTTTGGAGTGGTCGAGGTGGCCTCTGAGTGTAAGATTCCTACCAAGGTCCTCCAGGTGAAGAAAGACTTCTCGACTGATGTCCAAAATGTTCAAGATATCTACGACGAGTTGGATACCAAGCAGAAGGAATTGTACTGGATCGAAGGCACGGACATGAGATTCCAGGGTTACAACTTCTTAGGCAAGGAGCCTGAGCACATGCTCCAATGGTTCGCCAAATTCTGACACCTTTTTTTTCTCTACCTATTTCTTTTTTTCTTTATTGGTATGTGTTTTTAAATGTATACCTGTCTAAACTAATTTTGTGGTTATCTGGCTGGAGTGTGCACCTACGAGCGACCACCATGTAGTAGTACTAATTGCAAAATGCTACGTCTTCTTCCAGCTCGGAAACTTCGCCTGCCATTCACCCAAAATGGTCCTGTAAATACATTTATTCGGTGTTTTACTCTGTTGAGCATTTTGCTGGCTCTACCCAAAAAACATAAGATGCCTCCTCGGCCACTATGGCTTATTAAAGATGATGAGATCACCGAGGAATTCTTGAAAGGAGGAAGAGGCCCAGGAGGCCAGAAAATCAACAAGAGCAGTAGCAAAGTTCAGCTAACACACAAACCCACGGGAATCGTGGTGACATGTCAATATTCCAGATCTCAAGAGCTGAACAGGAAGAGAGCTCGAGAGATCTTGGCGTTGAAGTTGGAGGAGCTTGAAAACCCAGAGAATTGCCGGACTGCGGTGATAAACCAGCGAAAAATGATGGTCAAGAAAAACAAGGCGAAAAAGTCGAAAAAGAAGTACACCCACGCAGACGAAGAGAGACAAGCTCAACGTGCAAAGGAAGAAGCAGAACTCTCCCAGATGATCGACCTAGACGTGGAGCTAGATACGCTACTTGCGCAAAAAAAGATCCAATAGATGCTATTTGAGATGCCTATACTTCTTCCAGTCCTCCAATGCTTTGATGGCCTCTTGCCATTTCTTCTGTAGCGACAGGTTTTCTTCCTTCAACGCATCGATCGTCTTCTTCCAGTCCAGGGTATCCAGAGCCACCTCCGTGTCGAGATTTGACACAGCCACGTCCACGAGACCCGAAACATAATGATAATTCTTGTATATGTTGGATAGTAGCGGACGAGAAATGAACTCAAACGGTTCCACGTCAGTAGCGGTCTCCTTCATGATCCTGTTGAGGTCGATTTCATCCGACGGGTTCACTAGACTGGAGGTGGTGAGTTTGCGGTAGTTCAGAACCGACATCTGAGAGTTGAACTTGTTAAAGTACCCGTTGAGCTCGTTGACGAAGTTGGCGAACTTGCTGTTTTCCTTAATAAGATTCTCGATCAACTGCGAGAGCTGTGTGGCTATGCCCTCGTACTCCTGCTCTCTTATTGGCTCCAAAGAAGGGTGTTCTGTCGGCTTGGAATTATCTATTATCGGTTTGTTGTTGTAGATAATGTTAGTGTTGACTTCTGGCGATTCGGCCCGGTCTCCAGGACTCGATCTTGGTGTCAATTGGAATGGCCGTCCAATCCTTAGAGTGTTGGATAGGCTGCGAGAATCTAGCAACTTGTCCTTAAGCTGAGAGATCTCCAACGACTTTTTCCGCATGTCCACGGCATATTTGGTCTGTAGTTCGGCATTATGGCTCTTGAGTCTCGAAACCTCGAGCGCCTGGAGTTTGCTCTTCCGCGAGAGGTCGTTGACACGCTCAGTGAGCGAGATCTGATCAATATGAACTGTCTTGTCCAATCTCTCTTCGTAGTTCTGAACCTGCTGCTCAAGCTGGTGCACTTTGGCTACTAGCTCCTCAATAGTAGCATCTTTCTGAGATATCGTGCGATTGAATGCCTTGTGTTGAGCCTGGTGACGATCAATGGACTGTGTGAGCGAATATACGATGTTGATGACGTTTTTGTCGTTATTGTAGATGGCGGGAAAGACTTCTAGTTTGTCTAGATCGTCTTTATTAGGCTGGTCCTGGATCAACTTGGGCCAGTCGACCACGGGGAACATTAGCTCCTCGGAGATAAATCCTTTGGAAAGCAAGGACGTATTGACTAACTCCGAGGCATTTCTAATTGCTTCAACGCTGAGGGCTCCTGGCATACGAGGAAGAAATGGAGTATTTGTTTTGGTGGTGCTTTCTGTATGTAGGCAGATCTAAACATGGAATATGACGAGGAGACAACTTCCATCGGAATACGAAGTGAAGAAAAGAGACACAAAAGAGAAACAAAAGAGAAGCAATACAAAAGACCAAGAAGCGCTCGTTCTACATCGGTCATTGAATATTCTTATTTAGAAACGTAATGTGTCAATCTATTCGTGACTTGACATGATTTAGTGGTGCTCCTCCTCTTCCTCAAACACAAACCAGTCCTCCTCAACAGGAGCGGCACCAGTAGCAGGAGCAGACTCGGTGTCGACTGGAGCAGCCTCGTAGGAAGCGACGGAGTCAGCAGCGATCTCGTCCGATGGAACAGCAGGCTTGGCAGGCAACTTGAAAGCCTTGATGTCGGCCAGAGAGTCGGCGAGAGGAGTTGGCTTGAACTGCTTGATCTGCTGGATGTACAAGTCAGAAATCAAGTTGTTTCTCTTTGGAGTCACAGAGAACAATCTTCTGGAAGACAACGCACGCTGGATGTTAGTATGGAAGGGGAACTTGGGGCCTGGACGGGAACTTTGATGACGGAATAGGTAATGATAGGAACAGGTGGCGAACGGCTATTTTTTTATCATTGAGGACTCCTATGGGAATAAGGGTGTGGATGTTGAATTTGTTGGTCCATTTTGTGCCTTCGATAATACGTAGAGCATCGAACCAGATCCACTGAAATCCACAAAAAAAAGCTAAATATCAAAGTCTGGGATAATTCAAATGGCTCGAACAGGATAGGGGTGAACTTTCAATGGAATTCGAAATTGTTTTGGTGGCTGAAGCCTTCGAGTTAAACGGAGGAAAGAGCGAAGCTCTGAGCTTCCACATGGAAATTAAAGAAATGGTCCGGTCCCTAGGTGACGTGTCAGCAGGTACATACAATCGATTGCTTGAACATGATGCCGGTAGAAGTAATGGATGGAGAGGTTTCTGGTGAGAAAGTAGTCGCTAATTCTTCACCGAGTCTCGGGTGCGTGTGCGGCCCAGAAGCGAGTGTAGCACCAACTGCATTCTATTGGACAATTGGAGGTGGTGCACAGAGGTTTGGTACGAGGAAAGAGAAAACGGAGCCGGCAAAGCAGAGAGCATGGTGAAGGGTGAGAAAATGGTAGAGTGTGGTGTAGCTCTGTTTGAGTTTTTTTTTTTTTTTTCTTCATTTTTGTTCGGAGGAATTCTGGTGTTTTGCTCGGTGTGTGGATGAACGCGAAAGTTTCGAAGTGGTGAAGTTGACCGAGATGAGGAACTCCATCTGATCTCGATTTTCAAAAGTCTTGAATTGTATTTCAAGAGTTTTTGGTGACATATCCTTAGTGATCAATGTCCGGATTTATATTTTCTTCTAATTTGCCACAAAAAAAATTGGCTGGAACCTACTGTATTTCCTATTACTGCACAGAACTCATCTCTCTACTCACCTCGACTACCTAGTAATTGTACTAGTTTCAGCTGCAACCCCCACATCATGCCAAAGTACTATTGTGATTACTGCAAATCGTACTTGACCCACGACAAGATGAGTGTCAGAAAGTCTCATCTTTCAGGCAAAAACCACATCAAGCTCTACTGTGCATATTACGAAGAGAAAGCCAAACAGCTCGGCATTTGGGACGATAGCGACGCCCAGTACGAGATCGGATTGGATTACTTGACGTCGTTCACGCCGTCTCCCGAGAAATACGCCGAACAAGTTGTTCGGGAAAAGGAAAAGTCTACCGTGAAACGTAATGATGAGACAGATCAGGATTTCTGTCTTCCTCCACCACCCACCTTGGCACATATACCGCCTCCACCGTCTGTTCTTTGCAATACCGAAGAGTATACGAACGCTATAAACGTTCACATTGCGCGGAACGCACCTAAGTTTTGAAATCGATGACTAACGAATATACGACTGATGCATTTCTGGTTGTCTCACCACTATGAATCAACTCTTGATATGTGGATTGTGTCAAAATTACCTCACCAACAACAATAAGTTCAGAGATGTGAGTTCATTGATTCTGGGCCCAAATGTCCACTAGATTGCTGACCCACGTCTCCTTCCTCTTTACCTCTGACGTCAAGCTCTTTTGTCTCCGGCTTAGTCCTATTCACCATCCCACCCTCTCAAGTCTCTCACTTCCTCCCTCCGTCACCTCCCCTACTCTCTTCAAAACATAGATGTTTATTATTACATAACAAGCCAGGAATTCGCTCGCCTTGCATCCACAGACTACAAAGCCTTCAGGCACTGTCACATCTACTCTACAAGTCAGCGTCGTCCTCATCAGGCAATGGCACCTCAGCAGCCTCGGACATCTCCTGCTGGTATTTTTGCATCAAATCAGCATCAACCTGCACTTCAGGTGGAGCCAAGGCTGGAGAAGCAACAAACTCCAACTGAGGGTTACCAACCAACTTTCTGGCCAACCAAAGGAATGGCTTCTCGAAGTTGTAGTTAGACTTGGCAGAGATGTCGTAGTACTGCAAGTTCTTCTTTCTGTGGAAAGTGATGGTTCTGGCCTTCACCTTACGCTCCTTGACATCGACCTTGTTACCACACAACACAATTGGGATGTTCTCGCACACTCTAACCAAGTCTCTGTGCCAGTTTGGAACGTTCTTGTAAGTGATTCTGGAGGTGACATCAAACATGATGATACCACACTGGCCGTTGATGTAGTAGCCGTCTCTCAAGCCACCAAACTTCTCCTGGCCAGCGGTGTCCCAAACATCGAACTTCAACTCACCGTAGTTGGTGTGGAAACCCAATGGGTGAACCTCGACACCCAAGGTAGCAATGTACTTTTTCTCAAACTCTCCGGTCAAGTGTCTCTTGACGAAAGTGGTCTTACCAGTACCACCGTCACCGACGAGAACCAACTTGAAGGTAGGGACTTCCTGAGTAGCCATGATGATTGATTGATTGATGAGATCAAAAGATGAGGAAGAATATCACAAAAAAACAACGCAATAGGGACGAAAAAACATTATGAGCGATGACCTGCACATAGTGCCAGGTGTTGACGACACCGATTTGAAAAGTGTGGTGATTGGCAAAAGGGGAGGTGGGAACAGTAGGGACGATAGAGGTGGCTCCTCGGAAGAGTGTGACGGCGACACAGAGGGAATTGATAGAAAGGTGGCGAAAATAAAGGGGAGTGGAAAGGTGCGGTCACGTGAGCAGGCACGGATGCCGCAAGCTGTGTGCTGCTGGATTTGCTGATGCACGTATGCAGTCTTTCGAAAGTCTGAAGGTTCCTCTCCGAAGGATCTCCTGATGAAATGATCGGAATTGACTTTTCGGATGGATGGGATCGCTTTTCTAGTGAAGAATTATGTTCGAGACCCAGAGGTCTGTCCTGTTTGAGTTGCAAGCAAAACTCAGATCTACAATACGCATAGTTAGCGGATAAACAAGTCATAGCTAGTGGATCCTATTCGGGATCTAAGCAGAGGGAACCCCGCATAGTTAGCGGCCAATCTACTCTGGGTTAGTAGCAAAGAAACAATTCAGTGCTTGAATTGAGGAATATGCTGATAATGGAGGTTTACAGCTATTAGGAATTAAGAAAGCTAACTCAAGGGTAGGAATCTGAATGTGTATTCCTCCCAAGGAGAGCACAAAGGAAACAAGCTATTTCTAATCAAGTTGTAGTCGTGTAAGATAGCGCAGAAGATAGCTCGACGAGGTGTCTGAGTCACGTGCGGTTGACCGGTTGCTAGTCGTCGAGGAATGATATAGGCTATTGGCCATAGGGAGATCGTAAAATATACGTATAATAACTGGGGTCCTAGTCAAATTGAGTGGGAACGTGAATCCAAAAGATCAAGAATGCGATTCGATCTGGTAGACCTAATTTCAAAGCTGGCAGATAAGCACGAACTGGGAAATCCAAAAAACTGACAGTCTGATCTACCCCATAAATATTTCACTGGTAGCCCTGTTGGCGGTTTCTTAGTCTTTTGGGCTCAAGTGCGTGGAATGTGGCTTTGGCTGAGCGTGTTTCCGCATTAAAGTTTAACAACGCGGGCTTGGTTAGTTACGCTGCGAAGATCTGGGTTTAACTTCCGTATTTCTTATTGTCTGCGTCGGTAAAAGTCGACAATCGGACAGCTCATCGCAACTGTACAGGCGGTGTTCAGATGTTTCATTTTTTGGGGCAAGTGCTGTCGGAGATCTATGCCCTCTTTCGGGATAGCCCAATGAAAAAAAAAATACGGCCGAAGTCTTATCAATACCACGGCAGTATCACTTGCGGTAATGGTTATCCTCGAATTTTAAGTACGTTGTCAGTACCTCAATGGCATTTTGATTTTGAGCGGTTCGCTGGTCTCCCCCCTGAATCTCTGTTACCAACACATCAATCATGGATGCGCAGCGTTCTCGCATATTTCTTGTTATAGATTGTAGCATTCAGTGCGAGCTTTTCAACCTTTCGGAAAATTGTCAGGAGTTCTTCATCAACAGCAAGTCATCTGCACAAGCTTCATCTGGTTTCAATTGATCATCCTGGTTAGCTTTCTTGCTTCCCAAGAAGAACTGCCCTCTGCTTTCGCCGCACCGTTTGCACACCCTGACGGACAGCCGATAAACATTAGTGTATTGTGCTTATTGAAATCGGAGCAGGAAAGTGGATTTGTTATCTTATTTTGTGATCCTTTTGGATGGAACGACGGACTCTTATTCTCCGGGATTAATCTTCTCAGTTTGAGAAGATGACCCAAATTACGAAACTTAATTTCTCTTCATTGTTACCATAGATTGTACAGGCCAATTCAAATGCGACGATAGAGAGTCTTGGTATCTACAACAAAGCCAACTGCCTTGTTAAACTTCTTTCGGTGTTTACTAGCGTTTGGTGATTGCTAGATAAGGCACTATCGAGAATAATCAGACCAGATGTGAAATGTACCACACGTCACAGTCAGATGTTGCTCCTCCACCGAATCTTCTATCCTCGTGGCGATGGACTACCTTTACTTATCTAAGCGAGCACCCGACCTCGCATTATTATCAATTGCTCCAACGTGGGTTATCAGATAGGTCAAATTCCCCACTGCCGGGTGTGCTCATGGAAACCCGACCCGAATTCTGAAGTTCAGCAAATAACTACAATTCTCTACTTTTCTTGGCATGCATAACTTTAGGGATGAAGCTAACTCGAGACACTCCGACCCGGACTTAGTAGTCTCCTGCCGATTCGGTCTGATATCTGCCAACAAGGTGCATACTGCATTGTTGCTTATTCTTGCAGAGAATGTTTGTGAACGCATCAATTAAGCTGCGCCTGGGAGTTCGCACAAGCGCTACAATGGGATACACTGATCCAGATCTCTGCAGGGGCAAGCCAATTAGAACGACAAGCAAAAGATGCGAGAAAGAACCAGAATCGTAGTATCGACGGCCACATGAAACCGTGGCCAAGGCTGTAGGATTCCATAATTTGCAGTGTATCGCGATCAAAATTATCACTGGCATCTGCCACGGTGGGATCTTTGTTGGGCAACCACGAACCAACCCGATCTACAGCCACCACCTTGGCTAGCCACGTACGAGGGGGGCCTCAGTGTCGTGTCCACCGCTTCAGCTGCCAGTACGCCGTTCCTTGCTTAAAGACAGGACCCGGGGGAATAAGGCCGCAGATTCCAAGGGGCATGCGTCCAGGGATGTCAAAAATATGAATGAAAACTTCCATACGGCTTGTATCGCCCAACATCGAACTCGGCGCCCAACCTGTGTATGTCAGCAGACTCCGCTCCTAAAGGTCTCGGTTTAATCATTCCGCACTAAGCCCTGCCCGCACAGGTCTCCGCACTGGCAGGCTTCAGTGGCCGATCAGTTGCATGACATCATCAAAACATCCAATTTGATAAAATAAAAGCCAAGGCGTTCTGTTTCCAGGATACCGTAGCTCCACCCTCGTGGAGGCTTCTGGCTTTCACTAGCCAATTCGTTGTCGCTGACTATTTATAACCTCGTATCGTCACTCCGGAATGCTTCCTGTTTTGTCTGCACACTGGCAGTGGCCAGAAACGCGGGTACCGAGGACCCCAGTGGAGCAAGCTTCTGTAGAAGGCCGTCCTCGCTGTCTGGAGGCTAGCATAGAAATGTCCCCCAAAAAAAAATTCCGACTCTGAAACGTCTCCTTACCACCACTTTTCTCGCTCCAACGACCGGCTCTGTCGTGTATTCTCCAACTTTGCTCCGCGTCCCCCGTTGCCCACCAGCTGGTTCGCCTTGTCCTGTGGCCCGGCACACGGCGCCAGGCGCTGTGTACAAGCTTTCATATTCGCCCTATTAGTCTATTGTGAAATTCCGGGTTCCTTGCACGGACTCTACCACAACCACCTCAAGTGTTTTTTCCTTCGTCTCAGCTACTTCCGGCGACTCTTCGTCTTTTTTAATTCCATCGACGTTCCCGATCTCGGTTGCTCCGTTGCTTCCACTCGCTGTCGCTGCCGTCTGCCTGTTCGTGGCCCCTTTCAGTCGCTATTTCCGCAACACCAAGGCGTCCACCTCGCTTAATAACCTGATTTGACTTGCTTGGTTGGACAGTTACTCGACACACAACCTATCCTCCGAGTATCACTGTGCCTCCCGTTCGCGATCCATTCAGCGCTACGTTTGTGTGCCTATTTTCATCTCGTCTGGTTCGGTGACTAATTGCATTGGTTGGATTTCTCCTTTCCTTCCTCCATTCGCTAACTGATCCGCTGTCTACCGATGTATCTGGGCTACTTCCACCCCTCAGAGTCCCACGCGGTCCACCCGTATTCACAGCTGCAACCGCTGTTCCATTACAACTACCCTGGCCAAAATCCCATGTCTCCCATGGATCTCAGCTACTCCCAATCCATGCTACCCGCCAACTTACTTTCGGCCGCACCCTCGCCCTACGGGCCACGCCAGTCGTATTTCCAGCTGCAGCCATCGCTGCCGCTATATCATCCCCGAATGCATTCGGCCTACAATTCGCTGTCATACCACAAGTCGTCAACTCCCTCGGGTCTTCCGTACTTGACACATTCTACGTCAAACACAAGCTTGGACCAGCTCAACTTGTCGAGAACCGTCATCATGAGGAACTTGAGTTCTGACCTCTCGCTAAATGACCTCTTGTCCGAGATTGACTACGGTCCAATCGAATATCTCAAGATGTTCGAGAGCCAAGCTCCTACCCACTTTTCCGACGTCCAGACCTTGAAAACTTGCTACATCTCCTTTGTCAACACCCAGATCCTGGTCAGCTTCCACAGCAAGTACGGAAAGAACACCTACAACTTGCGTGGCCTCAAAGAACGATTGAAGAACTCGAAATACTTGAAGATCTCCTTGAACGAGCCCAACAACCCGTCAAACGGGATGGCCTCCAACAACTTGAGCAAGCAGGACTTCATCAAGTTGAAGACTCTCAACTACATCAATGAGTTTAATGCTACACGTGCAGTCAAGGTGCTGTTCACTGTGGCTGACCCTGCGCTGAAGCCCACCTTGAAAGATGACTTTCACTCGCGTTGCTCCAAATACGGTGAGATTGAAGACTTCCAAACCATCGAAGACGACGAAAAGCACGATAAAATCAGCTTTGTTTTGCACTTCACCTCCATCGATGCCGCCATTAAGATCTACGAATATCATTTGAAGCGCATTCAGATCGATTATGTGAACCTGATGGACCTGGTAGAGCCTGACGTGCTCCCGACGATGTGTATTGGCGTTACCTTTCATAAAGACCGTTGTGACAGAACTGAATTGAAGAAATCGCGACGCCTAGCTCCCAATGGCAGCGTCTCTCGGATTGTATCCTCATCTTCGTCGTCATCCGTTCCGTCATCTCCCACATCCGGTCGAAAACCTATGTTGCATCCTTTCCAGTCGGCTGAGAACTCCGCGTTTGTCAGTGACCCTACCGCCAGATCGCTGGAAAGCTCCTCGGTTCCCCTCCATTCTACTTCTATTCGGGAAGAGGAGGGCGGTGATGAAATCACGTCTACTCGAGGCGCTGGTCATGATAAGCCTTTGGAAACTGAAAAGAAAGAGTCGATTCTTCCATGCCCTCCGCATGCGTTATCTCCTTTAATGGAGCCAAAACCTAATTTTGAAAGCAGTTCCAGCGGAGCCATTAATTCTTCGTTGGCACCAAGTGAAAACACAGATATGTCACGTCCCAGAGGCAGGAGGCTTCCAAGCAATGTTTCCGACCCATATTTGTTTGCTTCTCACTCCTCTCTGTCTCAACATAATATTTCGAATGTGTCAGCATCTATCGGTTTGCCGAATGCTTACCATTACAATCCAGATCCTTTCAATGTTGGCAATCGAACATTGTATTTGGGCAACTTGCATCCCAACACAACCGTGGAGGAAATTGCTAACAATGTCAGAGCTGGGGGTTTGGTAGAGTCTATCAAGCACCACAAGGCCAAGAGAGTGTGCTTCATCACGTTCGTTGACGCAGCCATCGCTCTCAAGTTCTTCTTAAATCACCAGGTGTTACATCAGCTCATCGTTCATGGAAATGAGGTCAACGTGTCTTGGGGAAAAAATCACTCAGGTCAATTATCACGAGAAATCGCTTTGGCTGTCACAGCCGGTGCATCCAGAAATGTCTACATTGGAAAGGGTTGTGGTAAGGATGAGGAGAATATTGAGCTTCCCGACGAAAAATCATTGAGGGAAGACTTTGGAAGATTTGGAGAGATGGAACAGATCAACTTCTACAATAATAAGGATTGTGGTTTTATCAACTTCACGAACATAACTGCTGCCATTAAGGTTGTTGAAATGTTCGAGAGCAGGAACCCCAAGCTCGCTGCTACTGTGGCTAATGACAATGGTGAGTTATTTGAAAAGTACAAGAATTTCAAGATTAGTTTTGGAAAGGACAGATGCGGAAACTCACCAAAATTTAGTTTCAAGAAAAGGGATAACAGTTACGAGTTTTTGAGAGACAGGGATCTTGTTGATATGCCAGCTCCGCGTGAGAATGTCATCCCATCCGACAAGGAAGTTGAACCTATCAACAATGAGGCTGCTATGGTCTTCGGTATCAGGACTGAACCTGTGGACGGTGACGAGCCATCTCCACCAGCAGAGTATTTGGCAGAAAGCACAGTTCTAGAAGGCATCAACACCGACAAGAAGGAGGAAGCACCATCAGCCGATGAAAATTCGAATGATGGGCAACTGAAATTGTTTATTGAGGATATTGCCAAAGCATTGGATGTTGCAAAGAATGATGAAACGAGGAAACAAGTCACTGGAAATGAAGAAGAGGATGAAGACGAGGATGTTGATGACGATGAGGATGATGATGACATATCGATTATCATTGGATCAGATGTCACAAACGATGCCCCTCACAAGAAGTCTCATAAGAAATATCAGAGACTCTACCATCACCACACTTATCTGAATGATGGAATGAATTCAAACTGGGGTTTTTCCAGAAATTCTTCGGCTTTGTCCCTCAACTCATCTTATGCCAAGCATTATAATTACCATCCTGCTAGCTTCAGTCCGGCGCCACCTGTCCCACAGTCTGTGATGTACCAGCAATCTCCTCAGTTCGTGCCGCAGATGAGACCGACTAACTACTACGGTGTTCCACAAATGGCACCCGCGCCTCAACCGCAGCTATACCATCATAACTCGTTTCCAGCACCAAACTTGGGCTCACATAAGGGACCTTACACCATGTCAGGATCCCAAGTGATGGCGCAATATTTGGCCAAGTCACAACACGATAACTATCTTTATGCGTCCAGTATCTTGAATAATGATGTCACTTTAGAGGAGATTCGTGAGTACAATAAATCGTCGAGGCGAGCAATGAGGAACCACCAGGCATGAGGGTCAGAGATGAAGTTGTACAACTTTCTAGGAACCAAAATATGAAAGAAATAAAAAATGAATTGGGAGTTATCAATTACGGCTAAGGTAGATTAAAGCTTGCAAAAACGACTAACTCACGTCAAACGCAAGAGCAGCGTAGGTTCCTGCAACTGCACCAGTAATACCAATAGCAATACCAAAAATGGTGAGCCATCTCAGAAGTGGATTGAGCTCGTCTGCGTTCAATTTCAAGTGGAACATGAAAGGAAAAGTAACGCAAATAGTGAAGCAAATGGCACTGCCCAAAAAGGCAATGACCTTACCAAAAGAAGTGAAAATGAACGACACGGCGAGAAGAAATAAAAAGAAGGCAAGTCTGGAAAAAAACTTCGTGGTTGTCATAGGAACTACTTTTCTTCCGTTTCTGTATGTGATAACCAGATGTTCATTCATCTTGAAATGACTTTCATAGACGGAGACGATTGGACGAGTGACCAAGGCTAACTTGGAAATAGGTAGCACACCCAAAAATGTGCAAAAGAGCGGGTTGACCCATGGCGGATAGGATTTGTTCACCATGATATTTTTGGTCAACGAGTCCTGACAGTTTTGTCCAAACATCAAGTAGCCAATGATTGCAATTAGGAAGTCGCTCTTGAGACAGAACAAAAACGCCACATTGCAACAATGGTCGAACTTATTTGTATGTCTCATGTCTCTGTAGAGTTCTGGGAAAACAGGATGGCCACCCCAAGGAGCCATGAAGATACCTAAACTCAAAGCCACTGCAGAGAGGGAGGATGGCCACAAGTTAGTGGGTGCTGCGTTCAAAAGCGAGCCTGGAGAATCTTTTGATAAGAACCCGCACACAGTGATAAGCACCAAATTTGCAACGGTACTGATGATTCCGGTGAGACTAACGAGCGAAATCATGGCCAACGGCAAGAATGACAAGACAAACGTGACGGTGACAACGAAAATTTTGAAGGTGGCCGCACCTACATTGAGGAACAAGAGGGTGAAGGAATCACTGAAGAGGAGAACTAAGAGCACAGCAGCACCTATAAGATCAATTATGAAAATGAAGGTGGCCAACGCCTGGAACTTGGGACCGCCGTACAAGTAAGCGATATCGCCGTAGTTGAGTAATTCCTTGTTCTTCTTCAAGATTATTCCAAGAATCTTGGCCGTCTTGGAGGTCGTCCATGCACTTGCCACCAAAAGAAAAGTGCCCACTACCCATCCACTCAAGCGGAAACCGTAAGCAAGAGAAAGCATGGCGATGCCCATAAGAGTGTTCACGGCATTGAAGATTGTCTGTGGTGCGGTGGAGTTACTCTGGAACCCCACGGAACCGGTGGAGGACACGCTGCCTTTGCGAACGAGTGGAGTGGTTTCATCGTGGGGAAATTGGAACGTATGGAGGTCGCCAAACGCTCTGTTGTCCACATGGTGGCCAGCGACGGCAGATTCAGCCCCGTCGATGAGTGCTTCTTCGAACAGTTCGTTCTGAGGATGCAGAGTGCAAGGGGAGATACTGTCCACCAATTCATTGTCGGCAAGAGAAGTTCCCACAAACGACTGGGCCCGTGCGTAGGCGGAGGCAAAGTTGCTGATGGAATTGGCACCTCCCTTGTCCAAGAAAGACGTGCGTCTCGACTTGGTGCCGGGATTGGGTGAGGTCATGGGTGAATTGTCAGGCATTTACCACAATAACGGTAGCAGGTAGCAGGTATCAAGTCCAGCGATGTGGCGCGCTGTTGGGGAAGATACGCTGTGAAGCCAGGTGTTGAGGTGACCCAAGTACTTTTTGGAGTTGGTTTTTCTTTAATTTTCGCGAGCGATAATCTGCACAAGGGAGATGCCATCTGCAAGCGAAGCCTGCATTGTACTAGCTGGCGCATTTTTGGTGAGCACTGCAGCGACCGCACTAGCCACAATGTATTGGGAGTGAGTTGATGACACAAGCACGTACTGGGGAATCATTTCTTACTGTCGCGTTCATCGTATATCTGTCTCTTTTGACTGGCACTCGACGAATAAAAAATTTGCGCCCTTTAGAAAAATCATACAATGACCATGTGAAGGAAACGCTTGGCCCGATAGACGCAACGCTTGGTCTGATAGACGTGGCCCCGCAAAGCCTATCTTTCAGCGTCGAAAAGAAATGGGAATTCAATGGACAGAACAGCCGGTGTCCAGAAAAGGAACTCGCCAGTTGGCGAAAGTCCAGTACCTGTTTCTGTACATCGGAAGATATAGATGTGGACGTGGCCCTTCGCCCTCTAAACAGAGGCCCAGGGCACCTCTAAACTTGTTACCACTCGAGAATGTGGAACTATAGCATTACCTGCTGGGATCCGGGCAACTGTATCTTACCTGATCTGGACAAATGTGGATCCAACCGTTATTGGCAACCTGTTACAGGATGCATTAGGTTGCATGAAGTTGCATCTACTGTCGCATTTAGGTTAAAAATGAAAGTCTTAAGCCGAAAAATCTAGGCTACTGATTCTGTCAATTCCGAACCTCTAATCGTCAAAGTGGTGCCAATTTTATATCGGGGGCTGCCCGAAACAATGTATAACTTGCTCGGCCAGCCTACTAGCTCATTACCATTTTTTGCAACATTATGACATCGTACTTCGACAACACTTTTGCTCTGCAGTCGACAACATTTCAGCAAAAGCCCTCTATGATTCCTGTCTTCGATTCCTCCCACGTGAACTTCCTCAAGAGCACGGAGAACGTTGTCTCGTCGCCTCTCGAGTACACTGGATCGCACGATATTATCAAGACCGAAGACGAGCCTACAGAGGTCAACCACGTTGACATGAGTCTGCTCGTACTTTGGCCTAGCGTCCAGCAAAGCGTCGCCAACAGAGCATATTCGCACGACTGTTTGCCAGTGGGAACATTATCCAACCACATCTTGACTACAGAAGTTCTGCTGTTCCAAGAGGGAAGTCAAATTAGCCACGAATCGCAGAATTCGGCGGACAGCACCCTCTCCATGTCGCCAACCCCTGTGACTTCGGTACCTCCTGCAAAACCCACCTCCAGGAAAATTGTCAAGCCTCGGATTACTACTCTTTACTGGGCGAATGAGCACACCACATGTTACCAAGTCAGGTCGCACAATGTGGTTGTATCCAGAAGAGAAATCGATAACTACGTCAACGGGACCAAGCTCCTCAACGTTACAGGTATGACTCGAGGAAAACGAGATGGGATGTTGAAGATGGAAATGGGTCGCTTGGTTGTGCGCAAGGGACCCATGAATCTAAAAGGAGTATGGATTCCTCTCAAAAGAGCAGTTGAGCTTGCGCGCAATGAAGGTGTTGATGAGTTACTTTACCCGCTACTTGTTGACAATATTCGCGGCTTTTTTAAGGGTCATGGCCAGAAACTTCGACAGGATAGTATCCTCGCCGGCGAAGAGGATGGTGAACGGTCGGGCCGTAAGAAACGGGCATTACGTGTGGGTTCTAGAGGTTCTCATGGTTCGCAAGGGGATCACGGCACACGCATGTTCTGCTAAATTTGGAAGTTACTTTCTTTTTTGCCGATATTATTCTCTGGAGTTTCCTATTCTTGTTGTTCAATTTTCATTTTAGGTTCAATCATATTAACTCTCCGCAGCAACTGTAGGTGCATCACTCCACCGGATATGGACTTCGGGCACTAATAGTCTTTGTGGCACAATTCCGATGAACCTTATCTCGGGGATTTCATCTGGCAACTGTTACACATCAGGCTCATTCTGCCTCGTGATTTGTTGATTGGTTTGACCTCCAGACCATACGAACCACCAACAATTGTTGCAATCCTGGCTTCGTATTCAGTCAAATTCATGATCCTTCGAGTTAAAATTGATATTATTCTAGATGTCAGGCTGAACACCTGACGCTGCACGAGTGTCAATAAATAAGTTTGGGGGGTCAAGGGGCTGCATCATGCATCTGTTATCAGCTGCTAAAGTTTCCTCATTGAAGATAGATCACCATCGATACGACATAGCAAAGGAAAAGGGCTACATCCCTATAAGTTCTCGATAATCCGGAACTCCGTTTTGCTTCTCGTTGCGTTCATGAGTATTCACATTGAAGTTGAAATTGGCATGAGAACATGAGAACATGAATACATGATGACTAGCTTTCTCGAATCAACATGGACCGGTCTCCATGCAGATGGACATAGAAATTTACCTCACCCTCGACTATTCCTAATGGTTCCTTACAAAATTAATAAATTACAGGATTCACATCAGACAAGAAATAGAATAAACATATCCCAACTATGTCTAGATAATTGAGATTTAAATCACCAATTCGGCCAAACCGCATGTTTAAGCCAAATCCCTCTCACTGGGGACAGACCCCAGTTGCACAGAAGTATGGTCCGTGAGCTTCTCTCCCAGTTCACCTTCATTCTCCGAAAGTTCGTCCTTGTTGTGCTTAATAGTTGCCAATTTAAGAATGTTTTCCTTTCCAAAAACGAAGACGGGGTGGAAAGGAATGAATATGAGTCCGGCAATTGCAATCATCAGAGCGTCAAGCGTCATGAGGAAAACCTCGTGGGTAACAAGGTATCCGCTAAATCCCTGCTTCAACTCAACCACTCTATAGATACAACGGATGTAGATAACAAGCACAGCAGCACTTATTGCGAGGGGGTAGTAAGGCACAAGAGGACGCGCCCTGATGCTGGCGAACTTTGGGTTATAGAACTGTTCTAGCTCGTTCTGTTTGTATGAGTGGACAGACTTGACGTTCAGCAACATCAACACCCAGTTCTTGATGCTCCGTTTCTTATACTTTGACTCTGTGGTAATCTTTTTCGAGTCTTTGAAGTTCACACGGGTGATGAACTCAAACCAAAAGATGACAAAAATCGACATGGCTACCACCTGGAAAACAATTCCTCCAAACATAGTCCAAGTGCCTGGACGGGTGTCTTCCTTGTTATTTGAAGCCACAGAGGCCATTCCGCCTCCGATTCCTTGAATAATCAAAGAGAAGACGTCGCAAAAGACGAAAAAGTACGAATACCACATTGGCTTCAACACAGAGTAGCTCCTGCCGTGGACAACAACATTCTGAGCAAACAAGAAGTATATTCCTCCCATAATGAACGCCGGCGACAACGTCAAACTCACATATTGTAACAAGTAGTAGTTGATGTTGGTGTTGTCTGTGAAGGCAAGAATTCTGCCCAAGAAACCCAAGAACTGAAGCACAAAGCCGCACACAAATGTGATATTGTACCAGTGGTAGCGAGAGACACGAATCATACCCACGGTGAAAAGCAAGATTGCGGTGTACAAGATAAAGAAGAAGATGTTACCGCCTCTGTTCAAGTTGTAGCCATACAAGTTTTCTTCGTTGGCAAGCTCTTTCAAATTGTAAGTGGCGTGAAATATCGCTTCGGTGGCGGCAGCCTTCACGCTATTATCGGTAGCAGTGGCCAACACCTGCTGAGCAGAAATGACCGTCAACGAGGCCTGGCATCCACGAATGACTTCGGATAACAGCACCAAGTCTCCAGCAAAAGTAGCAGTCGCAATGCTCACCGCAGCCTCGGACAACAGCACACTAAGGTCCGAAGTGTGGGTGGGATCGATAGATTTGAAAGAAGTTGGAGTGGAGGTCGGATACCCCGAAGAGGGGCTCCATGAAAACTCGGATATGATTGAAGCAAAATCCATGGATGGGTGGAGGCGAGGATTTGCTATGACTTTATGTACGAGCCTCGAATATTTATGCATGGTATGTCGGAGCCGTTTATTTCCGTTCCGTGCTGCAGCCGCACACCTGCGCAATGTTATTTATGGCTGAGGCTGTGGTAAAGATTTGCTAGACAACCACGAGATTAGCTAGACAACCGACAGGAGAGGGATATTGGGGGGGGTGCTGCATGAGTAGGCTTACAAATTGGGGGTGTTTATCAAAAATGATGCAGGGAGAAGGCTGAGCTAGTACGGAGGAGTAAGACCCTGGTGAGCATTGACGTCAGAGTAGATTATACGAGAGAAAGTTAAAGAATCGACTAAAGACTCGAGGAAAGAATTTGGACACGGGATAATAGTGGAAATTATCTAAATTGAAAACGAAAGAGAATTGGTTTTGGAGTTCGGCATAGCATCGTTCATGGTGTTAAAAATAGATCGCCGAAAGCCGTGAAGCGTAGATCCAACTATCATGGTCAACCCACTTATGTCCGCGCCGACACAAGAGCGACAATCAGCCTCTTTCCCGTGCGTCTTCATAAAAAAAAATATATTTCGTATTTCATGAAGCCATGCGACACTGCCATAGCCACGTTCCATGTCTCCTACCTATCCAATTCTGCACCTGATTTCTACAGCTCCTCTTTTTCAATATTAATTCTGTAAAGGCCGGTATCAACCTCTCATGTGGCGATGTTGGTTTGGATGTTGTCCTCGTACTCAATCTCAACATGAGGTCTCTTCTTTCTTGCATTTTTGCCTGGCGCTTTCTTGGCGGCATCATCGTTCTCCTCGTCATCGTCATCGTCCTCTCCTTCGCTCGCACTCGAGTCTCCAAGCCACTTCTGCAAGTCCTCCATGTCGAGCAACTCGTCCTCTCCGTCATCCTCCACGTACTCCACTTCTCCAACATCGCTATCGTCTTCGTCGCCACTCTCTAAAACAACATCGTCGTCCTCATCAAACTCCTCTTCCTCCTCGACCTGGTCCACCTTGCCCAACACCTTCTGCCAGATCTTCTCATCCACATTCAATGGCTTGTCTCCATATGCTCCACTCTTCAATCTGTCTAACAACTCCTTCTCGATCGCCTTCTCGATCTTGGCAGCAGCCAAAGCCTTTCTTTCTCTGTTCTCTTCTCTCCTTTTGACCTTAGGCTTCACTCCCACATAGTGACGTTCTTCCTCTCTCAATGCAAGCCTCTTTTCAGTAATGGCCACCTGGGTCAACCTTGTCAATCTCTGCTTACACTTGTGGATGAGGAACTTCTGCCAATACTGCAAGTGCTCATCCACCTGCTCCATGGCCTTATTGAAGTTTTTCAGCAAGCGAACTCTCTCCCAGAGCTTCGATGGCATGTGTGCTCTTTCGGCGGTCTTCATGTAAAGATAGAGCTTTCCCTCCACGTTCTTGACGGTGGCATATCTGGCGTTGGCCAACGGACACGAGAGTCGGTCGCAAACGCCGCTGACGTTGTATTCGTTTCTGCAGAAATCCTGGCCCTTGCCAGTTTTGATCTTGAATGAGCAGAATGAGTAGTTGATCACCTCCCAAATGACTTCGTCGGACGACATGCTAATGCTGTGGTAATATGCAAATGTGGACTATGTTAACTTGTATGTCCTTGGGGTAAATGGTACTGTCAGAGTAGACAAAATGTGTAGTTGACCAATGGATGGATGGTGAATAGTACGCAGAAAAAAAATCATGCGAGCAGAGATGAGATGGATGTGCACCCGTACACCAGGGGCATCGTTAGTGTGGGAGGAGTGATATATGGGAGAAGGAGTGGTTCTATTTAGATGCGGATTAGCTTTTAGTTTGTTTGATTTGTTGCATTTCTTCTATGTGGAAATTGAATATGCGTTGAATATCAGCGCTCTGGTGTTCACAAGTCTCTCGAGGTTTGCTCTCAGTTTGCTCTGTATGAACTCCACAGTATCAATGCGCCTGCCATAGTACACTAGCGTGGCACGATGGCACCGAGACAATATGCTCAATGTATTTCAAAAATCTCATTCAGTATTTCAATCGTGCTTCTCTTATACTGATGACCACCTCTTGAGCTTCTACTGTCTGGCTACTAGTGCGATCAGAATCCAGATCACAGCTGTTCTTCTTATCTCTTTTTTCTCTCGCCTATCTCCTAACTCCTCAAGGTAATGGGCTTCCGTGGCACCGGAGGCTTCACCTTCACTACCTTGGGTCCGATCACCTCAGTGAAGTCTGCTCCATTCGTCTCATTCGCTTTGCGAGAGAACGAAATTAGCGTCACAATCACCTGATATGGGTCTTTGCGATCAAACAAGTCAACTGTCTGGAAGATTTCGTCGTGGGCCACCCCCACCATCTCGCATGCCTTCAAGAAAAACAGAATGTTCTCCATTTGGACAAAGGGCATCTTGGAGCTCTTGTATTTCTTTGTGGGGCAATTGGAAAGATGTAACAAATCTCCCAACTGACACAATATGTATCCGTCTTTCAAGATCTCGATCAAGTCGTAACTTTCATATTTGATTCTCTCGTTCTCGGGAGTATGAAGGGTATTGAAGATCCACTTCGCTACCTCCTTCTCGGATCTTTTATACTTTGCGTCTCGAGACAAATGGAGATCCTGGTCTAGATTGGTGTGTGCATTTTGGTCTGCTGACGTCGGTGTTTTTCTGGTGTAGTAGCTCATGATAGAATGAACACAAGCGAAGGCAGTGCAGGTAAGCACTTAAAGTCTCACCGTTCTCTACACTACTAAATTCTCCTCTATAGTTAATTAACTATTACCCTAAAATACAAACTTTTTGTGGGCTATGCACTTAGTTGTGCAACTTCTTCTCGTAAGAGTGCAAGCCGTGCACACCACCCTCCAATTGAGCAGAGGCGGTTCTGAACTCGAATCTAACCTCTCCATTGTAAACCAGCTCTCTCAACTCATCAACAGACTGGACGCCAATGTCCTGCAACGAGTGCTGCAAACCGTTGTACAAGTATGGAATAAACTTGATGATGGATCCCTTGTCAATGACAGATCCGGAAACACCCTGAGCAACCAACACCTTGTCGGCCTCCGAGAAGTAACGAGAGGTAGAGGCATTGGCGTTGGTGGAGGTCTGCTGCATAGCATCGATGGAACCCATACCACGGTAAACCTTCAATCTCTTACCGTCACTGTAGAAGTAGTCACCTGGAGTCTCGGAGGTACCAGCCAACAAACCTCCCATCATGACACAGGAAGCACCCAAGGCCAAAGCCTTGGTGATGTGGCCAATGTTTCCGATACCACCGTCAGCAATACATGGAACACCAAAGTGCTTGGCAAACTCACACACGTTGTACACAGCAGTACCCTGTGGTCTACCACAAGCCATGACTTCCTGGGTGATACAGATGGATCCAGAACCCATACCAATTCTCAAAGCATCGGCACCGGCCTCAATCAACAATGCAGCTTGTTCTCTGGTGACAACGTTACCAGCAATAACCTCCAATTGTGGGTGCTTCTCCTTGATCCACTTGATCATGTCCAACTGGAAGACAGAAGAACCGTTGGAAGAGTCCAACACGACAACGTCCAATCCAGCCTCAACCAACTTGTCCAATCTTTCTCTGTCAGCTGGAAGCGTACCAATGG
Organism: Sungouiella inulinophila; assembly: GCA_030562885.1. Lineage (NCBI taxonomy): Eukaryota > Fungi > Ascomycota > Pichiomycetes > Serinales > Metschnikowiaceae > Sungouiella > Sungouiella inulinophila. Next base: position 315,944 of record JAKUAG010000002.1, read on the forward strand.
CGGCACCACACAACAACTGCTTAGAGTGGAAGGACTTGGAAGCGTCTGGGTAGGACTGGTTCTTCTGCAAGTCGGTCAAAGAGATCATGGAGACCAAGTTGCCCTTAGAGTCCACAATTGGCAACTTACCCTTCTTGGAGCTTCTCAACAAGTCGTTACCCTCGGTCAAGGTGATACCCTCCTGACCGGTGATCACGTCCTTGGTCATCACCTCAGAAATTGGGGTAGAGTTGTCGTCGTGGAACTGCACATCACGAGAAGTGACGATACCAACGAGCTTGCCGTCCACTTTTCCGTTTTCTAGAAGATGTTAGTATGACATATCGAGGAAAATGCAACGTCTTTCAGGGAAAAGGTGTCCTCAACATCGTTTGATGCTATTCGGTAGAACGAAAGTTATTAAATGGTAAATTGATCATCAGGAAACGTGCACAAGTAAAAGATAAAAGAAAAAGTCTTCACATACCAGTAACTGGGAAAGAAGAGAAGCCAATCTTCTCCTTCAAGGCCTTGATCTCGCCGACGGTGATGCTTGGAGCAACCACAAATGGGTCGCTGATGAATCCGTTCTCATACTTCTTCACCTTCTTCACCATAGCGGCCTGCTCCTCAGCAGTACAGTTGTGGTGAATGATACCAATACCACCCAACAAGGCCATGTGGATAGCCATGTTGTCCTCGGTGACAGTGTCCATAGGAGACGACAAAAATGGGGACTTGATGGTGATGTTCTTGGTCAACTTAGACTCCAAGTTCACAGCGGAAGATGGGAAGGTGATCAAACCTGGCAACACCAAGAAGTCGTTGTAGGTTAATCCACCAAAGTTGGCGGAGTCGATCAAAGTCTGAACGTCCAAGCCGTCCTTCTTGGCGTAAGTCTTCAAGTGAGCGGTAGCGGTAGCACTGTCCAAAACCATTGTGAATATGGGGCAAGTTAGCCAGAAGAGAAAAATTGTTTTCTAAGGCGAAGAGTGTCTTTTATATAGGCATGCGCAAAAAATTTTCTTTGTATTCTCATAATTTACTAAGCATTCATGCATGATGGAGTCAGGGCCCTGAAGCTGATGGCGAGAGGAGAAGATGCCAAGGCGAGTTGCATGTGCCGTTATCAAGTCACCTGGAGCCTTTTTAGCCATTATTGTTGGTGAAGAATTGGATGCCAAATCGCTGTAACGAAAGACCGCCGGCTCTGCCTCGGCGTACCTCTTCAGTAGTGCATGTACACTGATACCAATTAGACCCAACCCTGGAATGTGACGAGAAGATGCACGAAAATGGCTGGAAATGACTCTGAAAGGAAATTGAGTCTTCCAATTGGTAAATTCCACGACTGACTTATTTGGGTGCTGCTTCGCCCCCGTTACTCTGTCAATGCGTTCTGACGGTTTCTGCTTGGACCTGACTGCGCAGAACAGACGTGCGGATACGTAGGGCTAACTTTAGAATAATGCATTTATTCGCAATGAAGGTACATACATCATGTAGCTATCAAAAATATATATATCTGAGTGTCAGGCAAATGGCAATGCCCATGTCTGCTTCCTACATTCTTGTGTGTCATTAGCAGGACTCGAGGTTCACGCTTCCTATTTGCAATTCTCAAAGGGCATTGACGCCTGGATCAGACAACAGATTCTTTTCCGCTCCTTCTTTGCATTTTTTGACAAGCTCATCGATTCTCTTCCATCCTTCTTTTCTAGAATGTTCTCTCGACTTCTGCTCCTCGACAGATTGGTGGTACAACATGGTACAGTGGTCGTACAAAATGGGGTTATGGTCGATGAACACCTTCAATGCACCTAGTGCAAGCTGGTGTATACTTTTGTTCCAGTTGGAAGTAGCCAGGTTGTGTGGAGGAATGTTACTGAAATCGTCCATGTCCATATGTTGTTGTGGAGACGAGAATGAATCGTAGTATTCTTCGTCGGTCATGTCATGAATCATGTGAGTGTCTTCCATATTGACACTTGCATCTGCTCCATTCCCATTGCCATCATAAGAACTGTCCAAAACGAGTCCCTGATCAATCAAATTTCCGTTGGCATCCGTGAGAGAGTTTGGATTATCCACAAGCTTTTGCTGAAGTGCACCCGTCGCAATTCCAGGTTGTGTGGCATTGGTCAACTCATAAAGAGAAGCAAAGATGATTGGGAGAACCACCTCCGCATTCTCTGTTACCAATGTTAAAAAGTACTCGTTCTGCCAGAAGCACAACACTTTCTCGCTGACTTGGAAATGCGAGGAAGAGATACACTTCAGCAACTGGGCGAACAATGGAATTTGGATCTTCAAGAATTCGTTAGGCTCCATCACTTCGAAGATATCTTCAATTTCATTCAAGAACATAACCTCTTTGGGCGAGTTAATCTTAGGCCAATATCTCAACAAGCCCATGATCACATCCTCCGTCAACGAAGGGTCCTTCTCCAAAAATTGGACGACACAATAGGCTAGCTGTGGGTGGTATAACGACAAAGATTTGACTTTGTGCAAAGGAAGAAGCACTTTAATCAAAAAGATCTTGTGTTCTTCCTTCAAAGGCAAGGCAAACCCATTGATAATGGAACCTAAAATCTCCAAAAGCTCACCAATGCCATTGAATCTCTCAGTTTCGTAGACGAACTGTAGGAAAACATTATTGATCGATTTTCTGATGAAAGATCTCAAACTCAAAAACTTTCCGTAGATACGGTGCAATGTAGTCTTTAAGCAGTCCCTTTCTCTCGGATCCTCACTGTCAAACAATTCCAAGATTCTCAAGATGAATTCGTGGTCAATGTACTGCTTAGCCACTTGGTGGTGGAAGTCGGGACTCTCCACAAATCTCAAGAAGAACTCATAGATAGATTGCATGTGTGGCCAAGCCAACTCTGAAACTGGTTCGTCTTCATCTGGATCAAAAAGCTCGCCGATGGGATTCACTGGCGGTGGGATGGGACGAAACAAGTTCTTCTTGAACATGGCAATCACATGTTTATACATATCGTCGGTGTAGTTGAACCGGTTGCTGACAATGAATTGAATCAACTCCTGTAATGTTATGCGCTTGATTTCCTTACCTCTGATATCGTGAGTCGGATCGCTAAAGTCGAAGATGATATTGCATTGGTCCACTTTCTGGATGAAAAGCGAGATGTGTTCATCCGGTGCCACCTCGTCAAAGTTGGGGAGTTTCACTATTTCTCTGTGGACCTCGGATGTAGTGGGCTCGAACCGCGAAGATGAGTGTCTCTTCGGAGTCACAATCAAGTCGATATCAAACGCTTCTCTGTTTGGCGACGAGATATTGGGGTTCAAAGGCGACGCATGCAGCTGCAGAGAGTGGGTCGCCAAACGACCGTCAAGGTGAATGCTGTTTGATCCAAACGCATTACTCTGTGAAATTGGCGAGTTTGGGGTTGGAGTGATGGGAGTAGTGTTGGCAAGCGATGTTTGAGGCTCGTTAATGACGATCTTCGGCGATTCCACTCCGGTCAGAGAGTTTTGTGTGGGAGGAGTCAGAGGCAGTGGGCCACCTGCAGCAAATTGGGCCACTGCATTGGCGTTGACCAGCAGCTTAGCGCCCGATGCCAGATCGGTCAGTTTCGTCTGCAGCAGTGGGTCGGGACCGGGCAGGGGTTGCTCGGTTCTAGAAGGGCTAGGCGAGACTGATTTGATGGAGGAGTTAGAGCTCGACGACTTTGGTGCGGTGAGCAGCAGTTGCAGCAGCAGCTTTTTGGCGGCGTCCTTCTCCTTATCCTTGACGTCCTTCTTGTCGGATTTCTTCGACGACGTCTGGTTTTTGTTTCTCGAGAGCCTATTCTTGAAACCCTTCATCATCTTGGCAGAATTCGCGGCGCAATGTCTGGCGCTGGTATTTCTGGAGCACTGGGCTGTGGGAAAGTTGGGAAAGCACCGGAATCAGTGATAACTCTACCACTCAATTCGGGAGATACGGGGTGTGGAAATGAAAGTGGGGAGTAGCCGAAGCAGCAAGTTTTCGCAGAGGGCCTTTTGATGTGGCCAGGAAGTTGAGTTGGGGCTCGTCGAGCAAAAAAAATGGACACTCTAGCAATGGAAAGTCGGCTAGGTGAACAACGAGCAGCAAGTGGGAATTGTAGTGTGAGCGGTGGGAAAGAATTCGAGAAAGGCAATTAGCAATGCTCGAAATTCAAAGATGGATTGCTCGAATAACACGAAACCTGCAGTAACGAAAAAGGTGTTGAGTGGTTGGGTTGGGAAGCGACTGTGAACGTCAACATGGGTTGATATAGTTACGTATATCACGCCCTGGCTGGACACGACGGTGTGGGCACGACCCTATTGTGATCTGGTGTGGGGCGTCGTGAGAGTTGAAGAAAAGTTGGGCTTGAGGTGGTCAGAGTTAGGAATATGTGAATAACGGTGAGGTTTTGTGGTTTTTCCGAGAGACTTGGGCTTCTGGACTGTGGTTGTATGACAGTAAAGGCTTCACATTCGAAATGTGCGAATTTGGAGCGAGGTGGACGTCATAGGAGAGAGTATCGGAGGTAAAGGGAAGACAAATGAAGAAGAAAGTTTGAGAGGAAAAAAGAGTGAGAAGATGAAAGGGCAAGGGCTGTGAGTTGTAGAGTGGGATTTAGAAATTTCAAAGTTTAGAATCGCTGCAGTGGAATTAAGGCAGTGTTCACTGGTTCGGAACATTCCCAAGATTCTGCGAAACGTACCAAGATACACCGAAACATGAGGAAATGCGCAGTAAGTAGAAGCAATAGAGCGAGAAGAAAAAATGGAAAACAGAGCCAGGAGACTCTAAGAAATGGATATCGTGGTTGATTGAGGTGAAAGATCCGAGGAAGCAAGTTTAGGGATTTTGGTTGGAGGCTGAAGAGAAGCCTTGGACAGTGGACGCCGGTGTGGAACAAGTGTGCACGGTGATTGAGACTAGGAACCAGAGAAGAATCAGAGTTGAGTGTAGAAAACAACAAGAGGACTCACTGTTGACATTACAACTACAACATCAAGTCAGGGTCATTCGTTAATTTAGTATCTTTAAACTTTTACTGCATTTCTTGAGGGATTGTATCATGGAGCCTCAGTGGTAGTCGCATAGTCGGACTGATATTCTCGCTCAGCCGTGTGTATGGCTCACCAAACTGGTCTCCTCATACACTTCAATATCCCCCATTATCTTCATTTCATTAATCATAAAATCATCTCCTTGTCAATGCTGTCGTTCAAAACCATCAGCAAATAGCAATTCCATCCAATGCTCACCACATTCACTACCAAAAGTCGAAGTTGCACAGGAACAAACCCAAAGTTCAACGCCTGAACAGCAGGCCAAACCATCCAATTGGTTGTTAGTGTGTTCCACCAATTGTCCTTGATCTTCTTTTTGATTGATTCTCCATCTTTTCCCTCCATTGCGGTCATCGCTGAGTAGTAGAGCGGAATACCGATGAATGGCGCAAACACTCCTTGATCTATCGCCACACGGGCAACGGTGTTGGCCACCTCAGAATGTCCATACATTGGCATTTTCACTCGCGGCAACAATTTGTACCAATTGTCGCCCAATGGAGCAAACACAATGCTTCCGAAGATAACTGCCCGCACTGTTCTGCAGTAATTGTAATCCTTCTTAACTTCCAGCTTAGATATGCCGATTTGTTGAGCCAAGAAGTCGCCAGCGCCAAAGAGGAACCCGGTGGATACGACATTGGTAGCCAATGGTCTTGTTCTTAAGAGGTGGTTGTACTTGGAATAAAAAGACATGGTTGCTGATTGCGAGAAGAGTGCGATGCGATATATATATAGCCAGTCGATACGAATGCTATATATTATAGCTGATACGAATGCCCACTAATTGTATGGAATATGTCTATTATAACTCCGAATCATGCCCGACTCCCTCTAATCTATCAATCTATCACATCTATAATGTGGGTGAATGTCTATGCGTAAACCATGGTCTGCTCCTCGTCCTTTGTCTCGATGTCCACGAGCTCCTCCAAGATATGTCCAGAACTCTTTCCGTGGCCGGCTGTGTTGTGAACGAAACTCAAGTAGCAGTTCCATCCAATCGAATACACATTGGCAACCACAATACGAAGGTGCACTGGAACCATAAACAAGTTCACAAGCTGCAATGGAGGCCACACGGTCCAGTTAGCCTTCAACACGTTCCACCAGTTGTTTCTCAACTTCTCGGCTGCCACATCCAAAAAGTCTTCGTGAAGGGCAAGTGCACTCATCACTGTGTTGTACATTGGAATCCACACAAGACTGGGCATGAACAACGAATCAACCACAAGCCTGAAGAGGTTGTCGTGGATCTCGATGCGCCTTAGCGACATTCTGGATCTTCTCAATGCAGAAAGAAAGGGGCTCCGGATGAGAGGAAGCGTCTTGACTGTCCACTTCACACTGACTGGTGCAAAGAAAAACGATCCGTATATAATCGCTCGAAGAGTTCTGTCAAAATGGAAAACGGTTGGTTTCTCGACGTCGTCGTCGATGTGGCGGGGGAAAAGGAACTGAGCCAAGCAGTCACCAGTTCCAAAAAGCACACCGGTGGTGGCCATGTTGGTTTTGTAAGGGTGCACCTTGAGCAACTGGTTGTAGAACTTGAAAAAGTTTGACATGAGTGGATGAAAAAGGAATATTCTTGAAGTGCAGTGGAAAAAAAGTTAAGGATTAACGAACGAGAGTAGACAATCACAAAACGGATATAGGAAAATGTGCCTCGGGTAGCAACGGCTGGCGAAGCTCAAACTTATATTTAGAGATAGTGGTAGGTGCGAGCGATGCGACTCGGAGACTAACTTCCGCGGTAGATATCTCAAGAACGGCAATGGCACAGTAAGCCGAAAAAGTGATAGAAAAGAAGTTGGAAAAGAAGGTGGAAAATGAGGTGAATTATCTAAGGCAATTAGGAGGGCTGGGTATTCTTCGGAGGGCTTATAAGTGGTCGTTTTGCTTGAATTATCGTGGGATTCTCTAAGTAAAGCCGACTCTGGACCGAAAGGTCTCACTATCGCTTTCCGAAGCGATAACTGAATAGCGCATCATGCGAAAGAACCTGCGCAAAGTCTCGTGCAGGTCGCAACCGCTAACCATACTGGTACTTGAAGATCGACAAGAGCCTTGCAGATTACAGAAACCCGAGTTGCTTTTTTTGGGCTGTTATCGCGTGTAACCCATAATAGGCAAGAAGAGCGGCAATAAAGAGGGAAAAGGAGGGAAAATGAGAAGATTGGTGAGAATGGGATAGAGCCAACAGCAAGGCAGAACAAGAAGCGTTATCCCTATTGACACAATCAAGAGCCAAGAACGTAACTCCGTTGATAACCAAAAAAAATTTTGAAAGGCGCTTATGTCCCGATTCACAGCCGATCGCCCAGTGCGTCTATTGCCATTTCCCGGAACTATGCGGAAAAATGCGAAGGTATGGCGAGGGGGTCACTTGCTCAGCTCCGCCTACCCATTATGAAAGTTAGTTACTTGATACCGCGAATTTCTCAATTCAGCCGATTTTTTCCGTGCGATCTGAGTGAATGGTTAAGTGCACAGAAATGAGGCAAAAGACGAAGAAGATAGTCGCTAGCTATTGATTAGCACATTTAACCGACCTTACTTCAGCGGACATTATGACAACTTTACTTCAACCACTTTCAATTTTTTTGGGCTTCTGCATTTCAATTTCATTTTCTACATTAGGGGTATTTGGACTCCTCCTCACCTTAGTTATACATTTCAGAATTTTGATTTATTTTTTCAAATTGAATCAGAAAAGTGAGAGAGCGAAGAAAGAAAAAAAAGAGAGAGAAGGAAGAAAAAGAAGACAGGAGATGAAATAAAAGAAATAACAAGGAGAAGATACGGCTCTAACTAGCCTGCCATACAGTTAATCTCCAGTCGACAATTCAGGCGTTTTCCCTCCCAATCCCCTCCTCTTCCTCCTATTGTGTGATGCACTGGCGTGCGCGGTCCACAGTGATCCTGCACAGCTCTTCCAAAGAAGGCGAATTGTTGCAATTTCCAAGTGTAGAACGTCTAGCGAAATGCCGGCAATTTTGGAGCAAGACCGCACTTGCGCCCGAAAAATGCCATACTGGAACAAATATCAGACAAGCGACACACCGTCGCGGAATGCAATCTTCCGCTGAACTTGCCCCTCCTTAGCTACCCCAACCACCCCGACCATTTTTCTCCATGTGGTGACGATAAGGTGGCTGGCTGGCCTGCATAATGGCGACGGGACGGCCGTCCACTCAGACCCCCTGGCCACAATTGGACAAATAGAGCGCAAGTCCCGGAGTTTCTTCTCCTACCTCTTTTCAAAAACCAAAAACTACTTCTTCGCCATGCACAGAACTTACTCCTTGAGATCCCAGAGAGCTCCAACTGCTGCTCAATTGCAGTCTCCTCCACCTCCACCTTCGTCCACCAAGTCGAAGTTCTTTGGCAGAACCTCTATTTCTAGCTCCATCAGAAAGTCTGCTGCCGGCGCATTGGGCCCGGAATTGGCCAGAAAGTTGGCCCAGTTGATCAAGCTTGAGAAGAACTTGTTGAGATCCATCGAGCTCACCGCCAGAGAGAGAAGAGAGGTGGCCAAGCAGTTGTCGGTGTGGGGAGAAACCAACGATGACGACATTTCCGACATCACCGACAAGTTGGGTGTGTTGATCTACGAGATTGGTGAGTTGGAGGACCAGTACATCGACAGATACGACCAGTACAGAATCACCATCAAGTCCATCAGAGACATTGAGGGTTCCGTGCAGCCATCCAGAGAGAGAAAGCAAAAGATCACCGACCAGATCGCTTACTTGAAGTACAAGGACCCCCAGTCGCCAAAAATCAACGTTTTGGAGCAGGAGTTGGTGAGAGCCGAGGCCGAGTCGTTGGTTGCCGAGGCCCAGTTGTCCAACATCACCAGAGAGAAGTTGAAGACCGCTTTCAACTACCAGTTCGACTCCACGCGTGAGCACGCCGAGAAGATTGCTTTGATTGCTGGTTACGGTAAGGCATTGTTGGAGTTGTTGGACGAGGCCCCAGTCACTCCTGGTGAGACTAGACCTGCCTACGACGGCTACGAGGCTTCCAAGCAGATCATCATTGACGCCGAGAACGCCTTGGCCACCTGGACCTTTGACTCTGCTGTTGTCAAGCCAACTTTGTCTTTTGCTGCTCACGAGGAGGAGTACGATGCCGACGAGTTGGCTGACGAGGCCGAGCACTTGAAGGTCACTGAGGAGCAATGGAACGATGAGCAGAAGATTGCCGCATAATCAAAATTGTTCGCTAGCGAAGTTATTGTTTTGTATCACTAAAAGTTTATGCTCAAGTGATGTAGGTGTAAAGTTTATGCTTAAAAGATGTAGATGTAGGAGCCGAGTGCGGGTTCGGCTTCTTTTGCATAGCGCATTTACGAGAGAAATCCCGCGGTGCATGGAGAATGGAGGCAAGTGCAAGAAAAAAGATTTGTACTAAGCGATTGGCAGCTCATTCCACACAATGATATGATTCGTCGATGCCAGGAATTGTCAAGAGTTTCTATAGAAGAACGAGACTGCAAAGGTATGGTACCTCAAGTCTGTGAATGTCACCCTACTATTGTGGTGTATTAGATTGCGCGACAATCAGTGTTTTTGTTGGTTAATGTTCTCTTCACTCAGTCTAGAACCACCCCTGAATCGTGTTAGGTTACCCCTAACTACTATTTAAGTGGGTACCTTTTCGCTATGTTTGTAGGAATTGACGACGTTTTCTTGATCCGAGCACACACTGTAAACAATAACATGTGGTCGAATTCTCGCTTCTTATGCCGCAATGCATCCGTCTAGAATTGCACTAATAAACAGGACCTGGGCTTGTTAAGACTTGCGCTCGAGGGATGGTGGGAATCTCGTTAATTCACGCAGAATACTTATTAGATGACGAATCAGTCGGCTATCTGAAGTCATACTTGCCCGCGCCTGGATTCTGACTTCGCGTGGGCGTTCGGTGCGATATCCATGTAAGAGTTTACACAGTTCGCAGGCTAAGAAACGTCGTTAATTCCTATGAAGATAGCGATTAGGAAACCATTTAAATATCAGCCAAGGCTTACCTAGTACGATTCATAGGTGGTCATCTTAGTGAAAGAACATTAAAGAACAAAATTACTGATTGTGTGGCACTGGGCAGAAATCATACTGCGTGATTTCATTTTCTGACTTTCGCAACGCAATTCATACTGTAATGTTCCGAAAGCAAAAGAAGAATTAAAGACGATGCCTAATTCTTTCTACGCTCCAAGATGAATTGGACGTAATCACCGCAGAGGATTGTGGGATAAGTCAAGAAGCATTTTTTTTTGGTAACAGTCCAGCTGCGCCCGGTAGAAATTGACATCACTATTCCGTACTAACTAGGGCTTCTGTAGAGAACAATAGAGGAAAAACGCGGTACCAAACATGGTTCATGGCCAACAGAGCTATTTGACCATTCGCAGCCGAGATCACAGGCTCGAATCTTCTCGAAACACTCTCAATTCTTGGCCCCCAAAAAACACTCTTCAGTCATCTATCCTGCCACCACTGCCTACCCACTTCTCGAACCGACCGTGAATTGCGGAGGCTTACCTGCACGACCTAAACATTCTCGCACAGCAAAACAAAACCGTTGCTTACCCTAATCGTTCTTCTACAATTTCTTCCGGTTGAGTTCCTTCGAGTCTTTGGAACCTCCTCCATCATTCGCTTCAACCCACCCTTTCTGACCTTTCCTGCCTATTCCGGCTCTTTCCCGGCGTCCCCATTCTGATCCTGCGCTTCTGGTGCTTTCATACAAATTACTCGCTATACAACACCTCCTCCCATCCTTCGCCATGTCGTCGCCCTCTCGGCTAGTGATTGACCCGGCTATGTACAACTACCCAGACCTGGCCGGATCATCTGGCAATAAGGGAAACTCTGGTGGTCTTCCGCCGGCATCAAAGCTCCTCCCCAATACTTCCCAGCCTTCCTACGCTCCCATCACGGGATGGACGCCCTTGATGTCGCGTACGTTCTCCAACGAAATCATATCGTACAATTCGACTCCGAGCTCCAAATTGCTCCCCTCCGTGTACAAACACGGCGCCAATCCTGGGTCTGCCTCGGGCCATCAAAACGCCTCGGATTTCGACTATCCGGGCTTAAACTTGACGCCCTTTTTGACCCACAACTTGAATCTCAACAATCCGAACAGTGCTGGTAACCTCTCGAATAACATCAACTTCACGCCCTTGTACGACAAGTCAATGCACTTGGCGGACTTCTTTATGGAGTCGCCCATCAGAAAAACTCCGCTGAAGGTCGACACCATCACTCCGTCCAAATTCGACATCCAGCATGTATCCCTGGGCCCCGCAAAGACCGTTAATTCCAAGTTGAAGTCCGCTCTCTCGCTGAAACGGTCAATTACCCAGATCGACACTCCCGCAAGACATCCATACAAGAAGTACGACGCAGGCAACAAGCCGGAATCCGACGATCTGTTGGATTCGGAGGATGAAGATGAAAATACAGGAAACGCTCCGAGAGGCTATGGTGATAACTTCGTCACTCCCTCCAAGAAGAAAGTATTGCATGAGGTTCCTCCTAATGCGATGAACAAGACTCCTACGGTGCCAAATGCTGCGAAGGGAAAGAATTTGTATCAGACGCCAGCAAAGCCAAATCCAGTCTCTTCCCCATCGACCGTCATCATGTCCAGTGCTGCAAGATCTCCCGACAACGAAGTTGCCAAGCAAGTACCTCCCAGCCCGACACCACTCAAAGATCGGATTGAAGTCTCGGAACCGGTCATGGGGATATTCTCCGAGAGAAAGGCTGAAGAGCCAAAACCTGCCAGAAAGCAAAAGAAGCAGCTGTCAGGGATGAACAGATTCCAGATCGTGTTTACCGACGTGCACACATTGATGAACAGTCGGAAGAAGAAGAGCTCCACCAACACGGCGTCTTCCAAACTGGAAAAGAATGACAAGAAAAGGAACCAGCAAAGGCTACCGAAGCAGGATACGCACTCGCCTGCAACCAACTTTTCCCACCAGCATGTACCACCGATTCCCTCGTTCCAGCAGGCGCTGTCAAGCCTATCGGCTTCACAGGATTTTAACAGCACCGTAAACACATCTCGCGAATTCAGCGTGCTTGGGAATAACTCGACGGTGAACACAACCAACTCGAATTTCAATGTCACCTCCGACCAGTCGTCTTTCGAGCTCATGCATGGAGGACTAATGTCTACACCGAACGGCAAGTTCTTGCTTGATAATCTGTTCGACCGAGGATCTCCACAGTCGTCTAGTCAGATGACTTCTAAGTTCAACCAGGTCAACGTGGAGGCCAAGAGTCACGAGCATTTGAGAGGTGCTCAGCAAATGCCTCCACCTCCAAAGACCTTCCAACATGTTGCACAGCAGGCGTCACGCCAAGATACACATCAACATATGAATATGATGATGAGCACACCTCAACGCGAGAACATCATCAGTGCACATCCTGGCGTCTACCCTCATGAGGAGTTTTCTCCTTCCAATAAGGATCCTATGGCGTACATGTATCACCAATTGCATCAATTTCACAACATGAGTTCTCCCGGCAACATGAACTTGCACAATGTGCACCCACAGGCTCTTCCTCAGATAGTCTCCGAGCAACAGAATCCTAATTTGCACGATAAGCATGGACCACTTCCACACAATTCACACGATTCTAGAGCCAAGCCGAAAGGTCGCAAGAGGCGAGCAGGTGGCCGGACGAAATAGAAGTAATTACTAACTTGTTATTTGGATTCACATATATACACGAACTCTTCAGATATTAGGAGGCAAGAGCAATGCGGCAATGACACCCGGACGCTCTGTAGCCAAAAGATCGTAGATCTTAGCAGCATTTGGCGAGTCGCCGACTTCTAGCTGGATTCCCAACTGCGAGAAGTGCTTACGACTCTCGTCCGAAAGTCTTCTGGACTTCTTCCCAAGCCCCACCACCACGATTTCTGGCTTTGGGTGGACCTTGCCAAAGATCGAGAGAACCTGTTCCTCGTTAAAGTCAACTATAAATCCATTTATCACCTTGTAGCCACCGTCTGCTAAATTCACCTCGAAACTCTCATTCTCAATAAGTAGCGTGCCAACCTCTTGCCCTTTGTCGTTGGGCGAGGTAATGAGAATGTTATTGGCCAAATGAAAGCCATTCTCTTTCACCGACTCGATGTAGTTGATTGGCTTCTGCGAATACATCAAGATGTCGTTTCTCTTCAATATATCTGCGGGATTGCTGGCGGTCTCCAGTTTATTGGAAGGTGCCATGTTCTGGTTTGACCCGACAGTCTTACCTCCTCCAAATAGGTTTCTGGAGGCAAGAGACGAAGAAAGATTTCGCCGGAGGACTCTGCTGGTTAGACTTCTGTACATTGAGAATTCTGACCGATAATATAGTAATAAGAAGTTGCACCTAAGTAGTCTCAACATTCTGCACGCAGACGGGATGACGATCTACCATCCACAATGTAGATTTGTTCATTGCATATGACATTGTCTATTGAATATATAAATAGTATCACCTAGACGCTTCGATTACCTTCAACTCTCTGGAGAGCTTTTCTCGAATTGAATTCTGGGCTTTCTCCCAGATCTCCGCCCGAACTTCTCGCCCATAGAGCGTGCTATATGACAGAGAAGAAGTAGAGAATTCTCCAAAACCAGATCCGGAGGCCCTGCTTTTCTCCGGGCTTGGCGGTGAAGCGACCGGGTTGTATAACTCGTTTGCGTTAAAATTAGGAATGGACGGCCGTGACGTCAACAATGGCCCACGAAGAGTAGCCAGCGACTTCTTGGGACTCATCGGTCTCTGGTTCGGCGACGTTGGCTGTAGAACTCGCGTGGGAGACTGCGGAAGGGTTGTGGATGATTTGACGCTTCTGAGCTTCGTGGGAGACGATGGCCGTTGCTCCATCTTGATGTGTTGATCATATATCCTAATGACCTGGACTGTGAAGGCAAGTTCCGTCAAGTATTGGAAAAGAATATCTGCTTTGGAATCTTCGCCAAGTGAGATCGTGGCGTCGTCGGTGGCTGTGCCCAAAACCGCCCCAATCGCTTTGCTGGCTATGTGGTACCTCGCTAGGATGGACACATAGGAAAAATGCTCAACATACAAGAACGAGTTCGCCAATTCGGAGGCAACTTGTCTGGACGTTAGAGGTGTATCCACTGGAAGTATCGAGAAGCCGAAGTTCAGCACTTTCCTTTCTTTATAGTCCTTAAACACGGGGAAACCACCATCCATTTCGTCTGAAGCAGCCCCGAACTTTGTGGGTGACAGCGGCCGTGAGAAGTTGGCACTTGGATACTCAGACAAAATGCAGAGCATTCGAAACTTATTTTTGGGGAAATCGATCAATACTCGCTGCTGGTCACGGAGTAGGAGCCTCTCGAAGGCCGCCAAATTATACATCCCGTCCAACTTGGAGATGTTCATATCTGTACCGGACAGAACGTCATCCCATAGCTTTCCATCGGCGTATTTAAGAGAGTTATCTTGGGGGAACAGCGCCAAGCGGTTGATTCGAAGCCGCTTAAAGAGGTAGAGAAGCGATCTGATCTGGAGATCGGTGGAATCTCTTCCTGAGCCTTGGACAAAGGTCGGTACCGAGACGGGCGCCACAGAGGGGCCCAAGAAATCAAAGAGTCCCATGGCGGAGGCAGGCGTCTTTTGTTTTTGTGATTTCTGAAATCTCGTGTGAAGATAGAGTAGATTGTGATTCCATACAGGGTGTTGATGTACTTGGTTACTTGATTGGGTTAGCAGCTCGCGATGTAAACATGAGAAGGGCATTTTTTTAAAAACGAAGGACAGGGTAGGGAATAGGAGAAGAGATGGCTGAGAACAGTAGCAAAGTTGGGTGATGGTACTATTTGTAAGAAAAATTGACAAGTTTTCGCTTGTCATCTAGTGCTCGGTTTATCTCTCTTATTAGTTTCAATTAGGCTGGGACTTGGTTTGGCCGCAGAATATAAAAAAAAAAAGAGACGCGAAAGAAAAGAGCAAACATTGATGGTCATTGGTATTGGCCATTGAATAATGCCCATGGTTACAGCTTTATCGAATAATGATGTCGCATGGTGTCCCAAGTGTTGGAGTCCGTGTATTCTACTTCTAGTAGGGCAAGTGCTTGGAGGAGAATCTCATATAAGTCAACGAAAATTCCAAATCAACAGGATTCACAAACATTGACAGAAAGCATCATCCCCTGATTATTTCAACACCCGCTGTGATATATTTTCGGGGGCATCGTTACTCGGCCTGGATTATACGATTTCCGTTGTCTCTAGTAGTAATCGCACTCTCTGCCCCACCACACTAAGATCACTATTGTTATGTTTATTACCAAAGAGTCCCATATTTCCGTCATCACACTCTCTCATATCCCCAACTTACTCATATCCATAATATCACATCTCTTCGTTACAATCTTCGACTCCCTCACGTTCAACTCCCTCTGCTTCTCAACTACCTTACCACCCACTCTGCAGGGCCATATCTCACCTCCCACCATGTCTACCCAATCTGGTATCACAGCCTCCCCGGAGCTTCTCCAGACTTTCAAGTCGTTAAAGTCTTCCTTGATCATCACACTTTCCGATGACTCCACCCAATTGGTCGAAGACACAAACTTCTCGTCTCCATCGTCCTCCGACCCATCCTCCGTGTTCGACAGCTTGAACAGCCACTTTTCGGCCCAATATCCCACCCCAGGATATGCCATTTTCCCCCGTGGAGCAAACGACTATGTGTTTATCAGTTTCATTCCGGACCTGGCCCCCATCAGACAGAAGATGCTCTTCGCTTCGACCAAAAGCACCTTGATCCAGCAATTGGGATCGGGTTCCTTTGGTAAGAACTACATTTTGGCATTCACCGAGCTTGATGAATTATCCCGTAGCCACTACGAGCACGCTACCCTGACTCAAGAGGATTCTTCCTTGTTGACAGAGTCCGAAAGATCGTTGAAGGAGATCAATTCCCTACAGAACTTGACGTTGTCCCAGACAGCAGCGAATGCCTACAAGAAAGAATTGCCTTCGATGCATGGACTGACTGGCGGGGCATTGTTCTTTAAGATGGATGACAAACTCGCTGCAGAGCTAGGTCAGGATATCGAGTCGACTGTTCTCATCTTGAACATCAACTCTTCGGAGGAGTTGGTTTTAGCCTCCAAGAAGTCGGATGTCCAGGTATCCAATTTAGTTGATGTGGTTCAGGATGCTGTGGGCGAGAAGTCTGCTTCGCCGTCGTATATTTTGTTTGGTTATGGGCCTGGCAAGGTTGCCTTCATCTACCTGTGTCCATCAGGGTCCAAGGTGAGAGAACGCATGTTGTATGCTGCCAACAAGCAGGGCTTGCTCTCGCACTTGAAAGGCGATTTCTTCAAACAGGGACAAATCGACCAGATTTTAGAGGTTGGAGACTTGGACGAACTCGACACTTCAAAGTTGTCAGACACCCCAGCCACATCTGCATCCACCGACAAGAGTGGCTTACGTTTTTCTAAGCCCAAGGGGCCACGTAGAAGATAAAAATTAGTTGACCTAATTGATTTCCTATTTGCTATGGCGTAGTGGCTCGAGGTTCCAGCCCTCCACATGTCCATCCACCAATTCCTTTAGCTTTGCCTCGTCATCTGAGAAGTAGTCCTCCAACGCCTTCGGGCCTTGTCTCGCACACAGTGACAAAATGGACGCATACACCTTGCGGGAGATGCGCTTGTTGACGTCAATGTACTCTTTTTCGGAGTGGATGTGTGCAACCGATTGGGCAGATTCATTAGGCGTCAGTCTTGGGTTGTACAAGGGGCGAAGGTGATTGCGGACATACTTCTGCACTTTCCGTTTCTGGTCCAACGTAAGCTCTGTTACGTAGTTGCAGTGTCTCTTAGTGTCCATATCACTTCCGGAGTCGCTGTCTGCCAAGTTCAGGCATTCTGAGCTGAGAGGAGAATGCTCTGGCGGAGGCACCAAAACAGAATGCGACAAACGGTTCCGGCGGTTGATCTGACTCATTAATGATGCTATTCTTGATGGACGCAGCTCGGTGCTCTCCGGTAGCATTGGTGAAATAAGTGGTTGAGTAGTTTCAGATTCACTCTTTACCTCACCACTGCTGTCTTCACGCTTCACTTCTGCTGTGATGTCATTGTTCTTTAGTGGCGGATCATTATTCTGTAGTTGCGCATTATTCTGCAGTTGTGCTGAACTGCTCTCGACAGGTGCTCGTCTTCTTCGTCTTTTTCTTGTCTCAGAACTTTGGGTGGGCATTGCAGCCTCTGCGCTCGACAGACCATTGCGAGCCAGCTCAAGCAAATCCCACGACTTAGCCTCCTCTGGTGAAAGGTTTTGAATGGCACGGGCCTCCCGTCGGAGAAGAATGCCGCCATTCAAAACAGATGTAGACCGTATCACTTCTTCGGCGTCGTCAAACTCTTCAATCTCGTTGTTCTCATTGAAGATGACAAGACCTCGCGATGGGGCAGCCGCAGGACGTCTAGTCCGTCTCTCTGGTCCCACGCTGGTAATCTCGTGTCGACAGTCGCATACTGGACAGAACCAGAAGGTCTCGTCGCGATGGCCCAAGCACAGCCGGTGGAACTTAGCTCCGCAGTTTATGCATGGAAGTAGTGAACGGGCCAGCCGAGAATATTGGGCACTGGAACATATTGTGCATACGCCTGAGTTCAGCTCAGGCTCTTCGGAACGTGTAAGTGTGTACGAATCGGTATAAGCTGGCGGGGGGATGATGAACTCGGCAGGAATATGATTGATGGCGTCGTTTTCGATGAGTCGATCTTTCACATTGATGGTTTCCAACACGTGGTCACGGGCATCGTTGGCGACGATGTCAATAACATAATAAAGCTTTCGACATGTAGGACACGAGTTTGAGTGGGTGGACCACTGGGTTATACATCGTTTGTGATAGTGATGGAGGCAATGATGGATTCTGCCTATTAGATCTCGTGGACCTAGTGGGTCCAAGCAGATGGGACATTCTGCCATGGCGAAGTTAGGAGTATTGCAAACGGGTAGTTTTTGGTAGAAATGTGAATTTGTATTCTTTTTGATTTTTTTTTTGATTTTGGTCAAAGAAGATGTAATGCTAATTAGTGATACCACTAATAGGTGCCTGAGTGCGCATCTTGGAGTTTAGTGCACATAGGTAGCAGAGAGGACAGCATAGTAGGAATCATACAGAATAATTGAGCAAGTGAAGACGAGTTTAATAAAAAGGAAGTGAGCATGTCCTTGGGCGATTAATCTACTCTGGTAAAATCGACTTAGCTGAATCTACAGAACTGAAACTGGGATACCTTGGCAGTATCGTCTCATAATGTGCTTTTGAGGTTCGATCGTCCTTGCTAGCACTGAGCCCTCACAAAAAAAAAAAAAATTAATAAGAAAAAAAAAAAAATTATGAGCTTCTCCCCACAGAACTAGAAGGTCTGGGGAATTTAATATCTGCGGAAATGACTTGGCGATGCTCCAAGCGAAAGAATGGCAAATCCCCTTAGAATGGCTAGAGTTCCCTAAACACTCAGTTTGCATAACTTGCCTGCAAAGCTTACCAGTGCTCCAAATGAGGTGCCAAGAAAATGACCAAAAAGATGGCATATTTATACGCAACCAGCGGGCTCTTCATTTCCGCCTCCAATAAAAAATGATTCTTGCATTTTTCTTTTTGCTCACAAACCTCGCTTTGTGTTTATGCACTGACTATTACGCTGAATACAATCCGTTATGGAGTCCAGGAGATGTTGGCCTGTCACATAAGTTGTTTTACAAGGAAAACGACAGCGCTGTGCCAGTTGATGTTGCGGATGAGTTAATGAATCCAAAGACTCCGCCCACAGACCTAAAACCTGGCGAGGCCCGTGAAGTCTTTTCTTTTGAAATTCGTGTACCAGAGCACATTCGCAAGCAGTTGAAGGAGATAGAGAATGCTCGAAAAGAGAAACCCACCAATTTAAGACAAAGGTTGATGAGTCTTTTCATCGGATCCCCGGCTCAGGAGAAGAGCTGTGGAGGGATGCGCTACGTCCGGAAAGCAGATGATGGTTCAGAATGGCATGTTACCGTAAAGGTATGGTCTAAAGGTTCGCCATGTGATACAATGGCAGTGGCTGACGCAATTTCTGATAGAATAGATCAAGACGTTGCCATTGCTCATGCTAGTAAAATGAAGCAATGGAATTATAGCATTGATGAAGAAGATTGGCGGGTGGATATTCGTTATACTAAAGAAGGGTACAACTTAGACCCTTGGGGGCCACCACGCATCCAACACTAATGTTCGTTATTCTTTCGAAATGTGATAATTTTTGTATTCATGTCTTAGTTTGGACCTAAAGTACTTATATGTAGTTACAATGGAAGCGATTTTATTTCTTTCAAGTAGTTTTCCAAGACACTTGGGGTGGGGGTCACCGATTGGCTGGTGGCTCGTTGGCAATACTTTTAGGCATGAAACAAAACTAAATCAATGGACCTATACTTTGCAACTGGAATTTCAGGCGTTTTGAGGAAAGAGAGATGCAATCTTACCTAAACAAATGGGGTATAAAACCAGAATACCAAAATTATTATGACGGCTTCTCTGCTTCAACAAGGCCTGCATATGTCTTTCCTTTTACGACCAAACTCCTGCAGCTCAAATTGTGTTGAGAACCGATAAAACCATTAGTCTCTAGTTTCTTCTGCGAAGGTTAAGTAGGGTGCAGTCTGTCCTGGTAATGGAAAACATGAACGCAACTTGGCGCTATTTCAAGAAAGAAAGAAAACTTTGCAACTTTGAATTTTGTCGTTCATCGCATGCCATATTTCATTCTGAAGATTCTGGATTTTGAAAGGCGTAGATCTTCCCGCTTTTATGATATGTCAACAAAAGCGCAGAGGGAAATTTAGTTCGCAATATGGTGAGTTTACTCTGCTTCGCTATGGTTGGAAGGAGGTTAGACTTTGAGTACTACCCCTCCTTCCTTTTCGTGGAATTCCTAGACACTCCCATACATCTCCTTCACATGTTTTACGGTCGTTCTCATAGTTCCTTCCTCACGAACTGATACCTGGTTAGATAGTTGTCTATTGACCTCACGAAGATAGCCCGAAGTTTTTTTTTTTTTTTTTTTTCGCGCACCCAGTTCTTTGCCGAATACTAATGAGAAAATTAAGCTGAAGGATAGCTGTAGTGTCCTTCGGAATTGTTGTATGATATCTCCAATTATTATATAAGCTCTTTTGAAGGACCCGTAAATTTACACTTTTATTTAGGACTCCACATTACACCATGATATTAAGGTTTCTCTTGTTGTTTACTAACTTCGTTGCATGTTTGTGTTATGAGTATTACATGGAGTATAATCCAATGTGGACTGGAACTGGGGATGCTCGGGGAAGTCTGCCATCTAAGCTATTTTACAAGGAGAACGGCACCGCTGTGCCGGATGATCTTGTGGCAAAATTAATGAAACAATCTAATAGCGAGGGTGGTGATGGTCAGCTTGAGACGCTTTTCACTTTCGAAGTTGTGGCTCCAGAGGACATTATACGAGAGTTCAATGACACTTATACTAATCCCAATGGCACTAATAAGTATGGTTCAGAGTGAGCCAGTTTGGCATGGTAATTGACAACGGTTGCCACTTCGTACATCCTGTTGCTGATAAAAATTATCTGAGGAACAACGAGAATTCTACTATAAAACAGTTCAGGGGATTGCTGTTGGTCGAGGATGCAGCACTAAGATGGGAAATAGCGCAGTATGTCAAGATGAGCGCAACTCAGAACAAGACTAGCGGGAGGATGCAACACTTCATCAGAGAGAGATATGGTTCATCCAGAACCCTTGCCATTTCATTATGAATTGCAGGTCCTTACTCTGGTATAATAGCGGTCTACGTAATCGGGAAAAGAATGATGTTGGCTCTGCTCATATTGAGCAAATGGTACTGAAGTGTCATAGGACATGAAGGAACTTGGCACGCAGATGTACATTACATTAGAGGGTGGTAAGATTTACCTCATTGCATCCAAAATTAGAGTGTTCCTTTCTACATTTAGAAACATTATAATTATTGTCAAGTTAGAAAGCTAATTACCAAGGGTCGTAGGAATTTCTGCAGTGACCAAAGAAATTGGTAAGTAGCCGCACACTGCGACATAAATCTAATGATAATCCACAAAGGAAGGGTCCGCGCGAAGAGAAGTCGGCAGATTTGCGATAGATTGACGTCCATTCTCTATAGAAAAATTGTATAAGGTAAAGGAGCAATTGTTACACATAGAGTTGGACAATCTGTAAAGTTCCGACCAGTACTCAACTTTAGTACGTATCGCAGATTAAGGTGCAGAGCCAGAAAGGGAACAGGTTGTAGGAATCAGTTAGAATATATGAGAAAATCACGAAACGAGTTATAAATAAGAAAGTGAATATCGATCGGAATGAAAAAAAAAAAAAGATGAAACGGGAATCGTGTGTCTACAAAGGCCGGGACGATAGAATTCTTGTAGTGAGTGAATGGTTTCAGCCAGTGATAGACACATCTGACCTGAAATTAAAAGCTAGCTCCCTTGTCAATGTCTTTTACCTAAAGCATGGTGTATTTCTCGTTCAATGGCGCAAACGTAAAGCAACAATTCCAAGGTTTATCTACTCATCTCTAGGCGCTCCACGTGACCTCTATCGAATCTACCTTCAACTACATGTCCCGCCACCAGTACGATCTACTACAGTGCATGAAGCGGCCCGGGACCCATTTCGGGTACCTCTGTCAGCTGTGCGACGGTAAATGTCCCATTTGCGACTCATTCGTCAAGCCCCACGAGAAGGTGAGAGTCTGTGATGGGTGTTCCTATGGTCATCTAGGAAAGCGATGTATCTTGTGTGGGCAGCACTTGGGAGAGAACTTGGAAACGGCTTCTGCAGCATACTACTGCTCGGAATGTGTGTTACAGGAGAAACATCGAGAAGGATGTCCACGGATAATCAATGTTGGAAGCTCCAGGGCTGACATGATGGTCAACAAGAAAAGGAAGGCAATAGACAGGTAGCATTGGCATAGCATAATCGAATACATATATAATAGTTTAGGGTTCGTAGAGTAAATTCCGAAATTGTAGTTATTAAGATAAACCCAGCGATGAAGAGGCCCTTAGGTAATTGTCTGGAAGGTGCTCGGAGTGCTAAAGGCGGAAATGCCGTAGATGAGAAGATCCGAAAGAAATAAGAAAACACCAACAGCGAAAACAAAGAGTTGAGTACGATCTGTTACAACAGAATCATGGAGCTAAACTGTCCACGTTGGAGGTATATTTACAATCCTACTCTCTTGGTCACCGAACAATTCGTTCACGTCTATTCATCAAATCGTTATTCCTGTGCCCGCTGGATGCCTAGATCCACCATCAGCCGGATCCCGTCTTGCCATCTCTGCTCGAGATAGCTGCCCACCGGCTCGAAGTCCAACTGTCTTCTCTTTCGATCCTCATTGGTCTCCTCTACTCTCAGTCTTTTCCGAGCTGCCTCCTGCTGATAAACCTTGTCTAACTCCGACAAGGATGCCAGATGTGCCCGCTGATTATGCTGGAGGTGCGAGGCGTTCTGCGCCATCAACGAAGTGCTTCTCTCTCGTAGCATGGCATACGACAATGCTGTGTACATCTGAGTGTAGCTGACGTCGTCCGCGGCGCCGAAATCGGTATATCTCTCCATAGAAATGCCTTGTGGGAGAATTCTGCCGTCTGGCATGTCATGGAGGTCGTCATCATCGTCGTCGTCTTCAAATCTCTGAATATCTTGGAGGAGAGCACAGGTACCGGAGTCGGAAGAGAGCGGGAGAAGCTCGTTCACTCGAGGATGCAAATGGGCGGACGTGGCGGATTCCTGGACATTTCTCTCCCTCTGGATAAGCAGTTCCACTGCCTGGCGTTCTTCGGGTGTTATGGAAACATCAAGATCTATAGGTTAGTATAATGATGAGAAAGTCAAGCAACGCCAAATGGCGAGAGTCATTTTGAACATACAAGGTAAGCTTTCCAACGGTTCCGGATTGATAACAACCATGATAACGCACCAGTCGTTGCAGATGGTGTTGGGATTCTAGGCTTCAATTGGAGGCCAGGCGTGCGTGCTGTCTGCAGTAGCAGTTGGTGCCGTAGATGACTCTGTGTGATGGGGATCGATGAAAGCCGATGAGATGTGGTTTGGGAGCCTGGTGTATTAAGAATTTGCTGACCTTACGAAGCTTTCGATATTTTCTTAGCGGGTGTAGAGAGGTTTGTCGTATTGTAAGCCGTGACTCATGGACAGCCATGGCATTCGGAATAGTGCGCTGGACTTGATTCTATGTAGGGTGATGGAGTTGCGATATGATGAGGTTGTGACGAGTGCAAGAATAAGATATGTGTCAAGAATACGATAGTGGATTGCGAGGTGTAAACACTTTTGTGAGTCCACTATGCTGCCTTGTCTATCACAGAGCCATTAAAAACAGATTTTCAAGAAAAATTTTTGAGGCTCTGCACTAGTACTTTTAGATGAGATCTCCATGGATGTAGGGAGTCTGATGAGGTAAGGTAAACTAGCCTATTTGTGGCTTTTTCATCACCATTCTCTCGGATATGCTCAGTTCAAATACTTCAACAGGTAGAAACCCATTAAATCTCATAGGAAGCCTATACCTATTGAACATTACGCTAATCTACATGTGGTCACCAACAGATTAATGTTTCAAGCTACTTACTTCTCCAAAACCTCAGCGTCGTACTTCTGCTTGAACCAAGCAACAGACTCCTCCTGGTTGGTCTTGTGGGAGTTGCCGACTCTGCCTCTAGCTCTCTTTCTTCTGGCGACTCTGGCACCGTGTCTGCCCATGACGACGTAGAAGTCCATACCGTAGATACCGATACCTGGGTCGTACTTGATACCCAAGTCAATGTGCTCGTCAATACCGAAACCGAAGTTACCAGTGGCAGAGAAGTTTCTCTTCTTCAACTGGAACTCCTTGACTCTCAAACCTCTCTCCAAGATCTCCTCGGCCTTTGGACCTCTGATGGTGACGTGGACAGAAATCTTTTCGTTTCTTCTGATACCGAAAGTTCTGACAGTGTATCTGGCCTTAGACTGGACTGGGGTCTGACCGGACAACTGCTCCAAGACCTTGGAGGCTCTGGTCAATCTGTCACCGGACTCACCGACACAGATGTTCAAGACCAACTTCTCGATACGCAACTCACGCATGGGGTTTTGAGCGGACATGATGGATGGATATGTTGGGGAAGATTGTGTTCTAAAAATTTTCAATAATAGTGCGAGTGGGAGGAGACCGGATGGTCATGTGACCAGGATGTCACGTGAGAAGAGGGTGCGCGTGATGGGTATTTAGAGTATAGGGCACAAGCCCTGGGTGCTTGGTGGCCCCAGTGTGTAGTATCAGATATCACTAATATATTCATTCTATCTGATGGGCATCCAAAATACTTACTCCGTATGGTATCTCGCTGGAGAAATTTCATCTTGTGATTTATATATCGGCACCTTTTCGATTTGTCTATCGGGCACCACCCATGCGGTGGCTCTTCTCCTCCCCACTACTCTCTCCTAGAATCGTGGACTCTATTGTAGCTATATCATGATAATGGTCCTCGCAGCCTCTATCCATCAACGTTGTTGAACGATCCCTCCTGCGCCTTGATGTCGTAGAAAATATCACCAACATTAAAGTTGCCGTGGTACACCCATCCTTGTTCCGTCACATGGTACAAGTTGATGGATCCTCCAGAGTATGCATCTCTATGGGTGGCAGCCAAAATACTTCTCTTGCCCAAGTACAACGCCTCCTCCACAGACAAATCCCACTTGTACTCCGAGTCCAAAACACCGTAGGCAAACGTTTGTCCGGATCCCACACAGAATAAGTCTCCCTTCATTCTCGTGCCGTCAGAGTCAACATAGTATATGGTAGGGCCCTCCTTTTTGGTGTATCCACACACCATAGTACCCATAGACAATCCCATTCCCTTGTACTGGTAGACCAAGTTGCCCAAGATCTTGGAAGCTGCAGCCACAGAAATGCGCTCCTTCTCTCTCAATTCGTGCAACCTACATTGTGTACCCAACCATGTCTCCCAGTACTGACAATCGGCAGCACCTCCGGCCATGGTGCCCAACAAAAATGGATTGATACGAATGACCTTGTTGACGGTTTGCGAAGCCACCCAATTGCCGGCGGTGGCTCTGGAGTCTACTGCCACAACAATACCTCCTTGGAATCTGAATGCTAGCGTGGTGGTTCCGTGAGCGATCTTGATTTTGCAGTCTGGATTGGTGGCGTCATCTGTGTGAGCCCGCAAGAAGTCTGTTGGCTGTGAAATGGGTGGTAATTGGATGGTTGGCGCCAAATTCATTTGTGGTGGGCCCGAAACGTTTCCTCTGGCCTCGGCGAATTCTCTGTGGACAGAGTTGGCCGAATTGGAGAACTGGCTTGCGATCGAGTTCATATTATTGAGAAATCACCTGCGAATCGATTGCTTTGGCGTGGTCCTGGATGTATTTGTTCCAGTAGATAAGAAGTGATGTTGAGTTGCCACTATTTGAGGGCCACGAGTGCAGGATCGCCATAATGTGGAGGGACACTAGATCTGGCAGTAAGTGCTGTCAATTGCCATGGATAGATCATGGAATCACCATTTATTTCGTTGATCTTACACATTTTACAATTTCTTGCATTTCATGTAGTTTTTTCTATACCCTTTTCTCTACACGTTTTCCTTCCGTCCTATATTCTATGCTAATGGGTGCGAAAATCACTCCAACTTGATCACCTTCTTAGCCTCCTCTTCATCCTCATTGGGTCTTTTTTCCACTCGAGGTTTATTGGAGAGGAACTGCGGTGGCTTGGCTAATACTCCTGGCTTTGAAAAACTCTGCGGCTTAGAGAGTCCTGAAAAAGCGGGACGACTTGGTCCTCCAAAACTAGGTTTGGAAAGTCCTGATGGCGGCCTACCTGGGGCTGTGGGTGCTGATGAAGTAGAAGGCGAAGCGCTGCGTGCCACCGGCTCGCGTGCTATTCCACTGGGCCCTGGTGTCGATATTCTTGGAGTCAAAGGCTGAGGTGTGGCCTCTTTGCTTCCAGGTTTGGAGACGCCATTTTTCTCCTTGATAGATTTCGTCAACGCAATGTCCAAGATCTTGCTGACCTGCTGAGGTGCTTTCTCCACAAGAAAACTCAAGGCATTGTCTCCGCATCCAGCTTTGGCACCAATAATATTCACCTGTGCAATAGTGGTTGCAAGAGCCTTGGTGATGATCTCCGTGGTGACTGTGGTGTTGTAATTGAGCTTTCGCGCCTTGTACAACGTAAACAACTCTTTTTGAAGATAAGTCAATGACTTCTTTGTGTCCTGGTTCATCGCTGGCAATGATGTACCTCCAAAAGCCTGTGGTGTAGCTGGTCCACTTGCACTTACTGCTGGTGGGCTGAGAGCATTTGTTGAGGAACTGCGAGACCGATTGGCAGCAAGTTGTTCCTTGATGTTGGCGCTGTTTGCTGGAGCATCTGGTGTAGAGCTGGGGCTATGCACATCTCCAAGCGGAGACTGTCTTTGGAAGTACAGCGGAGCCTTCCCCGACGAGGACGAGCCATCTCGCTTGATTTCACTAGCAAGCTCTGCGATCGATTTGGGCTTGACACCGTCGGGCGTAGAAGGCACCGATCCATATCTTGGGGTTGCTTCGTGTGTATCTGAGGACATGTATCCACGTCCAAGAACACTGTATTGAGGCATATCCACGCGCCTTTGGCGAAGCTCCATAGCCTTGAGGGCAGATTCCTTTGCTTTAGCCATGGCCAATTCCTGCTGCTTCTTCCTTATTTTTTCTCTTTCGCTAATGAAGTCGTCATCAACGTTCCAGAGCCATTCGCTATCGTGGCCCACCTTGAGAGTGGCCGAGAATATCTTGTTAAATCTAACGTTGTGAGTGACGGTGGCCTGCCATCCATCTGGACAATATTTGTAGTAAGGAAACAAGTCCTTGATGCCTTCGTGAATTTCACTAAGGGTGAGCCCTGTTTTATCTGCGGGAAGATCTCTCATCACGCTAAGGGCCATAGCCAGAATGCTGACGTTGGGCTTGGTTTTGAACTGTTCCGGGATGTCCTTCAAGTTTTGCACTTTGGAGACTTTGCGTAGTCCATCCTTCCGTCTCAGAGGAATTTTGGGAGCGCTTGAAGGTGGCTCAGTCGACTTGAAGACGCAAATGGGTGGTTTCTCGAACATGTCGGGATTTGAGGTGATGGCTCTGAATGGAACAATCAGATTGATGACTGGCACGGTGGTAATCGTCTCTACCACAACCTCCAACTTCGGCGGAATTGGTCTAGAGTCCATAGGGTTGTGAATGGATCCGTTGTACCCTCCATATGAGTAGCCTGGAGTAGTTGCCTGGTATGTGGATGCATATCCTCCTCCTGACCTCATAGGAATGTTTGGTTGACGTCCGTACACTCTGTTTGCTGGAGGCTGGATGGTTGCAGGCTTTCCCATTCTTGGACCCGTCGGTTTTCCCATCAATAGACCATTGCGAGAAAGATTCGGGTCGGTGGTCTCGTAGTACGGCTGGGGCTTAGTGCCATACCTGCTGCCAAGAGCATGATTGCTAGCAAATTTCTGAAGTTCTTCTGTATCTCTCCCTTTGTCTGGATCTAATCGTTCCGTGTGGGCATCGATAAGTGGAGCCAACGATGCAATCTCTTGATCTAGCATGTTGATATCCATATCCGGCTTCCCACCGTCTTTGGGTACCGCATCGTCTATGATGACACCTTGTTGCATGTTATGTTCACTGACCAACTTATCGATTTCGTCCTCCTCCTTCTCTATTTGTGCCTGCGTTAAAGATTTTGCACTGTTCTCATTTAGAAGACCATGTACCTCGGCATCTAAAAGCTCCGGATCGAACTCATCGTCATCTCCCTCTAGGCTCTCGAGCTCCTTTAAAAGAGCATTGATTTCATCATTGGTGGATGCATGCGATTTCCTTCTGGCTGTAGACAACCGTCTTACTATGTCCGCTTTGGAGCTCCGGTGAGCTTGTCTGGTCAGTTCATCAACGATCGATTTCTTCTTTTCTCTCAGAGGCAGTGAACCCGTCAGATACAAATTTGTGCGGAGATTGAGTGCATCGCTAGGATTGAACGGCTTAGCAGCACCGGGCTTCTTCTCATCCAACTCGTGCAACTCCATAGAAGGTAGAACAAACGAAAACGGAATGTCACCGATTTGAATTTTGGTGCCGTCTACGAGCGGTACCGTCATGCCCTTTTCGACAAACATATCATCTACAAAGGCCCCGTTGCGGCCCATAATGGAGATCTCGAATCTCTGGGTGCCAAAATTGTAGAAAATCTTGGCGTGACGTCTGGAAATGGCCTTCTTGGAACTGAGATGGACATCCACTGAGTGATGCGGAGTATGAATGCCTTCGTTTGATTTTCTTCCAAGCACTACCTGAAGCGTCTGGACATAAAAGTTGGAGATATCGAAATCTAAACG
Organism: Sungouiella inulinophila; assembly: GCA_030562885.1. Lineage (NCBI taxonomy): Eukaryota > Fungi > Ascomycota > Pichiomycetes > Serinales > Metschnikowiaceae > Sungouiella > Sungouiella inulinophila. Next base: position 344,541 of record JAKUAG010000002.1, read on the forward strand.
GGCATATGCGGAGATCCTAGCCCGGTCCGCATCCTCAGATCCCGACCCATGTTCGGACTTAACGAACGTCAAGGGCGTATTTTTTCGTAGCAGATCCAAGCCACCACGGTGGTTGCCAGGTAGCGGAGAGTGTGAATTCGATGGAGTTTGGGAGGCCGGAAAGTCGTTTTCAAAGTGAACTTTAGGCTGTTCCAATGGTGGAGCTGGCGGCGCAGTCGGGCTGCTCTGGCTTATGCTGTTGCTCAGCCAACTCATGGCAAACCCGGAGATTAATTTGGCGATGCGATGAGAAGTAGCCTTTTTGTGGAGTAATTGTACCGTACGCAAGTTAGGACCGTCGGTGAATTGGTCAACTTATGGTGTAATGTCCACCGGTATTCAAGTATCCGTATAGTAATTTTTCCGTAGGCGAATACGCTTTCGGTGAAACGTGGTGGTCTGGTCTTGATGGTGTTTTCTCACTCTCATCTCAGTTTCGTACAGGAGAGTAGCTATCTTAGCAGAGATAGAGATCTGGGTGTGGTCATCATCGATAGGGAGAAGAGTAGATTGACAGGAAAGAGTGGGTTGATTTATGTGGATATGGTAATTTTTGATAAGTTTGGAGAAGTATATTATTTTTTAATGCCTTTTTTGGTGTTTATGGTCTGGGTAATGTTTAAATAGACAGAGACGGTATTTGAGAATTACTGCGAATAGAGCAATAGGTTGCAACTTAAACAAGAGTGATGATTAATCCGCACAAGATTTCGGCAATTGAAATATGGAGATGAGAGATTCAAGAAATAATGAGAATAGATGTTTTTGCTAAAAGACGTTTTTAGAACTAAGCGAGGGACATTCTCTATCCAACACCAATTATAGTGTCTACAGGTAATATCAGTGAGAGATACGAGCGTCCCAAAAAAAAATAAAAAGAAAAGGACGGAACTCCTACTGAAAGCTCAATCCTTTTACAAAGTGGAAATCTACTTGGTTACCTAACTTTTCCCCAGCATGAATTTGGTAGCAGCATCCTTATCAGCGAAGGCATCACGCACTGCAGACAAAAATCAAGTTTAAGAAATTCTTCTGAGTGATCGACCACCTAAACAAGAATGGTATGTACGAATGTTGTGACATCCTTTAAAATTCACGCTAACATCACAGGCCATTAAGAAGAAGTCAGGGCTCAGGGCTAAACTGTCCAAAAGGACCAACATCTCCAGCAAGATTGCTGAGTTTAAGCAAGATCAAGACAACGAGAGCGAGTTCCATGAAAACCCTTTGTTGAAGTTGCTGACCGCCACGAAAAAGGAGAAGCAATTGGCCAAGACAAACCAATTTAATGAAAAATTGCTTTCCAAAGTTACATTCAATTTGACCGGAGGTGTATCCAAGTCTGCACTTCGAAGACGCAAAAGGAAAGAGAGAGAGCAGTTGAAGCCTAAGATGGAGGACTTGTTACTGAGTCTCCCAGAATCCGTGAATGTAGTTGAGCCCAAGAAGGCCAAGGAGGTGAAGTACATTGGAGACCACAAGAAGCCCACCAACCAGCCCAACCCTCAGAAGCACACGGGCCACACCAAGCTTCTAGAAGCCGAGAATAAGCGGTTCAACCAGGTGCTTAACAACACTCAGTTCAAGAAGACGCCGTTTGCGTTGCTACAGCAGGCGATCAACCAGAACATGGGCAAGTAGGTGAATAGGAATAGAACGATTTTGACGATGTAGTCGAGATTATCAGGATGTAGTCGGGGAGAAATTCCACTTGAAAAGCAAGAGATCGTAGTGTAATCGACAGGAAGGAATGACCAGGTTAGTCGGAATCTCGGAATTTGCCTCGGTTTCCCTGCGGCACCTTTGTGAGAACTTCGGTTGCGAAAAGTCGCTACATGAAGAAACAGGGTAGCAGCACCGGCAAACTCTCACGGGAAAACTACCAATAATGCTGCATCCTCATATTTATGTCGTCATTTCCACATTTCTCCCCATTTGTCCCATTTGCGCAGATACTTTTAGACTCTTTGGTCCCAATCGGGCCATGTCTGTCTAAGGCCGTTTTCTCCGCATGAGAGACGAGCAAACTTAGCAAGAGGATACAAGACGGAAGCCCCGAGAAAATAGTAACGCGAATACAGAAAAATTCATATATTAAGGGAAAACAGAACAGCACAACAACTAAACGAAAATAGAAAAATTAATAAGTCGAGTTCAATCCACTGCCACATTATCCCAAGCACCAAACGTCCCCATCTTCCCATCTCAAACCCTCGCCGACTGGCACCGCGCCCAGCCACCACACACAGGAAAAGCCAAACAAGTAAACAAAAACATCGTAAACACAGGAACTATTCCTTAGCAGAATTATCATTCGTTTCCTACCTCAAAGCGAACAAAACAGGTCAGCACACAATGGCGCAGCAAATGGCCTCCGACTGGGACATCCCTGTGTCCGACCTCTCCTTCGAGGGCAGCAATGAAGCCTTCCTTTACAATCGCCACAACGAGTCTATTTTTGACGATGTTCGCTATTTCCCAGGCTTGAAACATGACCAAGGCAGCGTCGTCAAGTTCGATACCACAAACGGAGACTTCATCAACCATGCAACATTGCGTGCGCTCATCGTCCAGTTGACCTCCCCCGAGGTCATTGACTATAACTTAATCTGCGATTTCTTTCTCACCTACAGAACTTTCACCGACAGCCACACCGTGATGAACTTGTTGCTCACCAGATTGATCTGGTCGTTACAGTACGTCAACTCATTCAAGGAGGACACCGAGAAGATAGGCAAGTTAGTGCTCTTGAGAACATTCGTGGTGTTGAGACATTGGATTCTCAATTACTTTATCGACGACTTTCTTCCCGACAGCAAGCTCTGCGACACCTTCTCGTACTATGTCAACCAATTGACCCACGAGTCTCATCTCATCCGCACAAACATGGTGTTTGAGTTGAAAATCATCACGGACTTGAAGATCCATTGGACTTCGCAAATCAATGAGTTTCTCAAAGCTGGTCTCCCGCTGGACCCTTCGCAGAACGTCTTCACCTTCTTGTTGCCTCCAGTATCAGAGTTGGCCACCTTCAAAAAGCTCTCGAAATCGAACACAGAGGCTTCCATCCACACCAATCCATCCTTCAGACGCTCGGCCATGCTCTCGCTTTACGACCAGAAAACTCACCACAAATGTCTCATTTACGACGATTCCAATGCCAATGATGAAAATCCTCAACTCTCCATTAACAATTTGCTTGCGCAGCACAAGTCCTCACGAACGTCCTTGAATGATAAGTTGAAAGATTTCCAGGGGAAGAACCTCAAGAAACTTGATCGCAGGACGACGACATCTAAGAAGGCTGTCACGGCTAACAAACACAAATACATCAACCTTATGGATTCTTCACTAGCCCTTAAGAAGACTACCAATGTGACCGATGACATGGAAACGAAACCATATGAGGCCGAAAAGGAAAACATCATGCCAGTAGGCTTTTCCACGAGTGGCCATATAAAACTCCCTTCATCCAGAGTTACGGCTATAGTTCCGCTGACTCCTGCCAAGAAGATGGAGTACAGATTAATCAAAGACCTTCCGGCCACTCCTAAGGGTCCTGATTACCACAACAGCCTGGACGAGTCCGACGAAATGGGGAGAAAAAAGTCCTTGAAGAAAATTGTCAATGAATGGAAGCGTTCCTTGAACCATCCTGACTTGAAAAACGAAAAGTTTGAAGGGTTTGAATCAATAAAGCCGCCTCCCGACTCTCCACCTTCGAAAGAGGGAGTGCCTATTGGAGATAGAATTGACGTCTTGAGTGCCAGAATCGTTGACGAATTGGAGTATTTGATTCGCTACTACATCACGGATCTGAATACTATTAATGAAGCTGATGACAAAGATTATATCAACAAGTCCCCAATCGTCTACTCGACATCGGAACCAACTAACCGCAAGAATGAAGCGCCTTCTAATGAAATTAATGGAGAAGATAATTTGACAATGACGGCGGACGCAAGCGGGTCGCGACTGACCACCAAGGATCAAATTTCAATTCAAGATGTTTCTGATTTAAACATTGAAAAGATTAACAATTTGTTCAATCAGGATAACTATCTGGTCGAGAAATTCCATGAATCGCCGCATGACATCTCCAAATTATCGCATGCAATTTCTGGAGAAGCAGACAACTCAAAGAGATCTTCTTTTGGCGGCAGGGTTGCTAGCATCAATTGGAATGATGAAGGTAACCTTAACCTCGAGGTGTCTGAACTGATGGAGGAAGAAGTCTCCAACATTCCAGACAATGACTTGAAAGACGCTAATTTCAATTCCGACCGCTTGATCAAGACTAGCACGCAATATTTTGATGTCAGTGGTGAGATGCTTGACATTGAACGACCAGGGACACCCTCCTCTGTATCCACACCAAGTGACCTTGATAACTATAACGAGGAGGTTTCCGATTTGGGTATCGCCATGAGCCCGCAACAGGATTTGTTCAGGACGACTTTCAATGACCAGATGAGTACTTTCAATAAGAGAATGTCAATACGGTCCAGAAACTCTACAAACTCACAAATGAAACGCGATTCTGGAAAATCGTACATTAGTTATGACTCTGCATTCTCGGTGTCTTTGAGCAGCAAAACTGCCAATATCGATGGCAACTTGAGAAAGAAGCACGGATACAACAACTTGCGCAAACTTGCTTACAAGCCAACAGATCTTGAAGATCTAGAAAACGACGTTTTAGGTGAAATGGCTCCTGAAATGCCGGTGAAAGTCAAGTCAAATTCTGTCATTTCTCACGTCTCTAGATCATCATCCCTCAGAAGAAGTGTGAGATTCAGCACTCTTTGTGCTTTGACAGAATTACCATTCAATGATTTGCCGGAGTTCGAGATTCTTTCGAAGAACAACAATGATTTTACCGATATGTTGAGAAAACTGTCTGAGCTTGCGGACAGCTCTGTTATCTCTTGTGCGGTCAAAGGACGCAAGGACACCATTCAGTCCGTTAGAAAATCAAATGATCAATCATCGACAATGTCGGTGGCAATACCTGGTATTAGCAATTATGATTTGAAGGAACTTGCTGCCATCCCAGACGAATCTTATCTTCCTCGAGACCCAGTCCAGTCCGCCTTATACAGATTGGAGGGAAGAAAAAAATCGGAAAACAATTCGGTAGACGTTCAGTCTGAGAAGGAAACTACTCTCGAGAGACATCTGATTAAGGGGTTTGAGGCCGAGTCGACAAATGCTTGCATTTCGTTCAGACCAGTGAGCACTGAGGGGGTTAGATTGGAAAAGATCCATACCAACAATACGGATGACATATTGACAGAAATTAATAATGCCGCTACGGAAGACGCGATTGACTACTCTTCGGAGGTAGAGAAAGAATTGAGAGAAAAGCCGATCACTCCAATTAAGACCCAGTCGAGAGGGTTTGGGAAGTCATTCAGTTCGACTTCCAACATGAATGCTATGCTCACGAATGTTCCTAACAGCGACAATACCAGTCCTTACTCAATCCTCAATCCGAAGGTTGTTTTGGATGGCTACTCACTAACGTCTCCCAACTTGTCGGTAGAGAATGTGATTAAGAACGTGTCACATGTATCTTTTGTCTTGAGCTGCACTTCGAAATCATTGGCGGAGCACCTTACGATAATTGAGAAAGATATGTTGCAAGAAATCGATTGGAAAGAATTAATCGAACTTCAATGGAATAAGGAATTGACCCCAGTGAACAGTTGGTTGGAAATTATTGTCAATGAGAGCTACTACAATAAGAACAAAGGAGTTAATTTGGTGATTGCCAGATTTAATCTTATGGTCAATTGGGTGATTTCTGAGATCTTGTTGACAACAACAGAATCAGAGCAAATTGCTATCATCTCCCGGTACATACATGTCGCTTACCATTGTTTGGCTGTGCAAAACTTTTCGACCTTAATGCAGATTGTGTTGGCACTCACAAGCGAAAAGGTCACCAAGTTGAAAAATACTTGGAAGAACTTACATCCAGGGGATATCTTGACGTTGAAGAACCTTGAAGCATTAGCTTCGCCATCCAAAAACTTCTTCAAGATCCGTCTCTCTATGAACCAGCTTCAGCCATCGAGAGGATGTATTCCATTCGTGGGATTGTATCTTTCCGACTTGATCTTCAATGCAGAAAGACCCAAGTTCGTTAAGACGAACAACCCAGCACTCGAGGCCCCTAAGTCTCGTTTGAACGATCCATTACCAGGACCACAGAGATCGCAATCGGTTGAAGGGACACCGACCATGCCGGCCAATTCGACAATGCCTTCGTCGCCTTCATTGATGTTTGACAACTCGGTCGCAAGCACGCCTACATTAACAGGACCAAATGCACCAGCTGCATTTAACGATTCGACTGAAGGAATCGCTACCATTGGTGACCTGACCATCAACTCCGACTCCGGTGGAGAAAGAGAGAAAATGATCAACTTCTCGCGGTTCCGGACGTCAGTCCACATTGTCAAGTCATTATCCCAGTGTATTGAGTGGTCGCAGAAGTACAAGTTTGACGTGAACGAAGAAATACTCCGCAAGTGTCTCTACATTAAGTCGCTCGATGAGGATGAGATGAACTACTGTCTTGGATGCATGAACTTATGAAACATTCAGAAACCTTAAATGGGGACTCTTTGGTGGATGACCTCTCCACGTAATACTAATATCCACCAGACAACGGTTTGTAGCTCATAAGAGGCAGGTGGAGATTGCGATGTTGGGTTGTAGGATATCCGAGGGAGTATCGAGGTCGCAACCGGGGTATGGCATGAGTGTGAGGCCACCCGTCGCACATGACTCCTCCCCGACTTCACCTAGTGCAGGTCGGCCGGAAATCGGAGCAGTCCCTCGGATGTACTCCACAAACCAACATTTCTGGCGTTATCTTCGCAGTCGAAACTGTACACTTTAAGATACTCCAACTACTTCTTATCTTCTCATAATTCGCTAAGTGCCATGGCCAGAGGAAAGAAAAACCCACAATTATGGGCTGCCGCATTGGTGGCGTCGTCACTTGCGGTGATTTCCTACAAAATCTACCAGAATTTAACTGCTACTTCCACCAACGACGACAAGATAGTCGTGAAAAGGAAGAGATATACAAACAAGTCGATTGCCTTGACGCTACTGCACACCATCTTGAAGTCGGACTTGCCACTCAACGAGATCTTGGCCAATTCGGAAAACGTCACCTTCATTCTTCCTCCATACCTTTCGGTGGACGATCTAGCATGTAACATTCGCGGAGCAGACGGCGACGCCAGCATGTATGCTTTGCCACAGACTCTTATCAAGAACTACAAGCTTCTCAAGTGTCTGAACATCCAGGGGTACTTCCACGTGGTGAAGAACTTGAAGCCGGACATGCTTTTTGTTTGCTCAGACGACTTGGGGATCACCCTGAACATTCCGCCCGATTTGGGACGGTTCGTCAAGGAGATTATTACAATTGACCAGAGCAAGGACGACGTGCATTCTCTTTTGTCGAAGGTGTTTCTCTAGATGTGGTTCTGTCGAAACCGGAACGCGGAAACCAGATACGGAACGCGAAAACCAGATAGTGCCTGGAGCATTTGTTATGAATATACACAATTAACGACCAGCAAGTCTCTTTTCTGGAGAAATGGAGTCAATGCTGACACCAAACATCAACTCGCCCAAGTCGGTGGAGCTCTCCAAGATCTTTGCCGGGTCCTCGTAGTGAGTCACTGCGTCCACAATGGCCTTGGCCAATTTCTCTGGGTTCTTGGACTTGAAGATACCCAGTCCCACGAACACACCGTCGCAGCCCAACTGCATGCACATGGCTGCGTCACTTGGAGTGGCCACACCACCGGCTGCGAAATTCACAACGGGGAGCTTACCCTTGGATGCGATCAATTGGTCCAAGAGGGCACGAGGAACTCTGTACTCCTTGGCCAATTGCTCGATTTCATCGTCCTGGCCAGCCAACGAGCACACATGAGTGATAGCTTCGCGGACAATGCGAATGTGCTTGATGGCCTCGGAAATGTCGCCAGTTCCGGCCTCACCTTTGGTACGCAACATGGCTGCGCCCTCGTGGACTCTTCTCAACGCCTCGCCCAAGTCCTTGGCTCCACACACAAATGGCACCTTGTAGGAGCTTTTTGGAATGTGATGCTTCATGTCCGCAGGCGTGAGCACCTCCGATTCGTCAATGTAGTCAACGCCCAACTGCTGGAGAACCTGGGCCTCGACAATGTGGCCGATTCTGCACTTGGCCATGACCGGAATGGAGACGGTCTCCATGATCAGCTTGATCATTTGAGGGTCCGACATTCTACACACTTGGCCCGAGTTTCTCATGTCGGCGGGGATTCTCTCCAAAGCCATCACGGCGCAGGCACCGGCTTTCTCGGCGATTTTGGCTTGTTCAGCGTTCACCACATCCATGATCACACCACCCTTGAGCATCTGGGCCAATCCGGCCTTAAGTTGAAAGTCAGACATGGTTCTGTTAGTGAAAAACTTGGACGATCCGGGCTATATATACCGGGGCACCGTGCACAATAGTGTCCATGCGCCTAAGAGTCATTTGGCATATACAGAGGCCAATGCGCTAAGTGCCAATAAAGCGCTTGCGCTGGGGCGACAAGCCACTATGGTTAAGCGCTGCCGTGCATATACGTTCAACGATCGAGACCCCGCGATGCAAGAGAGGTGAGTTCATCCAAGTGTTGAGGACGTGGCATTTCTCGCCACAAGCATTCACATTGATCGGTTCGGACGCAACAGCAGAGGTTCCGGTTGTTCCCCGCCCATAGATAATCTCAGTTTTAGCTTTTCGAACATATGGATGACAATGTGCCTGTGCAGGCTGCCCAGAGTTGGAGTCACACTGCGCATGACTCGGCGACGATAAGCTAGTATTATTCGACTGCGCTCCAGTGAAATCTGGCACGGGTGCAGGATATCTCGGGGTGTCCTGCAAGTCGCTAACGGTGCCCGGTGGTGAGCGAATTTCCGTTCCTGTCTGCATTAGCAGTCTTCGCTAGCTTCCTTCCTCGTCGATATTTAACTTTCGGACGGGAAATCACTATATCTCCACTGATACTCCCACTGATATCCTTCACTATTGGTCGATGACAAAAAGCTATTCGGTTGGCGTGCTAGCTCTCCAGGGTGCTTTCGCGGAGCACTTGGAAGACTTGGCCCAAGCAGCAGCAGCTCCAACACTTTCCAAGTATACCTTCGCCTTCCAGCCAGTCCGTACTCCCGACCAGCTCGCCTCCTGTGACGCGCTCGTCATTCCTGGCGGCGAGTCCACCTCCATGTCACTCATCGCAGAACGCACTGGAATGTTGCAGCCACTCGTGGAGTTTGTTGCTTCCAAACCCGTGTGGGGCACCTGTGCGGGCCTTATTTTCCTCGCGAGCGAGATCACCAACGCTCGGCCTCACCAGAAGGCGTTGGGCGGAATGGCGGTACTGGTGGCGCGAAATGCCTTTGGGCGCCAGCTCGACCTGTTTGAGCTGGAGCAGGACTTTTCTGCTTTTGCACCCAGCTTGTCGCAATTTCGCACTGTTTTCATTAGGGCCCCAGTAGTGGCTGGGGTGCTTCTGGGGGCCAAAATGGCCCCGGTGGGGCCACCGGGCATCGTCCAGGGCGAGCATGCTACTGTGGTGCGCGCTGAGTGCTCTAATCTGGCACCGGTGGACATTCTTCATACTTTGGACAACGGGCTCGTAGTTGCAGTTCGTCAGGGAAACAAGTTGGGAACGTCATTTCATCCTGAGCTTGCAAGGGACAGTAGATTCCACGGGTGGTTTTTGGAGGAGTTTGTTGTGAAGGGTGAGGCTGGTGAGTGCGATTAAGGTAGTGAGGCTGGTGAGTGCGAGTCAGGTAGACATGAGACATGGAGAGGCATCAAGGGACATGGGGAGACATGGTACTAGAGTGTTTATTATTTATATATAATGTACAAATAGAAATGGATACACAATCGTACAAGCTTTAGCTTTCTTTAAGTTTATCGTTTTCTTTTGTATTTCAGTCTACAATTAGCTTTAGGTTTTCTCACAATGATGAGTGTTTCCTGCCAGGCCGCACCGAGCCTCCAGCATACTTGATATCATCCTCTATATCCCTAGTCAATAAAACCACAAACAACACCACTCAGTATCAAGTATTCCATCGCTTCTGAAATTATACCTTTTTTTTTTTTTCGCTATACACTTCGCTGCTCTACCGACATTTTGTTTTCTTTCCCTTCTCCACTTCCTACCTCCATTTCCTTCCTACTCAATCAACCCGTGCACCACAATCACCATCAGATCTACTCCAGATGCATCGTGCTACTATGTTCACTGGCCCCAAAAATATGTCGTCATCTGAAGACAATGACCTCTCCTCATTCCTACGACTTAAACCGCTGGGACATGTGCCAATGGGACGAATGGCTGCGAACAAGACCTCCAACAACATGGGAACCATGAACACATCAGGAAGCACGCTTATCGTGGGCAAGAACAAGGTTACCTCAGTTTGTGGCGTTGCGAATGACAACAGAGGCGTCACAGACTCCACTCCTCGACAGAAATCTCACATAAATGGCCTTGCAAAGAGCCGGAGCCACTCACGTATCGGTCACATTAGAAACACTTCGACGAAACTGCCGCCGCCAGTCGGTTCCGACGATCCCGTGCAAATGACAGTGTGGTTTCACGAACCCCGAACATACGAGCAAGTTGTGGTCATAGACCTGGCGGCGTTACCAGGCCTCAAACCTGGCAATGTCTACGAGATGGAGCCTGTGAAGAAAGACCCGAGCAAAGCGCAGAAGAAGTTTATATTTATTGTCAAAGATCAGAACATAATCTCCAAGGATGCGGCCACTAACTCTGCCGCAACAGCATCCAAAAACAAACCAAATTTCCAGATCTCGTTGTTATCGAACTTGCAGAAACTACTTGACATACCTCCACGGTCTTTGGTTCAGGTGAAACTTGTTTCTGATGTCACCACCGTAGAGGTGGACACCGTGGAAATATACCTCAAAGATGTTAACTTCCCCAGGGATTCTCAGTGGAGTATTTCTTCTTCCTTGGTGGGGACTTGCTGCTACGTTGACCAGCGTGTCTCGTACTTGAGCAACAGAATAGGTACTTTGAAGTCAATCTTCAAGGATGGTCGAAAGCTATTCAGCGGGTATATCGGTCCCAACACAAGCATTATCTTTCGTTCAGAAAGCGCCAAGCTTGTTTTCTTGGTCCAGCTCTCACGAGAAATGTGGAATTTCGAGGAGAACGGCGAGATCATGTTTCACAAACTTGTCAATACTCTATTTCCAAAGATCTTCAAAAATTGGCGATCAGACAATTCCCATCATTCTATCACAATCGTTTTGTTCACAAGTGTGGACCTCACCATGACTCGATGGATATCCCTAGGCGGAGGAGAACGTCCTTCCCAATGTAAAGATTACTACAGGGTGGTGGTGGATCAAGTTAGTGTCTTTATCTGGGATAAGATCATGGCAAACTTGCGACTTGAATTTGCCAATTTCAAGAGAGACATTTTGTTGGATTTACAGGATGGAAAAATCCAGATTAAAGGTGAACCATGTCCTTCTGTGAAGGCAAATCTATTAGAAGCCATTAATCTAAGTTTGAGTTTGGTTTGTGACCGGTTCAGAAACACAGATTTGAGGCACACCATCAACCACTTAGTGGTCATCACTCCTGGAACAGGCCTTTTCGATGTGGACTACGATGACATGCTAAGCACTTCTAAGAAGATGTTCAGTCTTGATATTGCTCTTGACATTGTTTGCTTGAGTCAGCCGCCATTGCATACTGTTCCTTTGTTTCGGTACAGAGACGTCCACGGAAAGGTATGCCATTGTGTCCCTAAATGGTGTGATATTTCATTCTACTCCGAGTCATCAGTCCAGACATCTCACTGGATCCCCCGGTGCAAGATTTATGAACTTCAAATGATGGGAGTAATGGAAAACGAGTTGAGTGAAATTCAAATTGATCGATTGCGGTTTAACGACAACATTCCCATCACCGAGTCCATGGACATTTATGATGAACTGATTTTTCGCCCGATTAGCCATAAATCATTCCCGTCACCTCCGAAACTGAAACTCAAGATCACCAAGACCGATGACCACGCAACCTTATCTTTGATTGGAGGCACCGAAAGAGCAAACCTACCAGCAGCTGCAAGAACTAATACTTCCTTGACAGCCTCATCAGCTCTGGGAACTGTGGCTGCAACAACAAATTCAGCATTATCTACCCTTTACAATTTAAACAAGAACGGAGATGAAGTTAAAGGAAAGTTGTTTGCACCACTCCGCACACTTTCATCTACTCCGACATTGAAGAGTCAAGATAGTCGTCATACCCTAAAAGTGCTTCCTGTTAATAATTCATTATCCAGACACGCGGTTCAAGATGTCTCTTCCTACACCGAACCTACCACGAGCAAAACCAAAACTCGATTGCGCAAGAGAGACCTTCAAGACAATAGAAGAACAGAACAGAAGCAAAGCGCCTCAGAGCATGAACAAGCAGAAAGAGAGGAAAACAATCCTTACTGGACATCAATTGCTAATCCTTCGAAGCAGAAATCCTCGACTACTAGCCAATGCAACCGGTGGGCAGATGTATTTCCTCCAAGAATTGTCAGAAGCATGTTCAAGTGGAGGTCTCTCAAAGCTCCCGCAGCCCTTCCTATTTCGACTTCTTTGTTCCCTACTAGCAAGGAATTAGAAGCGCTGTACACTTTTCAAATCTACGTGGTGACTCTCAATGTCGAGAATAAACTCGAGCTTAAGACAACGCGAGAGCTTATGAGGGAAATGATTAGATTGCGTCTTGCCATGGGATTCCAAATTTGTTATGGTGAAAGCGTCAAGCGCATAGAAGCAGAAAGAAAACCTAGCGGAAGCCCCGAAAGTGTTATCAAATATTTCCCGAGTGGTGATGCTACCGGTGCCCGTATTTACATGTCGTTGAATGATGAAATTCATCGCTTGTTTTTTGATTACAACGGAGCATTGAATGTTCAACTTTATCGCAAAGTGAAAAAACAAAAACAGCCCAAAATTCCATTGGCATCGAGGAAAAAGAACGACCAGGATTCAATCGTGATACGGACAAGGTACGCGGACGAATATACCAAGTCAAAGATCGCAGATTCTAATCCTACAACGTTTAATTGGAATCAATTCGATCAGCTCGTTGCTGGTTACGAAGATGCTTTGACAGGCGTGACCAAAGAATTCCATAAGATGAAGTTTGTTGTCATGCCAGGGCAAATGCCTGTCAACGCTTACAATATTAATAATGAAAATCTCACAGATGAGGAAATCAGAGTGGAGGGATTGCGGAAGTTGATTGCAACTATCGAGAGAGGAAAATACGTAAGGACTGAAGAAAGGAAGAACAGGAAGAAGGAGGAGATACTTCCTGATATTAGTTTCTACACTGGAAACCTTTACGATTTTTTAAACGAACAGGTCGAGTACTTTGATATAATTGGCGCAAAACCGGATAATTCATTAATGGTGAACGATGGCCCGAGATTTAATATGAACATCAAATTGTCAAGCTTGGCTGTCCAGTTACAGGGTCAAGGCGGCCTTAAGTTGGTGGACAGGACTTGGCATTTTAAGGTGCATCCTCATTGTTTTCTTGGAAGCGAGTTCGTGTCATGGCTCATCGAAGCTTTTGAAGATATTGACAGTCGAGAAGATGCGACCATCTATGGTCAATTGTTGATGGACAAGGGACTTTTCCGTCATGTGGATCAAAGACATGGATTCTTGGATGGTCACTTTTTTTATGAGTTCGACGAAGATTATGTGGACCAAAGTTACAAGACAAAGCAAGCGCCTTCTGGCTGGTTCCGAAAAAAGGAAGGAGGTGTAAACAATGGTCACATAGCTCCATCAAGTGAGTCATCACATACAAGAAATAACTCAGATAATGATTCATCGTTATCAGCTGTTGCAGAGGCGTCGCTAGATCTTCGAAAGGTTATATCGCAAACATGGCAGGCAGAAAGTGAGAATTCTTCTCTCACCGACTCTCAGAAGCTAAGAAAGACTAAAAAGTTCATCATCAGCAAACACGTGAAATATGACTGTGATACGCTACGGAAGTCTTTCAGACCAGAAGTATTGGATGTTCATTATGACCGAGTTCATAACCCGGAACACTGTTACCATATACGGCTTCAATGGCTCAACACCACACCAAAGTTCATCGATGAGACAATCATCAGTTGGTCACGTCTATGTGAAAGATATGGTTTGAGGTTGGTGGAAACCCCTTGGAGAGAATTGTGTACTATTCCTGAGTTGAATCCATTCCATTCTTTTGTGGATTTGAAGCTCGCAGTGAATCCGTTTACAGACCCAGAGTTCAGGGATACCGATGTCCTCAAGATCAACAAGTTCTACTACCACCTTCACCTCTTGAAGAAGGCTGAGTTCCTACTCGACAATAGAGGCACATCGTTTTTCATGAGAAATAACATCGAGATATGCTACAGTTGGGGATCACCTTCATTCAAGTATGCTCAATTCATCCATAAGACCGGTGCTTATATCGTCGAATTGAGAGACAACGGAAGCTTTTTCATGGCACCAAACAACGTGCACATTTTGCGAGTCAACACTCTCTCCAATGTTAATGCCGAACAGAGCGGGAAGCACAATGTGTTCGACTCACAAGGAGTGATGATGACTTTCCGGGAGTGCTGCAAAGACCCCCAATACTTGCGGGACATTTTCAATGAGGCGCTCAATCACTTCCGCCAGAATGACCAGGAAGACTCGTTACTAGGACTTTAATACAGACTCGCAATATTATATTCTATACCTACTGGGCAATTCTCTCGGCAATCTTAAGGAGATCAGCCAACACACCGTGGGCAGTAATGTCAGCACCAGCACCAGCACCCTGAATGATCAATGGGTTTTGGTATCTCTCGGTCTTGATGGAGACGACATTGTCGGAACCCTTCAAAGAAGCAAATGGATGTTCAAAGTCGTACTTGGCAATGCCAACAGAGACCTTGTTGGCAGAGAAGTCGACCTGACCAACGTATCTCAACACCTTGTTCTCAGCGAGAGCGGCGTCCTTGCGCTTCTGGAAGTCAGCATCGAACTCTGGCAATTTCTCCAAGAACTCGGCACCCGTGGCAAGAGACACCAATTCCTTTGGAACCAAGGAGTCCACCGTGAAATCGGTTGGTGACTCGACCTCGAAACCGGCAATTCTGGCCAAGATGGTGACCTTTCTGGCGAAGTCCATTCCGTTCAAGTCGTCTCTTGGATCTGGCTCAAGGTAGCCCAAGTTCTTGGCGAGGTTGACAACGTCAGAGAACTTGGTGGTGGATGGCTCACTGGTGGAAAGAGAGTTGAAAATGTAAGACAAAGAGCCCGACAAAATACCTTCGATCTTCTCGACTTTGTCACCAGTAGCGACCAAGTCTCTCAAAGTACCAATAATAGGCAAAGCAGCACCCACGGTGGCCTCGTGGTAGACCAAACCGCCGCCTGGAGCAGCAGACGACTCGAAAATTTCGTTCCAAGTGGCCAAATCAGAGGAGAAGGCCTTCTTGTTTGGAGTAGCGATGGAGATTCCTGCCTTGATGAACTTAGGGTAGTAAGCAGCGATAGGAGCGCTGGAGGTGTTGTCGACCAAGACAGTAGGCTTTGAGGCGCCAGTCAAGAACTTGGTCAAGTCGTCCAACGACAAAATAGGCTGGGCAGGGGCAGTTTTGTAGGTGGCCAAGTCGACCGACTTGTAGTCGGAGGAGTAGAGAGCTTCCTTGGAGTTTCTAGCCAAATAGACTACATTGAGGGCGATTGGGAACTTCAAGTTCTTCAACTGGTTGAGGAAGGCGGAGCCAACAACACCAGATCCAATAATAGCAACATTAACAGACATTATGAATGGGTACTGGGAGGTAGTGGAACGTTGAACTTGGTGAAAAATGTAGTGGTCGCACGTGACATGGAGGCACGGCGGAAGTCGGCCGGATACAATGAAGATAGAAGAGACGTCGAGTTGTGAAATCAATTTTAAAGACTGGTGAGGACGCCAATATTGACAATAGGTTAGGCTGACGATCACCAAGTTAGTTTTGGAGTTACAGCGAACCTCTTTATACATCTACTTGAGTGCGGCCTTCGATTTTGTCCGATGCGACCCATATTCCAAATTACCAAGAAGAACAAGGTCAGAAAAAAGTGACGCACAAGATCAAAAAAGGGGAGCTGCATTGATTAGTGAGAATTCCTCAGTATATCCTCTCACTCAGCCCGAAGTGCATAACAATGTAATGTGTGATCCGTGGGAAATGATGGTTAGGAGTCCGCGCATTTGTAAGCGAATCCACACTATAAGAAAGCGATGTCTGCCAGAGGTTTCGGCACTCATCGGAAATTCAATAATATTTATCAATGGTCGCAGTTAAAGCATTAAAGGACACCCAGATATTTACCCCTACAAAGGTGGGAAGCAAAACAGTCTCGAACAAGATTGTCTATGCTCCTACCACCAGACAGAGGGCATTGGAGGACCATGTCGTTTCTGATCTTATAGCTCAGTACTACGATGAGAGATCGAAGTATCCAGGTACCTTATTGATCACAGAGGCTACAATTGCTTCGCCAAGATTTGGATTATACGAAAGAGTTCCAGGTATTTTCAATGACGAACAGGTCCGGGGTTGGAAGAAGATTACCGATAAGGTGCATGCTAACGGATCTTTGGCATCTATTCAGCTTTGGAATTTGGGGCGTGTGGCCGATCCCGTCTACACGAAGGCAGAGGGATATCCGTTGGTGGCCCCTTCCGCTATTTACCATAGCGAAGATGCCAAGAAGGCTGCTGAGGCTGCTGGTAACCCATTGCGTGCTTTGACAACACAAGAAGTGGAGGAATTTGTTCAAGAATTCGTCAAGGCCGCAAAGAATGCTGTTGCCGCGGGTTTTGATTTTGTCGAGGTCCATGGTGCTCATGGATACTTGGTTGACCAGTTCTTTAACTCTAGCAGTAATCAGAGAACTGATAAGTACGGTGGTTCTGTTGAGAACAGAGCTCGCTTTGCCTTAGAGATCATCGACGCGTTGATTGCTGCTATTGGTGCAGACAAAGTGGCTATCAGAATCTCGCCATGGGCCAAATTCCAGGCGATCAAGGCCGAGAATGAGGACGTGAACCCTGTGGTTCAATATGGGTACTTTTTCAGTGAGTTGCAAAAGAGGGCCAAAGCAGGTAACGAGATTGCATATTTATCGATCGTGGAAGCAAGGGTTTCGGGAGTCACCAACGTGGACGCCTCTGAGCAGTTCGGAAACAATTCGTTTGTGAGGTCGATTTGGAAGGGTGTATTGGTCAAGGCCGGTAACTACACCTACGATGCACCTGAGTTCAAGACGGCGTTGGAGGATGTCAAGGACGGTAAAACGTTGGTTGCATTCTCTAGATATTTTACCTCCAACCCGGACCTTGTCCAGAGACTTCACGATGGTGTTGACTTGACACCTTACGATAGAGGTACATTTTACAACCACGACAACTGGGGTTACAACACTTACAATAATTCGGGGGCCAGCCTTGCTTTCGACGAGGCTACCGAAAGACTGAGAGTTGCTCTGCCAATTCCTTAGGGATGACATAGTTTGATAGGTTTGGGAGAATGATAGATTTTATTATTGTGCTTCGTAGATTTCGTAACCGTGACTTCGGTACTTTTTCGCACCCAGAGACATTTCGCAGTAGAATGGTATTCTGATTTTGCTCGTGTTCCGTGATCCCAAATTGCCAGTTAGGCAGCAAATGAAGGTGAGCTTCTAAAAGAGAAAGTATCGTCAAAAGTGAAAATGCGTTCTGTCAATCAATAGATTCCCAAACTCTCACCACCTTACCCAATGATTCCAATATCTCCAGCAACCTCCATGCCCCACCTACCGCAGCCCGGCATTTGGTCCCAACACTACCTCCCTATATATCTCGAAAGACCACCTATTCTCCACCTTACCACCCATGTACAACCCGTACGCCTCGGCCACAGAGGCCCACTCACTGCAGAATTACTTGCAGCATCCTCGGCCCCAGCATGTCGCTTCCTTCGGCTCCTCAAACCAGTACTCAAAATACAATGCCCAGGGCAAGCTCCAGAAACAACATTACCAGAACCAATATCAGCCCCAGCAACAATTCCAGCAAGCACAATACAATTACCAGGGAAATCAGTACCCGGAGGGCCAGTACCCGGAAAGTCAGTACCCGGACAGCCAATTCCAGGAAAACTATCAGCATCCACAGCCTCAACATCAACATCAACACCAACAACAGACCGAGGCTGGTCCCTACGCCAACTTTCTTAGTGATCCGGCCGCGTCGATGGCAGCGCAGTTTGCCAAGTCCAGTTTCGGCCTGTCCAATCAGTACATCCAGCAGAACTTCGGGTCGTACATGCCTCCGGCTGGCGAGTTGAAGTACTACTTCAAGGTGAGCAACTCGTATGTGTGGCGAAAGCTTGCGCTAATATTGTTTCCATACCGCCACCAGAATTGGGCGCGGATGACCACGGCCGACACCTCGGGCTCCTCTGGCTCAGGAGTATCCTATGCGCCTCCAAGCGAAGACGTGAACGCCCCCGACTTGTACATTCCGTTGATGTCTTTTGTCACCTACATCTTGCTCTGGGCACTCTTCCTGGGGTTGAGAGGAGACTTCCATCCCGAAGTGTTTGGCTACTTGGCGTCGCAGACGTTTGCGTGCCTGCTCGTAGACATTTTGATCTTTAAGGTTGGTCTCTACTTGTTGAACTGTTCCACCCAAAGCCTGTTCTGGGACTTGGTGAGTTTCTCGTCGTATAAGTTCGTCGCCATCATTGTGTTGTTGTGCTGGAAGACGGCGTTTGGAGGGCTGTGGATCATGTTCTACACGGTTTTTTTGCTTGTGGTGACCAGCTTGTCGCTATTTTTGATGCGTTCTTTGAAGTTCTTGGTGTTGCCTATTGGGGCCACCGATAGCTCGGCCAACACTATCTCCAACAGCCAGAGACGTCTTCGTGTGCAATTTCTTTTCATCTACTCGGTGGTGGTACAGTTTCTTATCGTTTTGTTTATGTCTCGATAAGCGATCTTGCAATATCAGTGAAATGTCACTGCTTGTTCTTCTCTATTGCTCCAGGTCTATGGAGTGCAGGTGGTGGCCCTGACTGCGTGTGATCGCACCCATCACTTCGCGTGTAGACGCGAACTCTCTTACATAGGAATTGAATCTCAGTCTCTAAACCTCATTACAATCCTCATATTTATGCGCCCCGATGACGGTCGCCACTAATTCTACATCCAAGGGCTCGACCTCTGCCCGTTTTGTGAAAAATAACACAAAAGTCACCTCCCTGTTCAAGGTGTCCCAGCCTTTGGACGACAAGGCCTCCACCAACCCTATGCTCAATGACTCCATAACTCGCCGAGATTTGGTGGAAAAAATCGATGCATTGGATTCTATCATGGGCTTTGATCGCTTTGACCAGGGCGAAATGGACGGCGCAAAGGCCAGAAAGGGCTGGTTGATCAACATGCATGCAACTACGATTCCCTCCGAAGAGTATTTGGCCGGGTACTCAGGAGTTGATTTCTACTTTTTAGACGAAGATGGTGGCTCGTTCAAGTCCACAATACAATATGACCCATACTTCTTCCTCATTGTTTTCCCTGGAAGAGAAGCCGAGGTCGAAGAGGCCTTGAAGAAGTCTTTAGAACAGGTTAGAGTGAAGCTGGTCTCTCGAGAGCTCAAAGACGATCTTGCGCTTCCCAACCACTTAGTGGGCTTGCAGAGAACGCTTATCCGCCTTCTGTTCCATAATATTTCCGATCTTCTAGGGGCCCGGCGCATCTTGGCTCCGATTGTCAAGGAGAACCAGAGTCGAAGGGACACCAGAGATCTCTTCCAGATCATGAACTTCAATAACTCCACGAGCATTGACAATGGCATGAATGACTTTCACACAGACGCGCAGACGATGAAATCCGATACTGTGGCCGATCCTTTGACTCTCATAGACGATATCAGAGAGTACGATGTGCCATACCATGTCAGGGTGTCTATCGACAAAAACATTCGTGTAGGTAAATGGTATGACGTGTATGCCAAACATGGCGAAGTCACGCTAGAAGAGGATACGGAGAAAATTGCATTCGCTGATCCAGTGGTGATGGCATTCGATATCGAAACAACCAAAGCTCCGTTAAAATTTCCCGATGCCAAAATTGATCAAATCATGATGATATCCTATATGATAGATGGCGAAGGGTATTTGATCACCAACAGAGAGATCATTTCCGAGGACATCGACGACTTTGAGTATACTCCTAAACCAGAATACCCTGGCCAATTCACAATTTTCAACGAGCTAGACGAAAAGCATTTGTTGATGAGGTTTTTCGAACATATTCGTGATGCTAGGCCCACGGTCATTGCCACATTTAATGGTGACTTTTTCGATTGGCCCTTTGTCGAAAACAGAACAAACTACCATGACATGGACATGTTTGACGAGATTGGATTTGCCAAAGATAATGATGGCGAGTACAAGTCAAAGTACTGTGTTCACATGGATTGCTTCCGTTGGGTGAAAAGAGATTCGTACTTGCCCCAAGGTTCGCAAGGTTTGAAAGCTGTGACGACCGCCAAGTTGGGATATAATCCCATCGAGTTGGATCCTGAACTCATGACTCCTTACGCATACGAAAAGCCTCAGACTTTGTCAGAATATTCGGTGTCTGATGCTGTGGCCACATACTACTTATACTACAAGTACGTGCATCCTTTTATCTTTTCCTTGTGTACCATTATTCCATTAAATCCAGATGAGGTGCTTAGAAAAGGTACTGGTACTTTGTGTGAAATGCTATTGATGGTGCAAGCATACGAAAAGCATATCCTTCTTCCAAATAAGTACACTGATCCCATTGAGAGATTCTACGAGGGCCACTTGCTAGAATCGGAGACATACGTTGGAGGGCACGTCGAATCCTTAGAAGCGGGAGTTTTTAGAAGTGATATCTCCAACGACTTCAATATTGATCCAACTGCGATCGATCAGCTTATTGGAGACCTTCGAAACTCGATGAAATTTTGTATTGAAGTTGAAAGTGGAAAGTCACTTGAAGACGTGGAGAACTTTGAAGAAGTTTATGAGTCAATCAAGTCCGAGCTTGAAGAATTGAAAGCAAATCCGATCAGAGATGAAGAGCCCTTGATCTATCATGTTGATGTGGCGTCCATGTACCCGAATATCATGACCTCGAATAGATTGCAGCCGGACTCCATGAAGAGCGAGGAAGACTGTGCTGCGTGTGACTTTAATAGACCAGGAAAAAATTGTGATAGGCGACTTCCTTGGGCTTGGAGAGGTGAATTTTTTCCTGCTGAGCAGAACGAATATGGCATGGTCAAAAGAACTCTTCAGAACGAGACATTTCCTGGTGCCAGACCATGGTTACCCAACCGAACCTTTGACGAGCTTCCATATCCGGAACAGGCTCAATTAATCAAAAAGAGATTGTCCGATTACTCCAGAAAGGTGTACAATAGAATCAAACAAACAAAGACCATTACCAGAGAAGCTATTGTTTGCCAGAGAGAGAATCCATTCTACGTTAATACGGTGAGAACGTTCAGAGACCGTCGTTATGAATTCAAAACTTTGGCGAAGGTTTGGAAAGGAAAAGCTGGCGAATGCAAGGACACCATCTCCAAGGACGAAGCCAAGAAGATGATCGTGCTCTATGATTCGTTGCAATTGGCTCACAAGGTCATTTTGAATTCTTTTTACGGTTACGTAATGAGAAAGGGATCGCGTTGGTATTCGATGGAGATGGCTGGTATAACCTGTCTTACTGGTGCTACCATCATTCAGATGGCTCGTTCCTTAGTCGAAAGAATCGGTCGTCCATTGGAATTGGACACCGACGGTATTTGGTGTATCTTGCCTAAATCTTTTCCCGAGAACTACAACTTGAAGTGCAAAGATGGCAAGAAAATCTTCATGGAATACCCATGTTCCATGTTGAATTACTTGGTTCATCAAAAATTTACCAACGATCAGTATCAAGACTTGGTGGACAAAGAGCAGTTCAAATACGAGACCAAGTCTGAAAATTCCATCTTTTTCGAGGTCGATGGTCCATACAAGGCTATGATCTTGCCAACTTCTAAAGAAGAAGGAAAGGGTTTGAAAAAGAGGTATGCAGTTTTTAACATGGATGGAACTCTCGCTGAATTAAAGGGATTCGAGTTGAAGAGAAGAGGAGAGTTGCAGCTCATCAAGAACTTCCAATCGGACATCTTCAAGCTTTTCCTTGAGGGAGACACTCTTGAAAATTGTTACAAGGCCGTCGCCACTGTTGCCAATAACTGGTTAGACGTGTTGGACACCAAAGGTGGACATCTTGAGGATGAGGATTTGATTGAACTTATTTGTGAGAACAGAAGTATGAGCAAAGCCTTGACAGAGTACGAGGGCCAAAAATCCACTTCCATCACCACTGCCAAGAGGTTGGGTGAATTTTTGGGTGAGGAGATGGTGAAGGATGCTGGTTTGGCCTGTAAGTACATTATCAGTGCTAGACCTCTTGGCAGCCCTGTCACTGAAAGAGCTATTCCAGTCTCCATTTTCTCATCTGAAAAGAAGGAATTCTTTTTAAAGAAATGGTTGAAGGATCAGTCTATGACTGACTTTGATCCACGGTCCGTGATCGATTGGGACTACTACCATGAGCGTCTTGCTTCTGTTGTCCAGAAAATCATCACTATTCCTGCTGCACTCCAGAATGTCAAGAATCCTGTTCCAAGAATTGCTCACCCCGACTGGTTACAAAAGAGAATTCGTTCAAGCGAGGATAAATTTCAGCAAAAATCCATTTCTCAATTCTTTCAGTCTTCATCAAAGAAGGACTATCAGACTAAGACAGTAAAAGACATTGAAGACTTTGGAGAAGTTGACGATAGCAATATGAAGTCAAAAGTGAGCAAGGTCACTGTCCGGAAAAGAAAATTACGAGAGGCCCAAAGATTGCGTACAGAAGAAGAGGAAAGAGAGAATGCTGTACTCAATGGCCCATGTCCCTCAATGACTGAAGATTATGTTGGTTTCCTTAGGTATCAGAAAGCAAAATGGAGGTTGCAAGCCAACAACAGACAGAGAAGAAAAAAGTTGTTTGGTGATAGTTCCGAGGCTTCTCATCGTTCTTCAGTTGGAAATATGATCAGAAAGCAAGCTGAGAATGTTGCTGGTTCGGACTGGGAAATTTTGGAATACAAGGTGGATCCCCTCAATGCCGGTGCTCTCAAGGTGTTTGTCCTTTCCGGTAAAAAGGTGCATTCATTCCTTTTCCATATTCCTAAGGAGATTTATGCTACATTCAAGGTTGATTTGTCCAAGAAGAAGACCATTGCCAATTGCGACATCGAGGAATCAAATGCAACCTTGCCAAATGGGCACGATACCTCACATTTGTACAAGTTAACGATGCCAGAGACTATTTTCAACGACGAGATCAGCCGTGTTGATGGTTTGTTGAACGATTCAAGAGTTCTAGGTCTTTATGAAACTGAAGTGGCTTCTATTGATAGGGCCATCATCAAATTAGGGAATACCGTGAGATTCGACGATACAAGAGTTGGTGCTCTTGGTAAATGCATGAAGCATGGTTTCACTACCAAAGATTTGATCCCTGTTGAAAAGGACTCGTACTTGAAGAAGTTTGGCCTTGACATCGTTTTTCTTTTGCATATTGCCACAAATAACTATGAGTTCTTTACGATATTCAACTCTTGGGATAACAGCGCAGCCATGTTTGTGTTGAAGCCTTCCAGCGGAGCTCAAGAACTCCCAGGTAACCTTCATAAGATTTACAGGGAGGTTTACCAAGCAAAGAAGGATAAAGTTGCCAAACTTTACAATATTCTCGAATACCAGGAAGAGATGGCATTTGACACAACGTACTTCAACAATGCATCCAGCTTGTATAAAAAGTTGAACTCGACCCTTAGAAAGTTTCACGAAGGAAGAAGTACCAAAGCGTTGCTTACGATTCAGTCACCATATTGCAACCGTGTTTTGAATGTGCTTGATGCTGCCTCAAACTTCCCAACAATCAAGATGAGTGTGGGTGAAGTAACCTTACCTGCAATTGGTTGGCAGTCTTTGATTCTGAAGAGAATTATCAACCACTATTTCTTGCTAGCTTCGTGGCTTAAAAACTTGATTGCATTGTCCAACTATGGAAAGATTCCATTGTGTAACTTGCAAACTGAAAACATGGGTTACATGATTGACATCGAATATGCAAGAAGGTTAACACAGAACAACATTGTCTTGTGGTGGTGCAAGAGTCCTTTCCCTGATCATGGGGGATTTGAAGATGACCGAGTTCAAGATTTCGACAACCTTGACTTCCTCACTATTAATAATCCTGAAATTTACGAGACAGCATGCTTAGAAGTGGAAATTGGAACTTTGACCATCAATACTATCTTGACTGGCTCTCTCATCAACGAAGCTGAGGGAACTGATATGTCGGATGACCCATTAGTCACTGATGAGAACAACGGAACTTCCACGTTGGCTCTGGATACTTTTTCCCCAGCATCGTTGTCCGTATTGAGATCCATGGTTAAGAATTGGTGGGACGATGCAATGGCCAACAACATAAATGCCGACTCCATGATGAACACGTTGGTGTCTTGGATTCAGAGAAGGGACTCCTTCTTGTATGACTACACCCTCCACAATCATATTCATAACTTAACTTGCAAGTCGCTATTACAGTTGGTTGGTGAGTTCAAGAGGCTGAACGCCAATGTTGTGTTCGCCAACAGGCAAAAGTTGATCATTCAAACCTCCAAGATTTCAGTCGAAAACTCCTATGCATTTGGCCAGTACGTTGTTCATGCTACACGTTCGAAGCCTTTGTTCAATTTCCTTGACTTGAGAATCACGCGGTACTGGGATATCTTGGTCTGGATGGACGAGTTCAACTATGCTGGAAGATGCTGTACCCGGATCACCAACGACGACTTACAGAACTTGAATCCAGTGAGCAACTGGCAAATCAAGAAATACCTTCCAATCATCTTCCAGAATGACTTCGAGGACTGGTTGGTGATCTTCTTGGACGCCTTGTCGAAATTCAAAAGTGAGAACTTGTTAGGTGGAACTCAAACGCAAAACCAAAGAGTTACCCAACTTGCGCACATCTTGAAGGGACAAAAGAAGCAGGACTCTAAAGAGGACGAGGGAGATGGGGAGTTTGTTAGTGAAGTGATGAATAACTTCAGAAAACCACTCCAGAAGAGAATCGAGAAGCTCTTCCGTCGACAAAACGAGTCCATTCTCAACCCCGAAATGAGAGAGGAGTATGCCTTCCCGGTACTTCCAGGATCGCACCTTAAATTGAAAAATCCAGTATTAGAATTGGTGAAGTTCTTGTGTGCTGTTTTCGGATTGTCGAAGAAGAGAAGCATAGAGGTTCGCATGCTTCGGAGAGACCTTTTGGCTGCGTTGGATATTAAGGAGTTCAGTGCTGAATCCATGTTTGCCAATCCCTGTGCTTCGTTGAAGTTGTCGTCGATTGTTTGTGACTACTGCAACTTCATTCGTGACGTTGACTTCTGTCGTGAGGACGAAAAAAACATATGGGCATGCACTAATTGTCACAAGTTCTACAACAAAGTTTCTTTGGAGGAGGAGCTCATTGCACAGTGCCAGCGTATGGTGACAAAGTACTTGACTCAGGACTATGAGTGCTCAAGGTGTCTGCTGATCAAGGCAGACAATATGAGTGAGTTCTGTAAGTGTTCCGGGTCATGGGCAGAAACTGTGCCGTTTACAGATGTGGAACACAGAGTTGAGACATTCAAGAACGTGTCCCAGAGCTACGGCTTGAAGATGTTGCAAGCCCACATAGAAGAGCATTTTTAGCTCGTGTATACTATATAAATATCCAAAGCATATCGCACCTAAGAGAATCAAGTACTGCATCATCAAACTGCCATAGAGATAATTTGATTCTCATATGGTCAAATTCCGGGATACCCAGTTGGATCTTCTAAGTGCCTTTATATCCAAGGACTCCAATCAACTGTGTCCCAATGTCATTGTCCAGGGATACAAGTCTGTTGGTAAAACATACACCGTTCAGAAGTACTTGGAACAACTCCAAGTCAAGCACACTTTCATTAACTGTGACGATTGCATAACCCACAAGATTCTCTTACAGCGATGTTTGACGAATTTCATTGCGGACAGCGGACTTTCATATGATTTACTCAACTTCATGTACAAAGGATTGAAAGCGGCCCGAACGTCGGTACTTTGTGAGAACTTTTCCTACTTTCTCACGCTGTTGGAACAATTCATTTTGGAGACAGGCTACAGCGAGCACCATGTGTTAGTGTTGGATCGTTTCGATCAATGCTGTGATGCTACCGATGATCTTTTCGCTGAATTCTTGAAACTCAGGGAAAACTCGGTGATACGAAACATTTCCGTCATCTTCATCACTTCCCACGGTGATCCTCGGGAGATATCCACGTTTTCGCTTCCTCACATCTATTTCGTGCCATATTCACAGGAGGAATTGACTGTCATTCTACAAGAGAACCAGCTTGGACGTCTAGAGAGCGTATCTGAAGAGCGCTCGCTGATATTCTGGAGCCAATTTGCAAAGATCATACTGGATCTTTTTATCGATTACACCGGGTCGGATCTCTCCCTTCTAGAGGATTTGTGCTTGAAGCTCTGGCCCAAATTCAAAGATGCCGTCGACCTGGGAAGATTCCAGCCTAGTGAATTTATTCAGATATACAGAAGTTTGAGAGACCAGATATTCAACGACGACGTGATAAGCAACAGTGTGGTGGCCTCCTATGCCCAAGAGGACATCGAGGAGATCCAGACAAGCACGCTCTCAGATCTCCCGTACCACTCGAAATTCATCTTGCTAGCATCGTATTTGGCGTCGTACGTCGAGCCTAAGAATGATCTTCAGGTATTCTCTCGTATCAGCTCCAACAGAAAAAGAAAAAGGGAGGCTAGACCAACGGAACTGATCACCAGGCGTCAAATTGATAGCAAGTTGTTGACTGCTGGCTATTTCGACTTGGAGAGACTAAAAGCCATTTTGTCTGTCATCTACAGAAACGAGTCCAAAACAATGTCTACAGAAAATCTGGAGTTTTTCAACTTATACCAGGATCTCTCGGAGCGAGAGCTTGCAAAGAAGGAAAACGAACTTGCGACGTTTACGTTGAATTCGAATGTGGATGTCAACACCCAGTTATCTACTTTGGTTTCATTGGGTCTCATCTCCAGAACCTACGCACTGGATATTCTCAGTTCCAAAATCCGATGGAAATGCAATGTGAACTGGGACATCATAGATGGAATCTCTCGTGACATCCAGTTTCCTTTAGGTAATTATGTGGAATAATCAATATCCTCGGGGAAATCAACCTTGGAAATGTGTTGTGTTCTTTCGTCTCCGACTCTACGCACCTCAACATTATTCTCAAAGTAATTATCCTTCCAATACCTCATTTCGTAGGTGGTGTGAGGGCCATTCCAGAGGTTATCTTCATCTAGCCAGCGATACTCCCACACGATGTCAGGTTCTGGATGCGAGTGCTCTCCATCATTAGCATCTTCATCTTCCTCGTGTGGCCGTTTTCGTTCGTTTCCACGATAATCCTCGCCGGTCTCTCTTTTGAATGCTCTCATTAGTTCTTCTTTTGTCATGTCATAGATCTGCGACACGCCCTTTTCCTCCAAAAGGCGCCCACAGCTCTCTGTAAGCCTAAACACCGTCTGCTTCCGGGCCAAATCTTCTGGCGTAGCGGCAACCTTATCTTTACTCTTTTTTCGTATTTTTGGTGGTCGAAGCCGTGATAGAGCTTCCATGGGAGTCTCTACTGGTTCGAGAACATCCAATATCGCCATAAGCAACGACTCTGTAGACACTGGCTTTTTATTAGAGACTCTGCTCTCCTGCCTTAGCTGAGCTTGTCTAGCAGCTTCGATGTCGGTATTCTTGATGTTAGCCATCCACTCGTCCTCTTCGTTTTCGTCGTCACTTGTCTTTTGCCGAGTATAATTCATGTTGTTGTCGAATACTCCTTGCTCAGATTCTTCTCGTAGGTTGAATGCTTCCATGGCCAATTCCTGTTTGGGACGGGCCACGTCTTCTCCGTTGAAATTTTCGATATTGTTATAATAGTCCATAAGTTCCTGCTTCTGTTCTGTGTCTGCCACATTGTTGTTTCCTATCGTGTCCGCAACGCTCTCCTCGTCATACTGGCCGAGTCCTTGTTCCTGCTCAAATTTGTCCATATCCAAAACCTTGGACTTTTTCTTGTCTGGAACTTCCTCCTCATCACTAGCAAACATATCGTCATCGCTCACCAGTTCCTTCTCTTTCTCTTTTTCGCTCTTCTGGGATTCTTCCGACTCCTCATCCAGCTCACCATGGTCATTATCTTCAGAGTCAGAATCATATCCCAATTGAACCGACTCACTTTTGGTCCTTTTGTTTCGTTTATTTCCAGGAAGATCCTCTGTGAAATGATCCTCCGTCAGCATCTTATTCATACATAGATACAAATATCTTTGGTCTCCCGCTATAGTACTAGTTGGATTCCAAGTAAGACTGCACAGCTCCGAGATGCCCAGTACAACCTCATCATGACAGATTTGACATTGGATGGAGCATTGGACATAGAAGAGAATTTCTATGCTGAAGGTTATAAGGATGGCCAGGAGCAAACCGCTAGAGAGCAGTTTCTAGAAGGGAAGGTGTTCGGACTCCAGACTGGCTTCCAACGATTTCTAGTGATTGGATATATCCAGGGACTCATTGAAGACTGGAAGAAACTTGAGGATCCTAGCATAGCCTCACATTTGCGTCAGCTAGAAAAGTATGTTGACGAAGTTCCTGTGACCAACGGTGATAAGGAGGTGGAGATATACGAGAAGGCAGTACTCAAGGCAAGAAACAAGGTGAGAGTAGTAGCCACCATTACTAAGACCAGCGACAGGGTTCTGGGATTGGACAACCTCATTAAGGAGGTTGGTGGGTCTTTACGGGTTTCAGAAAATTTAGATGAAATGTGGTGATTGCGTTCGTGTATTCTTGGGTGTACAATCGATCCAAAATGCCTGTGCTAAAATGTGAAATCGAAGTCTAATGGCTTATCAGTAGCCTCAAGCTGGTAATTGAGAATGCCGCCTAGTGGACAGTCGTTGACACCAATTATAAGTTGTTCACCGTAGCCAGAGTCTTGGGGACACAAGTTAAGTCCAATGCATTTTCCGATGAAGTCGATCGACTGGACTCTCGAGTGGACTAGCTCACAGTCTGGCTTCAAGTCACTGACCTTCATGATTCCAACATGGTCCAAGCTTTCTGCCCAAACAACGTGTTTCCCGTGATAGCCGAACTTACAGTTTCTCACTGGCCCTCCGCCAGTCAGGCCGTCGATGTCAAACGCATCCGAGCCCAAAGCACTGCTCCAGCCAAATATGCTTGAATTGGGCATACGACGATCCCACAATCTGACGGTGCCATCTTGGTTTCCCGAGAGGAGGAGATTTTCGTCTGCTGGCGACCAGTCGCAGCTGAAGCCATAATCGGTATGTCCATTAAATATCGAAGAGTGACTGAATTGCTTTGAGCTTATCTCTCTGCGATCTAGGATGTAGTTGTTCACGTCGTCCGCAGCAACGAAATATTCGTTCGGGTTCTGTGGATTCACAGCAAGACAGTTCACTGCAAGTGGTAGTTGGATTTCACTGTTTTTCCCAGTTCCAAGATCAACTATCCGTAGATTTGCATCGTTGGATGCAATTATTAGTTCTCGCTCGTCCTTGCTGATAGATATGTGGTTAGTAATGCCGTCTGTAGAGTTTGTTAATGAATATTCGCCAATCAAATGCGGCAGATCGGGGTCTTCAATGCTCTGAAGAATGTAGCCACCTTCGAATGTTCCGTTGGCTAGAAATTTAGATGAGCATGCACTGGAGGAGATTCTGCTGTTTGAATTGAACCTCAACGTTCTTGAGTCTAACAAGCAATCTAGCTTCATGGACTGAGGCGAGAGTGCCTGATCGTCAGGCATAAGCCGTATGACTTTGAAAAAGCTGTGAAAGTCATCCGTCGGTGCGTTGTATGAATCCGGGGTTACGATCTCTAGGTTGTTGTCGTGGTAGTAGGAGGTCGGGTAAAAGACACCATTGGCTAGGTTATCACCACACACAACCAACAGTCGTAGCTGGAAGTGAGTAATGTGGTTTTTCAATCTGGAGTAAAAACTTTGAAACAGGAAAAAGTCCGTTTTCGTGTGGTAAGATGCAATGTTCAACGACTGGAATCTAGTTAGTAAATAAGCCAAAGAAAAAAATAAGCAATGGTATAACCCGATCAACTTACCTTCAACGCCTCGGTCCTGGAGTTCCTCACGTTGTTGAACCAGGAAAAGCTTCCGATTCTGGATCTTTCAAGGTAGAATTTCCGGCGAAGACTGGGGGCTAACCTGACGCCCTGAACGTTCATGTATCCGTCCAATGCAGTGAAGGAAAACGGAAGATTGATCTCCCTCTCCTTGAAAGAGTTAAGGATACTGAGAATATCCGTTTTGGAAAGCAACGACTTGTCGTCGTAAAGCAAGTTGTATAGGAAACTCAACGATTCTGACTGATTAAGTTCATATTCATGGGAGGTGATTAAGGCATCGCCATTGTGGGTATAAGCAAGTTGAGGTAGATTTCCGTCAGCCAATCGGCTTGAAGTCACCGAAGCCTGTTCCAGTGTTAACTCCACAGCCATGGTTTATCTGTGATGGTGGATATGTTATCAGTGGATGAGCACGATGGAGGTCAAGGTGTGGCAGGATTTGGCTAGGAGGCAAGATATAATACTTGATTTTTGAAAAGATAGAAACGAAGTCAGAAGCAGAAAGTTGAGTCCTCTCTACCCTATCAAAAGTGTCTTGTCGTTGTAGGTAACTTTTTCTTCTGATAAGGAACAAATCCTATTTGATATACATTTCGCAGCTGCGAGACATTTTCCTCCCCCAGTACTCGATAAGGTCGTAACCACCAAAGAAAAAAAAGACTGAATATACTAACCAGAGCTATAGATCATAATTGTAAACTAAAAAATCAATGTCTATATCATTGCCCGACGCCAGACAAATATCCTTTCTCCTTCAAAAGCCTGAAGTTCTCGTTCCATGTGGTTTCGATATTGACCCTGTTCTGTACAAGCCGGGATGGATGGCCAATAAGCCCACCTTGGTCCAAGTAAATTCCACCTTTACCCAGCAAAGATGGGTCCATTCCAGCACGAAGCGCGGACAACGAGCCTTGCTCAGGCGAAATTCCCATGAACGATCCAATAGCCAGAAACCCGACAGAAAACAACCCTCCAATCAAGGGCAACTCCTGCCACCACTTGTAGAGCCCGGTATTGATAATAGCTCCCGGATGGACAGCAAAGGCCTCGATTTGAGGATACTGCTCGGCGAACTTAGTAACGAACTCAATGTCCGCAGCTTTAGCGTTTCCATATCTCACCCACGTGAAGAAGAAGTCAGGAAACTTCTTGATGGTGTCTGTAGGCTGAAAGTACCTGTAGGCAACATTGTGCCCAATGGAAGAAAGAAACACCACTCTGGGTTTTTCGACAGTGGTATCCGCTTGCAAAGCAGGCAACAATTCAAAGGTGAACAAGAACGGAGCAACAAAGTTCACCTGATATTGGATCTCGTAGCCATCCTTGGTGATCTCGTAAGGCACAGCCATGATTCCAGCATTGTTGATGAGAATGTGCAACGATGTTTCCTGGGCCTTGAAGTTCTCTGCTGTTGCCACAACTGACTTCAAGTCGGTACAGTCAAAGTGAATGTAGGTCAAAGAGCCAACAAACCTCTCTCTTTTCTCCTCCTCGCTGTAGGCATCCCGGCGCTTGTGGGCCTCGACTTCAATATCCTCAATGGCCTTGGTCACTTTTGACTCGGTTCTTCCAGCAACATAAACGACATACCCGTGAAGGTACAAGTGCAACACAGTGAACCAGCCAATGCCGGAGTTTCCACCGGTGACAATTGCCACTCGGCGGTCCACTGCGGGGTTGTAGTAGGTGGCCTCTTCGGGCTTATAGAATTTGGAGATATCGACCATGGTGTAGTAAGGAATAATACTAAGGCAACATCAAGAAATACTACCAGAAATACTACCAAGGTTCAGGATTTCGGAGGTGCCGGAAAAAACCTGGTGCGGAGCAAAATGACAATGGGATGTCCTGCCATGCGGTTAATCGGACTGTCCTGTGGTGATATAGAAATCTGTTGGGGTACAGGTCTCATTGTCGGAAGCTAGTTGTATATTGCTCGCAGAGCATTGTCCAACTCACTAGGAAAATAAATAGGTATCCTAACTCTTCTTCTTGTTTCCGGAGCCAATTTTATTTAACGAGTCGATCAAGAAATCAAGAATTTTTCTCGTCTCTCGTGGATTGGCAATCCACACCGTACATGCACTTAGTCTAGCCTTGAAGTCATTTGCACCCACCGAGGCGAATTGGTCTCCAATGTGCAAGCTTTCACTCTTGGAAATAGGACAGATGGCTTCTTGGCCAGGGAAACGGCATAAATACCGCTGCAACGCCGCAACTCCGAGCGCCTTGTCGCCAATATCCACCCACACATCTGAACCTCCATTGAAGGCACACACACGTATATCGGTGGAAGAGTTTTCGTCATTGACAATAACGGCCTCGTCGAGGTCTGTCTTTCTAAGCTCCACGGGTTGATGTTTCTCGCTCAAGAGCTCGGTGAGTTTGTTCAGCAACGACAACACTATCTCCTCGAGAGTCTCTCGCAGTATCTTGTAGTCTGACACCGGAATGATTCCGAGCGATCTCTCCTTGCGGATGATCTTTGTTTTAGAGGATACGTCCAAGCGCATTCTCTTGCGGAGATAGGCCAAGTGTTGGTGAGAGGCGTCCATGATCTTGGTGATCAATTCCAGGTCCCACAGTCTCATCAATGGCAAGTACCAGTCGTCACCTTCGATGAATTCAAGAGCGCGGGCTGCGTAGTTGTAGCGGAACAAGTAGTTGGACTCGCCTCCCATCACGAGAAAGTTGGACTTCTGTTCAGCCAGCAACCGGTCGGTAGTGTTGAGAACATCGATGAGTCCATGCAATCTCTTGTGGTACTCAAGTGCACCTTGGCTCCCCGGGTATCCGGCAGCAGTGACCACTCCGACAAAGAGATTGTGGGCCAACAACTGCACTAAGCACTCCACAATGGGCGAGTCGGGTGTCAACGACTTCCCGTCCTCGTACAATGTCACATCTCCATCGAAGGTGATCAATTTGAGGGGAAACTGGGCGTTGGACGTGAGCGCAATCACCTGGGCCGTATTCAAGATGTTTCGGACGTCGTTGAACGACGGACTCACGAGCCGTCTCCGAGAAATCAGCCGAACTTGGTCCTCGATAAGAAAAGCTTCCTTCAATGGAAGTTTGGTGAAGAACTGGCCCACACTGGGAACCAATTGCCGCAATCTGCTGCGTGAAACGTGCGACTTGTTCCAAACAAGGCTGTCCAAGTGGATGGTGTTGTCGATGAGCTTCTCCACATCGTTAAAGACTTCGAGGTATCTTGCCTGGCACGATTTCTCCAACTGTTTCTCGTACAACTCCGTGTACTGCGGGTCTTCTTCGTTCAATAACTTTCGAACATCCTCATCGTTGCTTTCAACATCTACATGGAGAACGAACGGCACTGCTAACAAGCCCTTGATCCACTCTATGAATTCATCTCGCCTGTGACTCTTGAGGGCATATTCAACTCTATAACGCGAGGTCATGGGGGATTATGAGTTGAATGTGTGAGTGTAGCGTAAATTTCTAATTAGCCACGAAGACTTTCTGTTGGTTTCTGCTGCTTATGGCGGCCAGTTCTAGATGAGTTATGGCCACTGCTCATTTCGGAGTAATGTGGCCGCTTGACACCGTGCACTCCGGCCCACCTGTGAGTGTACCGATTTATTTCCTTCTGCAGTCTTTAATTATATTCTTTTCCTATATGCTAATTTACAATCCGTTTTGAACTCTTCTTCTGTCACGCTCCTCGGTAATAGACAACTTGATACCCTTACCCTTTGGCAAGGACACCCATGGCTTGCCTGCCTCAGTGCCAATAACGAAGACGTTAGATTGTCTGGTGACGAAAGTGTTGTCCAAAGCGTCCTTGATGTGGACCAAGTCGAAACCACCCTCGTGCTTCTCTCTGTGCACCATGACACCAACTCTACCCAAGTTCTTACCACCAGTGACCATAACCAATCTGCCGGTGTCGAACTTGATGAAGTCAGCGATCTTGCCAGTAGCCAAGTCGATCTTGACGGTGTCGTTGGCTCTCACCAATGGGTCTGGGTATCTGATGGTTCTACCGTCGTGGGTGACAGCGTATGGGATACCTCTCTTACCCAAAGCGATCTTCTTGACCTTGCCCAACTTGTAGGCACCCTCCTCAGCGGTGATTCTGTGGACAGTGAATCTACCCTTGACGTCGTACACCAATCTGAAGTTCTCGTTGGTGGCCTCCAAGGTGATGACATCCATGAAACCGGCTGGGTAGGTAGAGTCAGTTCTGACCTTACCGTCGACCTTGACATGCTCCTGCATCAAGATAGCCTTGACTTCTCTACCGTTCAAAGCGTACTTCAATCTGTTTCTCAAGAAGACGATCAAAGGCAACGACTCTCTCAACTTGTGAGGACCAGCAGACGGTCTTGGAGCGTAAGTACCGGACAACTTGTCCAACATCCAGTGGGATGGGGCTGCCAATCTTTTAAGGTGCTTCTTTCTATGGGAGTTAGTAGATGTTTACGAGACCAGACAGGCCAGACATCAGCAGTGGTGCAGAAGTGATAAGTGGGCGATGGCTGGGCAGATAGCTGGACGGCAGCTCGGCAATCTCGAGTAAAGCCTACGCCAAACGAAAAATAGGCCGGCTCGCCTAGTCCAAGCACTCCCAATTTAACTTTTCTTGGGCTTCGAATCCAACTCCCGTTTGATCAACACCACCAACTGGGGCTAAATGACGACCAAAGAAGCGTAAAAGATCATGCCCTCACATCGTGCACCACTACTGAATATCATGACAAGGCTCCCTTCCGGGCCAATAAATTGGCTGGAGACCGACTTACGACGTAAACGCCAGCGGTATTGTTCAGTTTCGGTCCGGTTACGGACGTACTCCTTCTGGTTTCGCCTTTTATCTGACTTCTGAAAAGAAGAGCAGGTTAGACATACGGGCCTCTTGCCATTTTTGATAATCAGTTGTAGTTGAGGAAGAGAAATTTGAAAAGTTTTTTTTTTCTCATTAGTAGTGGAAAATTCATCACGTGATTTTTTGCTATATGTAGTGTGTTGTTCACGTGACAGATGCACGTGAATTAGCCTAGGGCTTGCCGCATGCCTGGGCAAGATACTTTGAGGGGAACGTACTACGAGGGGAAAAGTGATGAAAGTCCATATATTATCCGCATGCAAGTGTGAGGAGAGTGACAACCTTCCATAAAAGAAAGGCACTTCTCCTCACCAAAAGACCAATGTTGCCCAGCAACTGTCTTTGCAGCAAGAGTCAATCAACACCATTCGAACATTAGTAGCAAATTTCAATGGTGCAGATGCAACGTTTTTGCCTGGTCTCATTTCTGCCATTAGTCAATTGTTCAGATCACAGTATTCTTGGGCTCATCAAACTTGTGCGTGTTGAGAGCTGAACCTCCGTTCCCAGTAGGCATGTTAGTCTCCATATCCCGATGATCTTGGTCATGGGAAGCATCGTGCTCAAGAGCCAATCTCTCCATTCTCGACTTTGAAGCCACCTTCTCAACCTCAGCTCCAGTCATTACCTTGATCCAGTCCACATTCAACGAGTATGGTCCGTATTGCTTGTCGAGCAAACCAATGCCCACAGTCTTCACCTCAGACTTGTTCAACTCACTTCCGTCCTGGATCACTCCCCAATTGGTCATGACAAAGTCGTTTAATGGAATCACCACCGTCTCCCACTCGCCAGGGTGGTGCAAAAATAATCTGTGCTGAAACAAGTCCGTTACCAATGGTGTGTTGGCCTGAAGATTGACCAAGTACTTCCTGCGGTCTCCTTTCACTCTCAACACCAACAGACTGTACTCCGACCAGTCCCAGTAAGAATCGCCTGAGAGCCACGACTCCTTCTGGTCTTTTGTTCTGAACATGGCGTAACCTGATCTGGTGATCTCCGGGTTGTCCTTGGGCAAGTCCAAGTTCAAGTAGCCGTGGAAGTTTCCTGTGCCGGTGTCGGGATCAAGTCCGAAGTGGACGGTGGAGAAGCCACCCATTTCTGCGTCGCATCTAGTCATGATATTGCTCAAGGACTCCTGGGGATGCTTGCGGAAGTCGACGATTGTCTGCACGGCCTTCACGGCGCCCGTGGACTTGGCGAAGATGCGGCTGAAGGTCGAGTTTAACCCGAGTGTTCTCAATGACATGGTATGAAGAATGGATTATTGAGGATGCGAATATACTTGGGTGCAATGGGAAGTCACGTGTGACGACTGACAGCGAACAATGTTACCCAACCGATGAATACGTAATGGTGCCGAAGAATACGCAATGGGGCCAGCTCCAATGTGTATGCAATTGTTCAACGGATCGAAAGAAATGTGGCATTGGGTGTGGGAGTCAGGCTATTATATAAGGTACCAAAGTGGGGCTACATGTCCACGATTGAGCATTGATTCTATCATGCAATGGGCTAATGATAACTGCCAGTTGTGCGCAAGAGCAAGCTACTACACGCAGGCGTGGTTTGCACAGATGCCGAATTAACCCACCTTCTACCCTTCAAACTATTCCTTGAAGTAGGTGTGACCCACTCGTCTCCTGCAGGAGGAGAGCTCCCCACAGCTGCTCCGCATTATCTAGGATTCTTCCCTTCTGGGGACAGATAGGAGCATAACTGGAGAAGGGACATATAATGGGACATTTGTTGACAAGAAATCAGACATCGGAAGTTGCAGCGATTGTGGTCTAGTAGTGTTAGACTGTACGGGTTTTTGTTTGTATGATCTGATTACCGTAGCCATATGCGATTTGCATCACCTGTCGAATCAAGGGAACCCCGACTCACTCCCCACAGACGCACACATTGTGAATAGTACAATACCAGAAAGCAGGTGTAACCACTACACAGGAGGTCCTAGTCGGAAAATAACTGGTCACAGGAATTGAAATTTACTGGATGTTGAGTTACGGGAGATCTGCAGGATGTTGCCAAACTTGCAGAAATCTTTATGCTTTTACAGAGGGGCCAAGTCTTCATGATTCCAATCCATAGGGTTTAGCCTCCTAAGCTATCAAATACTTGATAGGGTGACAACCATTTGATATGCTTCCAAGTGTTACCTATCGTCTATTTCGGATTCAAGTTATTGAGAGCGAATATTGGGCATCAGAAGCGTTGCTTGGATTCGCCGAGTCTTCTGGGTGATATTTTCGGTTCTCCGAGTCCAAGCCGGAGTAGGACATATTTTTTGCCAAGGCTGCACACTGTCCACTACAATGTGGGGTCATTTGGTCAAATCAGTTACGGGTGCGGAAATGGAGGATAGTAAGCACAAATTCAGTTTTGGCTGATTTTATTAGGGTTTGGCATAACTTTGGGTGGTTGTGGAATCCAGAATATGGACGTGGAAAGAACTACGACAGAAAAAAGTACAGGAACTAGAAATAAGCAGTAGGAATACCAAACGACAGTGAAATAGTAAGTGAAAATTCTACGAACTGGTGTCACAATATTTCGTCCAGTCCAACAGCCCAATAGTCAACTATTCTGAATCTAATCCTCCTCGTCCCACCCACTGTCTCGCCTCTCTACTCATTACACTCATGTAAACTCAAGTCTCTAAAATTCTATTCAACTACTGCACTGGCCAGTAGCCAGGGAATAAATAGTGCATCTTCTCCAACAACTCCTTCCTGACGCCATGTGGACTGGTACTCACAGCATACTTCATGGAGCCCTCCAAGTCGCTTCCCAACCCAGACTTTCCGCTGTAGAGGTCCTCGGAAACAACGTCAATCAACTTGGCTGCAACCTTGCATGCGTTGGCCGAATTTGCTTTCAAGTTGCCCACTACGGTCTCCACAGTAACTGGATCCTCGCTTTCGTTCCACGAGTCATAATCGGTGGACATACAGATCATTTGGTAAGCAATCTCGGCCTCACGGGCCAACTTGGCCTCTGGCAAAACTGACATGTTGATCACGGAACCTCCCCAAGTTCTGTAGAGTTTAGACTCAGCACGAGAACTGAACTGAGGGCCCTCCATACAAATAACAGTCAAGTCTTCGCCCTTGTTGGTGTGTGCCTTTGTGTGCAACACAGGCTCGGCGTCGGTGTCGAAGCCCTCCAAGAAACCTGTCAGTGGGATGGAGTCCGCAATGAGTTTGTTAAGCTTCAAGTCAAATGGCTCACCGAACATTGCATGTGCAACGAAGCCCCGCTCAAAGAACGTCGATGGACGAATGCCCTTGGTACGGTCAATCACCTGGGTAGGCACCACAAAGTCTCTAGGTTTGATCTCAGGCTGCAACGATCCCACAGCAGAGAAGGCGATGATGGCCTTGACACCGATTTTCTTCAAGGCAGCAATGTTTGCGCGAGAAGGCACGTCTGAAGGCAACAAATCGTGGTGAGGGCCATGTCTGGCCAAGAAAGCGATTGGGTGGCCGGTCTCGGTGATGGAGATAGTGATGGGAGCTGATGGAAAGCCCCAAGGTGTAGACACCGTGAGTCTAGCCACAGGCTTGAGGTTGGGCAAGTCATAAAGGCCAGTGCCTCCGATGACTGCCAAGGGGACAGGCTGGTCGAAGGTGTGGGGCAACGTGGCCAAGTCGATTTTTTCTCTGTGGACAGACATGGGTAGGCGTAGAGGAATCGGAAAATTGAATTTGACCATCAACGAATTATGTAGGATATCTAATAGTGCGCACTGTGGCGGACTCTACTTGGGGAAAGAGGTGAAGAAACGTGGGCGACGGTGAAAAGAATGGCGTGGTACTAACGGTTCAGGTGACTTATTATTGTGTTTGGAATTCTATTTTGCTTTTTGGAAAGATTGATTTTTCGGTGTGAGCTCTTTTCTCGGGAGATGATAACTAATGTCCTCAGTGTCCGATTTTTTTCGCAATCTACCATTATTCAGCAATTATAGATGCTACCAAAAATTCGAAACTTAAAAAAAAATAATAATAACAGCGGCATTGGGGAAACCCCAGCTCTCCTTTCCATCTATCATTCTGTCGAAATTGCGCCGTCAAAGGTCCAGGTTGGCCACCCAACCTATACCATGTAACATATACCCATATTCAACGAAAAAGACTGAAAAAGTTCCAAGGCAAAACGAAAGCAGCCAAATACTCAGTTAGACGTCACAGATCACCTTCAAACACCTAGACGTCACTACAGCGGCCATCTCGATTCCACCTTTGAATTCCGATTCGGAGTCATGTGACCAGACCTCAACCAAAAAAACCTCATGACTTAGTCAACCTTCATCATTCTTTAAAACTCCTCATGTTGACACTTGCCCTGGCTGCACGAAGCTTGGCAAAGCCAAATGCAACATCGAGAGCGTGGGTCGCCACCGCTCTCAACTCCTCCAGGTTTCTGTCGTCAAAGAAGTCTGACGAAGGCTCAGACGAAACCATGCCCCCCAATAAAACGTTGGCTGCCGCCATTAAACACAAGAACGGCGCCAAGCTAGAAGGAGGCGTCACACCAGAGAAGAAATCTGCCCGAACATCGAAGGCTAGTGAGTCCAAACTGCTCCCTTCTGGAAAATTCCTCCCCTTCAACAAGCTTCCTAAACCTCCTAGAGAGATCACCGATATGCCTTTGGAGCAATTCTATGCCAAAGTGTACATGCGGGATCTCCCCGAGCGGCCCGAAATCACGCCGTCCAACGTTTTTGCCTACAAGTTTGAGATTCCCGCGCAGTTTATCCGTCCAAGAAAGCTTGACAAGGGTTCTAAGTCCCAGCTGCCTCCTGGCTCATTTGAGCCCGCACATAACATCTTGGAGTTCAAATCCGATAACGATCCAAACAACATGTTGCGGTCGCCTGATCACCCGTTGAAAGAATCTATAACCGGCATGTTTGTGTCCAATCCCTTGATGGAAGGTATCGATGACGACTTCCTCTGGGATTTGTATCCTAAGGGAAAGACATTTGACCATGCTCCATTTGGAGATGATACGAGTTTCAATGGATTCAGAAACTGGGAGAATGTTGAGAACGACAGGGTGAAGGAGAAGGAAGCACAGTTTGAGACCAAATTGAACGAGATGAAGGACTTCAATTCCACATTGA
This sequence comes from Sungouiella inulinophila, assembly GCA_030562885.1. NCBI lineage: Eukaryota > Fungi > Ascomycota > Pichiomycetes > Serinales > Metschnikowiaceae > Sungouiella > Sungouiella inulinophila. The sequence continues at coordinate 385,077 of JAKUAG010000002.1, forward strand.
ACGAATCAAAGTCTTTCTACAGGCAATCCCCCGCTGTACAAGAAAATAAGACCGCTCCCAAAAAAGAATCAGAGGAAGCCACAACGAAGAAAGTTGGCGGTAGGCGGAAGTTGGACAGGAGCCTTCTCAAGCAGTACCGTAAGTACAAGAAAGAAGGATGGTTGAGACGAAGAAATCTCCGCGACGACGAAGACGACGAATTATAATCATTAATGGGGTATCACTTGTTCATAGGGGGTTTTTTTATTACAAAGTAAGCATTCTTGTCCATTTATGTATCTAGTCTGTGATAATAAGCTCGACGTTGCCATACCCAAACTTGTGCTTATTCTCGTCATACACTCTCTGCAATTCCTCAATGTACAACTTGTGGTAATGGTTGAGAATATCAGGCGGTATCTGCCTGCGCCGGACAGGAGGTTTCTTCTTCCTGCTTCCCAAACTCAAGAGTGAGGTGATCGACGACAGTCTGGTGGTACGCTCAAATGGTTTTGGTGGCTCTTCCATCTGCTCCAGCAATAATCCCAGAGGAACGTACACCGGGCGACCGGTGACGATGTTGATGGGCGTTCTGTAGGGAAGCATGCCAAAATCATAGATAAACACGCCCCTGGCACTGAAGAACGGAATGGTGAATTGAAAATTTTTCTTGACCCATTGCTGGAAAAAATGGCCTATTGATCCTGGTCGAGGCAGAGTAAGCTTGTAGATATCAGCTTCTCCGAAGGCAAAGATGGGAACTAACGATACGTTACCTAATTCCAAGGCGAGTTTCACAAACCCTTTTCGATTTTTCAAAACCAACCGAATTTGGCGTTCTGGTTTATCTTTATTCTCCACATCTTCGTCTTCAGAGTCCGAGCTTCCCTGGTACCCCACTCCGACCTTGATGTCGTCACCCACCATGGCATTCAACAAAGACTCCTGGGCGCCTCCAACGACAATACACACAGAATTGTCACCATTATTGATGATACTCTTGATGTTTTTCGCGCTGGCACTTGTTAAACCAAGACTCAACAAATAGTCTCTAAAAAATGGGATAGTGAACTGGGTTGTCAAGGTTAACGGGAAGATATAGCCAATACCCGGAAAGACACGTTTGCCCTTGGAAGGATCATGGAACAATCGTTTCAAGATCCTTAAAGGAGGCAGGAATGGCTCGTTTCGAAGGGCATTGGTACCAAAAAGGCCCATGACTCCCATAGAAATGACTCCATGCGGATGGTAGCCAAAAATGTAGCGAGGTCCCGTGGAGACTTTGCGGTAAGTCTTGGAGGTCTCCTTGGAGGACTTTTCGTCTTCATTGTCAAAGCCCGTGACCGGTGGAGACGACCTATCAGAGTCGTTGATTCTCTTCAGCAAGCCCAACCACTTGAAAAGACGGTCCACCGCTGTTCGAGAGTATTCCGACACAAGATCGTCTTCATCGTCTGGCGGGGATTCGGATTCCACTAATTCATAAGTAAAAGTGGGCTCCAACTCACACAGCTTGTGCACGGTGATGGGAAAGTAATCGACAAACCATTTCCACAAGATCAAGTTCTTCATCCACCCTCGAACGCGATAAACTACTTTCCCATTCATGGGAGTGTGAAGGTCCACGCCATAGAACCAAACAAAGTAGGGCAAAATAATAAATACCCACGACACCCGGCCCAGGTATAACACCAATAGGAACAAAATACAAAACGACGGGATGGACACCGTATGCCAAATAACCGCCAATGTCTGCAAGCGGCGAAAGAGCGGCGTGTTTAAAGGAGCAAACTTGAGACGTGGCCTCTTGCGGGGCCTTGCCCTTTTCAGTTTCTTGATTACCAACTCCGGATGGTCGTTATCGGTGCCAGGAACTGACTCGAGAGGATCTACATTTTCGTCCTTAGATGCGAATGAACCCTTGGAGCTGTCGACACTGTCGTCGTTTTGCTCGGGGTTGTCATTGAGATCGCCGGCGGTGACGCCGTGAGCTAATCGATGTTTGACCCTAGAGGAATCGGGGTGTTCAATTGCCGTGGACATGACTAGGAATATATGTCAAAAGAGTAGGGACACGGTAGCAACCCCACAGGGGTAAATTTATTGTGGTGCCAGCACTAGGTAGGAAGTCACTATAGCAATTTGAGGTGCCTGCCTGCTTGGTGACATATCCCCACCATGTATTACTGTATGTGGCAGCCCCTCTATACATCGGCCAACCAGGGCTTTTAGACACGCACCTCAGTATGGAGGAAGTTATAGCGTTGAGAAACCTACCCCGCCCATCACTGCCAACATATTGGCAATATCGATTTACGACATCACGTTTATGGCGAACACGAACAGTGAGTCTTGTTGAGTGCCATTAAACGCAAATCTTGTTGATCCTCACTATACTATGAAGAGGCTGCTTGATCCGAGCTCGCAGAAGACTCACTATGTGATTGCGAAAAGACAGAAACACAATTTCCACCGAGAAACTCCATTCTGCAAGCTACCGGGGGAGACTCCGGCCCACGTAGAGCACCGCTACAGTCTTTATGCGAAGGTGTGGGCGCACCAGCTTGGAGCCATCAGGGCTATTTTGAACTCGGCCAATAACGACTTGTTTGCCAGGCTTCTACAGTGTATTAGAGATCCATTGGTAGACAAGTTGAGTGTGGTGTACTTGGGGCTCAGCTCAAACACCGCCAACAACTTGAGGGTTCTAGATGATTTTTCCAGTTACGCTGCTCTGCGACAGGAAGGCGTGAACATTCGCATGGTTCGACTCAACTCCAAAGAGTGCTTTAACGTCAAGGCTGCCATCCGAGAGGTGGTGAAGCAGGTGGTTCACGGCAGCATAAAGGTGAGCAACGATGCCAAGCAGGATGAAATTAAGCAGGAAGACGACGACGAGGAGAGGGAGGAGCCCGAGGACGGCGACGAGGAAGACGACTATGAAGATAAAGAAGACGACGACTACGATATGGGTCACGGCGATCATGGAGGAAGAATCTCGTATGATTTCAGTATCGTTGAAGAATGGGCCAGAGACGCCTTTAGAGGGTCGGATCCTCTTCGGATTGTCATTATTCTTGAAGACAGCAATGCCTTCTCCAACGAAGTACTCAATCAGCTCCTCCAACTCTTCGGAGTTCACGCGACAAAGACTCCGTTGAAGATTGTGATGGGCCTCAGCTCCAAGAACGTCGGCGACTGGATCAACAGCAATATCACCAGCAAGCTCAGAACGTTGATCGCAGGATGCAAGTTGGTAGCCAAGGAGAATAAGGACATCGGGTTCCAGGTGGTTGACGATATTTTGCTTCAGAACGAAATCACGTTGGAAAACCCACTTTTGCTCGATGCCCAGCTCTCGCTGATTGTGTTGGGACGCTTCGAAAACTCAAACAACTCCATCGACAGCTTGATCACCGAATTGAAGCTCGCGTATATGACCCACTTCTATCAGCTGCCCCTCTCTGCCTTGGTGGATCCACATTTTGTTCCCTCTCATTTCCATTACGACGCCTTGAAAAAGTTGCCGTCCTTCAAGACTCACATGGAGTATTTGTTACACAAGTTTAAGAGTATGGACAAAGGTGGTGACGAGTGGACTAAGGCACGCATGAGGATGAGATCGTTGTTGGAAAGCGACGAGGACGTCCGCAAATTATTCAGTGAGGCAAAGCAGACATTTCAGAACTACCAGAACTCCGTGATGAACGCAGTCAAGTTGGTGTACTACTTAGGAAATGGAGAGAAGCACAGTTTTCAGATCTATAAGCTTGTTACCAACAATCAGCTCATCAATTCGACGTATTTGAGAGATGTCCTTAAACGAGTTCAGATGTTCGATACCACCAAAGTCTCGGCCATTTTTGACTTTATCAAGAGTGACTCAATCAAAGTCCAAGTTGGCGGATGCATTGACAACGATATAGTTTCTCTTCAGGCGAAGTTGGAAAATGCCACTATTGAAACGATTGTCGACGACATCGCGTACTATTTGCATACCAACAAGAACTTGAACATGAAGATCAGTGACAACTTGTTTAATGAGGTGTTGACAATCAACGGTGGAATTAGCGAGCTTGATGAGTTACGACCTTCAGCAAACCTTGAGGAAAACTACCATAATTTGATGATCCACATTATTCGGCCCCGACTGCGAGAAATCATCGAAACTGGCTTGGAAGAGCCCAGGAAGTACTTGCGGAATGCTTTGTTGTTGGAGAAAGTTCGTGACCCAAGCTCAAAGCTCACTGGGCCCTTGTTGACCAGACTTTACCACGTGTACAAGGACGCGCCTGTGAACATCAACATGTGGGATTTTTACGTGGCTTTCAAGCTGTCTTTGCTGAAGGAAAGCATAATTCGGGAGATCAGGAAGTCATTAGAGGTGGAGAAATATGAGCCAGAAGTGAGGAGAGAATACGAACGCATAATCCGCGAAGCTGAAAAGGACACGAAGGAATGGGACAAGGTGGCATATTCGTGGTTCTTACTGAGTTGTTTTGAGTTGACTAATATGGGGTTCTTGCGAGAGAAGTCTAAGGGAGACTATGTAGAGAAGATGATCTGGAAAAACTTGTGATGAGGAGGAAATAGATATGGGTGCATGAATTATAGATAATAGATACTAATACATGGTATATAAAGTTGGCCCTGGCGGAAGCTAAGATGGATCGGAGTATCCAGAATCGTAAGAAGTTTGGCTCTGTTTTCACCTGTCTCTTCAGGTCTCCCATCTCGGAAATCACCTCGGACGATCTCCAGAATTCTCAAGTTCTTCCACTTCTGATCAGCACCTTGACGCCCACTAGCTCTTAAGCCTAATTCTTCATTCTTCATAACCTGTTGTTCTCCCGAGTGTCTCTCATGAAATGCATTAGTCCTCTAGGGACTCTGGAATTTCAGCTGCGGCATCCTGTTTGGGTTCATCTTTAGAGTCGTCCGACAACTCTTTGATGTCGCTAAACATCTCCTTAGAGTCGCCTGACAACTCCTTAGAGTCTTCCGAGCCCTCCTTAGTACTTTCAGTAGTAGTTCCGCCGCCCTGCTCCACACTTTCTTCGTCGGCAACAATCGCTCCTTCTTCCTTCTCAATGCCAGCTTCCTTATTCTCCAGAGCTTCAATCTGGGAGTTCTCGACATCGGCGTCATCATCGCCTCCGGAAGTACCCGAGAAGAAATCCAGAAAAGAGCTGCCCTCACTACTGCCCTTGACTGTCTGATAGTAGTTAGTCACCTTATCAGGGATGGAACTCATGTTCACGTAGTCGCGGGCGAACACTGAGGTAATGATTAGTAAGGACACAAAAACGGTGACCACGAGAAGAACCATGTACCTCTGGGAGCGGAAAAGACGCGCTGCTATCACGGTGGAGTTGGCAGACATTGTTGGAGCAAGTTAGAAGTAAGTTAGAGGTGATGGGGCGTTATGAAGACGTGTGGGTGGAAAGATGTCACGTGACACAAAAGTATGCAGGAGCTAAAGAAATAGAGGATAGGAGCGTGGAAGTGATAGGAGCGTGAGAGCGATAGGCGTGGGAGCCGAGTGGCGTGCGAGGAGTTGGTCACAGCCTAGAGAGCGAGAACGGCGGGCAGGTGAATGAAAGTTTGAGGAAGAATTCCAAGTGAAAATCTTTTCTTTCTCATAGCTCGTATCGTGAGAGAGATCTACAATATAACCGCACTACGCTAGTGTGCATGAAGTGCAGAGGAGCCAATACGAGAGATAGGAAAAAGGAAGGGAGGTGGGAAAAAGGAGGGACCAAGGACGACCAAGGAGAATGGATCAAAGAGAGTGAACCAACCAGAAACAGGGCACAAAAAACCAAAAGAAAATACTAAATTATGAGCGAAATCACCTTGACATCCACTGCCGGTCATAATAAACCAAGTTGCGGAAATCTTGGCCGCTGCGTCTTTCGGAACGTCAAGTCGCTTCCACATTCTTGGATCCACATTCGCTCATATGCCAGACTGTGGAATGCTGCCGGTTCTATGTCCGACGAATGCGTTGGTCACGGATGCATCACTCGGAATGCGGACCGGAAAAATAAAGTAGATTAGAGGAAAGCGAGATTGATCAGGGTTTGAGAAAAAACGAATAAAAATCATTGCAAGAAGGTGACAAACCTCGTTCAACTCTCACAAATCAACGCCATCACTCATCTTCCCCACTTATCTTGCCCAATCACCTTCCCAATCACCTTTCCAATCATCTTATCCGGATACCAGCTGTTCCGTGGAGATGCCAACCCCAGAAATGCAACCACGTGACCAGTGGCTACCCAGTGCACAACCCATCCTTCCAGAATCAGCCCACTTTACCCTTTATATACAAAAAACTCTTGGTGGCCCGTGCTTTTCCGACCATTTTCATTTCGAGTCAGACATAGTTCGCCAACAGTCCAATTTGCTCCTCTCCGACTTCCCCTGGACTTCTGCCCTTGCAAACTCTGCAAGCTGCCTCCTTGATTAGAAGACCCTTCATTTAAGCGGTGCTACATCTATCACTTTCTTAGCTCAAGCCAAATGGATGACTTCTCCAACCAGGGGTTGGACTTCGATGATGCCAGCAACTTCTTGTCCATGCTCCTGTCGACGCTACCTTCGCTCGACCGAGAAAAATGGGACTTGCTGTTGGCTGACGTGAATCTGTCCGACCTCAACACCTTTGACAACTTTGACCAATTGTCTGCCGAGTTTATGACCGGCTTGAATGACCCACAACAGCAGCAGCAGTCCCAAGATTATGGTCCTCGCTTACTGTCTTTGAGTCTGGATACATATTCCGATCTGGCTGGCTCCCACTCCCACACTGGAGTTTCTGCCAATGGAACCCCCAACACTTCGGTTTCGCTGCCTCAGACGATGCCGACTGTCAATATCAAGAAGGAGCTGGCGCTGCCTTACTATCAGGACTTGTATTCGAATGCGGTTGGAAACGCCTCGAGTGCCGAGCTGGAGATGGAGTCTGCTATCGTGTCTCCAAAACTGAAGGTAGTAACGCAGGCAAAGGTCACCAAGCCAACGAAGAAAGCCAACGTATCGCACAATATCATCGAGAAAAAATATCGCTCAAACATCAATACCAAGATTTTGGAGCTCCGTGATGCAGTGCCTACGTTAAGAATTGCTACGGGGAAGGCCAATGTGCTGATTGCAGACTTGGAAGGCTTGCTGCCGGCCTCGAAACTCAACAAGGCGTCCGTGTTGACCAAGGCCACCGAGTACATCAAGCATTTGGAACGCAAGAATGAGGTGATGCTTCACCAGATCAACCGATTACAAAACCTCATCCAAGAAGCCAATGTGAATCCTCCTCCACAGATGCGCGAGTTACCCTTCCCACCCAGCGATAACAACGCATTTGCATTGGCTGGACAGCCATTTGACTCATCGAATGGTTTCTCATACAGCAGCGTGCCAATGACGGCCCCTCCACAAGAGAGTATCATGTACCCAAATATGCTTCTCGGTGGTATGGCCTCCGTGGTGGGAAGCACGTTATTGTCAAACGACAACTTTAGAAGTTTGGCTGCACTTCCTTTCGTTCCTTCGATTCTCGCTCATCCGTCTCCACCCATGCTTCAGCTCTTGAATGTGATTAGAGGCGCTGTGTTCATGACTGGCGTGGCGATGATTGTGGCTCCTTTCATAAAACCCTTGCGCTCATCTGAAAAGGCCTCTGTGGACAACGGATGGATCGCCTTTGCTTTGGTGACGTTGGGCTTGCGTCTTCCGGCACCACTCTCTCCTAACGACAAGGACAGATTGATTGCTCACTTGTTAAACAAGCAGCCTTGCTCGGCATCTGACTTGGTTTCTCACTTCATTACTTTGAGTGCTAGTCAGGTCAACTTTGAAAACAACTTTTTGTTTGTTCTCGTGGGTGCCTTGCTTGTGAAGAGAGCTCCCTTATTTGCCAAGGCAATTAGATTCAATATGAGATGGAGATCTGCTTTGATGATGAACCTTGATTATACCGGCGAAGATGTCAACTTGAAGAAATTATGCAAGTTGATCAAAACCTTGGACGGTTTGTCTTTGTTCGATTCTGACCGCATGATCACGCGTCTCAACAACTTGGCCTCAAACAGACCTGTCAATGACAGCATCAACAATGGTGACAACTACCTCAACTACGTGGAGTTGTATTTGAGAGACAAGAATGACTTGTACGGCATTATCTTCAAGTGGAGAATTTTGGAGATTATTCATGAGTTGAATGTGACGTACTTGAACGTTTTCGTCGAAGATGCGGACAAGAGTACGGAAACTATCACCGAAGTGAAGGAGGACGTTATGAAGATTGATGGCTTGTTGTTGGGTGACGAAGGTCTCTTGATGCAATATTTCACTATGTTTAAGTGCGTATTGTTCCCGGAGTCAACTCCTGAATTGATGATGCATATTAGACAGGAGATTGTCAAAAACTTAACCAAGGTTTCTGTTATCGTTGACGGTGCCAATTTGACTGACGATGAAGAAATTAGTGACGACGACAGCCAAGCAAGCTCTGGTGAAGCAGACGGTACTAATGGTTCTGTGGAAACCTCCACCTCCACCTCAAAGGATCAAGGTGAGTCCATTGTGAACAACAAATCTTTGGTGTACTCTTTGAACTTGATGAATGAAGAGAAGTTCATTGTCTTGGCATCGTCATTAATTGAATACTACTCTGAGGACAAGGACTACGCCAAGTCGCTTGACTTGCTACGGTACTTGAAATTCAGGACTGACAAGGCCAAGTTGTCCTTGCTTTCGTTTACTTGTTTGTTCAAGCTTTTGTGCACCATTATCAAGCCGGTAGAGGAAGAAGGGGATGAAGAGAGCCAGTGCGCCTTGGTGGACTCAGGGAAGTCTGTTGTGTTAGAATCGTTAGTCAAGATGACGAGGGAATGGCTCAACGACAAGAGCAAGAATAACTTCATGTCACACAATCTCCGGGGCGAGCTCTCAGATCTTGTGATCGCCAAGGGTTTGGCCTTGAACGAGCTCTAGCCGTATTGGCGATGCAGGTGAATAGAGTCAGACAAGATTACGGGGATCACGAGTATTCGGTAAGGAGAAAATGGTTGCAACTCAAGAGATTCAATCATAAGCCTTGGCAGTGCCGTGATACATCAAGCCGGAGACTGATTTTCGATTGTTTATTTATTTTATGTAGAGTAGTATGCGTTATGTTGTCCGATGAGGCGTTTTTTTTTTTTGAAACAATGTAGACTCGTTAGGAATATCTCTCTTGTTGGGCCGCAGGATCTTATTACTCGTATTTCGATCGCAGGCTTGCAGAATGCTAGGCGACCTCGAGTCTCCATATTGGTGAACCCTTGAGCTTGAAAGAAGGTGTTTTCATTACAAACATTGTTGACGTCCTCGGCTGAGGTAATTGCAATGATACATGTGCTCTATAATTCAATCTTCTCAAAATCAAATGGCTCATAAGCGTAACCCTCTCCCTCAAAGAATTTCGACATAGCTTCGACCCAATGCAAACGCAACGAATGCAACATTGCTGATGTACCCTCCATCATGACCAAAATACAAACAGTCAAGGTAAACCACATGGCGAAAAGACATACTGTCATGATAATACCAGAAGCTCCCGTTGCTCCGAATGCATTTTGAATGGTCATAGTCCACAACACACTTGATAATTGTGCATGTGCTAACGAAAGTGCCCACAATCTCAAGTAGGAGGCCGTGTGGGACACACAGTTAAGACAGAACTCAATTGTGTGGATCACTTGGTGAATGACAACATCCATAAAATTGAACTCCTCTTCTCCGGATCCATGAGACGCAGAATTGTGAAACATAGGCTCAATGTCGTTGGGAAACGAGAATGCCTCGCTTGTCATACTGACTTGGTCATCAGGGTTCAATCCAGGAGCATTGGTACCGCTGTCTAGGAAGTTTTCGAGTGCCTCTTCTTCTTCATGCAACTGGATGTTATGGTTGATCTGCGAGTTGATATCTTTGTATCCCAACTCGATGGCCCGATTGTTTTCTTTACGCAAAATCATTGGCTTATAAATCAACAACCACGGCACACATGCAAGGGCAATTAAGACAAGTACAATCTGTACAAATTTTTGCCCCAGGTAGAGGGGATCCTCAATGCTTCCCGGAGCCAAAAACATATTGATCAACATGTTGAGCAAGCCCGGTGGCTGGCGTCCAGTGCCAAGCCAATCTTGACTCCATTTGTAGACGATAGTGAGAGCAAGATATCCAAAAATGCTTTGCATAAACAAAAAGCCAGGAATGAAATTGCCAATGATATCTACCCGAGATTTGAAAAACCGGAAGTTAACCAAGCTGAACATGAGAGAATAGTTCATGTGAACATATCCCATCAAAATGGACATTTTCATTTTATAGGAGTTGGTAAAAAGAAGTCCGTTTTCCGATCCGTGCCAAACCCAGTCCAATCCAAATGCGTACGTTTTTCCTTTAATCTTAGTCGCAGTGACTGTTAAACCCTCCTTGAAATTCTCAGGAAACTCCCACTCCCACCCAGATTTGAATAATGTCAATGATTTGGAAAAGAGATCATTGTACATCAATCCCGTGTACATGGAGAAAATCCCCATCAATAACACAATGTACCGGCCGCTGAATGCCATATCCAAAATCTCATCTTTGTTTCTCAAGCTGTTGTAGAACTTTTCATATCTGATGAAATAAACAGCCACCAAAAACACGATGAATCCATGCCCCAAATCTCCAAACATAATAGCAAACATGAATGGGAACGTAATGATTGTTGCCAACCCAGGATTCACTTCTTGGTACGTGGCGATACCATAGGTGTCGACGATGGACTGGAAACCAGCGGTGAATTTATTCACTTTGTGATAAGTGGGAGGGGTCCTGTTTGTTGACAACTCGTTGACAACCGCCACAAAATTGTAATCGTGGTCGTCTTCGTCGTCACTGAAAATGTCATCCACACCATTGCCATCGTTGACAGAGAACAAGTTGGTGGTTCTGTTTACTCCCAGCGAAGTACCCTCTAGATTGGATAAGGTATCCGTTGATAAGCTGATGGTCTGGTTGGCTCCTAACAGCGATGATTGGTTCATTTTGGTTCGCACCAAGAGCTTTAGCGTCCGCCTGATTTTGGAAAATTCGCTCTTGGGGATCCAGCCCTCACCAACAAGGCATCGTCTCGTGCTATCTTCATCAAACTCATTTAATGTTTCATAAATCGCCCGTTCTCTCTTAATAATATAGGCCCACTCTGGATACTTTTCTTGCAAAAACATAAGCTCAGTAATCAAGTGGCTCTTGGTGGATTCCACCACGCTATTCAAATCCTGGATCTTCAAATTGAGCTCGCTTAAAGTTTCAAGCCTCGAACCAGCGCTGCCTTGGACATTGTCATAGATGGACCCCTCTAGAGAATTGATAATTCGCTTGACTCGCGTCTGCAAGTAGTCTCCGTGGATGTAGATGATGAATACGTTCTTGGGGACAAATTCGGATTTGCGCTGAGTAGATGCGGGGAGGTCCTCATCAATCGGCATGTCGTTGAAGTAAAGGTTTCCTCTTAATGTTCTCCAGAGAATCTTTCTGAGGATAGGCACCTTCGTTCTGGCGATTGTTCCGCAGATAGAGTTGAAGCCACTGTCTCCAAAGTGCACGGTATTTTCCTCAAGATCGAAGCTGTCGGAGTGGCGGCCATCGTTCAAAAGCGCCTCCTCGTCCTCGTCCTCGATCTCAAATCTGCGGAACTCGTCGTCCTCCGCTGGAGCCCCGGTGATCACGGACGATTTATGGAAATTGTGAACGATGTTGAGCACGTGGCGATTCTCCACGTGTTCCATCATCTTTAGTTCCAAGGACGTGTATGAGCCGTCAAGATGCTTGATCCTGTCGTGGATCTCGTTGATTGTCTCCTTGATATCATCGATTTCAGAAGTGGAGGGCAACGGTTGTTGGTCGGCCTCCAAAGTGGCAAAAATATCGCCTCTGATCGTGGAATACGTCTCCATCATGCTGTATAGGAAGGAAAGTTTCAACTCGACGGCGTCCACATTACGCAATTCGTTGACAAAAGCTCGCTGGAACGGCGTGAGTTTAGCATTCAAGTCTCGGAAGTGGACCTGGCCGAAGTTGCCCAACGTGAACACGAGATCACGAGCCAACTCCATGGTCACGTAGAATTGCACCAACGACATCGGAGCGGAGCGGAAAATGGCTTCCTGAGACTCTTGAGCGTTGTCGGCGCTTCCGCTTTGTGAGAAGTTCCAAAGTTGCATTTCGAGGTAACAGTTTTAGAGGAGAGAAATTCTCAAGACTGGTAAGGGCTGCTGGGCTCGAGAAATGCCTGAAAGTCGGGGTTATAATCTCTAATTTCCCACGGTTGGGTCTTTCTCTCTAGTAGTTGTTGGAGGTTATTGAATTGATTGGAACACCTGTAACTATATCGAGGAGATACCGGACTGCATGCAGCACAGCCAAGCGTTCGGAATAAGAGACGACAAGAGAAAATCCGGAAGACAGAAGAGTAGAGAGGCGGAGGGAAGTGGATGAGGTCTACAATTCTGACCGCAATTTATTAATTTTCGCTCCGAATCAAGTCGCTGAGCGGCGCCAGTAATATGTATTGTACAACAAATGACGAGACCACCAGAGCCCCGGAGCCCAAAGATATTTAAGCGAGAAGGAGAAGTAGATCGTCTGCTGTCTGTAGGTTCTTCATCATTTTTAACTCCGCTAGTCTTTCGTCCCCGTTGCCATACCGAAATCTCTCTTTATACTTGTCCTGCACAGTCAGCTCCTCCACCGATTTGTCACTTCACACTCTATCAATTGTTATAGATTATTGTCGCCGCCATGAGGGTTCTCGCGTGGCTACATCTAGCGAAATTGGGGCTAGCGTTGCTTCTAGAAGAGGTTCTACTTGATGAGGCCAAGAGTGCGCTTGAAGAGCTCCCTCCCAAGTACTTCGGAGTAACTCCACTATACAACCATGACAATATCTATGGAGGCATCTATGTTCCCCAGTACAATGCAGAAACTCACCAGTATGAGGAATATGGTTTCTTAGAGCCAAATCGTGTTCTTGTCGATGAAATTCTCCCAAGACTTGATGCTGCCTCTCAAGCGGGCTTGCAAGAAGCTTCAGTAATGTTGGGTGACATCTATATGTTCGGAAACTACACGGTAGAGGCCAATTACTCGCGGGCATTAGGGTACTATAAGAAAGCAGTGGCTGAGCAGGCGAATGGGCATGCCTACTTCATGTTGGGTTTCTTGTACTCCACCGGAATGTTTGGCGAAATCCCGGTAGATAAAGAGAAGGCAAACGTGTACTACGAGTACGCTGCCCAAAACGATGACGTGAACGCATTGCTTGTTCTTGCAAATAACCATCTCCATGGAATTGGCCGGCCCCAGAATTGCCAGATGGCCCAATTCTACTACGCAAGAGCGGCCAGGTGGACCATGCGCTATTTGCACGAGGCTGGTGTGGAACATTCGAACGAAGAGGTTTCATATAACATCAAGCTTCCGGATTTTAACGGGGGACTCTATGGCAAGCGTGTAACCGAGTCGGACGTGTCGGTGGTAAGCAAAATCGACAACGTAGCTGCCACAAGAAACGATTTCCGGGAGAAAAACCTAAATTCCCATGACTCGAAAATTGCAGACTACTACTTTGACGCCGTGATGTATTACTACGGCGGCTATTTCATCACGAGTAACAACGAAAATGCATTCCTGAATGCTCTTCTCTGTGCATATAATGCAGAACAGAAGTTTGGCAAAAGGGATCCGGAGAGCATATCAAAGATAGACCGCTACTTCTGGAAAAGATGTACAAGCCTTCTTGGCCACATGTACCTCAAGGGTCATTACGTTGAACGAGACTTATCCCGTGCGCATGACTGGATGGAGAAGTCACAGCTGATCTACATAACCGAAAAGGATATGTTAGACATGGCACTTCTTCACCAGTATGATCCAACCACCAACGGAGAAGTTAGTCCCAAGTGCCAGTACTGGCTAGAACATGCTGCTTACAACGGAAGCATTCATGGTGCCTATCTCTACTCAAGGTATTTAACTGGCAGCATGCGGAATCCCTTCGACACGAGCTACGACCAACATTCGTACGAGTTGCTTCGGTCATGTGTCCGTCGAGGCCACCACGAGTCGTTATTCTATTTCGCAGATGCTGTGGAATGTGGATACGTTGCATCCATCGGCGAGTCGTTTTCTTGCAGCGACTTGGTAAGCTACTATAAAAGATTTGTCGAAAAGTCCGAGAGTTTCCTAATGCCTCACCTAAAGTATGCGTTCGAGGAGTTCCTTTATGGGAACTTCAAGGGCGCGTTACTAGGGTATCTGATGGCGGCAGAGCAAGGATTGGCCAATGCTCAAATATCAGCGTCATACTTACTTTTTCAGATGGAGCCGATTTTCAACTGGAAGCCCCAAACGTTTCAGCCTACGCGAGTGAAAAGTGCCATGAACTACCTTGAACTAGCTTCGATACAAGGTGACGTGGACGCCTCTATTCTTCTAGGAGACTTGTACTCGGGTTGTCAGCCTTCTGCGAATGTCACAATAGATAACGCAAAAGCGTTCGCCTACTACAACAAGGCGGCACTGTCCTTCTCCCCTCATGGCTGCTACAAGTTGGGATACATGTATGAGTACGGATTGGGATCTGCAAATAACACAGTTGACTATTACATGGCTAAACGTTATTACGATCTCAGCATTAAGTACAGACAGGATCACAATACTTTACTGGGACTCATGCAACTGCCGGGACACAGCACTAATACGTATCCGGTGAGTATTGCCCTTTTGAGACTCCGCCTAAAGGGATTATGGAATAGGGACAGCAAACAGGAACCACCAGAATCCTCTGGTTGGTTTAGCACTTTCAAGACATTGGGGAGAGAACAAGAGGTCGAGGCAGAAGAAGAACAAGCTGTTTCAAAAGCACAATTGCATCATGAGGGAGGAAATATCGAAGAAGAGGAAGAGTACGACGTGTTCGATTACGTCGTTTTGCTCTTCACCTTCATTTTCTTTGCTTACATGTTTTTCCAAAATGTTCGCCGGCAGATTCGAAGAGCTAGACGAGGCGAACCGGTAAACGAAGCGGAAAACCAAGGTATGGGGTTTCGCATGCGGGGATGGAATTTCGAGTTTTTTGCCATTTAAAAATTCTTAAATTATGTATATATATTGCAATGCATTAATTACTTTTCATGTCCGACAAGATATCTCGCACGATGGGATGCCTGCCAATGACCTTGCTCCCAATTCTTGGAAAGTCCACTTTACCATTGGGAATCTGTGACCTGTTGGAGGGTCCATCGAATTGATAAACTCCCATAGAGGACTTGTCTAAGTCGTAAACCCAGCCCTTGTCTTTAACCAACCCGACAAAATCTTTTATAGAATCGGCCTTCAGCAATGTCCCAAGCGAGCCCAAGACAACAAGTTTTGACCGTGCTCTTGTTACTGCAACGTTCACTCGTCTCCAATCCTTCAATAATTCTCCTGATCTCTGTTCCCTGTTTGATCTCACGAGAGAGATGATGATGCACTCTTTGTCACGACCTTGGAATCTATCAGCAGTCAACACTTCAATCTGAGGTCGATGCCTAAAAGTCTCCAAGAGCAACTTTAATTGCGAACGATATAAAGTCATTACACCGATCTTGGATTCTTCAACCCCACAAAGGCAAAGCGCCTCAACAATCTGCCGAGCCAATTCTACTTCCTTGATATTGCTGATATTCTCTCCCACTGCTCTCTCGTGAGCTTTCAAATTATCGTGGTTCAAAAAAATCACTTTGTTTCTCCTGTTCAAAACATGATGTAACCAAAGGTCTTTTTTAATAGCGTTAGGATTCAAGTGCTCTTGGAGTAAGCGTTCATTTGGAATGACCAATTCCTGATTTGCGACCAGTTCCGATCCACATTTCAAACGATTCTCGTACACCAAAGCATTCGAGATGAGCATGATGTCTTTGTTCATTCTGTATTGGTAGGTGAGTTCCACAATACTTTGAGGGTGTTCTTCTGCAAGAATCTGAAACAAAGATTTCGAAAGTCCCTTCTTGATTTCTGGACTTGGATGAGTGACTAACGGTGGGAGTTGAAAATGATCACCAACCAAAATGAATTTATGACAGAATGCAAGGGGACCCAAACTCAACGGCATGGATACCTGTGAGGCTTCGTCAATGATGCAATAGTCAAAATGGTCTCGAACATTGAATGCCAAATCTCGAACACTTAAGCAAGTACTGGCGACTACCAAAGGCTTCACGTAGACCTCTGAAAATGTTGAAAAGTCCAGAACAATTTTAGACCCTTGTCCAGGTACATATTCAAGAATGTCCTTGTGAATACGCGACGGATTTCCAATTCGGAGAAAATCAATATTGTACTCCTTAACTTTCAATAAGATATTGTCAACTGCAGAGTTCGTATATGAGGTGAGAAGAACCCTCTTTTTCGCCTTAACAAGCATCTTGATGAGGAAAGAAATAACAGTAGTTTTTCCTGTTCCCGGCATACCTAGAATTAGGGAAAAGTCTTGTGCCAGTAACGCCTTATTGAATGCAGCTAACTGGTCTGAATTGAAGCTGTGTTTCTCCTGTTCCAACAGAATGATTGGTTTTCCGAGATATCGTGGTGCTTCAAGATCCACGATTAACCTTCTTCTTTCTGCATCTCCACTGAGAAGAAACAAATTCATAATATTAAATCTGGCAACTCCCATGCCATAGGACATCTCATCTTTGTCAATTCTAAAAATAACAGCATCTCCTTGTGATTGCAGGGGCCCCTGTGTAGATCGGAGCACACCAGCTCTATGGAACTTATCAGTTTTCAGATCTGTTGGAACTATTCTTCTTCGAGTAGCAACGGTGATCGAGTGATGTTCGATATGACGAACAAACCCTTGCGCCAAAGCAAAATGGCCGGTCTCATCGCTGATAATCACCTTGTCGTACTTCGAGATTTGACCAGAGTCCATAGGAGCAGTTGGTGCGTTAGATCTTCTTCGGAAAATGTAATGAAACTCATAGGTATCATTCTCCAGTTCATAATTTTTTGCGATGATCAAATCCGCGAGAGCTTTCCCTTGATCATTTTCTCTTTCAGAAGAAGTTAGCACCCATAGATCCTTATTGAACCTTGCCATGAATTCCTCTTCTTTGGAAATCAAGTTATCCCAGTACCTGTAAAATTCAGCATACTGTGGTTTGTCAACTAAATGATCAGTCAATGTTTCATAAACTCCTTCATTCAACCCACTGCATTCGGGTGTACCTTCTTCGGTCAAAAAGTTTAGAGTCATGCAACTTTGTTGAATAACGCAATTATCACATTTCTGTTGCCTCATGAGGTCTGGTAAGTCGCGACATCCAGGCTGAAGATACGAAGATATTCTGTTTCTTAAGTTGACGAGCGATCTGAGGTCAGGTACAGAAATGTCATGCTTCGTAGTAGACCCTTCCTCCAGAGTATACACCAATAGAAACGAGGAAATATCCACATTGTACCTGTCCTTGAAAAGCAAAGAGTATAGTGCAGCCTGAGCTTGATGGCTCAAGTATGGTCGGCTAGTCTTGATTTCCATTGGAAGAAGAAACTGACCATTTGAGAGATCACCCTCCAAATTGGCTCTAAGAGTGACATCAGCAATTCCTTTGATGCCAAACATTGGAGACCACACGCTTTCTTCGACGTCCAACGCCTCAGCGACGGAGAACTTGATTTTCTGATGCTGTTTGTTAGTTGGGATTGCCGTTGGCGATGTCTTGTAAAAGCTTTGGAACCATTGAAATATGTTTGGAAAATGGGATCTAATTCTGGTCTTTATGTCCTCAAGGACGTCGCCCATAGTATATATCTCAGACATCCGATTGCGCAATTCAATCTCCAATAGCTCCTCGAAATAATCTTTCGAGCATTTCTCCATGATAAAACACGCCTGGAATATCTCGTGGACAGTAGTTCCAACAATGAGTGGAATCGATGCTTCTCCCGGAAATGAAAGTCGTTTAGAAATCACTGTTTTCCTCGGACAGAATAATTGGTCGGCAACGGTGGTGGAAGAAACTAGGGTATCTGGATTCCATATGATGAGATTGTTTGAATTATCCACCAATTTTGGAGTGTCTGGAGAGGTCAAAATAACATGAATGATGTCATTGGGCTGTAAATCGAGCTCGGCTGAATCACCACGGACTATTAGCCGTGTTTCAACATCATTGCCATCTCTGACGGCGAGAATTAATTGAGCTCTTGTGAATCCCTTATACGGGTAAGAGCCTCTTGTGATTGCCTTGATTTGGTACCGAACGAAATCTGGACGGGAGAAGGATATCCTTGCTCCTCCCCCCTTCTTATCTTCAGAAAATGACTCTAGTCGGAGTGTGGCCAACTGGGATGTGGGTTTTGAAAACGAGTCTGTGGTCACCAACTTCGCAGTTGTAGGTATCGCGAGAGCTTTCTCGATATCAGAAATGTCGAGATCATCAGAGAACGGATCAGACTCTTGGGGTAGACTTTTAGTAGGCAGCAGCTTGGTTGAGGATTCTGTGGTCGCCGCTGCTGCAGATGCTGAAGTGGATAAGGCGGTAGATGCAGTGGGAAGATTAACCTGGGTGAACAGCTCAGGCTTTATGCTTGCAAGAAATGAGTCGTCGTCCGAAAATGGGTCAACGTCATCATCTGTGAACAGATCGTCGTCTTCCGATTGATGGTTCTTACAGTCCTTGCTTTTTGTGTCAGGGAGTTCTGTTGTCTCCTCTGACTGGACGTTGACTTGCAGTTTCACTGATTGAAGTTTAGTGGAGGACCTGTCACTTAGTTCTTCTGATGGCTGTTTAACTTCAAACTTGTCTATCCATGTATTAAGTCTGGAAGTTATCGCCAGCGAGACATTCAACGATTCAATTGGAGAATCAGCTGGCCGAGGATCGAAAGACTTGGATCGTGAAAGTTGCGGAGTGGACAGCGGCAACGTGGGGCCTTCGGAGCGAGTACGAATGCACCTAGAACCCTCTGGAGTACCCTCGGAAAGTCCTACTCCATATTTACATAGCACGGAATCGGTTACTTCGTTATCAACTGGCCTGGCTGAATCAGAAACCAGAGTCGGAATTGTCTCGGAGTTCTTCAACGGAGATGACATGATGGGACGGGCATTTTTGTTCGGACTCCTGACGTGTCTCCATCTGACTCCATCAAAACTGTCGTCTGAGCTCTGCTGCTCCATTGACTTGTCATGGACTCGATGTCTAACTTGACTAGATCGCGTAGTTTCTTCGTCTGCATTTGGCTCTGAGTCCAAATTAATGATTTCAGGGTGACGATGATGTGTCACTGTTTC
This sequence comes from Sungouiella inulinophila, assembly GCA_030562885.1. Classification (NCBI taxonomy): domain Eukaryota; kingdom Fungi; phylum Ascomycota; class Pichiomycetes; order Serinales; family Metschnikowiaceae; genus Sungouiella; species Sungouiella inulinophila. The sequence goes on from JAKUAG010000002.1 coordinate 404,437, forward strand.
TGATAAAGTCGTTGTTTCTCTGTTTGCTCCTTCAGAAACAGAGGTGGCAGGCTCCTCTGAGGAACGTTCCTTAGAGGTCTGTGGATTGAATGCTAGGGTATTTTGAGGCTGGAAAAAGAATGTTTTTCGCGGCTTTGCGTGTTTTTTGGACCGCTTGCTGATCTGGATGGGCGACTGGGGACTAGCCTGCCTCTCTCTTTTGTCCATAGCCACCCTGTTCTCGAGTAAGATGATTGACTATGATTTGCATCCATACGTGTTGCAGTGTGTGCAGGAGCAGAATCAGGATACTATGAATAGAGCAAATGTCTGAGGGAAAATGGCAAGGATGGAGACGAAACTCCCGGCGAGATCAGGTTCATAGTCATGTCTTTGTTTTCGTTTTCGCCGAATGTTAGTGTTGGAGTCCCGGAACTCAGGCAGGCCATTTGTGAGGACGAGATGAAGGGGAGACCGCAAAAAAAAAAAAAAAAGAAAAGAAAAGGAGAGGAAATAAAAGAACATGCCAGATAATATCATCTATCAACCCTAGTCATCATTCCGCAACCAAGCATATCCCTGTTTCGTCGAACAACTTGGCTCATGGGACCTCTGATCTACACCCGTGCCTCCCAAGTCATCCATCCCTCCCCATGCACTCCAGAAGTTTTTTCTCATCCTCATCGTGAACATTTTTCCACAACTTTACGACTCCATCCAACATGGCTTACGTATTGACCGAGACTGCCGCAGGATATGCCCTCTTGAAGGCAGCAGACAAGAAAATCCACAAGCTGTCCAGCTTGCTCCAGGACTTGGACTCGGCCCAGAAGGTGGCCGACCAGTTCAAGATTCACCGTTTCGAGAAGTTTCAGTCCGCCGCCAACGCCTTGGAGGAGGCCAACGCAGTGATCGAGGGAAAAGTCTCTGACAACTTGAAGAAGTTGTTGGAGGACGTCAAGCTTGAGAAGAAGGCCACCTTGATTGTCAGCGAGGCAAAGTTGGGTAATGCCATCAACAAGTTGGGGTTGAACTACTCGGTTGTGTCGGATGCTGCCTCGTTGGACTTGCACAGATCCATCCGTGAGTTCTTGCCTGAGCTTTTGCCTGGCTTGGACGACTCTGTCTTGAAGCAGATGTCGCTTGGTTTGGCCCATTCCATTGGTAGACATAAATTGAAGTTCAGTGCTGACAAGGTCGATACCATGATCGTCCAGGCCATTGCTCTCTTGGACGACTTGGACAAGGAGTTGAACACATACGCCATGAGATGTAAGGAGTGGTACGGCTGGCACTTCCCCGAGTTGGCCAAGCTTATAACCGACTCGGTCGCCTACGCCAGAATCATCTTGACCATGGGTGTCAGATCCAAGGCTGCCACCACCGACTTGTCTGAGATTCTTCCTGAGGAAGTGGAAGAGCAGGTCAAGGGCGCCGCAGAGGTTTCCATGGGTACTGAGATCACCGAGACTGACTTGGACAACATCAAGTCTCTAGCCGAACAGATTGTGGACTTTGCAGCATACAGAGAGCAGTTGTCCAACTACTTGTCTTCTCGTATGAAGGCTATTGCTCCTAACTTGACCTCGCTCGTAGGTGAGTTGGTTGGTGCCAGATTGATTGCACATGCTGGTTCTTTGACTTCGTTGGCCAAGGCCCCAGCCTCCACCATCCAGATTTTGGGTGCCGAGAAGGCCTTGTTCAGAGCTTTGAAGACTAAGCACGACACACCAAAGTACGGTTTGTTGTACCATGCTTCTTTGGTTGGTCAGGCTTCCGGAAAGAACAAGGGTAAAATCGCCAGAGTGTTGGCTGCCAAGGCTGCCGTTGCATTGAGATTCGACTCCTTGTCCGAGGACAGAGACGACAGCGGAGACTTTGGTTTGGAGGTGAGAGCCAAAGTCGAGTCGAGATTGAGTGCTTTGGAGGGTAGAGACTTGAGAACCACCTCTAAGGTTGTCAGAGACAGCAAGAAGATCGACATTTCCGAGGCTAGAGCATACAACGCAGATGCTGATGCTACCGCCCCACTTGAATCTTCTCCTGTCGAAGATTCTGATGACGAGTCTGACGAGGAAGAGGAGGTAAGCAAGAAGAGAAAGAGAGACGATGACGATGAGAAGGCATCCAAGAAGCTGAAGAAGGAGAAGAAAGAAAAGAAGGAAAAGAAGGACAAGAAGGACAAGAAAGAAAAGAAGGACAAGAAAGAAAAGAAGGACAAGAAAGAGAAGAAGGAGAAGAAGGAAAAGAAAGAGAAGAAGGAAAAGAAGTAGACCTGGCCATTTTTATTGCATCATATAATCTCTGTAACTGATAAATCATTGTAAGAAGAATTTGGGTAGAAGGTTGGCGACCGAATTGCGTAGATAACAGGACCCAAAGTACAATAGGATACTGACAAGCCAAGTGACGTTTTGTTGATTGGTAGAGAAAAGGTATCAGAAACTTATCATCCTAATTGAGCTCCTTTAGTAATTTTAAAAAAATTCTTTTCGCCAATTTACGCTCCGAGTAAGCTCCCAACTCATGGCACTGAATTGGGATGTTCGCAGGAAATTGGTAACATACCAGACGACATGGCAATTGCCTGGAAGACGGGGACTGGACCATGCAGTCGAAGTCGAAGTCGACCCAATCGCGACAGAATACTCCATACGCCAACGGCAGGACTTGTACTGTTTTTCGTCTTACCCAATTCGTCCACCCAAGCTTATCTGCCTGAACTGCCTAACAAAGAACTAAAGATTGCCAGATTCGAAGTCCACGTAGAGAGCCTAGATACGATCACGAGGCACTTGACCATCGCCGTATCTGTTACGGTGAATTGAAGCTGTTTTGCTAGATAAATTGTAGATTTCAGCCATTTTTGCATTAGAGTGGTCCGAAGCCATCGAGCCTTCGGATTTAGCTTTGAGAACAATAGCAATTCGGGGAGGGACAAAAGAAACGAACGGCAGAAATCATTTGCAAAAAAAATGTTGCAGCTTTGACACAACCTCTCTATTGTCTTTGAGTGGCAACGGCAATTCCACCTCGGCAGTCGAATTATCGCTAGCTTATCTTCAATTGAGCGTGGCGCTCGTCTCAGCTGTTTGTCATTGAAGCCGCACACCAATGCCGTGGCGTTGAACGTCCCCTGCACATCGATTACGATTGTGCGGATTCGTGAGAGGAGATAAGAGCGGTCAGGGCAGTCAGATACGATAATGTCCTATTTCGTCAAACGTCCACTCGTCTATTTGGAATTTTTCAAGTGAAGATTCGACCACAAATTTTTTCCACCGGCAATTCCAGTCACCGCGTGATGTAGGTAAACCTCTGCAGAATCGACTATTCGCATATTCCGCCCCGCCGACAACGCCCCACCCGGTACGAAGTTAAAGTTGTGACCCGAGGAAGGTTGCCAAGTCTAATATACCAGGCCGCAGGGGTTTTCTAAATGCTGTAGACTGCCTGGAGTTGCGACTGCCTGGGAGGCGCAAGAATCTCACTAGTGTTGTCGCTCGCAAATCTCGTATTGAAGTGGTGAATTCGAGCAGTCTCCCTCTGGCCGCCTGTAGATAGATGCTGACGACATTCCGCGCAAGGTAATCGTCACAATTCCGACAAGCACTTCGATATGAAAACCGCCAGAGAGCATAATAGATCGTCTGACGCCATGGCGATTTCACTCCACATGCCATTGGACCCCGCTGAGTCGAGCCATTCTGTTTCTCTGCAAACGCCCAGTTCGGTCATTATTGTCCCATCGCTAGTATCAAACGCCATTCCTGTGCTTCTGGGTGCCGGAATGCGGCAATTTACCGGCCTCCACATTCGCACCAAGATAGCGTTGATAAGCATCTTATCAGCAGAATTCGTGCAGTCTCTTCTCCAAGATTTCTTTTTTTGCTCAAGTATATATAGCAGGCGGACGCGAGCAAACTGGACTTCTCTTTTCCAGCATTAGTCTGTAACTCTTCAATACCATGCCAGAGAAGGAGTTGAATTACGTCACCTCGAGAGACCAGGCCTCTTCTCAAGAGAAGAACGGCGGTGTCTACATCGATGCATTCGATGCCCAGGACAGCAGGCCCCCAATGGGCAAATGGGCAACGTTCGTTGACGGTTTCCGTAGATTCGATGAAGCCGACTTAGGTCTCGACCCAAACTTGTCGGAAGTCGAGAAGGCTGCCATTGTCACCGCCAACTCTCCATTGTCGAGATCGTTGAAGGGAAGACACTTGCAAATGATTGCTATCGGTGGTGCCATTGGTACCGGTTTGTTCATTGGTTCTGGTCAGGTTTTGCACAAAGGTGGTCCCGCCTCCGTTTTGATTGCCTACATCTTGATTGGTATTATGATCTTTTGTACTGTTCACGGTTTGGGTGAGTTGGCTATCACTTTCCCAGTGTCTGGTGCTTTCGTTACTTACAACACCCGTTTCATCGACCCATCGTGGGGTTTCGCCATGGCCTGGAACTACGCTTTGCAATGGTTAATTGTGTTGCCCTTGGAATTGGTTGCTGCTGCTATCGCTGTGGGGTACTGGGACACCACGACGAATCCAGCTGCATACTGTGCAATCTTCTACTGCTTGATCATTATCATTAACTTCTTCGGTGTCAAGGGTTACGGTGAAGCCGAGTTTGTCTTTTCGGCCATTAAGGTGATTGCCGTTATTGGTTTCATCATCTTGGGTATCATTTTGGTCTGTGGTGGTGGCCCACAGGGTGGCTACATCGGTGCTAGATATTGGTACGACCCAGGTGCATTCAACAATGGTTTCAAGGGTCTTTGTTCGGTGTTTGTCACTGCTGCTTTCGCTTTCGCCGGTACTGAGTTGGTCGGTTTGGCTGCTGCCGAGTCTGCTAACCCAAGAAAGTCCATGCCAAAGGCTATCAAGCAGGTGTTTTGGAGAATCACCTTGTTCTACATTGTCTCTTTGATCTTGGTTGGTATGTTGGTTCCATACAACAACCCAGACTTGGCCATGGGTGACGGTACTGCTCGTTACTCTCCTTTCGTCATTGCCATCAAGAACGCTGGTATCAAGGTTTTGCCTTCCATCATGAATGTTGTTATCATGATTGCCGTCTTATCTGTCGGTAACTCTTCTGTCTTCGGTTCCTCTAGAACCTTGGCTGCTTTGGCTGCTGCCGGCCAGGCCCCAAAGATTTTCAACTACATTGACAAGAGAGGTAGACCATTGTTTGGTATTATCGTGCAAGCTCTCTTTGGTTTGATTTGTTTCGTCTCTGCTTCTGGTAAGCAGGGTGTTGCTTTCGACTGGATGTTGGCTATCTCTGGTTTGTCCTCTTTGTTCACCTGGGGATCTATCAATTACTGTCACATCAGATTCAGAGCTGCTCTTAAGTATCAGGGCAGAGACACTTCCGAGCTTGCTTTCGTCTCCCAGGCTGGTCTTATCGGCTCCATCTTCGGTGTTACCTTGAACATCTTGGTTCTTATTGCTCAGTTCTGGATTGCTGTGTGGCCTTTGGGTGGCAGTCCAAATGCTAACGACTTCTTCATGGCTTACTTGGCTCTCCCAGTCATTCTTGCTTTCTACATTGGTCACAAGCTTTGGAAGAGAAACTGGAGAATGTACATTCCACTCAGCGAGATTGACATCGACACTGGTAGAAGAGAGTTGGACTTGGACCTCTTGAAGCAAGAGCTTGCCGAGGAGAGAGCTTACGTTGCATCCAAGCCATTCTACTACAGGGCCTGGAACTTCATGTGTTAATATTCTGTTCTTTTTAGCCTCCGTGGCTTAGACTCACTAGAGAGAATTTGTAAAATAATAATATTTTGACTGCTAGCCAAGATGTAGAAGTACAGAGGATGTAATTAACTAATGGAAGGGCGAGGATGAACCTGTGGGAAATGTCTAAATTGGCAAACTCGCTGAAGGTTGAGTGCCGGGCATGCAGATTTGCCCATGCATGGTGTTGTAATGTATTCGTAGAGCTAATTCCGAAAGTATAGTTATTATTGTAAACCCTGCGATTAAGAGGCCACAGGGCGGAAAGGTCGTCAGAGAAGATTCAAAATAGAAGGAATAAAGAAAAATTGACAACCAAAGTCAATGATTTGAGTACAATCTGTTAAATATCCTCAAATAGTTTTTCTCGTTGTGTTTCAGTGATGTTTCGTATAATGTGATTCCCAATTGGGCAATCTTTTACAACGATGATCCGTCTAGATAGCTCATTGCTCAACTTATCCCAGAATGAGCAAATGATCTGAACAAATTCTTCTAAAACATTTTCATGGGTACAAACCATTGATAGACATCTGGCTTTCCCTCTAGGTCTGCATGTTGTGTTCACATTTTCGACGCATGGACTTCCTCAAAAGAGCTTAATTGAATTGGAAGGAAAGAAGTTTTTGGTGTCAAAAGGATTATTGACACAGGACTCCGCTTTCCGATATGCTTAAAATACAAACCTTGTCACGCGTCGGATCCACAGCGTTGGACTGCTTTTCTCCTCTGCTGCCTCCTGCCTCAATAGATCCAAATCTGGGACAAGTCTTCCGGTGTCCACGTCGATTTCGTGAGCATCGATGATAATTCTCCAATTCTTTGTGTAGATCTTATAGCCTACCCAACTCACGATCACCACAGGAGCGCCAAGGTAACCTTGGAAGAAGGCGGACGCGCTGGGACTATCACCAAGAGGGAAAATTGAAAGCCAGAGCTGTGCAGCCAAAACAACAATATTCATTGCGAATGCGTACCACGAACCTAGAATGCCCAAGGACGACTTGAACGCCAACTCGTCAAGCGGCCTGCTCTGGGCATTCATGGCTGCACGAAATCTGATGTGGGCGTAGTTAATAGACATCCAAGTGAAAATTGACGAAAGACCACTAAGCGAAAGAAGCCAGTTGAAGGCCTCCTGCTGCTTGTCGGAGGCCACAATGAATGCGAAAAGTCCGAAGGCATTAGTCAATACGATAGCCACAAGTGGACGTCCCAACCTGTCAACGTAGCCGGCCCACCGAGGTGCCATGCCCTGTTCGGCAAGCGAATTGAGAGACCGTGAGCAGGCGTACACGGAAGCATTGCCCACCGACAACACGGCAATCAAAATTACCGCATTCACCACACTCGGCAAGCCCTTGATGCCACCGTTGACAATGGCAATGAGAAACGGCGAGGTGGTGGCATCCACAGACGATGTTGCATTCATGAGTCTACCATCGTTGTATGGAACCAAGGTAGCAATGACCGTAAGTGTACCGAAGTAGAACAAGGCAATTCGGATGAACACCTGCTTGATAGCACTGGGAATGGCCCTCACTGGGTCTGAAGCTTCGGCTGCAGCCAAGCCAACCATCTCTGTTCCGCCAAACGAGAAGGTGGCAGTTACAAACACCGAACACACACCTTTAAAGCCATTAGCGAAAGGACCCGGGTTTCTCCAGTACTTTCCTCCAACAAACTGGCCCGATGGGCCTCCGCCGCAGATGAGCACGACACCCAAGATGATGAAGCCCACGACGGTGATGACCTTGATCAAGCAGAACACAAATTCGGCCTCACCATACCATCTGACACCCGCCAATGTGATGACAAACACCGTGGCCCAGAAAATGGCCACGAAGATCACCGGGTTCAAAGTGTCGTTCCAGTACTCGATGGAGATGGATGCGGCCACCAATTCTAGAGGAAGCAACACGAAGAATTGCATGAAGTAGTTGTAGCCTATGGCGAAACCAAACGCAGGCTCGATGAACCGGGTTGCATAGACGTTAAAGCCCCCACTGATGGGAAAAGCTGTACACAACTCTCCAAGACCTTGCATGGTGGCATACACCGAGGTGGCCGTGATCATCCACGCAATTACAATACCTGCGGGGCCACCGGTTGCAAGAGCCGAGCCGGAACCAACGAAAAGACCCGTTCCTATCGACCCACCAATAGCGATCATCTGCAAGTGTCTGTTCCTCAAAGTTCTAGTCAACTTGGAGTTAGCGGCATTAATGTTGGCTCTCTCTACCGTGTCCATGGACGAGATATCATCCACGGTACTTTCGGCGGCCTTGAAAGTATCCTTGAAGTTTTGCCATCTGGAGGGCTGGCTTTCTTCGTTTGAGGGAAGAGAAGTAGAATTGGTTGCAACTGGAGTCTCAAGCTCCTTGGTAGAAACTGTGGAGGCCATGTTACACTCGATTTAAGCGAAGAGTGATGAATGAGTTACGAAAAATATATAGCAGAAGATCATTTCAACTGTAACAGCGCTCGGTCCGATGAGACGGATACTAGCCTGGCAAATGAGTTCCAAACTGACTCACTGGTGATAATGCCGGTGCCTGCGCTGAAAAGGGCATGGGAAAGCGAGCGAAGGCTTTACGTGCGCAGGATTTTTATATCGGCCTCGCTGCTGTTTCCGATGCTGGATGAAGGACCTAGTGTTGTGGATACATGCGGAAACGGACCAATACTGGAGAAATGGGCTCTGGTGGTGAGTGGGCCATGTATGTGATTTCGTTTACGAAACTCGGTGGTTGACATCATACATTTGTTTTTTTATTGGTTTCCCAGAAATGGCCAAACCTGTGGCATAAGCATAAATTACTAGAACATATCATTATTTGGCAAAATTGGGGAAAGAAACGTTTGGAAAACACTGGATGTTGGCCCAAAGAATACTGGGTCGTGAAGTACGAACAGACCATAGACAAGACAAGGGCCGTTCTCGCCGTGCGACATTTGAATTGATATCAAAGAATCATTCATCTGACGGGCATTGCGAAAACTCTCGATGTCGCAAGCTGCCAATATTACGCTATTTCAACATAATCAGAAATCTTCACTTCAGAACATAAAAGACACTGTGACAAAGATAGCTCTGTCAATGGTTCTCAAGAGCAGAAATCACTAACTTATAATCAACGGCTCAATTTGCTCGACTCCCGAGTATTAACTGCTCGCTCCTCTGTGCTCTCTAAATCCTCCTACATACAGCCACCACAACCAACTCTTCACAATAACTGTCGACCACCATCATGTCCTCACTAAAAGAGTACCTTGGGAGTATGTGATTCCATAGTCAATTTAACTGTTCGATACTAACATGCAGAAAAAGTCCGTGTGATCACCACTGACGGCAGACTTTTCGAAGGCACCTTAGAGTGTTTCGACCACTCCACAAACCTAGTAATTTCCCACACTGTCGAATGGATTGTGCACGCGGAAGAAGAAAATGAAAGTCTCCCGTTGGGTGTGTATTTACTTCGAGGCGGAAATGTTGTTTGTGTGGGAGAAGTGGACGAATCTCAAGGTATGGAGTGGATGAGTGTTAAGGGAGAAGATCTTAAGGGCACGAAGAATCCGCTATGACCAAAATGTGCTTACAACGCCATTCCCAATCGCCTAACCTCTAGAGGCTTCTATTCAAAGCTGGCATCGGTCACCTCAATTTACAGCCATGCGGAAAAGAGATAACACGACAAAACAGACAAGAAAAGAGACACAAGGGCAGACCAGCGAGTCCACGCTAGTCAAGACAGACCACGAGTTCACACTGGTCAGCTCACGCCAGCCACCTCTTCCATGCATACCACACTACATAGCTTCTAGCACTGCGTGCATTCATAAATAATTACTTCTTGATCAAGGGAATGCCATTCTGGTGCATCTTGATGGCCAATTCAAGCAAATAGTCGATGGCTTCGTTGTACACTTTGGCCTTCCACACAGTTTCTCCCCACACATAGATACCGTGACGACGCACCAAGACGGCTGTAGCTCCTGGGTACTTAGTAATGGCCTCCTGCAAAGAATCGGTCAAATCCTCTTCGTGTGGAGTGTTTTCAATGATCGGAAGCACCATTGTGTCAAAAAACTGCATGCTTCCAACTTTCTCCACTTTTCCAGTCTGTGGATTTACCTCGAGCTGAGGAAGTGCCTTGATCTGCTCAATGTGACTCATGCTGAACTCCACCTTATCCTCAAAGAGCAACGTGGCGAGCACGGCGTTCTGACTGTGGGTATGGATGCATGCACCAGCATCTCTCAAATTATAGCAACTGAGGAAGAGCGGAGTGCAAGCCAGTGGCTTATACTGATAATTCTCTGGAAGATCAAGATTGCGCTCACGGGACTCGTCTTCGTTGGGAGTCTGCACGATTTTGCCTGGCAACTCTACAACGAACATCTCATCTGGACTTAGTCTCTCCTTCTGGATGCCCGATGGGGCAATGTATACGATATTAGGCTGATTTTCCACATCACGAATGGAGATTCCTCCACCAGTGCCGGTGACCCAGCCGTTGTTATAGAAGAGCTTGCAAAGCTCGGCGATAAGCGTGGCCGGGTGGGTGGGGCCGTAATTTTCGTTTGGCATTTTCGAAACGTGGCGATCTGTACTAGAGCTGGCCTTCAATCTTCCAATTAACTATACAATATTTAATTTTCGCTAGCTGGCACGGGAGGCACGGGTGTTTTGCAAATGCCCCGTGACGTTTATGATGTCACTGTGGATATTCAGTCAACCTGAGTTTGATGCCCGGAGACCGAGAAATTTGGTTGCAGTATCGAGCCGCGAGAACAGAAAAAAGGACAGCGCAGTGGGAAATAAGAGGCATGAGACGGCCATTTGACAGGAAAAGGTAAATGCAACCCAGCAACTCTTTCTTCCATACCAACTATTGTTCCCTCATGAAATCTTCATAATTCACCTCAAAACCTTCTGAACCCCCGCCGTCTTCCCGAACAGGGATTAAGCTTGAAATTGGCGAGAAATCGCTCTTGCCCGGTCAGTATTTTTCGCATGTCAGCTCGAGACGTAACGTCGCACTTTCCGATTCCACCTTCGTAGATTGGGAATGTAGCAATTTCGGACCACAGATCCAGTATCGACGCGCCAGCCACTTTTCTGTGTAAGTGTTGAGGCCAGCTCGGTCGTCGCCTTTTCAATTTTTTCCTAAAACACCATACCACATCGAATTTTGTCTTCCGGTATAATTTCAGAACCTAGCATTGACATGCATGAAATGCGCAGGCTTTGTCTCTCGGTGTCCTCATTCGCGTTCCGAACACTCGTAAGCAATTGGCTTGGCAGTTCAGGCACGGGCCACTGCTTTGGGAAACTCGAGGATTTTCAGTCAAAAAAAAAAAAAAAAGAAAAAAAAAACCACTTCTGCAACTTCTCAATGTGCAACACTTAGGCATCGGTGTTGTCGGCCGACTCGTTGTGGGGAAAACACTCGACCACTCTGCTATTCTCCGGCTCTGCGCAGGACATGATGAACTTCCCTCGTCATAGCCGCCTCTCGCCCTGAGCCCATGGCAATTGGCCAGTAGAATAAGCCTTGGCGAGCCGCGTCCAGGCACTATTCGCCGTTATCTACATCCCTGTCTTAAACGAGAATGGCGCTGGATGCCCTGGTTAAAGTGCGTGCTTTGCACAATATACGCTTGAGCTCACTTGTGTACCTTGCAGTATCGCATTCACCGAAGCAATCGCAAGCCACTTTTTCTTCCTCATGAAATTGGTGTCGCTCAGGTCGTTCTCGTGGCGCTATTTTGCGTTGGCTTGGGCCCTCTGTCTCATTGTCTGGTTCGTCGTGTTCGACCGCCGCTTGTCCTCGGGTGCCATCACCACCACCCTGCTAAATAAGGACAAGCTTATATCGCTATTCACCCATTTCCACCACAGAAATGCAAAAATGGCGTCGATCACCACCCGCTCTGCCGTCTACGACGAGCTCTATGGCCAAATCAATCTCTACGACTTTTTGAAGAAGAACTCCATCCAGGATCGATGCATGCTGTACTTCAACCACCTATCCATGAGCGATCCGGAGTGGTTGGTAAACCCACACGCGGCCACTTCATTTGACCGTGCTGCGTTCCGTGACTTTGAGTCTTACAAGAACGATCAGGATAAGGCGTGGAACGAGGAGGCCAAGAAGGCCGAAAGCGAGGGCCATGATCCACCTCCAAAGCTCACCGAGGAACAGATGCGGGAGAAGTTCGAAAGCGTGCGTCAGACAACCTTGTCCCACGAGCAAACCTTGCACGACTTCGTCGCCCACGTCCGTGTCTTCGAAAAGTGCTTCATGCATTCCCAGGACTCTCGGGTTAGAAGACTCGACAACAAGTTTATCAGAAACCAGCAAGAATTCTTGAAGACCAGTGTTAAGTATGAATACGATCAGGATGAGAAGAATAGTGTGGGAAGGTCCTACAAGCACAAGCTTGCATGCAAGGACGTCGAACTGAGAATTTTCCCGTTTTTGTCCATGGAGTACCCTCTGTTCGAAAGATGGGACCAGAAGAAGGTATTCTTCCCAGGGAGGGATAGCCAGGAGACTTTTACTGGATGTTTCCTCAACGACTTCAAAAGCCGCATCAATGGCAAGGGTATCGTCATGACCCTTGGTAATGGCCATATCGAAGATGCTGCAAGACTCATTAGAGTGTTGCGTTACTTCAAGAACACATATCCCATCCAAATTGTTTTCCATAATAACTTGTCTCTTGAATCGCGTTACAAGTTGATCAAGGCTGCACGAAACGATTTTATGAACTCGCCGCGCCAGGACATCTGGTTTGTCAATGCCGAGAGAGCTATCAATGCAGAATACCGTGAAAAGTTCAATGGTTTTGCTAACAAAATTTTGGCCATAATGTTCAGTTCCTTTGAGGACATGCTCTTCCTCGACGCAGACTCTGTCATCATGAAGGACGTTGACTACTTCTTCAACTTGAAGCGTTATGTCCAAACAGGTACATTCTTCTACAAAGATCGGTCTTCATTCGAGTTCAGACCCACGGAAGACAAATTTTTCTTCAAGAAATTGCTCCCGTCTATCGACGACTCCATGGTGTTCAACATCCCGCAAACAACGAACTATTCTTTGATGAATGAATTCCTCGACAATAATTTTAATCATTATATGGAGAGCGGGACGGTAGTGTTGAACAAAAAGAAGCATTTTATGATGCCTTTCATGATGGCAATCATGAACTTTTACAATCTTGTCAACTCAAGAATTTATGGAGATAAAGAATTATTCTGGCTTGCATGTGCACTTTTGGGTGACGAGACCTATGCTTTCAACGAGAATTTTGCAGCTGCTACCGGTGAATTGACACCAGAGGCCGAGCGTCACAAGGATATCAATGATATCAAAAGTTTCCATTCGAAGGAGATTTGCTCTAACCACCCAAGTCATATCAGTGACGAGGACAGCTCGTTAGTCTGGATAAACTCGGGTTTCCGTTTCTGTGGAAACATTCACAAGAAGCAAATGGATGTCGAAAAGGAGTTCGGTCAGAAAAAGCGGTACACGAAATATAAGACGTTAGAGGAATTTAAGACATTCTTCGAGTCGAAATTGAAAATCAAACATGCCATTATCCCACCATACTACAAGGACCAGAGACGAGCACTGAACAGTGAGCACGAACCAGAAGTCCCGTGGGTCATGATACCATACTGTCAAGGATACTGCTGGTGTGCGTATTCACTGATTGGTGGCTACAACAAGGCCGCCAGCGAAGACCCCTCTAGTCGAATCGAAGGAAGAGTGATCGAGTTTTCAGAGGAAGACCAAAAGCGGTTTGAAGCTATCGGGGACGCTTGGATGGCACCTTTGGATTGGTAATCATACCTCATTCTTCTGCATTCTTTATAACCTCATCCAACAAAGATACCGCATCTTCAATAAAACATCTTAATGCGAGCCGTGATGCTTTTAGGCAAGCAGTAAATTGGATCGACGGGGCTAAGACCGTACTTTTCCGGTGCAACCAAGCTCAAACCAGCGATTGCAAAGCACGTATGGTAAACGTCCGTCTGGTTGTCTGGTCTGTCTGCAAAACCTCCATCGTCAAGATCCTGACAATCCAAAATAAACTTCTCCAAATGCTCAAAACTGATCCAATGCTCCTTTCCCAACATAGCCAAACTCAGCAATACCCACCAACTGTAGCAGACATCGGGAAGCTTTTCTGGACGACCATTGAATCCACCGGACGGTAGGACTTGGCGTTCACTAAGCCATGCCGAAGTTTTACTCTCCACTTTGTTCAACTCTCCACACAAAGCTAAACACCCCACGCAAGTGTAAACCTGTGCGGCATGCGACTCGGCTCCGGGCAACATGCCAAATCCACCGTCAAAGTTCATACACAGAAAGATGAACTTGCTTGCACCAGCGGCCACGTCCTTCGTCAAAGCATCGAGCAAGGTCAAGATGTATACCGATACAAAAACGAAGCGGGTGTCCACCTCACCGAACGCGTCACCCTTAAAACTTCCATCGTCCAATTTCAAAGACATGACGAAATCTATGATTTGCTTCTTCTGGTCGTCGGAGATGGCATCCATTCTGTTGTAAATGAACAATATCTGGAGTCCAGAGAGAGTCGTCAATACGTGGGCATCATGGCCAGGATAAGCAGCAAATCCACCAACTCTGGGGTCATAACAAGACAACACAAATTCTATCACCTCGTTCTGAGGCAACGCATCGAGTCTATTCATCGTAGCCAACGCCATAATTCCCCAGTAGAGACCATTGAGCCTCAAATGCTCCAGAAGCCAATACTCATACGATTGCTTCGTGATCTTGGAGTCGAGGTCCTGAACATACTTGACATGAATATCCTTATTGAAAGGTTTTGGGGTATCTACCATGATGGAGGCAACTAATGATGCTGAATCCGTTCGCCAACGCGAAACCGTATAGATCTGGCGATATGCACACTCGAGTCCGAGTACGCTCAGAAGAACAACTCTTTGAATGTATACTTCTTGGACGCGGGAGAATACTCGGCGTAGTTGAACTTGCGAGCGTTCTGGTTGCTGATCAAACTTCCAATATTGGCAACTTTACACCCGTTGTAAGTCACCTCAAAACATTCAAATCCCGAATCAAACAACATGATGGTTGTAGGAAGAGGCTCGATTCTGATCAGATGCTGATAATTTGTGTTGATGACACGGAGATCTTTAAGGAATGGCTGGAGATCACCCTGATCCAATAATGTTTTAACCAATTGTCTGGCCATTTTGATCTTGGTAGGTAAGTGAACTTCGTCGCTGATGATATTCTCAACCTCGGTATCCTTACCTGAGTTTTCCAACTTCACGGCCTGCTTTTCAAGCTCCAAGTCCGACTGGAAAATAATGTCGTTCCTTTTAAGTTTGTTCATGATGTCGTCTCTGAATAGAACGAGCTCCTGCGAAATGTAGTTGATTCGCATAGGATTCCACCCATAAATCAAGTTGCCCCTCGGAAGTAGTCTCTCAAGTCTTGTGGTGAACACTCGAGGAATCGAAGTTTGGGGCAAAGCATCGAGGCTCGATCGTCCAAGAGAAAACGTCGACTGCCAAGGATCATTGGGACCTGGAATCAACGCAAATTTACATTTGTTTACCACGAGTGGATAGGCTGACAACATCTCCGCAAAGCCATCAAAGTAGCTCTTGTAGTTTTCGGAGCTCAGAATCAGAGAGAGGGAGGAATTAGTCAGTGTGAGGGGCGTCGATACGAACGAGCCAGTCATGATGATAGTAGTACATCCTTCTTCGCCCTGGTCTTGCTGGTCTTCGAGCATCTCCTCCATGACAGCAAAAAACTTCTTCAATCCAGTCATGATCTTGAAATCGTCAAAGTAGATGTTGCAACCGAGAATCACCAACTTGTGATTGACCAACGACCTTTCCAAAGATGTGAGTCTTTTGCGTAACGGCCTATCGATCTTCACCATGGCGCTGCTTCGTGCCAGAGTGAATGGGTCACTATGAACTCCCAAATAGTCGAGGTGTCCGTATGCATCCAAACTGGCTTCTCTTCTCTCTGCTTGTGGGTGCTGTAGATAAGAAACATGGAAGCAACCACTGATCACGTTCGCATCGTTGCTCATGGATCCTCCTGACGCGGAGTAGATACCCTCTGCGATCAAAAGCATGCCGGTTGAGTAGAATGAGCCAGGAGTCTTTCTGGCTTGTTTAATGCTGAGTTCGATGTAGTCGGAACTATCTTCTAAAATATAGTTGCCGTTGACATTTTTGGAAAGAAGTCCGAACAAGGTAAACTTCTGGCCATCTCTTCCCAAAACGTTCTTGATGAGCGTGATTTCCGATGCGGTTCCAGAATGAAGCGAGGTGCTGACCCCGGCGATACTCGAGAACGTCGTCTTCTTAAAATTCTCGTCCCTCGACAACCTGTCCATTCGCAAATAGTATCTCTGGTTGTAGTATTCGGTGGCCAGACGGAGGGTGTTGGAGAGCTTTGATTTGGCCACGGGTTGTGGGGAGAACTGCTTTCTGACTCTGTCGAAGACGAACTTGGGCTGCACATCAGGCGTGACGAATTTGAAAAAATCCCGCCAGTTGAGATCAGTAATGTCGGTGGCCGGTGGAGCAACCGCGTCTGTGATGGTGTCGAATTTGGAAGCTTTCATTGGCTCTATAAAACTCTCAACTGCCCTGGGCACATCCTTGTCCTTGCTGAGCTCTTTAACCACCTGAGTCAACCCTTGGCCATCAATGAAGATCCCGCGGTCCTGCTGTTTCCATAACTTTGCAATCTCTTCCAAAAACTGCTGGCATTTTGGCCCTTTCCATTCTGCTCCAAACTTCAAGGCTATCGCCTCGGTGAGAACTGCTAACGCATCGGTCTGGATATTGAGGCCATGCTTTTTAGACAAGATTCGGTACGCAATAGGCCGTATAATTGACGGAACAATTTTCACAGGTAAAGACGCTGGCGCAGACATACTGTAGCCTGGAAAAGCTGAATCGATGGAGTTGGGTTACGCGTTCGAGTGTCTTACACCATACACTACTACAAGGTGATTTCGCAGCCATTTCCTGTGGAGATCGGATCATCACATATATAAATTATTCTGAGTCCCCCATGATGAGTTGGATCTCGTCAAGTTTCTTCTGGATAGTTGCGAGTTGTTTGAGCGTGGAAATCGCGACATCCTGCTGCTGAAGAAGATTGGAAATATCCCTCAAGCCATCAATGGATGCCTCTATGGCCAACAACTCATTGTTGTTCTCGTCCATCAACAGTTGGTTCACATTCGATTGCAATTCTCGAATATCCTCTTCTCGCTTTGCTTGCTTCTTTCTTGCTGCCCGAGTCAACTGCTTGACTTTGTAATCTGTCTTTCGAAGCTGCTTTAGATCATACAGCTCAAAGGCGTTCAGCTTATCTTTAGCGAAAGCGGCTTTGAACTCCTCCAAAAAGGAAAAAAGGGAATCCAAATTTTTCTTGTAGGGATTATTGAGTGTAGGTCGAGCTGTCTTTGCTATCTCCAAACGGGAAGTTAGCTCTTCTACCTGACTATTCAAATTTCTCTCAGATTCCGTCAATTTGCTCTTCAATGTGAGTGTCTCAGACCTCTTCTTCAATGTAGAAAGTAGGCGGTTGAATTGCTCTTCTGTGCGTTTGATTTCGTTCACCACCTTCACATGCTCCTTGTTCAATGCGGACATGGAGTTGACATGCTCCATGTTGATGTCTGCAAAACTGGTGTTGTGTGAGGAGGGAGCTCCAGCGCCAGACTCTGAAAGCTTGTTCGTGGACATTGAAGTAGATTCTGGGGCATATGAAGGTCTAGACTTCGATGCTAGTACTGGAGAAGCATTTGGCCTCTTGATGTATGCTGAGAATTCCTGAAGCTTCTGCTCCCTTTTGACGAGCTCCTCCTCCTTCTCTTCCAATCGCTGTTTCATCTCCTCAAACATCTGCATGGTCTCCTTTTGGTACACCAAGAATGACTCGTTTTCTTTCAATACAGAGTCTTCAATTTCCTTCAACCGCTCCTTCTCGATCTCCCTGTTCCTATTTTCACTCAATTCATGAAGTTGACGCACCTGTGCATTCAACTCTGCAAGTTGAGCTTCATAACTTGCTTTCATGAGGTACAGCTCTCGCTCCTGGTTGTTTCTGAGCTCGTGGATCTCCTGGGTCTGTTGCCGTATCTTTTTTTCAAGGTTAGCTTCCTTCCTGAGTAATTCTTGTTGTGCTAGGCTCTTCTTCGCCAATTGCACATTGGCATCCACCTCATCGAGCTCAAAATTATCTGTTGCTCGTGTTCGTGGCGCAAAAATATCATCATATGGCACATACGACTTATTTTTTTCCGGACGAATGTGCAATTCTTCCTTGACCGATTCACTGAGTCTCTTGAACTCATCATTTCGAGGCTTGAAGCCCGACAAAAAGCTTCGAAGCCTATCTAACATTCCAGAATTTTTCATAATGTCTGTTGTAGTAGGCGCATTCCTTTGCAACCAAGGGCGGTCTTTCAGGACTTTGTTAGCGATATAGCTCTCTTTGAAAGCCTTCTTCTGTGGCAGATAAGGAAGTATCTTATACATGGATAGGGGACGCCTTGTGCTTGTTGGAGTAGAATGAAGAGCCTTAATTGGTGACCCAAAAGTTCCAGGAAGCGACGTCTTCTTGAAAGTTTCAGAGAATCGAGTTGAATTTGTCTCGTTCCGTTCAACTGGCTGCTTCTGTCTATATGTCAGATTAAATCCAAACCCAGAACCAGCTGTTGATCGTGAATCCGGATTGCCCTTCGTCCTTCCATGTGCTGGGTTGCCCTTGGCTAAGGCATATTTGTCAGCTAACGATAACTTTTTAGCCATCAATAAATTATGTGCTTTCGGTATCCCTGCACTGATGACTGTTTTTGTCTGAACGCGATCTCGCTACATGCACTTAGCTGGTAACATTTATTATATCAGCGAGCTCGATCTTTCCATCGAATTACACAGGTAAAAGTTGTAGGTTTGTGCTTAGCTGATTTTCGGCTTCGATTACAAGTTACAATAGCTAAGGCATATGTAAAAATCCCGAAGCTCGCTGTAGTAGAGGACTAGGGCGCCATACACTGTTTTGAATCCTGTCCACATCTTTTAGAGCTGAACAGGCCGTTGTTTTGAGAAAATGTGTCGACGTGCCACAGTATGCACCAGAAAGCATCGTACTCCATTGCTGATACCTTCTTAATTTCTCTTCAGAAAGAAGTAGTTTTTCTCCATAATAGTATAGATTAATCAGGATATTAGTGCCTCATCGTCATTCAGCGACCCCATGCTTCACTGGAGAGCTGAAGGTAGAAAACCGAGCATAACTTATTGATTTTACGTAGGACTTACTCTCTATTTCCACATACAATGGCTGGTTAGCACTACAAAAATGGAGATATAAGATATCGATTCCATTGTCTACTAACGACTTAGATATGTTGCAGCCGGCAAACTCTAGCGGGTGTACATATGCCGCGTCTGGAGCTCCTATGGTAGGCTCTATTTTCTAATTCAGCATCGGAATGTCGTTTGGCAAGCGTGGAGTTGCCAACAAGATGGGAGAGTGACAATGCTAGGATGAAGTATGAAATGAACACTGCCATTGTGGTTGGCGTCTTCAAGAGAAGAACGATTAATATTGCCCATGAATTCGCAGCCAATTTATCACACCGAAAAGACGCCCTCATCGCTGCTTTAAATGAACACCATTACTGGAACCCCTCAACCAGGACCTGAACCGGCGTAATAACACCTGGAGCTGGGTTGTGTGCCAGCGTAGAATCCAAGTCAAGTCTGGTCATTGTGCCAGAGCTCTTCAATGTGGTGGCAGAGCCATTGACATTCAGATGTATCATGGGTGACTGGAAGGACGGCCTGGTAATGGAAGGAATCTTGTTGGTGGAAAGTTGCGGTTGGTTGCTCAAGTTCTGGTTGGGAAGAAGTGGCATATTGGATTTGGCAAACGTCAAAGAAGGACTAGGCAGAACGTTGAACTGTTCTGCTGTCGAAGGTGAGGCCGCAGAGGCAGTGGTGGATGCTGTAGTGGAAGCGGTGGTCATAATGCTCGCACCTTTCCTATTTGCAATAGTTGCCTCTAAGTCTTGAATGTTGAGCAGAGCAAGCGACTCTAAAACGTCGTTTGTAGACTTATGCCTCTGTTTCAACATTCGTCTTTCTGGTGTAGATGGAATGAGCGATTTGGGCAGCAGCTGATTTTCTTGTTGTATCTGGGTAGTGTCCTCCAGAGGAATGTCAAAGCCCATGAATTTAGAAAACGCTTTCATCGCTCCTTCTGCGTCTAGTAGCATGGCACTCTCGAAGTATCCGGGGCGGGAATCGTCCAATTTAATTGTGTTTTTGGGTTTGGAGCCATTG
Organism: Sungouiella inulinophila; assembly: GCA_030562885.1. NCBI lineage: Eukaryota > Fungi > Ascomycota > Pichiomycetes > Serinales > Metschnikowiaceae > Sungouiella > Sungouiella inulinophila. The sequence goes on from JAKUAG010000002.1 coordinate 424,570, forward strand.
AACAAGTTGAAAAGATCTGCTCTGTATGTCTTGGGGAGCGGATTGCTGGAGATGTAGATATTGGTGAGCTTGGAGTCGGCGTTCAGAATCTGCCACAATATGGGCTTGAGCAGCTTGATGTCCTTAAGCTTATTCCGTCGGAGGTCGATCTTTTCGATCGAAGACAATCTCTGGATTCCCTCAACACTGGCAATCTTATTGTTGTTGAAATTAAGGGTGGTAAGATGCACCAAGTTCAGAGGGAGTTTCTCCAACGATGTGATGTAGTTGTCAGCAAAATTCATATACTTGACGTTGTGGAGTTGGTCCAAGCCCTCCGGCAAGTCTTCAAGCAAATTATTGGAAAGATTGAGCTTCACCACATTCGATAACGGCTTGAAGACAAATGCAGGGATCGATGTGATGGAACTCTCCGTAACAGTCAATTGCTTCAAGTAAAACCACTTGTTGTCCGGCAACGTGGTAGCGTCACGGTCTGAGGCTGAGATGAATGGATGGGCCCACCTCAGATCGCCGGTGTCTCTGGCCATGAAGCCGGACTCTCTGGACATGTTGCCGGAAGTCAAAGCACGTTCCCGACGAGGATGCTTGAATGCGGAGACGTCCGTGTGATCGAGGTGATCGTGTTTCTTCAGACGGGTGTCGCTGAACGACGAGCGGCCCGTTTCGTCATCCAACACTAGCGAAAACAATACTTCTGCAATATCACTGACTTTAGAGTTACGGATAATCAAGATTCGGAGCTGCTCGCTCAATGTGTGCCATCCAAACACCTCGTTGGGCTCGTACTCCACGAGCTCGAGCACCTGGAGATTCTTGAACATCTTAAGAGGAACGGATGTGTCACACGGGTATTCTTCGTAGCCTGCGATGGTGTTGATTTTCGTCTTCGGGTTGAGAATAAGACATGGGATCTTGGTAAAGGACGAGTACAAGTACTTGACATCTTTCTGGATGATTTTCGGGTCCTTGCTGAAAGCAAACGACCGCCAGTAGACCGACGCACTTGACACAATTGATTTCACGGAGTTGATGGAGGTGATGGAGCGAGCGTCGCTCTCGAACACCCGCAGCGTTCTGGCATTAGTAGCCATGAACGAAATGAATGTAGGCTCGTGGTTGGGCGTATCGAGCTTTACATTGAGGGGCCCCACATCCACCCCTAGCGAAGATGACTCAATGCGCTCAGTGATATAGTATAAGTGGTGGATGGTGAAGCTGGGCCGGAGAGGCTTGACGTTGTTGGAGGATCTCACTTTGGCGAAGCAGAGCAAGCCGTTGGCTAGACCCTCTTCGTTTCTTCTGATGTAGGTAGCCAACCGTTGTACGTAGACATCCCCCTCGATGGAGGAGTCGTTTCCAAAATTGCCCATCATTGAGCTGAGTGAGGAAAAAGCAGCAGGGCAGCCAGCAGAAAGAGAGCGCCGGGGTTTTGCAGGTTTTCACTTGAGATGGACTTGCGGGCTCTCGAAGTAGAGTTTGGTTGTTGTGGGTGTCGAAGCTGTGTGCACTTCTGTTCTTTTTTCGGTTGGTCGTGATTTTCCTATTTAAGTGATGCACAACAGTGAGGGCAGCGTCGGAGGCTTTGCTCAATCCGTTTTGTTATTTTGTTTTAAATATTTTTTTCCTTGTTTTCTTCGTATTTCTTCCATCCTGTGATTTTTACCTATTAATCTTGCTTTTCCATTTTATCTTTCTTTATACCGTAATAGTTTATAGAGTGAGTCGGGCCAAGAAACGTCGTTCATTCCTCTAAAGATAGCGAAAAATGAACCATTTGAATATTAGCCAGTGCCCGCCTAATACTATTCATACGTAGTTTTAGAACTGAGTGAAAAGGAAATTAAAGAACTGATTCTGGCGCATTCTGTTACATACACCGAGTGATGATAATTGAGTATCTACCCTACATTCTACCGTCCAGAACCTTACGCATAGTAGACAGAAATGCCCGACAAGAAAACGTTTAAAGCCAATTTGAAAGAACAATTAAAGGAAAATTCTCTTTAGCGCCAATTAAACCGCCTAATAATAGAATCTATGGTCATTTTTCCTCCACTTCCAACTTTTCTGCCTTCTTCCTCACCGTCCTACTCACCTACGCTGCCCTTCTCCTTCCTTCCATTCCCTAATTCTATGTCTCATCTGGTCCCGGCGACATGGGATTCACCGTCAACCGCTCCATGATGCTGGCCGGCGGTATCCCCGCCATGCTGCAGTTCGTGTCAATGCTTCTTCTCCGCAATCTTCGTGACAGACTTGCCAACGTCACAATCGACTCGCTGTCCCTGTCTCGCTCTCGCTCATGCTCCCGGTCTCGTAAGTCTCGCTCGCGTGCCCCAGTAGTCTCTCTTGCATCTCTGCCGCTCAATCCATGGTGTCCTGTCAGTTGTGACCCGTGCACACTGGGTGCCAACGATGTGTCCGCTGTGGAAACAACATACGACGAGTTGTCGTTGTGCGGCTCGCCACTCAATATCGACAGCGGGTTAGTTGTCGAGCTGTGTGACACTATCAGTTTTAGTGGCACTGTACTGACGTTATCGGAGTGTAGTGATCCCTGCGACTCTTCATCACTGGCAAAGTCCACGCTCTTCAAAGACTTTCCTGCGCTGTTGGCTGATGCTCTATCATGTTTTATGTAGTTCACATCGTAGTTCCGCCTTCCTTCTCCCGGCTCCATGGGCCTGTTCTGTCCTTGTACGAGTCTCTTGACCCAGCCGAACCTTCCGCGGGCATGGCGCTTATCATGAATATCGTATCCTGGGTGGTTAGTAGAAAGATTGAAGAAGTTGCTGAAAAAATTTGCGCCTTGGATACATACTAGAAGGCGTTGTGTGGGACATTAGAAAGAAAGTTGAGTGGAGAACACTTGACGTGAACATTCTCATCAAAGGGCTCACAAGCAAAAAACAATGCGCAAGCCCGGAATCGAACCGGGGGCCCAACGATGGCAACGTTGGATTTTACCACTAAACCACTTGCGCAAGAAACGCTCCGAGACGGGGAATTGAACCCCGGTCTACCACGCGACAAGCGGTAATTCTAGCCACTAAACTATCTCGGACTTTTCTGTGTTCCTGGGGTGGGAAATTTATATGACCGATATAGTGTTTTTGTCCTGCATACTTTTGATTCCGTGCATGCTATTCGTCATTTTGAGTATTGACTACTAAGTTCTAAGAAATGTGCCAAAAAAAAAGGGCTCATGTAGCTAAAAGCAGATAAAAAAAAATAGGTAACAGAGAATTCCATGGAGAGTCATATTCATTACCAGACTATATTGTTTTAAATGCATTCTGCCATCTCTCACATTGTCGTTCGAAGAGTTGTTTCCGAAAATATAGTTAATACATTAAACCCTGCGATGGAGGGGCCTTCAAGTAATTGTCTGAAAAGCTCACAATAGCAGCGCTATGGGTGGAACGCCGTAGACGGAGATGCCTCAGGGTCGACACGTCAGCGGAGGATTTAAAATAGAAAGAATGAAAAATTAACACGTAACATGTACCCAATTCAGTGTTCTTGTTTATTAATGCTTTCTTATTCTTTCTATTTTGAACTTTCTTCCCTTACGGCTCTCCGACCTACGGACTTCCAGCTCTATGACACTCCCGCCTTATAGCCCTACACCTCTACGGCTGTCCCACCTTCCTGCGCGGCTCACTACGGCCTCAGATGAATACTTGAAGGCCCCGTCACCGCTGGTATTGTAGTAATACCTACATTTTCGGTACTAACTCTACGAATCCTAATATATTTCATAACAACAAAAACACAGATTGGAGTACAATATATGAGACACTTACCTTGGACGACCAATCTACAACAACCCCTGAACTTCTCTCTGTGACGCTATCGTGAAAACCTCTTCTATTGGATCTATTCTTCTTTAAAGTTGTCGTTGTATATTCCAGATTTCAATACTATTTGTAAAAATTAACAGGAGTGATCTTCATTGGCATGCTTTGAAATTTTGGATACGACATTTTCGCAGCCAGAGCAGCCTGACTTGAGAGCGACCTTGGAGGAGGGATGCAAGAATTCTGCACTCTGCTAAAGCAAGCCTATGTTCTACAATTCAATTTCTTTAATTGTCTTTCTCTAATAAATTATCCAAGCATATATATATATATCTAAAGTGACCTACAAGTTGGTCTTGCAGCAAGCCTTGTTAGTAGAAACTCCCACGTCAGCCAAAACAGACTTGTTGAAGTTGTTGTTAGCCTGTGGAAGGTCCAAGGCTGGGTTTCTGTCAAAGAAATTGAATGGCGCAAGGTGGATATTGTGGGTCTCCACAGGCATGACTGGGAAGTCCTCCACTCTAGGAATGTGGGTGAAACCCATGGTAGCCCAAACAACACAGTCGTCGTTTCTGACTGGATCCTTAGCCTTAACCCACTCACCAATACCAGTGTCTTTCTGGGACTGGTTGGTGAACTCACCAGCAGCGAACAACTGGTGGTCTCTGTACTTGGTGACCCAGAGCTGCTTAGTAGCAAATTGTGCCCTCTTTGTGTTGAACGATTGCTCATCAGCCAAGATCATCTGAGCAGCTGGCATCAGGATCTTGTAGCCAACGTTATTCTTCGAGATGGGGTTGACAACATTCTCGTTGATAATCTTGTAACTCCTGCTGGTAAATGGAGACTGGTCGACAGAACCAGCCCTCTCAACGAAGCTTCTCTCAGTCACGAAACCAACACCGAATGGGTTGAGCTCATCGCGAGGCATCATGACAATATCGTCGTAACAGACGGTGTTCTTGTGACCGTCGACAGCAGGGTCAATTCTGAAGGACAAAATATGCTGGTGGTAGGCGGCCATGACGTTAGGACCGACAATGGTTCCCCAAGGAACCTTGACGTTCTCGTCAATTGGCATAGTGGACAAGATACCAGTGGCTCTGACCTCAATGTCGATGCTACCGTCGTTGACAAACTTCAAGTTGATAACATACTCGTAGTTGGCAACGGTGGCGATGGTCTGGACGACAAACTCACGCTTTCTGGCGACCACAGCATTCTGGGTTCTGTAGTTGACATGCTTGTACAAAACACCATTGTCCTGCTCATGCAAACACACGGTGGAAGGCATGACAAATGGCTCACCCTTGGTGTTGATTCCGGTACTGTCCAAGTAGTGGATGACACCAAGACAGTCGCATCCAAGACGCAATGAGTTACCGTTGACACCGAAACCGCAGTCACCCAAGTCAAATGCCTGTTTTCTGTGGTATGGGGCTCTTGGGTCTCCGTATGGGACGGTCATCTCGGACAAGGAGATTCTGTAGAACACCTGTCTGCCCTTGAACCAACCATCGTAGACAGCGAAACCCTCTCTGGCGGTAGTAACCACTCTGAATTCCCATCCCTGCCAGCTGATCTTGGAACCGTCCACGGAGTAGGATGGACCTTCAGGCTGCACAACCAACAATGGCTTTGGCTCTCTCAAGACGGTTTCGCCGTTCAATTCTGGGTGGTACTCCACACCAGGAACAACCTTCCATGGCTCGGTTGGAGTGGTGGTAGCATCGAAGCCTCCAGGCAAGAAGTCGATTCTGACGAAATTCTTGGAGAATGCCTCAAAAACAGGAGAGAACTTCAATGGCAACGAGTAGTGGTTGGACTCGGTGTGACTGTTGTTGGCCAACACGTACATGAAGAACTGAACCAATGGTCTCTTCTCATTTGGATCATCGGTGGCATAGATCCAAGGGTCGGTTCTGACCGAATAGCCTTGAGGCAACTTCAATTTCTCAATCTCCGCAAGGACAAGTGGGTGCTGGAGACAGTTGTCCTCCCATTCCATCATGTCATCTGGCAAGAACGGACCGACAACACCTTTTGGCAACTGGGTCTTCGTAATAACGTGGCCAACAGTGACGTTGACGAGGGCCTTGTTAAACTCCATGGTGTTAGTGTAGTAGTAACAGTACAACACTCTGGATATTTGGGGGAGTGGGGCACCATATTTCTCAGCTTCCAAATACTTGATCATAGCGGTCTTTGGAGGGTCGACTCTGTCAATCTGAACAAAGTGGCAGTCGGCATCGGCAGGGTGGGCGTCCTTGACCAACTTGGAAGCCAATCTGACTTCGTAGTCTCTGACTGCGTCAAATGGATGGATGGTAGGGGCCATTGGAAATGTATAAAATGGATGGGGACCGAGACATCATGAGGGATCCGCTTGTGTTTTATAGCGGGTTTTGGGGTTGGATAACGGGTCTGATTGACTTGCCTAATCGGGCGAAGCGCTGTTTCCTTCATAGAACTGCCCGAAATTCCTTTACCTTCATCAAGTGCGGACGGCATTTGCGCTCTCGTTTCCGGCAGATCTGTACTGATGCGGTCCTCCCAGTTTGGCTTATCGGCACCCAATTGAACTCCTGGGTCTATCGGAGCTTGAACTTCTCTGCGCGATTTCTGACTGTTCTTTGACCGTTATTCCAGATCGCTGCTGGATCGACTATCGTTTTGTTGTCTATTGAGTTCTTCTTACTATTATTGCTTTTGCCTTAAGATTTTCTTTTTAAAACGTGTAAATTAAGAGTCTATAGACAGCAAATTATAGAGGACCGTCGGATAGTGGACTGTCAATCCCTCTCGAAGGCGGAGCGGTGAGGGGTCTTCGGTACCATTGTTCCCCGATCTTCAGTCGATAATCCACTGACATGTCCTTTTTATTTTTTGTCCTTATTTTTTAAGATAACAGTAATTACTTAACGTCTTCTTGCTCAGATCCTTCAGCTCTCGCAGTTGTGAACGTCCTTTTTGCCCCTTTTCGTTGGCTTCAAGGCTCGTGTAGATACTCCTAAGTCATGCTCATCCAGTCTAAGTTTCTCATCCAGTCTAAGTCTCGCATCCAATTATCTGCCCGCACTTCGTGCCGATTGTCGTTCCGAGTTAGGAATACCTCAGTGCGAATATTCAGATATCCGTAGTAAACTGCACTCCGACCCCCAGATACACCCTGGTGCGTGATGCATATTCTGGTATGGTGACCCCATATCTTCTAATATGTGGTCGGGCATCTAGTTCAGGGGTGGGAGATAACTTAAGGACAAAATGTCGGGCTTTTAAACTACATCCTACTCGTTGTTTAATCGTAGGTGCATGAAAACTCTAACCAGTTGAATATTAGGCTCCCATAGGGCTATGCCCTTGGGCCTCGCCTGCTCTAAAAGCTAAGAAAAAAGTAAAGGGCGTCACACATAATCCATATAAATCCATCCATTTCATCCATCTCATCCATTTCATCCCTGGGCACCAGTCCCTGGTCTACTTGGAGATTGCAGGGGAGGCAGAGCTGATGCGAGCCTTCGTGTGTGGGTTCACAATGTCGATGGGTTTCTTTGTCCTGGGAGTGAGCACTCGAGGCGAAGAGGGTTTGGAATCGGGTTGGTCGCCGTGGTTGGCGGTGGGTGAAAACACCGATGCTGTGTATGGGTTGAACTTCTTGAATGTGGGACTCGAGTTGAGCGGCAAGGTCTCTGGGATGTCGGGGCAGAACTCAAGGTCGTCCTCAGCGTCAAACGACTTCGACAAGTAGTACCGCATGCGGGGGTTGTGTAAGGAGTAGTTGGAGAGTGACGAGGAAGTGGAGGATCCAGAACTTCCCGATGCACCGGCCAAGTACTGCAAGTGATGGAAGCTGGGCAGCGTATTGCTCATCTGGCCGTCGGCCATGGAGGGAGAATACTGCTGATATGAGTTGTAACCGTATGGATTGGACATTGAAGGGTGATTAGCATAAACAAGGGCGGATGTATCTGGTAGCGGTAGTCAACTAAATCCGGGGAAGGTCGGAGTTGGCACAAGTATTAGCAACGTTAAAGACGGTGGTAGCAGGTATCAGTGAAAGCTGTGGAAAAGGAGTAATTGTGGTTCTGTGATAGTTCGGTCGTTTCTTTTGGATTGTGCTGGCTCGCACGGGGTCCTGTAGATAATAATGCTCTGATGAAGAAGTTATGCTCGTAGATAAGGATGGGAGTGGTCTGGGTGGGTCAGGTGAGAGTATTGTGGCAAGACCAAGGGCTCAGACGATTGGAGTTAAAATCTGAGGCTTCTTTCACTGCTAATTGTGGTTTTTGGTCCGAGGATCTGGTCCGGTCCTCAGATGATTGAATGATCATGCACTTTATAACATGCCCCATCCATGCCGGAGGAGTGCAGTCAAGCCTTGGTTATCATTTGCTTAAGACAATCGAAGCTATTGGAACAGGATGGAAAAGCACAGAATGTGTCAAGGCAGCATAAAATTCAAAGAGCAGATATGCATAGGTACAAGGAATTGATTATTAGGAACTGGAGTGTGCGATAGGCAAGTAAATATATCATGCTCAAGTTTGCTGTTTGGGGAATATGTTGGGGAGTCGCGAAATTATCATAATCGTGTGAACAACGAAGTCAATACCAACAAATAAAACACGGTAAAAAATCGAAAAGGCAAGAAATTTCAAAATTCAAATTAAGAATACTCTAATAGATAGCCGTAATTTCGTTTCGTAAGTACAGAGACTATACTGCTGGTACTCTCTTTACTCAGCCGTTATGTACGTTGCGAATGCATGCACTTGCAGGTTGTCAGCTCCCAGATAGGCAGGACACTGAAACCAAGCTCAATTTGCACCCATTTGAAGGACTGAAAATTGTAAAAATGAAAACCAAATTCAGACATGTCTTTATCCTTAAAGATAGATTCAATCCAACCGAAGTATAACCTCCCGCCGGCATTTTCCTCCAGGAATTTCACTGTGCTTGTATTACCCAATGGTCTCAAGTGTCTCCTTATCCACGATCCATCTTCGGAGATGGCATGCGGAGCCGTAGCTGTCAATTGTGGAGCGTTCAATGATCCACCTAATGCCCTTGGTTTGGCTCACTTGACTGAGCACATGATACTCAGAGGCTCCAAAACCTACAATTCAGGTGACTTAGGTCTGAAGTTACGAGAGGCAGGAGGCCAATTGGATGCCTACACAACTGGAGACCAGTCGTGCTTTTATTTTGAAGTATCCACATTTGCAAACAATATTTTTGGCAACGGAAAGTCTATGGTTGAATCAGTATTGCCAGCATTTTCGTCTTACCTTACTTGTCCTTTGTTAAGCGAGAAGCATGTCTGCCTGGAGATCAAGGCAGTGGACGATGAGCACAACGGGAATCGAAATGAGCAGGACAAAGTTTTGTTTCACGCATATCGACTTTTAGCTAATTCTGATCACGTCTTCAGTCGCTTTGGAACCGGAAATCACGAATCGCTCTCACTACTCTCGACCAAAAAGTTGAAATATTTGAGCAGAGACTACTTCAACAATAATTTCGTTCCTCAAAACATGTCCTTGGTGCTCAAGGGTCCACAGACAATCTTGCAGCTTAAGAAAATGGTCCTTAGTGATTTCATGTCTATGGGGACGACCCAAAAGAGATCAACAGTGTCTCCGAATCGATGCTCGCTAACTGGCTCAGAGCCAAGTCTGCAAAGTGAGGACGTACCGATTTTTAAACATGACGGCCCCAACACCATCGTGATCAAAGGATCCTCTCCGTCAAAAATCAGGGTATTCTTTCCGGTTTACTTGATGAACCATATGTCAAATTACAATGCTTCTGTGCGAGCACTATGCAATTTGCTCGGAGAAGAAGGGCCAAGGTCATTGAGTTCCCTTTTGAATGCCGAAAGAGGATGGATATCTTCACTTTTTGTTTTTGTTCAAACTCTATACTCAGATATTCAAGTGCTCGTCGTGGACTTGGAGCCCACAAAGGCCGCTTGGTCTCACATCGAGGACATCGTTCTGGAGATCATTTGTTACGCCCGGTCTGATATCGGTGAAAGTAACGATTTAGATCTCAACTTTCTAGTCGCTCACTATTCAGGTATCGACGAATACAATTTTAAATCTCAGCCGGCTAGTGAATCGCTGCTCGATGATGTCTTGGACTATGCTGAGAGAATGAATCGATCTCTCGCTGATGCCATGGACTCCAACTTCATCTCACAGTTAGCAACTTGGAACGATATATCCACTGCATCTCTAAACATTAAAGATATGCTAAATGGATGTTTCTCGGAGTCTATGGTGAAAGTGCTTGTTCTGATCCCCCAGAACATGACTCATGAACAGGTTATTGTCACACAGGTGAACGAAGAAAAGTACTTTGGGTTCGAGTACGGGATTTCAAGATTAGAATTCGAACGATGCCCTCGTTTTGATTTCTCACAGTACAAGTTACCTAGTCCACAAACTGAATTAGTTGAAAAGTTATCAACTACGTTAAAATGTCCAATCACATACCATAAGGTGCGTGGAATACTGTCTCAACAATCGGATCCTTATCTCACTTCTTACGACCAAAGCCACGAGATTTGGACGATTTCATCTTCGAGCCTTGATAATGAAACTCAAGAGGTTATTGTTACTGCCGTCCTCAAGTTTCCCAAAGTCAGTCCAACTGCCACCAATAGTGTCATTTTGGATTTGCTTATAGAGCTTGCTGGCTATGAACTTCGTAGCTGCTTGTACGAATATGAGAAGGTAGGAAGCTTTTGGGGCATTTCCTCTAATATTAACAGAGTGAGCTCTATAATGGTGACTACATGCGGAACACAAGAAGCAGTTGAAAGCATGCTCACTCAAATATTCAGAAGCATTAGAGATACCGCACAGAAATTGCACCAAATTCAGTACAATCAGTTGAAAAAAGCAAGAGTCAGTCTTCGGGAGAGGTACGAAGATCAAGACAATTGCCATAACATCAAAAAAGTACTCTCGGTTGCGTATGTTCTTTTGGAAGAATGCCTCACCACACCAACTGAAAAGATCGAAGCTCTTGAGCTAATCGACGAACAGCATTTGAGACGTTTCACATCATTTCTCCTGACAACGGTGGAGTATACTTCTCTTTTAATTTCAGGAGAACTAGACAAAAGCTGCATGGATAACATTTACATTGTGGGGAAGAATTGTGGATTCGATACGGACATGCAAGATCCTTCCAGTGTTCTAGTCAAGCAAGGGTCATTCCACGTTTACGACACAGAGACGACAGAAGACGATAATCTTTCTGTTGTCATGCACTATACTCAGATTGGAGCTCGGACGGACGCCAGATCGTTTGCTTTGGCTAAACTCTATCTGTACTTGCTCTCCACAAATGCTATGGACGAATTGAGGGTCAAAAGACAGTTGTCATATAGTGTCCACTCGGGAATACGTATGTTTCAGCGTGCGTTTGGCATCTACTTATTGATACCCTCTGCATGGCATGAATGTATTTACCTTATTGACCAGATAGAAGAATTCCTAAACGTGGTTGAGGAGATGGTGGGCTCATGCACGGAGGAGGAGTTCCAGGATACGATTCTCAAACCTTTCATCCAAACAATCGAGCAAGGAGCTCCCGATGATGAATCTGGATCAGGATTGTTTGCTGCTCTCCAGCCTCAAAAAGGTTCTGGACTAAAGCCGTTAACACCACGATTCTGCGAACATTGGAACCATGTCAGCCAAGTTTTGAACAGCACATACAACTTCAAAACCAAAAATTGCGAGGAGGCTTGTCACCCTGATGCAATAAGGGGGATCGAAAAGGAGGAATTTCTTTCATTTGTTCGACAGCACATGAGTCTGGCATCAGCACGAAGGTCAGTGGTGGTAATTTGCAGCCATCCATTCAAGGGCATTAATCATCTACGAAAACGAATCGTTGCCCGTCATCTTTTCCAGAAAATGGAGAAAATTGGTTTGAATATCAAGGAAGAAAATGTTCTAGATACGCTCTTGCAGATTCAGAACGCAGAAGCGTATAGTGAAGCCATAGCGCTACTTAAAAAGTCGTTCTCGAGCCAGAGGATGAAGTTCAAGAGATTACAACTTGAAGTAAAGATCGGAGGCTTTGTCTCATCGTTTGTGGACAGCTTACGCCAATTTTCGTTCAGTAGGGATCACAATAGCTGCCGCAATGTATTCGCCCTACCAAAAGTCAGTTTATCGGACTATCACCAACTTCACCGAGAAGGGTCCGCAGCCTCGTCGGTGCTGTTGTCGGAGAAATTTGCAAAGCTTCTCCAAATTGAAGAGGATCAGAATGAACTCGTTGGCCTATACTGATTTTTTTTTCTTCACTTGATTTTTTGATTTCCTTACCATTGTCATTACTTTCTGCTTGATTGCATACTGCATCAGATCCGATTGAGCGATTGAGTATGGATCAATACAATCTTTCCCCTAATGGCCATGCAATCACCGTGACATTAAGAGAATTGTCAAGAGGGTTGGAATTAAATGTCCTCGAAAAGGCGTTTGGGCCTGATTCGCTTGGCATCATCATTGTCAAAGACCTTCCATTACATTTTCATGACCTTCGAATAGATGTACTCAAGAGTATGTCGATATTGGCGAATCTTCTGAATGCTGAACTTTGCAAGCTCGAGTCTCCAGAGTCAATGTGGCTCACAGGGTGGTCTTGCGGAAAGGAAGTCTTAAAGTCCACCGGTGGGCCAGATACAAACAAGGGCTCATTCTATGTCAACTGTGCCTTCCATAAAGATGCCGCGCTAGAAGGCCCAGAACAGCGTTTGGTGGAGAATTTCCAGAATTTCGAGACGTATACGGCTCCAAACATCTGGCCCCCACAAGATGTGAGAGGTTTGGAGAACTTTCAAGAGAACATGAAGAAGTTATGCAACATGATCATTGACGTTGCAGAGAAAGTTGCCGAAAACTGCGACAAATACATTCAAAAGTTAGATTCGAAGTACCCCTCGGACTTCTTGAAACGGGTTGTTCGGGATTCCACCTGCTCCAAAGCCCGTTTGCTACATTACTTTCCGATGAGTGAAGGAGGAAACTCTGATGATTGGTGTGGCGAGCATCTAGACCATTCTTGTATCACTGGACTTACATCAGCGTTATTTCTAGACGAATCAAGAAGTTTGACCTATGCCTTGAACGAGTCTCCTGATCCAAGTGCCGGGTTGTACATCAGGAACAGGAATAACAAGGTCCACAAGGTCAATATACCTTCGGACTGTCTAGCATTTCAGACTGGATCGGCACTTCAAGAAATATCAGGAAACAAATTCAAAGCTGTTCCTCATTACGTCCAGGGCCCATCAATTCCATATATTGCTCGAAACACACTCGCAGTTTTCTGTCAGCCAGACTTGGACGAGCCAGTCAACAATCTAGAAAACTTTGCGCAATTCGCTCAACGAATCATCAAGTCTAACCATTGAGAAATTGCAAATATTTAAATTTTACTCTCCCTTGTTAATTCTGCGAATCACCACAATAATTGTAATGGGCATGTCCTCCATCGTACTGTTTTGGCACACTGAGAGTGCACATATTAGATGGCCGTTTAGAATAGATTCACTAGAAACATTAATGGCATGTCCAATACCTTTGCTCCGGTAATCAATGATCCTCGTACAAGTGGCCGGGTAGTGGATGCCCCTACAGACGATCAGGATGTCCGCATGGAACTCCGCAAGTTGGGTGAACCCATAACTCTCTTTGGTGAACGAGAACTTCAGAGAAGAGAGAGGCTTCTACGACTCCGAAGTGAACAGAAACACACCAATATCAGCATTGCAGACATCGAGCAGAGCGATGACAGTCAGATGGAATACACAAGCGAAGAGGAGGAAGAAGAATTTTATACACCAGGGCTGGACGAGTTGTTGTCATCTCGAAAGTACATTCTTGAGACATCAGTGGAGATGGCTGCACGAAGATTGAAAGCACAAAAACAAGAAGCCGCTAGCTACGACATGCTGCGTACATTGAAGCATAGGCGACACATCAACAAAGAGCTTGCGGAGTACGAGTTGAATGGGACATACACCCTACAAGGTAACACCCGCACATTGAGCGGAGTGAGGATCAACAAGAATGACAGTAAGGTAGCATGTGGGTCGTGGGATGGTAACTTCTTTATCATGGAGCGTGAGAGTACTGGTGATTTCAAGCAAACATCTCGACTGACACCAGGCAGCCATGCTGAAAAGGTTACCTTGGCATGGAGCTCAACAGATGATGACGTTCTAGTAACAGGAGGAGCCGAGGGAGCTCTCAACTTGTGGAAGGTCACTGATGATCCCAAATTGAAAGCTGCGACCTCCGTGAAACAGGCCCATTCAGGGCGTGTTGCGAAGACCGAATTCCACCCAAGTGGAAAGTACATAGCCACCACTTCTTTCGATCAGACGTGGAAGTTTTGGGACCTTAGTCGGATGCAAGACAGCCTTGTGGAGCAAGAAGGTCATGACAAGGAAGTTTACGCTGCTGGCTTTCATCCCGATGGGAGTCTATTAGCCACAGGTGGATTAGATGCCATAGGTAGAATATGGGATCTTCGAAGTGGACGCTCTATCGCCGTGCTCCAGGGCCACATCAAAGGTATCTACAGCATGGACTGGTCACCCAACGGTCATCACCTTGCCAGTGGTAGTGGGGACTGTTCGGTGAAAATCTGGGATATGCGAAAGGTGGAGACAGAGTTATTCTCCATTCCAGCGCACACAAAGTTGGTGAGCGATGTGAGATTTCTCCAGCGAACCGCAAACAGTCCCCTAGCTGTTGAACAGACAGACGAGAATGGCAATGCACCAAGAGTGCTCGATGCCTCAGGCAGTTTCCTCGCTACGTCCTCCTACGACGGAACGGTAAAGTTCTGGTCGGCAGACAACTGGGTACCTGTAAAGACACTACGCGGACATACAGACAAGGTGATGAACTGTGATATCAGTAGAGACGGGCTGTATGTTGTTAGTTGTGGTTGGGATCGAGTGTTGCGAGTGTGGAGTAAATTTACGTAGGGAAGATGCATCATGACACTGAATACTTGTTAAGTAGTACTTTAATTCATATTTAAGTAATGAGAGGCACTTTCCATCATTCTCCTGATTCCAATGTTTTCTTCAGCGTTGGGCCCGTAATGTGAACTGTAATTTGTTCGGAGAGGACAAACATGCAGTACTTTGAAATGCAGAGGCATGCAGTACTTGCGTACAGGCCCACGCAACTCTGACAAAGGCGGAAGGATTTAGCTAACCCGTGCGTTCCCGACTATTCCCGAGACTCCAGTGACGTGGATCTCTATCATTGGATAAGTCACTGCGAGATGCCGCCTTGTCACTCGGCATTCCGTAAATGCATACCGAGAGCTGCGCTGTAATATCACAAACCAAGTACTGCAGAAGTTCGTACTGCATTATGCGATCTCACTTCAACAGGAAATACTATTTGAAGGCATAGAATTCCCGCATCCTAAAAGGATAGAGAGAAAAATGGCTAAGCACGAACGGACCGAAACGCGTGGATATGATAGACGTTACGTTTATTTGTTTGTACTAGTTAATTTTTTCATCATTGCGTTGCTAGTATATGCGGTTGCAAACACCACAGAATAGAGTGACGATGTTATTACCAACACGGTCGCTATGGTGACGCAGTCTGACGTGTCAACATTGGGGAAGAGAGCATGGTGGTCATGGATAGATGACAACCGGCTGACAGGCTTAATAATGACGACGTACGCAGCGTGGGTTGGCGCTGCGGTCTTGTCCTGCACTACGGTTGGCGGCTGGTTATGCGTTTGTGCGGTGATTGCCAACATGATGTACGGTTTAGCGGTTGCAATAGCAGCTGGTCAGCGGTCTAACTGCGCCCGGTATAATTATGGGCAAAACCAGATACAGTACTGTGTGTGTGATGACTTGTCAATTGAGCCGTACGGTAATATATCTGTGGTTGTTGCTACTAGACCTGTCTTCACGACGTTAGACTTTATTGCTGGGAACTATATTAATGGAACCAACTCAGCCAATTTAGTCCATCCTGATCAAATAGAATCCTTGTTGAACGGTATGGGTAGTACCAGATATAAGCGAGACAACGTTAGAGGCGCTGCTGGAACAGATCTAATAAACTACAAAGCGGCTGGTTATATAACAATCGAAGTACCACCGAAAAACATGACTGTTAAGAGGGACGGGGTACAGAGCGTCATTACACCGCTTGTGCAGTTTAATCTGAGCATGCATCAGGAGTACCGGGTATGACGTGGGAGGATCTAGTGTTGCTAGTACACGGTGAGCTGAATCCTGGTTTAAAACGACGTGACCCGTTCGAAGTATCATGGTTATCGTACTCATACACTGATGAAGATGGTGACATGGCAAACAACTGGGTAAACGCTTGGAACGACGATGGCGCAGATGCATGGAATGGAATTAACTCTGGTTCAGAAGGCTTTATAAATCAACACGACACGTGGAAATACTGTATGGCTTTACAGTCATCACAGGCAGACGGAGATGTATACGGGCGGATAGGGTTGGATAACGTATGCAAGGGTGAAATGTATTTCAATACGTACGGAGGCATAGACGGCGAGTGTATAGACGACAAAGATGGAGCAGATAAAGATGACAACGGTAATTAACTGTTAATGCGACAGTGGTGGGTGAAACACGAAAAGCCACATTCTGAAAAGGATAGAGAGAGAAAGTTAAGGAGAACGTGGGATTCTTAGTATTGGACATAGACTCAGTAAACCTTACCTGAGAAATTTCGAGCATGATCTAAAAAAAGAACTGGAATAAGCATCGACGACCAAAACGCTATCAAGAAATAAAAGTGGAATTATCCATTCCAGCTTTTTTGTAAAATCCTACATCAGAAATGACTGAACCAAGTTGGTACATCACGGAAAACTCACGTGACGACCATTAAAATTCAACACTGTATGATAATTAGCTCGCGCATATTCATTATAGTTTCAACTTACCACTTCCAGCTATCATGGATTTATTCAGCATCCTCGACGGCACACCTGAACCGCCCATTGTAGATCTCCACTTGGACAGTATTAATGACTCCGGAGACTATAACTTGACCACCCCCATGTTTGAGTTCCAGAAGGAACTCACCGACCAGATTGTTTCGTTGCACTATTCGGACATTTTGAAGTACTGTGAAACCAACGACACCACCGAACTTATAATAAAATCATTGGAAATTTGCATAGATAATTGCATGCTTGTTGCTACTCATCCCTACTTGCTTATCCAGCATTACATGCCAAAGAATTTGTCTCTCCGAGATATCCCCGCCAAGCTAGCAGAGACAAGCGGAAAGTTCAATGTTCTCAAGGACTTGATCAATGTGATCCTTCTGAACAAAGTTCTGAATGCTCCCAAGAACATTGGAATAGTCATGAAAAATGATACAAAAGTATTCGATTTGACTGAGGCGCTTCTACCCGGATGCATTAGTCCCAAGACCATTCAGAGATATGTTGGAAACAACATTAAGAAGGAAACAGGCAGGAGCAGCAAAGTAAAGGATTCTAGAGCTGCAACGATTCACATGATTCCTCATGACGGTGTGTTGAATAAGAACGAGCAGGAGTTGAAGAACGTCAAGTTCGATTTGCTTATTGCTATGGATGGATACGTTGACACACGCTCGGACTTCTTCCTTAACTTGCGAAAGCAAAACAGGAGAGGCGATGCCGCTGTCTTGATCCGCTTGGTCCCAATCAATACCATTGAACATTGCTTGCTCCATCACGAGGGACTGAAGCATGAGTCTACCTACTTGTACAAGTTGATATCATCCATCGTTTGTTTGAGAGACAGAATTGGTAATTTGCCTCCAGATCTCATTCCCATTTACAACCAAAACTTGACATACTTGTCCCACACATTCTTTGACCATGTATTTCGCCGGGATCTTAGGTCTTTTCCTTCGTGGCCTTTGCCGGAGCTCATAAACATTCCCAAGTTCTCGGCAACTGATGTGGAACGGTCTTTGTTAACGGAAGTCGTCTACCATTATACCCCTTACGACTCCAATGAGAGTAATGCCGAGGTTCCCAGTAAGAAAAAGTCCTATTACGAGTCGAGACGTTTGCAGCTGGACTACGTTACGAATCCTCTTAAGAACGACTACAATACCTTGAGCGGAATTCAGAGCCATCACGGCATTTCGGAGAAGCCGGTAAAAGATCCGACCATTTTGACCCATAAGCTCATACTTGAGCTAAATACCACCTACTTGTCCTTATCCTTGGTGGAGGAAGAATGCAAGTCGTATATTGAATTCAACAAAGAAGGCAGACAGAAGATGTTTGGAAGACGTGTCGACGAAATGAAACAATCGTTGACGAAAATTTTGGATGACGTGGACCACGCCCAGCATCGGATCGACGTTGCAGAAAAAAAGACTATCAAAAGAAGTCTGGAGATCGATGAGTTGAAAATCAAATTGCAAGAGAGCAAAGAAAAGTTGATGAACTTCTCACAGTCACGACATATAGATGCGTCTGCCTTGAAGGGTAAGTTCGTGGCCAATCAGATCAAGATTTGGGAGTTGCAAAAAGAGGTCAAAGACGTGGTTGAAAAGCTCCATTCCAAAGGCGAAGAGAGAAGTTACACTAGCAGCGAAGTTGGTAAGTGTAATGAGTCCATAGTGACCTCCAAAGATCAGGCTTTGCAGATCAACCAAGAGGTGGATAGTCTCAAACGAAAGATCGAGGAATCTACCACTCTCAACGAGGAAGAAGAAGAAAAGTTCAAGAGGCAGAGAACGGCATTGAAAGAGACAATCGAGAGTGTTTCCAAGGAGAACGTCATTTTGAAGGCCAAGTTAATGAAGTCGTTGAAGTTCTTGAAGGATACTTCTCATCTTAAGAAGAGGAAGGGCAGAGACTTGACGCCCAGCACCCGTTGATGTATTATAAGTAGTATATAGGAATTTCGGATTGGTGGGCATCGACAATTAGGCAGTTGTTAATAGGGCTCTCCTTTCTTCCTAAGTACTGGATCACATCCTGGGCTAGAAATCCTCCCACGATGGCAGCCACAGGTGCAAATTCAGCAAATGCTTGATTAGAGAAGAAATGCAAGTATTGATCGGTTATCACGGATTCCGGGAGGCCAAGCACAGAGCACACCTTCAACAGTGCAGCCTTGAGCTTTTCACTGTCGACCACACCTTCTGCATGGGAAGGTCTTTCTAACTCAAAGAGCGAAAGCGTCAAGGGCAACGCAGCAGACAACCTCTTGAGCTGGCGCTTATTCAATTGGGATGGGAGGCGCGAGGAGGCGAACATCTCACTTATAGGCACAAAAGTATCGACGATGGTGACGATTTCTTCTTTCTCAGCCTCCTTTACTTCGACTTTTGAGATTGTCTTCACCTCATTAATCTTAGTGCCGGCAGTACGAGGTTGGTTGCCCATTTCACTTTTAACTCGAGACTCATGTTTAATCAAGTCGGTGAAAATGTACCCAAACATACCGTGTAACCCGGCAACATACAATGGAATACCCTGTGCTCTCGTAAGTGAGTTGACACTGAGAATTTCTGCCTTGGAAAGCTCGGTGGCTACCACCAAATCAAATTTTTTGAAATAGTCCTCCGACATGTCATCAAGCTTACCTGTATTAATCAGGAGATTCACTCTGGGGTTGAGTTCTTTGATTGCTGGAAGAACAAGTGGAAGCTTTGGCTTTCCAACAATGGAGTCATCATTGGGTAGAAAGAATTGTGCAGCGAAGTCCTCTTCTTTCACAACACTAGGGTCCAAGATTTCTATACTGTTGAGACCACCAAGCACCAAGTTCTTGATGATTTCGGAGCCAACGCCCGCTAGGTTGATGATAAGAAGTTTGGCTGAACGAAGTCTGAGCTGAGTGTCAGCACCCCATAAACGAATTTGTCGATCGTAGAGAGCAATTTCGTCTTAATGTTAGTATGTGTGATTCAACTTGACGAACCAGCCTTGGACATACCTGGAGTTAATTCTTCAGTCATTGATAATTAAAGATAGTAGTGGGAAATGAGAGTTGCAATTGAAGTGCTTCAGTGCACACCATAGTGTGGAATTTTGACCGACATCACGTGATTTAACTTAGTGACATATCCGTTTAATTCACTCATATCTGATGTAGGATCTTGTAGTCTCGTAGATGTATTCTTATTGGTGAATAAGCTATATATCTTTCTCTCTGTCTATCAGGAAGAGGGAATATTATGTCTTTATATAACATTTAGGGTGATTAGTCACTGATGTACCAACGGAAATGTGTTACTCAATCAAGTAGCGATGCGTATCAATACGGAATCATTTCCTTATCAGATTCCGTGTCAGATTCGGCCGAGTTAGAGTTAGGTCGGGTTCGGCCGAGATAGAACTATTCCACATGAATCCGAGATCACAATATCTAGGATTCGGCCGAACTGCAACTAGTCTTCTCACATCTAAACACATAGTTACATTCGCATTGATTCACGGTATTCTTACAGCATATTATTGTTTCCGCCGAGCGGAGAAAATGTAACTTTTTAGGAAATATTGAAGCAATGCCAGATAATTCACAATGATGCGGTAAGAGAAACTTTATCTTAGTTAGATCCAGACACAACCAACTTCTGCAAGTGGGACATGAACACCTGCAACGACACATCATCGGTCAACACCACTGCTCCTCGAGAAACGTCTTGCGAGTTGTACGACGTACTTGGGTTCAACTTGGAGTACAAGAATCTTGCTTGCGATCCTCCTTCTTCAGTGTCGATGAATCTTGGCAATGGGAAACGATCAACCAACAACTCTCTGGCCTCTAGCTTAGGCTCCTCTAATAATCTTCTGAAATCCACATAATCTTCCTGGTCCTGATAGCCGGCTTTACGCCATTGTGCGATCGTTCTGCCATGGAAAATCAAAATGTGGAAGAAAGTATCCAAGAGTAAAATGCGGTCATCCTTGATGGAGACAGAATCTAACAACACCGCCTCAGGCTCTTCTAGATCCATGCCGAACGAGGTCAATGTAGGTTGAATCATGATCAAGGAGTTGTTTGTGTCTTCTGTCATCAAAATATGTCTGTAGAAGGCAGTTTCATCCGGTGAGTTGTTGAAGACTTGCAAGAACTGCGATCTTCTCAAGTAGTAGATGAACTGAGGATACAAAGCAAACTGTGGATGTAATCTGAATGACTCCTCGACGTCTTTTCTATAGTCAGCGAACTTCTGGCACAATTTGATCAACATGCGGTCGATCCATCTCAAGACATCAGCACCATCGTCTTGATCAGACTTGAAGAGAGTAACTCTGGCCATCAAGACGGCAGCTGCCTCTTGATCAAACGATTGCGCCAAGACTTGTTCATCTCCAGTCAAGATATTAGACACGGTAGTAACTCTCATTCTATAAGTTCCAGAAGAGTGCTGGTAGTGTGTGACAAATTGGATATACGATTGGGCGTTAGGCGGCAACGGAGCAACATTGGCAACATCGAAAAAGACGGCGTAGGTGTGCTGTGGCGAAATTGCACACATCTTGTACTGGTTGGAGCCACCAATACCAACCTCGTTTTCAGAAACGTTGTTACCCTTGATGTTCAAGGAAGACGCATGGCCAATCAAGCCACTGACCTTCAACTCTCTAGAGGTCTTGATGTCAAGAGTGGCATTGAAGCCCATTTGGAGGAAGTCATGATGGTCCTTGACGAACAACTTTAAGAAAGACTGTTTGAAAATAGAAGTGGTGAAGGCATCGGTCAACAACAACACACCACCAGTCTTGCTACACAACTGCTTCATCTCCAAAAAGCCCACTTGGTCTAAGCAACCACCAAACAAGTCGATGGCGTGGGAGTTTTTCACAGCCTTAGCTGCAATGGCATCATAGAACTTGACTGCCTTCTTGTAGTGCTTGGCATTGTCCTTGTCTATGTCCGAGTGCGATCTGATAGGCTCTCTCAACTTGTTTCCAACGATCATACCTGGATTTAAGGTACACAAGCCAGCTGAGAACAAGAAGATTCTGGCACCGAAGCCCGAGTAGGTGTTGCCAAGTAAACTGGTAGCCACGTTGATGGCAGAACCAGTACAACGCAAGGGTCTATCACCATGGGCCACAGGCCAAGGGTCGGCAGTCAAGTTCTCCAAGGTGGCGGTCAAGTGGTCCTCCACCAATTCAAGAGGCAAGAAGAAACGCTGCAACGAGTTTGGCATGGCTCTCTGAGCTGGCAGTGCAACCACAGGCTTACTCAACATGTCCGCCACCTGCTTGTCTGTGTACTCCTTGTCACCTCTGAAAATGTACGATCTGTTTACGCCTTCGGTGTCCAAGTCATACACTTGAACCATAGTTCCGTAGGTGATTAAACCCACCAAGGCATTTGAAGGCAAGTATGACAAGGAGATGATCAAGGTTTCTTTCATGGCGTTCAAATTGTCTTCATCCTGACACAAATCAACCACGAAAAAGAAGATGGGCGGTTGTTGCACCGGTTTTGCTGTGATGTACTCAATAGTGGAAGCGTCGGGCCTCAACTCCACAGGCAAGTTGTCCTGGGTCATTCCCTGGTAGTGTGGGGGCAATTGGCTTCGGTTTCCACACAACGGACATATCCAGAACCCGGTAGGGTCAATGGAGCAGTATGGGTTAAGAATGCTTCGACACTGAGGATTCTGACAGAAACATGGGTCGTATGCCGCCACAGGCAAGTCCTCGCCACGGAATTTGAGCGGGGTGTAGAAAACACCGGTGGGAACGACTATTTTGGCCGCCTCCGCTTTAGTAGAAGGAAAGGAGTTCCAGGCGAAACGGACGCCGTTGATGTCCTCGGCTTCCTCGAAATCCATGGAGTAAAAGGAATGAAGGCGCTAATTAAAGGAGGCAAAAGACAGACTGGGGATGCAAATCTAGAATTAGCGTCGCGACAGCACCGATTGGGCGGATGTAGATTGGCGCCGGGAGAGGTCAGTGGTGTGTGGGTTGATCTTGGAAAAACTCGTCGTTCTAGAGGACAACACATTGTCGTGCGCGGACCGGGACATAGACTCGAGGATAGATGTTACGGGACTACAAAGGGCTGGAAGGAGGGAAGAGGAAAGAATTGGTGATCCGAGCCGGAGGAGAATTTCTCTTATTTTTTTTTTTTTTGGAGTAATGTTCGTGTTTGAGTAGTTCGGTTCGGGAACGTGATTCTCAGTGAGATACGAGGAAATCAGTGATGAATAGGAATCGTGGTATGATGGTAGCTAAATAGAAGAATGTCAAAACTAAAGACTTAGATTCATTTCGTACATACGTATAGACAAGTATGCCTGTAGGTGTTCTGTTTTTTAAATTTTTTTTTTTGGCTACCTCACCTTATTCCTATCTCCTGCCATGTAATCTCACTCTCATTGCTCATTGCTCACTGTTCACTCTTTTCTTCCCCAGTCCATCGGATCTACATGGCCAATTGGTCCACCACCCCAAATGTTCCGGACCGCATTGCCTCGCTTCTTGCTAGGTAGAGCCTACGCAACCAAGATCAACAACTTTTTCGAGTTATTTCCCAAGTCATTTCCGGCCGGAGGTCCTCCAGCAGACCTGTTTGCCATCAACTTGCGCCAACTAAGAAGGGAGTACCGAAATCTCCAGAGTGAGCACCATCCCGATGTGATCATGGGATCCGCTGCGCTTGCTGCTAGCTCAGGTTCTCAGACCGACAAGACCTCGGCCCTCATCAATAGGGCTTACTCCACAATTCGAAATCCATTCACGAGAGCGGCCTACGTGGTGCAGCTCCACCATCCGGACCACCTCGATATCACCCAGGACGACGTGTCAAGGGAGTTGATATCAAAGTTCCAGTCCGAGTCCCCAGAATACTCTGCCGACTATAAGATGTTACTAATGACGGTGCTAGAAGCACACGAGTCGTTGGAGTTGGCAAGCTCAGAGGCAGACTTAGAGTCATTGCTGACCGAGAACGATGCACGCATCGAAGAGACAGAGGCAAGCATCGAGACATTACTTAGCAAGAAGCCCATTGTGTGGGAAGATGTGATTATCGATGCTATTCGCATGAAGTACTGGGTGAACATCGCCAACGGCATCAAGGAGTGGGAGCCTGGAAAGCCCGTCCACTTGACCCACTGACACTATATTACAGCTGAAGTATTTAGGCGTCACGGATGACAATAAAATGGAAAATTGGAGCTTCCGCAGTCGGGGATAGGCGAAAGGGAAGCACAAAGAATTTGGCTTTTGACCGGCGACCTTCTTGAGCTTCGCTAGGAGAAGCAGCCGCCAGCTTCAGGCACAGTAGCGGTAATAACAGCGGGAGCAATAGCATCATCATTGTAGTTCAACGAGTACTAGAGTTGTACGTCAGTGGTAAATACTTGACGACATCAACCTCAAAAATATAAACGCCACTAGTTATCCTCGCTGGCCATCGTCTTGTCGTCATCCATGTCCACCTCGTTTTCGGTCCTTTCCGAAACGGCCAATTCTATATCGCTTGTCACGTCGTTGGGGATAGAGAGCTCGCACTCTTCAAATTCCTTCTTCTCTTCTTCGCTCTGTGGATATTGTCGCAACCACTTCATCCGCGGCCCGCTGGCACTTGAGTCGTGAATGCGGAAGCCAAACAACCGCAACCCAAAGTTATCTTGGTTCACTTTGTTGATGCGAATCTTGCACTGGTTTTCAATCTCAGGGAACATCTTGACCAACAACCCTGGGAACGTCGTACCAAAGAAGGCACCGTCAATATTTAGATACCGTGAGCTCAGCGGGAGATAGATGTCGTTGCAGCATGGACAATACAATCGCACAGTCTCCTGGCCTGGGATATCGGTGGCGCCCACTGGAATGAGATGCATCCCATCGCAGTAGTAGCGGGGACATATTCCAAACTCCGAGCGCTCGAACTTGCTGGCCATCGCCGTCAATCCTGCCTTGGAGATGATGTATCTCGCGTGTATAAGCCCATACAAAAGCTCAGCCGAATGTGATAGTAATGCCTTGTTAGGCAAGTCGTTCCTCTTTCCCGAGGTACCATTGGGTCCGTTGGTGGCCAGGCTGTTGCCTCCACTGCCGCTGTTGTCTTCGGCCGTCTCCACCTGGTAATCCAAGATGGTGTATAGAGCCTCCCTGTAGTAGGGCACTTGCAGAGATAATCCCGTCAAGTTGAAGTCATCCTCTATGAATTCCTGGGCAACAGGCACAAAATAATCGTGTCCAAATGCCTCGCAAAACTGCTGGATCCAAGGAATGTAGTCGTCCTCTGGGTCGCTAGACATGGCGTTGTTGTATTGATATCCTTAGATGGGGGAAAAAATGAGTGTCACTTGGAAAAACCCGTGCACCGTGAAGTTCATGGAGAGAATAGGGTGTCGGAAAACAAGGGTATGATGGGTTCGGAAAGGATAATAGTGCCAGAAAATGTGAATGGCATCACATGCTATTAAATTATCGACTAATAAGTCATATTTTCCTATTTAGTGTTTGCTCCATCAATTCAATCTCCTTCGCTAGTGCACGTGACCAATTTCTCCAACCTATTCGCAACCGGCTAGTTTCATCTGGAACAGGCTAGCTTCGAGAGGAATTCGCACGTCATGTTCGAACTACAGCCTTCAACATTGTTGGTGGCCATTTTCTTGGTTCTTGTGACAAAGCACGTCGTACACTTGATTGGCAAGACAAACATTCAAACTCAAGCATGGAACGTTTACACCCAGGTGGCCTCGAGAGCCGGACACCCTAAGTTTGCAGAGTTATCAGCAAAAAGAAAAGAATTGCTTGAGCTCAACAAAGAGAGAAGATCCATAAGTGCTCAGGATCAGTATGCTAGATGGACAAAGTTGAACCGTCAGTTTGACACTCTTTCTGCCGAGGTCAAGGGGTTGGGTGACCAAATGTCTGTGGAGAAGGCTGTATTCATTAAGTATCTCAATTATGCAATCACTGCGGTCACCACGGCTCCCATCTGGTTTTCTCGCTACTGGTACCGCAAAAATGTGTTGTTCTACTTCCCTCCAGGCGTCCTTCCCTCTAAAGTGGAGTGGTTTTTGGCGCTTCCTTTCATGACGACGGGTGCCGTTGGCTTGACCATTTGGATGTTCGCCGTCAACTCTGTCTTGTCATCCGTGGAATCGCTTGTCAAGTTCCTGTTGCTGCCACGTGTTGAAAAGCCTAATAGACCACCCACAAAAGTCTCTGAGGTTATCGAGGTGAAAGAGACCTTGGAGGCACCTGTGGATGTGGACTAGTGCATGCTTCAGACGATCTCCAATAGCTCTTTGAACCTCAGCAGCATCACCAACCTGAGCTCTGCATTGCTCGCGTTGAATAAATATTGTCCCTTTTGGCCTTTTTTTATGCTTTCTTGTGTTGTGTTGAATGTTCTGTTGACAAGGTCAGTGGTCAAGTGTGATGCATTTAAACTTGCCAAATCTTCTTTGCTCATTGCCAAATAATACCACGAATCAATGCATTTCGTCCAAATTTTCATTTGCGTCGAGTAAGTGTACACATTGTTTGACTTCTCTAGAACAACGTACGGCATTCCAGTATTTTCGTCCAATTCAATAGCCTTCACATTCTCAACGAGAACATCAGGGACCGGCGCGGCCCTCCTTTCTTTGTCCGTAGTGCCAGACTTCGGAATCTCGAAGGTGGTCTCACAGTTGAGAACAGGTGCAATAGACACACCTTTCAACACTGGTATAAGACGCCTGGACCCATGCCCAAGAAATTTATAACAGTAAATGAGACCCAGGCTTATGAGTAGAAGGATATGGTTGCCCTTTTGTTTGCAGACGACCACATTGTTTCCTAGTTCAATTCCCGGAAGGAAATAGTTCCCCGACTCGGCGTGAATAATCTGGACAGTGCCATCGAAGGATATCAAGAAGTAATAAACCAACTTCTTTTCGAGAATAACAGGGAAAACTTGCTGAATCTTGTAGGGAAAATACAAAATGTAGCTTTTCGTGGCGTCGGCCTCCGAATTTGTTACGATCACTTGAGTTGGATCTTGAAAATCTAGTCTCTGAGAGAAGTCTGTGCTGAGCATGTCTTCATCGTCTGGCCAGCTTGGACCGTTTCTCACCTCCACTATCGACGTAACCATTTCTGGGGGAGAAGACTGTGGATCCTCAATAGTTGACGACTTCACGTGTTCGATAGAATTGACAACAACCTGGAATACCAAATTCTCATCGATCGACTCAAGCGCAGCTGCGTTAAGCATATCACTATTGCTGAGTGGAGTTACTTCTTTGTTCTGAAGTAGTCTGGACAATTCGTAATTCATGACATTTCGATTGCTGAATAGCATTTCTGGAAGTGACGACACCATTTTGAATGGAGTCGGATACTTCTGGATCATTAGTAGCCTCCTGTACTTCCGGAGACGTTTCCGATGACTTGTTGTGGAATGCGGTTGTAATTGCGTGAAGGTGGGATCGTCAAGCCCCATATCTTCATTGTCATTATCCTGATCATCTTCCTTCTGTCCAATCGTCAGGCCGGCTCGATGTGCACGCAGCCGAAGCCCATGGACACTTGTTTGAAGTCCTAATCTTGGGAGGTAATACGACGTCTGCGAGACTTTGGAGCTGATGTCGAAAGATTTGCTGACCCGTGCAACAGGCGTAGGGGTGGATTTATCTCTGTATGTTGAAACAAGAATGGGGGTTACTCTCTTCTTTCCGTCCTTGGTTATTTTCACGCTTTGTGTGAGCTTGTTGACTTGTTTTGGAGTCAAGTTATTGATCGCCGGAGCAGGCATCGATGGCTGTGGTGTAACAGATCGAGGAGCGCTTACCAGAGCTGGAATTTGCTCTGCATGTTCTATTTTATCTTCAGCAGGCTTGTTGACGGCATTTTTTGAGGCCATGCTCTCCAACTTAAGTTGGTCGATGCTCTCTGCGAAGATGGCAGAGTCTTTGTCACCACCGTATCTGAGCAATTGGATGTCATTCACGTCTTCGCTCACCACTTCTCCTAGTTCGTTTTCATCAAATATCACACATGTAATAGTACCGTCTAATGAGCTTACAAAAAGAGCCTCGCCGCTGGGTGTCCAGCATATGTCAGTTATTGAGCTCTCGACAATATCTTCAGCGACAACCAATGGTTTGGTCGCCGAAGTGCTCCAAACAGCCAACGTTCTATCCTGACCACCTGATGCCAAAATAGTGGTAAACTCTTGAGAAGAGGATTCAGACCGGAATAACCTTGGGGAGAAAGAACAAACCTCACATGGTGCCTCATGCCCAATAAGCGAGATGTCGTGGGCCCAGTCGCCTCTGTTTATAATAAGTACCGACGTTACAGGGCCGTTGGTGGCATTTGGAACGGCAATATGCTGTCCATCTGGCGACCACGACATGCGCCGGAAATACGACGTTAACGGCGACTTCTTGAATGGCTCCATGATGATCTGTTCCATCTGGAACTCGTAGCCACCAGACGAGTCGTTTGCCTTGTGGTAGTATCGAAAGATTCGGACGCTTCTGTCATCGGATGCCGTGGCGAAAAACTTATTGGCGGGATCAAAAACGATACCCTTGACCATGGACTGGTGGACATCGTACCGTTTGATTCTCTCGAAAGTCACTCCACTCCAGATGATTATGGAGCGATCCAACCCCACCGTTATAAGGAGCGAGCCATCTGGCGACCAGCATATATCTTGGACATCATTGTCGTGAGCGACCAATCTCTTTCTGACAGTCCAGTGCTCTAGATCAGCTTCGGCCTCTCCAAACTGCTTTGGCCTGGGCTGGTCATCGTCCTTTTCCCAAATGAGTACAATCTTGTCGTCGGAACCGGAAGCCAAAAACCGTCCATCTGGAGAGAACTTCACGCATGTCACCACCCCATTGTGTCGGCTCATAGATGCTAACGGTCGCTGTAACGAATTGGAAGACGGATTCTCCATTCGTAGCGAAAAGTTCCCAGCTTCAGGCGGTAGATCTGAAGGCTCGGTGATTTTGTAATGCAATATTGACTGCAAGTCCCATATCTTCACTTTTCCGTCAAGTCCTCCAGACGCCAATTTGGTGCCTTGACTATTGATGCTGAGAGCGTAGCACTCGATTGACTTGTGCTCGGCTGAAAGTTAGTATGCCTAAGGAACTTGGTCTGATTATTGAAAGGAGACATACCTCTGTGGCCCAACCACGGTAGTTTCAATATACGCATGTGTTGGTATAGAATTGGCAATGAATATGAATCTCGCGAGCATGAGCTTCTATAGTCTCTATTCATGCACACCGGGATCCACGAAGATCGCCGAGGAATGTTATAATCTTTTTTTTTCTAACATAATAACCCATAATAACCTTAGTGAGTGTTCAGACAATGGAACTCTCTGCTAGCTCTACTTGGTATTGTAATAATGCCTCAAAATCCAAGACCTAAGGTGGAGCTCCTTTCGAAGGTCCATTTTCTATGCTGACTTCAGAATGGAAATGCTTTAATAATTACAACAGAGCTATGAATCTATAAATATTCTAATAACTTAAAGACCAAATTCAAGTCTAACTGCTTTGCCGAACTTTTCCAAACCCTTGACCAACTCGTCCAAAGGAACAGCAGCATAGGTACCTCTGAAGAAGATACTGTGAGCATGTTCTGGACTCTCTGTGGTCTCTGGAGTGATTTGGGGTGGGTTGGTGATACCCTCGGTCTTGAACCACGAGCCTGGAATCATCAACGTGCCAATCTCCAATGCTCTCTCATACACGGCAGTCTCAACCTTCAATGGATCTTCACCAAACTCCTTGAACTTGGGATGCTTAGAGGCATCAAGGTGCACAACGAAAAACATACCGGCCACTGGAGGCGAAATTGTAACCACTTCCTTGGGGAAGTACTTGTGCAAGCCGTCGATGGCCACATCTCTTTTGTGGGTGTACTCAGATCTCAAACCGATCAACCAGTCGATGTATCCGGACTGACCCCAGGCCTGGAACATGCCGTTCAAAATAGTCTGAGCGAATCCAGAAGGACATTGGATCGACACCTCGTGCAATCTCACAAATCTCTCCAAAATCTGGGCCAGGCCCACGATCCAGCCATATCTCGATCCTGGAGCAATGGTCTTCGACACGGAGTCCAATCTGATGACTCTTCCGTCGACATCGAGGGAAAGATATGATGGAACAAGGGCCTTGATGAACTCCTCGTGATCGTGGACGTGCTTGCTGGATCTCTCCTCCAAGTCCGTTGTGTATGGCTCCATCTGCAAGAAGTAGTAAGGTTCATCTTCAACGATGATGAAGTCATGCTTCTGTGCCAATTTATAGATGGCTCTTCTCCTCTCTGCACTGATACAGGTGCCTGTGGGGTTCTGGCCGGTACAAGTGGTGTAGAAAAGCTTTGGTTTTGGACCGACCCAGTTGTCCAAGAGCTTCTCCATGTCCTCGGGAATCACACCCTCGGTATCCATAGGAACAGGAACAGTGATGACACCCTGTGCATGGGCGGTTTCCAAAGCAGAAGAGAAGGCATACTCCTCGGCCAAAATGGCATCTCCTCTGGTGACAAAAGTTCTCAAGGCAGCATCCCAAGCCTGAGTGTTACCCACAGACGAAATGAGTCCCCAGTCCTCGTAGGGCACCTTGTGAATGAGGTCGGTGTGCTCTTTGAGAAAGTCCAAAAGCTCTGGTTGTCCCTCGCTGTAGCCGTATTGCAAGACTCTCGACAACTCAATCTGGTTTGGCAGGTTTTTGGCTTTGTTCTTGTAGATGTCGAAGGTGGTCTTATCGTCGTCGGTGATCTGGGCACCGATTCCGTTGGGGAAAGGCTGGGTTGGCACGTCGGCCGAAATCTTGTCGAATGGGAAGTAGTTGGAAAGTGGTAATCCTCCACCCAAGAAAGTCATTCCTGGCTGGGCGAAGTACTTGAAAGCGCTCTTCAAAGGCGACAGTTTCCGCGACTTTGCTTCTTCACTAAAATGGTGGGACAAATCTTTTGCTTGTGGCTTCGTCATGTGGGGCAGGTGGTTAGTAATAGGACATGAAAAATCTGTGCGATTTATCGCACTTTATATGAACATTTGAAAGTGACTTCCGCGCCGCTTATGTGCCAGTTTTCGCAGCATTGTTGATAACCACTGCATGTTAGGAAAGGCCCCGGCAACAATTACACTGATAAGAAATTAATAACTGCGATGGGGAAATTTTTGATAATGGCCATTTTCTAGGTGGATACCATTGTGCTTGCTTTTAGTAACTTCTCTGTTTTGGCATTCCTCATATGGCTCGTTATTCTGGGAGGACTAGCAGCCCTGATGGATCAGTGCTGTCAGGTTTCCGCACAAGATGCGCAACACGGCATTTCATTCAAGCACAAGTGACTCATTGAGTGGGGTTTGGAACTGGAACCACATATTCGGTGAGGCGAGGCACTAACATTGATGCCAATTATAGATGGGTGGCCACCCACATGATCCGTTTGGAAATCCTTGACATTGGAAATTGTTAACTTGGTGCCATATGGTATTGCGCATTTGGAGGTGCATCAATTGCCTGGCAATTCTCTGCTACGCCTTCTGTAATATTATATTGTTTTTTTCAACTGGAGTTGTTTTTTCCAATGCTTACTTAAATACTAGGGAGGACCACTAATTGGGACTTATGAAGATAGTCTGTTCAATGTTTAAGTTACCGAGCGTCCTGCAGTCGTCTGCAGCGGAATGTATTTCGTAAATACTTGGAGCCAAACATCGAGGGTGGCCGAATGTGGGATTATGGAGATGGCGAGTTCGCAGAGCCTGAGTTCACAGAGCCTGAGCTCACACGGTAGTTCTTCTTAAGTGAAGTGTGTTGATTTCGTCAATGGCAGGTCCCGCAACTATGAATCAATAGTGCCCTGGACTGCACGATTAAGTTGAAGTTCCGAAGGCATTAGTCATCCATGAACCACTTGTATTTGCAGAAAGCAACTTCTGCTTGCAAGACCACTTTGAGTACCCTTGAATAGAGCAGAACTCACTGATTTCCATTCTTTCTCAAGGTGCTTCTCCACCCTTGCCGGAAGTCTCCATTTTTTCAAATCTTATCCTACAGTATTCTAATGACATAGTGAGATTTGTCAGTCGATCATAGAAGTAGTAATACATTTGAGCTGGCGTATTAAATCTGGTCCTAATTGCCTTAGTCTCAGTATAGTAGTGGAAGAACAAAGTGTACACCCATAACCGAAAGACATCTCGGCTCTCAACGTAACTGCAGAAATGCATTTAATAGCACGGATGACGGAGGTTCGTCATTTCTGTTTTTCTCAAAAACATTCCAGAATCGAAGCGTCTCATCACCAGCGCCAGTCACAATCGTCTCTCCGTCTGGAGATAGCGAGAGATACAACACTCGGTAGGTATGTCCCGTCAATTGAGTAATCTGTTGCATGGAAGGATACTTCCAAACAATGACTTGGTTCCGCGAGTAACCATGAGTCGATACAATTTCGTTGGAGTTCTTCAGCCAGATTAAGTTGCACACTTGCGACCCAGTCTCAACATTGTTGATCCGGTTACCTGTGATAGTATTCCATACTTTGATTGTCTTATCGGCCGTTCCTCCTCCAGAAGCCAAAATACCTCTTTGGTGTGGAGACCACGAAATCGCCTTGACTGCAGCATTATGTTCGGTGAACTGATGGAGCGGTTTCGGATTGAGTCCATCCCAGATGAATAAATTATTGTCATTGCCTCCACTGGCAAGTTTATTTTCTTCCACATTCCACTTCAAACCACACACCTCTTGCTTATGACTATCAAAACTGTTCACATAGTGGCCCTGCACTCGAACATCACGATTGTAGATGGTGCGGTCTCGAGAGCCAGAAGATAGGATGTGCTCATTCCAGGCCAACGCGCTAACACGAAATTTATGGCCCGTCATCGTTCTAACACACTTGATTTTTGTCGCGTCCCAGATCTCAACCAACCCTTTCAGGGTTCCCACTGCCAAATGGGTGCCCGACCCAATCCAGCTGAGAGAAGTTACTTTATCCTTATTTTCGAGAACACAGAGGCGTTCAACCGACTGAGTCAGCCCATCCCATAGGTAGACAGAATCGCTCAATCCCACCGCTAGCACGTCCTGCAGCCCCCAATCCACCAAGTTCAAGTAGAAATCGTCAGAAAGCTCTGGTGCATCAAGGACACGATATGGCACCTTGGAGATCTTCCTCGGCTTCTTTTGTGGACTTAGCAAGAACTTCTGCGACTCTTGTCGAACGGGCGACAATGAGAAAAGTTCCTGCTGTAGATCTCGAGAGACTGGCCGTGGCTTACTGGGCAGCTGGTAGGTGAACAAGTTCGTCGACAGTCGGGGAGTGGCCGCCACCGACGCCGCAGCCGACTGCGGGGGCGTTGTTCTACCTGAATTAGAAGTGATTGTTGTTGGACGAGTATTGGATGTTCTCATATTGGCAAGATTGTCTGAAGTAGAAGCATTCTCTCTTGTGTTTGAACTTCGAGATAAATCCGCAGTGGCCATAGGAACGTGGTCACCAAAAAGTTCGGCCTTGAGCACGCTGGAGAACGTCCTATTGGCCTCCTCGACCTTTCGCAACTCGATCTCATTAGCACTTCTCTCTTCTTGATTGGCGCTGGAGCCTGCTCCATTTCCGGATGCACGGAGGTCGGGAACCACGTCTTGATTGGACAAACTGAACGCGGCTTGCAAGTCTATGCCAGTTCTGTTTGGAATGTGTCGGTCACTGAATAACGAGCGGCCATTTTGTCGGCGTCGAGGAGAAGTCGATGGATATGACAAATAATTGTCGCCTGGCTTCGGCGGAGAGAGGCTTCGTGTGGATCTCGAAGGAGATCTAGGCGTTTCGAACGGAAGCGGCGGCTTCAGTAGGCGAGAGCCGCTAGGGGTGGGCGATTCCGAGCGATTCGATGGTCCGGGGTTTCCAGACATGGCTGACGCAGACAGAAGCAATTAAATGAGGCGAATGGGTAAAGTTTGCAAATCCGGATGGCGTGAAAGTGCGTATACGGTGAACGTAGAAGGCGGTTCTCCTTTCCTGGTTGATTGATAATGCGGCTGGTGTTTTGTGATAAAGTGGTAGCTGGTTTTGATTTCTGCCTGCATAGTCTAAGGCTGGAGAGAGGGCAGAGAAAGAGTAATGACAGGAAAGGATATGGTAAATAAGAAAGAATTTCAATGGTTCGGAGATAAGAGTTACCGACGCGACGAAGAAGTTACTGGAGATTTTACTCATTTTTGATGAAGAATCTTCTGGTGAAAGAATAGAGGTGGGAGAATGTATAGTGCGCACGAATCAGACAAAATAACATAAATGCTTCTTTATTACTACTTTAATTTAAAAGATGCTGAATGTCTCCCAGCATCCAGATAATCACAGTAATGACTGGTCCGTTTTTATTCATCATGTCTTTTTCCTTCCTTGCATCGTATTTTTCCTCCTTGACTACCTTCTGGGTGCTAAATCCACTTCGCACCTTAAGCATTGTTGAACATCACAAATGACGAAAGAGTGGTGAAACTAAAGCAAAAAAAAAATCTGACCCTGTTCCCTAACAGCACCCTTACCGCTGTAACGCCGCTTTCATCTCCCACAGCGGCCCAACTTCTCCAAGTCCCGTCCTAGTATTCCCTGGTGTACGGGTGCAACCCACAACCAATGAACTCCCAGCGTTTTCAGGTTACGCAGACTGTACCCAATAACGTAAAAAAACTCACATAGACCAGAAGGTTTTCATCTGGATTCCCTGCTTCTATTGAACGTCCCAGTTTGCATCTTTCCATCAGCAAGAATCCATAGACTGTCTTCTCCGTCTAGAAATCCTTCCCTTTTATTCAGAAAATAGCATCATGTTTCGCTACATGCCCAAGAAAATCGGCACCTTCGTTGCCCCAATGAAGATGGCCGTCAGAACGAGTATACTCTCCGTGCACAGGGACATCAAGGAGGACAACCAGCAGCTCCCCTTCGAGTTTTCTTCCGAGAACTTGAAGAGAGCCGAAGAGATCATCGCCAAATATCCTCCTCAGTATAAGAAAGGTGCATGCATGCCCTTGTTGGACTTGGGTCAGCGTCAATTGGGTTTCACCTCCATCTCCGTGATGAATTACGTGGCCAAGATGTTGGACATGCCACCCATGAGAGTTTACGAGGTTGCAACTTTCTACACGATGTACATGAGACACCCAATGGGTAAATACAATGTGCAAGTGTGCACCACCACGCCATGTCAATTGTGTGGGTCTGACGAGATTTTGAAGGCTGTCACTGACTTCTTGAAGATCAAGCCCGGCCAGACCACTCCTGACAAGTTGTTCACTTTGCAGGAGGTGGAGTGTTTGGGTGCCTGTGTGAACGCCCCAATGCTTGCCATTAACGACGACTACCACGAAGACTTGACTGCAGAGGCAACTGTCAAGTTGTTGCAGACGTTGAAGGACGGTAAGCCCTTGGAGCAGATTGGGCCAGTGTCTGGCAGAGACTCCTGCGAGCCATTCAGTGGAAGAAACGTGTTGAAGGGCGCCGAACCTACGGATCTCCGTAAGTTCACCAGATCCGACTTGTAGTTGGGTTCATGTAACATAATTGGCGGTTGCCACAGCATTAGTATTCTAATAGAAGTTAGAAGAGAGCAAGGTAGGTCCATTCTACTACGAAGTATCAATTGCATTGAACCGAATAATTTGTCATGATATGCTCCCCATATAATCTTCATTATTTCTCTCATATCATCCAACTCTTCCAATTTTCCCCTACTTTTATAGAATGCCCTACGTTCTCCATGTTGGCCATGCGTTACCACATCTCCACACCAAATCTTTCTTTTCCCGTATATGCATGCCAGGCACTTTCAGTCCACCCAACACCACTAACAAACAAAAAAATTTTTGAGCGGAATCGCTAGAAAAAAATAAAATCAATCTCCAGTCGCTCCTCCTCAGCCACATTCCCGTATTCAAAAATCCCGAGAAAGGCTCTCTTGCCTATTCTCCTCTTCATAGTCAGTTTCGGTATCGCACAACTATCTCGTGACTGTGTGCAATTGTGACTAATTTCTTTTTCCTCCACTGGAAAACCTATAACGTCCCGGTGTTCTTCTCTGCGGCTCCATCTATTCTTTCCCAAAATGACTAAAAAATCATACAATATCGAGACCGAATTGGTGTGGACAAAGTCCACCGATCAGTACAACGCCAGTGTGCCTCCATTGTACCAGTCGGCAACTTTCAAGCAGGAATCCTTGTCGAATATGGGAGAGTACGACTACACCAGGTCAGGAAACCCAACAAGAACCTTTTTGCAGAACCACTTGGCCAAAATCATGAAGGCTAACCAGACGTTTGCTGTCACCTCCGGCATGGGATGTCTCGATGTCATCACAAGATTGCTTCAGCCAGGCGACGAAGTTATTGCCGGTGACGATTTGTACGGAGGAACCCACCGGTTGTTGACCTATATGAACAGCAAAGGCGACTTGAAGGTCAACCACTACGACACCACTAACACCGAGTTGATCAAGTCTAAAATCTCCCCAAACACCAAGATGATCTTTTTGGAGTCTCCTACTAACCCATTGATTAAGGTATGCGATGTCAAGGCCATTACCGACCACGCCCACACTGTCAACCCTGATCTCCTCGTCGTGTTCGACAACACCATGATGACGCCATTGATGATGACTCCCTTGGATTTGGGGGTGGACATCCACTACGAGTCTGCCACGAAGTACTTGAATGGCCATCATGATATAATGGCGGGAGTTATCGCCACTCGGGACCCCAAGTTGGCGGAACGGGTGTACTTTGTCATCAACTCCACTGGCTGCGGCTTGAGTCCCTTCGACCTGTGGTTGTTGAGCAGAGGGTTGAGAACTTTGGCAGTGAGAGTGGAGAGACAACAGCTGAATTGCGTGAAGATCGCCGAGTTCTTGCAGCTGGCGGGATTCAAGGTCAGGTACCCAGGATTGAAGTCCCATCCGCAGCACGCCTTGCACCAGAGCCAGTGTAAAGGAGCCGGAGCGGTGTTGAGTTTCGAGACTGGCTCCATCAAGACTTCGGAGAAGATTGTGGAGAGCGCAGAGATTTTCGGCATTGCCGTGTCGTTTGGATGCGTCAACTCGTTGATCTCCATGCCGTGCAAAATGTCACATGCTTCCATCGACGCTAAGACCAGAGAGGAGAGAGACTTCCCGGAGGACTTGATTCGGTTGTGCATAGGCATTGAGAACGTCGACGACTTGATCGACGACTTGACCCGGGCGCTCTTGAAGAGTGGGGCAGTGAAGCTCAACGAAAAGGACGAGTTGTTCAACACAGTTGGTGTGGTGGCCAAGTTGTAGGCGAGACTGTGCATTTTATTTCTATACTCCTGTTTCCAACAAACAGGGCCAGGCGTTCTGGACGAATTCATAGACGGGGTTCCCTCGAATCAAAATTATAACGGATCAATAGTTCACTCTGAGAATCGGCAATTGAAATTACTAATAGGTTATGCTTTACTAGGGTAGCAGGTCGGTCATGGTCGAAGATCATGAACACTAGGTGATCATTAACACTAGGTGAGTGTAATAGATTGCGCTACAATCAGTATTTTTGTTCTTTAATGTTCTGTTCACTCAGTTCTAGAACCACTTATGAATGCTTATTACTTGGCTACTAGTTTATGGTTGCCTTTCCGTCATATTTTTATTAACGGCCTTTTTCTGGCTCGAGTGCACTCTGTAAATTATTACTGAGTCGCACCTAAGTGACTGGGCCCATAAACATGGATGCCCAGAAGGCAAAACCAGAAAATACAAAAGAACTGAAACAATGAAAATACTACCAACTAGAAACACAACTCAGTCTCAAAATTAAACTAAATACAAATTATTCAAGAAAATCCCAGCACTCTCCCATCCTCTCGGTCCATTCCACTGTCCTTCACACAGAAACTACTCTCACGCGTAAATGTCCGCGTCTCTACTACTAGTCTTCATCAACTATGACTGAACAGTACGGTGTTGTGCCAGGCACTTTGAAAGACGCTCTTTCCAGAAGCACTTGTCATCAGTGGCACGGAAAGGGTCTTCGTGTGCAAGTGACAAACTCCAAGGTCATCAACGAAGCGTCGGCCACCGAAAGAAGATACAGATGTGTGTTGTCTGATGGCAAATACTCGATCCAGGGATTGATTGAGTCGAAGTGCAACTCCTCGTTGGAGGCCAACGGCTTCACCAGATACTCCGTCGTCACTATTAACCAATACACTATCGCCAAAACCATGAAGAGGATCTTGCTCATTTCCGATATCGTGGTGGATGTGCCCAAGGCAAGCAGAATCGCGTCCGAGGTCACAAGCCTTGACCAGTACTTCGACCAGAATCCTAGCGAGGACATCGCCACTGGTGTAGGTGGCACGCCACAACAACTGACCCCACAGCCCCAAGCTCTGGCTGTGGCTCCGTCTTCAGCTCCTCAGGTCAAAGATCACCGTCCATCCTCAGACAGACCGGTCAACCCAATTGAATCGTTGTCCCCTTACCAGAACAACTGGACCATCAAGGGACGTGTATCGTACAAGGGAGACGTGAGAACGTGGTCCAACGCCAAAGGCGAAGGGAAGTTGTTCAACGTGAACTTTTTGGATGAGTCCGATGAGATCCGTGCTACCGCGTTCAACGAAATGGCCGACAAGTTCTACAACTTGTTGGAGGAGGGCAAAGTGTACTATGTTTCCAAGGCCCGTATTCAGCAGGCCAAGCCTAAGTTCTCTCACTTGAGCCACCCATACGAGTTGTCGTTGGACAGAGACACTGAAATCACCGAATGTTTCGACACCACGGACGTTCCTAAGGTGCACTTCAACTTCACCAAGTTGGACCACATCCAGAACGCCGATAAAGACTCCATCATCGACGTCATCGGTGTTGTGAAGACCGTCAACGATGTGTTCCAGATCACTGCGAAGTCAACTGGTAAGCCATTCAACAGAAGAAATATCACCATTGTTGACGACTCCAACTTTGCAATCGAGGTGGGTTTGTGGAATGCCACTGCCGTCGACTTCAGTATTCCATCCGGCTCGGTTGTTGCCATTAAAGGTGTGAAGGTGCAAGACTTTGGAGGCAGATCTTTAAGTTTGACCCATTCCGGAAGCATGATGAGCAATCCTGATATTCCTGAGGCGTACCAGTTGAAGGGTTGGTACGACAATAAGGGTGTCAACGAGAACTTCCAGAGTATGAAGACAGAGTCATCTGGCTCCGGTGATGCCTTGAAGAACAGAAAAACTATTGCTGAGAGTGAGCAGTTGGAGTTAGGAACCAGCGAGAAGCCTGACTATTTCTCTTTAAAGGCCACCATCAACTACTTCAAGACGGATAACTTCTGCTACCCGGCCTGTAATAACGAGGTCAATGTCTCGTCGAGAGGCCCTACTCCTTGTAACCGTAAGGTTGTTCAGGAAAGCGACAACTCTTGGAGATGTGA
Source organism: Sungouiella inulinophila (assembly GCA_030562885.1). Classification (NCBI taxonomy): domain Eukaryota; kingdom Fungi; phylum Ascomycota; class Pichiomycetes; order Serinales; family Metschnikowiaceae; genus Sungouiella; species Sungouiella inulinophila. The sequence continues at coordinate 463,859 of JAKUAG010000002.1, forward strand.
GAGATGCAACTTGACCTACGAAGAGCCATACTACAGATATATCTTGAACTGTTCTATAATGGACCATACTGGACAGATTTGGGCCACCTTGTTCGATGACGAGGCTAAAAAGTTGTTCAATATGAGCGCTGGAGAATTGATGAAGTTGAAGCAGTTGGAAGACAACGATGTCAACGACTTCAAGACGCTTGTGGACTCCCTACAGATGAAAGAATTTAATTTCAGGTTGAGAGCAAAGCAGGAGAGTTTCAATGGAAACATGAGAGTCAGGTACAATGTGATGGCTATTAATGAGGTTGATTTCAATGCAGAGAGTGTTCATTTGGCTAAGAAGCTCGAATCGGTTCTATAAATGGTTTGAGTAATCGATAATGACTGGTCAATAAATGTTACGTAATTTTGATTGATCGTAAGCATCGTAGTCTAGTAGCTTTGGCTGTTATATTCCACCAATCCATTTGCTGTTAGCCAGAACTGTTTTAATACATCATTTGCGGTCCTGCGACCTCTGGTCACCATGAGCTTATGAATGAACATGTTGATCTCCTTTGGATCCACTTTGGCAAGGATGCTCCCCTTGAGAACCTCAAGCGATTCCGTCAACCAATTCTTGAAAGGAATTGGAAATTTACCTATGAAGCTGCGGAACACGTTATAATAATACTCAAGATGAGATCTGGTGCATCTGAGGAAGGATGGCATTAACTTGATAGTGACCATCTTTCCAAGCTGATGGTCGATAAACAATCGTGTTAATGTCTCATGGTCATCGCGCGTGCCTCTTTTCATATTGATGGTGTTGATCCAAAACTTCAGGATAGACTTGATGATGAAGGATTCATTAGCGTCGAAGCCCTCGAGAGCAAACGGGATGATAGTGCTTGCGAAGATCGGCAATTGGATGATCAATGACGGCTTAAACTCGATAATCTTGGAAAAAGTGTCGACGGCACTCTTGATCATGTCAGGATCGGTTTTCAAAAAATCTAGTCTCAGAATAAATAGTCTGTCGATTAATCCTCCGACCAATTCGTCACTCATTTTGCTGAAACTCGTAACAATCATACTCTCAAAGAGCGAAAAAACGTACGGGACAGCATTTGGGTTCCTAAGGTTCTCCATCACGGAGACAAGATACTGAGCAATGGTCTGATGGTCGAACTCGAAAGGACCGCCAAGTGGTTCACCTAATCCGGTCTTGAACACCAATAGGCATTTTTCGATGGCCACTGTGTTTTGAGAAAGTGCTTGGCTCTCGAGCGAAAACTTTCGAACAATGTCCAACACTGCTAACTTGATGCCTAGCGGATCCTCCTGCCAATATTGTCGATAGCGCACTTCTTCTTCCGCCAGCATTAGCTCTACTTCTTCGTCTGTAAGTGAGCTACCTTTTCCTACATTGACCAAACAGGACACCAAGGATACAAAATAGTCCTCTTCGTTTTCAGACAAAATGGACCCTGTGGCTGCCATCATGGCTCGGGAAGCCTCGCTAATTGTCAAAATCATGCCTTTAATGATTTGAGCATGTTCGTTCAAGTTCCTTATACTTTTGGCGATGACACTGTAGGCGTTGAACATGCGCAGTCTGATTAAGCTGTCAATCGAAGGATTTCTAAGCATTTCAATGACAATAACCTCCAAATTGGGGAGAAACCCTGTGAGACTCAGGCTGCATTCTTCACAGATTTTTGTTGCTGTCTTGGACGCAAGCAATGACAACTTCGAGGAGTTTGCCATGATTATAGGAAACAACATATCAAATACTTGCCCAAGGTACGCGCTTCCTTCAGGAGTCTTGAAGAAGAACTCGTTAGATGCGAGATACTGAATGAGTGTCGAGTTGAATAGCTGACCTTTGTCTTCGTAAATTGAGGAGTCCTTGAAGATTTCCAAGAGCTTGCTTGCAAAAATCTTCAGTGAGAAGGGTGTAATCAATCGCTCTTGGGACTCGAAGTACACAGTGTCGTCGTTGATCTTGTATAGGAGGTACAACGTTGCCTCGATATCGGCAATTAACGCGGGACGTTGTGGGTACTCTTGAAGACACTCAATGAGCGATTCGCAGATCATTTGATAAAAGTCTGCCTTGAGAAGAGCGTATACGCCAAAGAAAAATTCTGCAACCGAGACACGGTAGCCATTGAACTCACTGCGAATATCCTTGTAAACATCGAGGTCCGGGATGTGAATTTTTCTCCAGTAGACCTTGGCAACTTCATTAAAGATTGTTCTTTTCTCAAGTTCAAAATTCGCTTTGAAATCTGGATCTTCTGCCTCGCCAAAGAGGATATCAAAAATATCAGTGGAATCCTGGTAGACATTAGCAAGTTCCTCCCAGAACTCCAACATTCGCTCGCTCACAAACTCTTCAAAGTTTGGAATTCCATCAATAGAGGTTAACTTCAAAGCAATGGACAATATGTTTTGAGTGGAAGCCTCTAAGATAGATTTAGAGAGTCTTATGGAGTTGAGTTGCAACACTGTAAGCACCAAGTCGACGAAAGCGGTTACTTCGTCGTGAAACTCCTCTCGTCTGTCACTGAAAATGGCTCGAATCGTAAACTGGTCTCCCCATTCTCCAGGAGTAAACAAAGTGGAATATAGCAACAGCTTCTGCTCCATACTGAGCAACTGAGCATTGATCTCAAGGATTTCATTGCAAATTTGGAGGCCAAGCTTGAAAGAATTCATTTTTTTATCATTGTCGAGGTCGATTGATTGCTGGAAGTGTTGTAGAAGGAACCTAACAATGAGAGCGATTTCCTCGGAGTCGTACCTCGAGTCGCCGTTGATATTTGGAATGTACGACATCCAGGAGTTCAATGTCTCTAGAGCTTGTACGTCAATGTCATCCTGCAACTGGTTATTTTCTTGCAAGTATGTCAAGTACTCAATTGTCACCGCTAGGAGAGGAAATACGTCTCTTTTGACTGCGGCGTTTAGGGCAGAAGCATGGTCATTGAACTTCAAGACATCTTCCACCAAAATAGAAAAAAACATTAGGAGAATCCCCAATTGCATTGCGGACAAGTGAGACACACAGGCTCTGAAAGCCAGAATGTCAGATCCTTCCTCGCCTATGGATCGGAGGAACACCCATATAGGATTGGCAAACGACGGACTTCTTATGTACAACAGCGATAAGTCCGACATGAGTTTCTTCAAAATGAATAGTTGGGCGGAAATCTGAGTGGCGTCGGACAACAATTGGCCAATGTGGGCCTGGAGACTGGCCGTTAAAGCTCGAAGAGTTTCATCGTTGAGCTCGGAGTTTTGAATCACCACCGCATACGTTAAAGCACCGATGTACTTGCAATTTCTTGAAGGCTGCTCTAGCAAGTATGAGGCCACCGCACCACCTTTTGGAGATTTCTGGATGGCTTGAAGTTCCTTTTGGTATGTGAAGACTTCATTAGGGTCGCTGGACGAGTAGAGTGCTTCCACAAGCTGAGATGGTTAGTGTGATTGTGTGCGTTGGTTTAGCGGAAAACATACTTTTGCAACGTCCTGGAAGTTCTCCAGGAAGCCCAGCATGGTAGGTGGCTGATCTGGCTATAGTTACCAAGTGCGGTGGGGTAAGTGCACACTGTGAGAAGTGGGTGGAGGCTCAAAAAGACAGATAGCAGAGAGAAAAAAGCACAGAGAGAGAAAATAGCAGAGATATAGGACATAGCACAGAGATAAGAAATAGCATAAAGATAGGAAATAGCAGAGAGGTAAAAATAAATAGCACTGAGACAGAAATGACCATAGAGACAGAAAATTGCAGAAAACATTGAAAGACATCAATGTGGGAAGTCCTGTGAGACTCTCGGATGACGAAGTAGGCGATGTGGTTTGTATTTCGCTTTTCATTGCTCAATGCTCGGTCCACTTATGTGAGATCAAATGGACACATTTAGCGTCCTGCGAATTCCTTTATTACGTATGAGTGGCTGTTGTGCCCATTTCAAGTTTCGATCGGCCATTTGTTAGGTGTGCATCTTCGTCATACTTTTTCCGTTGCTCGCCTTTTTCCTTCCTCGCCAGCTGCGCAATGCTTCTGATCGTATAGATTAGCAATCTGCAGGGAGGCAGCCAGCCACCTTCAGCACTTAGGAGGATCAGGATAGCCACGATGCGAATATTTTCTGGGGCTCGATCGTCTCCAGCTACTGTGTAAACCGTATGGCATCAATATCGATTTGAAATCTTCCTTAGTTGACATTTTCAGGAAGGGGAGGATTAGTTATCAGATGTGCAATGTGCCTGACAGAATTAGTAAACGAAACGTAAAGGCAGGGGAATCGGCACATCTTGCATCAAAAGAAACATTGGTCACGACTCACGCAAGTAGCGTAGCTGCTAATGATCCCGCCCACCCTCTTTGCAGAGATCCTTGGCTCAGGTGATCGAAGAATTTCATGGTGGTCATGGTTCCTGCTTACATAAGCAACCACGGAATAGGAACCCGGGTACACTACCATCATCCGATTTTTCTCTACAGCTCACTTACTTCTGTTCATACCAATGAGAGTAGCAAACAGAAGAGTAAGCAGAGCTGATTGTGCCAACTGCACCTGCTCGCCTGGCTTATTGTCTCGTACCAACAGGCGGTCATCTGCTATCGCCAGAAGGATCACTCTAAGGAGAAGTTCCTCTGGCAACGTTTCACCCAACGACTCCCGCAAGGGCTCGGTGTTCACTATCGATGCAGCTTCGCTTTGTTTGCCAGAAATAAAGGAAGTCAACACTTCGCAACGATTGGAGGCCTTGAGAAGGTTAATGGCAGAGGCGGATTTGGGTGCTTATATTGTGCCCAGTGAGGACCAACACCAGAGCGAATATGTTGCGCCTCTTGACCAGAGACGGAGCTTCATCTCCGGTTTTTCGGGAAGTGCCGGTGTGGCTGTTATCACTCGAGATGTCACTTGTATGAATGAGGTGCCTGAAGGTTTGGCGGTGTTGTCCACAGACGGCAGATACTTCAACCAGGCTGCCAACGAGTTGGATTTTAATTGGACGTTGTTGAAGCAGGGTGCCAAGGATGTGCAAACGTGGCAGGAGTGGACGGTGAGAAACGCTGTGCAGCAGTCGTTGGACTCAGGCAAGAAAATCAATATTGGTGTAGATCCCAAATTGGTGAGCTTTCTGACGTTCGAGAAGATTACTAATGTGATCAACGACGAATTGAAGAAATCACCAAGCGCTAAGGTTAACTTTGTCCCCGTGAAAGAGAACTTGATTGATAAAATGTGGAGCAAGTTCGAAGGGGTTCCTCCTTCCAGTGACAGTATCGTTAAGACTTTGGACATCCAGTATTCTGGTGAAACCGTCACGTCCAAAGTGGAAAAACTTGCAAACGCTCTCAAGTCTAAAAATGCCGATGGTTTAATTGTTAGCGCTTTGGATGAGGTTGCATGGTTATTGAATTTAAGAGGTTCCGACATCGACTACAATCCTGTCTTTTACAGTTACGCGATTGTCACGAAGGATAAGCTGGTTACGTTATACACTGATAACAAGAAGTTTGACGTTGATGTGGCTAAGCATTTATCCAACAACAGCATAACGGTCAAGCCATATGAGGCGTTCTGGAACGATCTTGTGTCTAAGTCCATGGAATTCAGCCTAGCCAATAAGAAGTTCTTGGTGAACGCTAACGGTTCTTCGTGGGACATTGTTCGTCAATTGAAATGCGGATTTGAGTCGGTTTCTCCTTCTCCTATCGAAGACTTGAAGGCTGTGAAGAACGAAACGGAACTTGCAGGCGCTCGTAGCGCCCACTTGAAGGATGGCAGAGCATTGATCAAATTTCTCTCATGGTTGGAGAACCAAGTGAGCGTAAATGCCGAGCTTATAAACGAAGTTGAAGCTGACGAGAAGCTCACTGAATTTAGGAGACAGGAGAAGAACTTTGTGGGATTGTCCTTTGATACCATCAGTGCGACCGGTGCCAACGGTGCTGTTATCCACTACAAGCCTTCGAAGGGTTCCTGTTCTACTATCGATCCTCACAGGTTGTACCTTAATGACTCTGGTTCGCAGTTTTTAGATGGAACCACTGATACGACTAGAACCGTGCACTTTGGTGTTCCGAAGCCTGAGGAGGTCAAAAACTACACATTGGTGTTGAAGGGGAATGTTGCTCTCAGCAAATTGAAGTTTCCAGAAAATACCCCTGGTAATTTAATTGACTCGGTTGCTAGACAATTCTTGTGGGAGCAAGGATTGGACTACCCACACGGCACTTCCCATGGAATTGGTTCTTATCTCAATGTTCATGAGGGACCTATTGGCATTGGTCCGCGTCCCACTGCTGCCAAGAACGCTTTGAAACCTGGACATTTGATATCGAACGAGCCAGGTTATTATGAGGATGGAGAGTACGGTATTCGTATCGAAAACGTCATGATTGTCAAGGACACTGGCCGTGTGTACAATGGAAAAAGATTCTTTGAGTTTGAGACGGTTACCCGTGTGCCATTCTGTCGCCGTTTGATCGATGTGAAGCTCTTGACTGCTGAAGAGAAGGAATGGATCAACGGCTACCATGCAACCGTTTGGGGAGAGTTGCACCAGTCTTTCCAAAAGAACAGCGTTGAATTGTCCTGGTTGAAAAGAGAGACAGCTCCGTTGTAATTGATTAGTAATATTTAATGTCTGCCATTTTTTGTGAGCTTAATGTAAATGTAGGGTACACGGTGACGAATCAGAGAGAGAATTAAGGGGCTGCAAGCAGCAACATAGGGGAGTCGCCACATTGTAAGCTTCATTCAAGACATGTTGTTTTTTTTTTTTTAAACCAAACATTGTAGAAGTACTTGGGTGTTAATTCAGACATTTTAGCACAAATATCTAACTCGTCATCTTGGAGTTGCTAAATTGAGCTTCCAATCTACTAAAATCAGAATTTACTTCTCAAGGAATACCGCTTGAGCAGAAGTCAAGTAAGAGAAATATTCACAGTTGCAGCCTAATAGCTCAGAGCCATTACACAGTTTCCCCAGATTTCGAAAAGATCAATCGAAGTCCGAGGTGTTCCCCCCACAGCTCGGCACCGAATTCGGTGTTCGCATTAGACCTCGGCCGGTGGCCAATCACGAAAAGCAAATAGCTGCTTAGCTCTCACGTTCGTCCTGCATGTTAAATCTTTTGCTCTATGATTAGGATCTCATTTCTCTTACTAATGCCATCTTTCCTCTCAACAACTTCGCTACCATGTTAAGATATCCACGCCTACTCAGAACTTCAAGCAATTTTGTCAGGTACAACTCGCATGATGGCTACAAGAGGTTTATGCAAACAGTGCCAGCGGCCACGAAGAGATCGCCAGCCGCCAACTTCGGCAATTTGAACTACAAGCTCAACACAGATATAAATACTACCTCCGACACAAGGTCGTCGACGCCTAGGTCGTCCAAGTGGGCAAAGCACTCATTGAGCTTCCCTATGGAGGCCAAGGCGAGCGAGCCCATGAACGACCAACTCAACATTGAACTCCCGCCCAAGCCAGTGGTGAGAAGATCCAGAAAGGCCAGATTTGTGAGTGAAGAGGCCAAGGAGGAGAAGCAGGCAGCATCCCAGGCACAGCCGAAGACAGAACTGTCGGAGGTGCCCGTTGAGGCCGCCGCCGAGCTCCCCAAGATCTCTAAGGAACCCGTGGAGAAGAAGAAACCTAGAAGAAAGTTACGTCCCAGAATGGCATTGATCACGTTGAGCCCCAACGCCGTTGAGCACCTCCGTGCATTGCTCGACCAGCCCGAGCCACAACTCATACGAATTGGTGTGAGAAATAGAGGCTGTTCTGGATTGACGTATCACCTAGAATACGTGACCGAGCCAGGAAAGTTCGACGAGTTGGTAGAGCAGGATGGCGTCAAGGTGTTCATCGACTCCAAGGCGCTTTTCTCTATCGTAGGGTCCGAGATGGACTGGATCGATGACAAGCTCTCGTCCCGTTTCATCTTCAAGAACCCGAACTCCAAAGGTACCTGTGGCTGTGGAGAGTCATTTATGGTCTAGACACCCGAGTACCTCAGTATTTATTACCGCATATAGCATAACGAACTTAATGGACCTTGCATTGTTTTGTACTAGTCTATGCTCGCCAGTATAAATAGTTGCAACACCGCGCACCTTTTCGCAGCCATTTGTACTTGTACTCTTTCTCACATTTCAGCCCCAAATTTCCCCCAATGTCCGTATCTAGAGTTGTAACAATTCTTCTTCTTGGTGCTGCCCCAGTCTTGGCTGGCAGTGCTCCGGTTGTTAAAAATAACCCCAATGATACCGTTGCCGTTGCCGACTTTCCCAGTGCTGGAACCTTCCAACTGGCAAAGGGTTATGTCTACTTCTACAGTCCTAACGGAAACGAAGTCCAGGTCCATCTCGACATGACGGGCTTGCCCAAAGAGGGAAGTCCATTCGTATACCATATCCATGACAATGCTATCTCTGACGTTAATTGTGAGACTGCTGGTTTGCACTTCAACCCATATGGAGCAGAACCATACTGTGACAGCGAGGAGGACCCTTCCTGGTGCCAGGTGGGCGATTTATCTGGTAAGCACGGCTTCATCAACTCCACTTGTTTTGAAACCACTTACGTTGATCCATACCTCTCATTGGATGACGACTCTGTGGCCAACATTGTAGGCAAGTCTGTTGTGTTCCACTATGCTAACTTGACCAAGTTTGCGTGTGCAACCATTCAATTGGCAGACGACGAACAGAGGGAAACTTTTGAAGACTTGGGCTTGACAACGGCCATCGATAAGGATGAAGACCCAGAGGAGGATGAAGATCCGGTCGAGGGAGACCCGGCAGTGGAGGAAGACCCGGCAGTGGAGGAAGACCCGGCCGTGGAGGAGAATGAAGACCCCGTCGTCGAGGAAAATGAAAGCTTCGAATACGAGTCCACCGTATACTACTCCACCGAACAGGCTGAACCTTTCGAGTCAACTGCCATTGAGTACACTGCCATTGATTCTACTGAGTGGATTGAGATTTACTCTACTGCCGATGATCCCACCACCACAGAATCCACTGATGCCACTGCATCTGAAGTGTCTGATGACTCTATCGACCATGTTGATGTTTCCATTGATTATGTCGATAGATCCATCAAAGGTAAAAAGGTATCCTATGAGAGCTGCAGCTCTGAGGCACAGGCAGCTAGCATCCGAGGTGCGGCGGTGATGATGCTTGGAGCAGCTATCGGTGCTCTTCTTTAAGTGAGTTGGTGTGTGGCCGTGTTTAGTTTTAGTGCCTTATATTGTTATGTGATTTTTCTGCATTCGAAGTAGGTTGCGTCGATATCATTAGGCAACAGACAAAAGTACTCGAGGTGTTGCATGTGCTTGAATAGCTCCACCAGATTGTACATCAACTTCAAGCACGTTTTGTTGCCTCTCTCGTCGTTGGTACAGATTATGCTCTCGCTGGCGTATTTTTCTCCATCAATGATAAACATGTTCTTAGGTCTCTGCTCAACAAACGCAGTCACCAGTTCGTTCGTCTGTGTGCGCGACTCTCCGGGCAAGACTTTGACCTTGGGTTGGGCATCATCGGAGGCAAGTTGGTTCAACGTGTGTGCGATATCTGACTCATCTGGGGCAACATTGAGCGGCGTGTGGGATCGTTGCTCGATCTGGACAGGCTTGGAGGCGTTATCGCCGGAAATGTTACTATCGGAGCTCTTACCGAATGGGAGCCACGCCATGATGGTTAGTTAAGAGATCAAACAGTTCGAGTTGTTGCTCACCAACCATACAGGCAGTCCTGCCTCCCCACATTATAGTAGCAAGTTATGAGTTTGGTTAAGTCCCATCACCGACATCTCGTACTGGAGAAATCCCATGTAGCTGGCCTTGCCAGTGTTGTAGAGCCTGTTTATTTCCTTCTTCGACCCCTTGTTCTTCTCCAACAGCTGGTAAAATTGTCTGGTGTCATCGACCCACTTGTAGGAGAAGTCATACTTGACAGCAGGTGGCTTCTGGTGCTCCATCAGCAAGATAGTGGCCACGACCGACGTCTCCATATTCGTTTCCGACGCTTTTTTCAAATCCTGAAAGAAGTGAACTTCCGGAATGGTGTCTGATATGTTGCAAGTCGAGTTGAAGATGAACGCGATGGTGTTTGCCAACCGCTGGGCCATCTCGTCTTGCGAGAGAGGCAGGTCTATCCCGAGCACTTTGCTGCGGCGAACATTAAAGTCTATTTTGGTAAAACGCCTTCGGAGAACATTCTGGTAGTTGGAAACTGCCGTTTCCGTCCGGCCCACCAAGCGTCGAAGCCGAAACATTCTTCTGTACGCAGCCAAGTACATCGACGGCCCAGGTAGCGATTTTAGGTATTGGACTGAAGGTATACTTGTTGCAGCATTGTGGAGGGTGAGTAGCGGCCCGATGCTGGTGTTCTGGAACACCAGATTCATTGAGTATTTGGCGATAAAATTATGGTGCGCACCTATTGAACCTCAAGCTACTCTTTTCCTCATGGATCGTCTTCTCCTCTCGCACGAGGAAAATACCTTCGGCATAAGCTACAAAGCCGTGTGCAAGCCCCCTGAAGCCACAGCAGCGTTCTGTGTGCCCAAGTCCGTTATGGCAGTAAGTAGCCTCATTGAATGTCTTAATGATTGGACTAACCATAGATTCTGGTCAACGTAGTACTAAACGGCGCCAATGTTCCGCCGGAACACGAGTATGCGGTGACAATGCAGAAAGCGTTTGCGGCGTCGCCACTTTGGGAGTCGCTAATGTTCGAGGTGTCAGAAACCTCCGAAACAGCCATCCGACCCGAATGTCCCGTGTCCACCGCCTCTCCTACTGCCCCGAGCATCAGCCTCCTGCTCAAATGCAACCTATTTAACCGCATCAGTGACGACTTCGCCCATCTAGATGTGGAGCAGTTAAGCCACCTCCGAGTTACCTTCCATTGCTGGACCCCTAATCCCCGCATCCATTGCGATACTCTCTTTGACTACTTCCAGTACACTTTCACATCGCTCATGGTGAATTTGGAGTACAAGTTTCCGTTTGTTTTCTCGGTTTACGGTAAGCGACTCGTGAAAGTGAACTACCGTAGCTTGGTGGGGTCCACCACCGAGTTGGCAACGCCGCTAGACAACAGCTCTACGCCTGATCAGAATGTCATTCTTCGTCATGTGCTTGACAAGCTTCAGTCGTTCATTCTCTACGAATACAACACTCTCAACATCATGATGGAGTGCGATATAAACAAATACCGCCACAAAATGTGCAAACAGTCGATGGCCACGAAATGTGACTTCACTCTGAAATCTCTAAAGAACTCCAGTTTCTGTGTGAGAGTTCCTGCTTCGCACCCACCGACCGACTCTGTATAAGCTGAGTGTGCGGACTGAATCGGGAAGGATTGTAAACATGCTCACGCAGGCTATCTAATCACTCATCTACATTCCTGACCGCAAACTGACTTGATCTGCCATGTCGTTCTTTCTGAATTTCAATACTCACTCGTTGAGATCCACTAGAGGCTTCAAGTTGAAGCTGGGGTCGCCCATCTCGAGTCCACAGCCAGTTTCCAGCTCAAATCTTCCTCCATTACCTCAGAGTCAGCTCTTGTCGCAACAAACCCATCTCTACAATGAGAACGACCAGGCGAACCCGTACCAGACCATGAACTTGACCGATGGGCAGAGAATTCAGCTGGTTACCTCTCACAAAGACATCAGGAACTACGCTGAACAGACTCTAGGGTCTGACAATGCTTTGATCAAGGCAGTGAAGCTTCCGAAGGATGAGGACGTCAACGAATGGTTGGCGGTACACGTTGTGGATTTCTACAACCAAATCAACATGCTCTATGGTACTATAACTGAGTTTTGTTCGCCGCAGACTTGTCCACGCATGATCGCTACTGAGGAGTACGAGTACTTGTGGCAAGAAACCAATCCTTCTTCCAATGGCTCTATTTCTCCCAGAAAGCCCATTTCTTTGCCTGCGTGCCAGTATGTGGAGAACTTGATGAACTGGATCCAGAATTTCTTTGATAACGACAACATATTTCCCTCGAAGATCGGTGCCCCCTTCCCACTGCAGTTCCCAAACTTGATCAAAACTATTTTCAAGAGGCTTTTAAGAGTCTACGCCCACATTTACTGCCACCATTTCCATGAGATTTCGGAGTTGGGCTTGCAAAGTCACCTCAACACAAGTTTGAAGCATTATGTGCTCTTCAGTAAGGAATTCGACTTGATCAGTAAGAAAGATTACGGTCCTTTGGAAGACTTGATCATGACTATGTTGAAAGATTGATGCATGGTAATTTTGGTTTATGTATAGTGAAATGGTATGTTAACAGAGTTCAATTTTGGCTATGATGCAGAGATGATCAGAAGGATACTGGCCAATCCTGGGCTGTCCAGAAGGCTCTGGCCCCATCTCTTCCGCAGTAGGTAAGCGGAGGAGACTCAACAACTTGACGTGGTTCTCTTTCTCCAATTGGTCTAAGGAATCAATATTCTCTGTGAATGACTCTTGTTTGTCCCAATCAGCAATAACGAAAATGTAGTCAAGCAAACCTCTCCATGTATCTGCCCAGTTAGAGAAATATGGCTCATTTCGGTCGTTATCCAACCCGGCGTTCTCTTTGTGAACAAGACGGTAACCCACGGAATAGAGGGAGATTGCTCTCATGTCAATGTTGTTATGTAAGTTTTCCATGGCATGGATCTTGTTGAGAATCTCTGGAGTGCAGTTGAATGTCTTGGGCACTGGCGAATCTTCTTCGTCACTCTCCTCATCTTCGCTTTTCTCTCCATGCTTACCTTCCTTTTCGTTTTTGTTGCTTTCCTCCCTTTTCGCATCCTCCTCATCCTTATGATCGTGCTCATCATGTTTTGCATCGTCCTCGTCGTCACTATCTTCAACTTCCTTAATCTCCTTGCTAGCATCCCAATGGTGGGTCAAAGAACGTCCAATGACATTCTTGGCTCTAACCGTGTACGCTGTAGGCTTTGCGGTGATTGAAAGGTAAGGCGAATCATATGGCTGTGAGTTGAAGTCACCAGTAAAGAATCGGTAAAACTTCTTATCTTTCCCATACAACGCATTCAACACCTTGGTGAACTCCTTTGTCTTTTGTAAAAGCACATATGTCTGGCGAGTACGTTCTGCCGTTCCATAGGGGTGCCAAAACAAGTGAGTCGTTCCGACAATGATTCCCGTCTTAAGAATTGGGTGTTTCTCACGAACACTATCGGTGAATTCCAAGTAAAGCATCATTCCAACATTTCTCGTAAGAGCTGTAGCTGGAACATCACCTGTTTTCTCCTTGTCGTAATTGATAAAGCTGGAGTGTCTGTACTCAAATTTATCAGTTTTATAGAATATAGCAACTCCGTGGTTCTTACTATCTGCTCTGTGGTACTGTGACTTGTACCCGAGATTCTTGAGCTCCAGTTTCCAAAAACTGTTGTATTGGATGTAATCGACTTCTTGAAGACACAAAATATCACTATCGTAGTGTTTGAATTCTGAGAGGAGGACTTGGGACCGATTGGCCCATTTCAAGGCGCTTCCGCTGGTTGGAAAGAGCTTTCTCCGAATCAATGCCTGTGCCAATACGTTGTACGACATGATGGTGATGTCCAAACCTTCGCCAGTGGTCTGGCCCAGAATGTCCAACAAAGGCCGCTTGATGAAGCGTAGGTTTGGATCAATGAAATTTTTTCTTTCTTGGGCCTGGCGCCTCTTCTTTTCCTTTCTTTCCTCTCGGACTCTTCTGACTCGCTCAATGAACTCTGGACTCAGAAAGTCGGGCTTGGGGCCACCATGCTCTGCCTTTGTAATGCCTTCTGTGGTGGCTCCTGACATTTGACTAGTCTTCAGCAAATATCAAGGGAACCTACTATCAAGTCGTGTTTATCGGTCCGTAACTTGAGAAAAGGTAATGTCACTTCTCATTTTTAGGTGCGATGTTGAAGAACTGCGAAAAGTTATAATCTTAGATTAGCATGCATTAATCCAGATTTGACAAACTTCGAAAATTGCCATTACGTGGGACAATTAAGTAATTGATAGAGCCTACTGATATGTGAAATTGCCATAATTGCTCCTTTCTTGGAGTTACATGCTTATATTTGAACTGATACCTGCACTGTGCATATCTCTAGTCACCAGTGGTGAAATTGCTGCTACCCACCGACATAATGGCCATAGACACCATCAACGTATACTTTCTGGACATTGACCGAATACAGTTTGAAGTTTTTGAGAAGATAAATGAGATCACCTCGCTTTGTAATACGTCAAGCGAACAGTCGGAAGTACTTGACGAAAGAAGAGCGTCTCTAGCTCAGAATGCCAACGGTCTCATCAGCAAGATCCCCGGATTGTTGGCAGTCATTGATGTTCAGATCAAGCAAGAGAATCCCACATTGATTGAAACGACTTTCACGAGAGAAAAGCTAGAGTTATACCTAGAGAAGGTCAGCTATTTGAAGCTGAAGTTGAAGGAGAGCCAGCTAGTAGCGTACTCATTGGAGAGCGAATTGACTCACAAGCAAAGACTCGAAGAATATGTCAAAGATGAGAAAGAGCTGTCCTCTGACTTGAGGGAGGACTTATTTACCGGCAGATCACAGGCTCAAGCCACCGATAGCGAGAGGCCAATCGATGAACAGGTCTTGATCCAAAACAAGAACATCACATCTACATTGAAGATGACAAAGCAGTTGATGACAATGTCCGTGATGCAGACAGAATTGAACATCGATGGATTGGACCAGCAATCCAAGGACTTAAACACGTTGAATGATAAACTAGTGGATTTGCAAGGAGTTCTTATCAAATCGAGACAGATTGTTAAGTTTATCGAGAAACAAGACAAGCGTGATAGGCGAAGAATATACTGCAGCATTGGGTTCTTGCTTGTCTGCTGCGCGTGGGTGTTATGGAGGCGAGTTCTCAAAATGCCAGTCAAAATCCTTATGTGGTCTTTCTTAAAGTTCTTCGGTGTTCTCAACTGGGCGGTGTCCAAATATCCTTCTGACAAACTCGGAGTCCAGGTTACGGCGGGAGAAAATTTTCCAACCACAATGTTAGCTTCATCCTATGCGAATAGCTTCGAAACTAGTCTCGTTGATCTGGCCATGGAAGAAGAGAGTTTATTTACGATTCTTCCTATTAAAGACGAGGAAGAAGAAGAGATGCAATTTTCGATACTTCCCATTGACGTAGAAGCTGAAGAAGAAATGGAGTTTTCAATTCTTCCTATTGATGTTGCAACCGAAACTGGCCTGACTGAGACCATTTCGGAGCCAATGGAAACTCATTTGAAATCTGAAGAGGAAGAAAGAGATTTGCAAGAAGAAATTGAGGGACCTCAGAACACCGAGAGTTCAAGTCAAGAATTTCAACCAATTGAATTGGATGCGCAAGGCGAAGTTGCAGAAGTAGTCGAAGATGAGCATTCCTCCGAAAGTGATCCAGTTATTGACGATTCATCATTGGAGGCAAGAGTGGTCGCAGAGCCAATAGAAGAGATAGAGGATGTCCCGATAGAGTCTGGTGATTCACAAGATCCATTCGATACGTCAAATAATGATCCTGAAGTCGATGAGCAAGTCGAAGAAACAGAGATAATTCCCGTGGCAGAAGACGAAAAGACTCAAGACAGCGATTTTCATTTTGAGAACGTTCAAGAAGCAGAACTGTATTCGGAGCTCGCCAAAGTAGCAGGAGTACAAATTGAAACTGTTGAAGAACTACATGCTGCGGACGAAGCAGCTGAAATGGAGCCTCGACCTAATGATGAAGCTGATGGAGTTGTCGACGAAGTCATTAAGGAAGATACATATGGGGTACCTGTGGAGGATAATTTTGAGGAGTCTACCGAGACAGCTGACGCGTCTATTGAGGTTGATGAATCCAGTACAGATGAAACCAAGGAACCAACTTCGCAACAAGAGGAACCGATTTTACAAGCAGAGGAATCTTTCTTGGAGAGGGAGCCACCAATCTTGAGGAGAGAGGAACCCGCAGAGGAATCAAAAATCCCACCTTTGTCGGAGGCAACTAAGGAGGCCGATACGATCGAAGCGTTACAAGCTGAAACGTACGAAAGCATAGCCGAAGAATTTGCAAACCAAAATATGGACAGCGTCTCGGAATACGTCCAAGATGTGAAAGAAAACCAACAGGCTCATACTTGGGAAGATTAAGAAATGATGTATGAGTTAAACATTTAATACACAGATTCTGCAAAACTAGGGTTCCTCGACCTCCACCGAGCTTCCGCCATTCTTGGATGACTCAAGGGCAGCGGCAACAATGGCCAAATGATGGAAAGCCTTCGAAGGAGGAACCTTGATCAACTTTTTGTCCTTGGCCTCCACAGCAGAAGCGAAGTTCTTGAACTCTTCCTTGACAGAGTCAACCTCATCAACCTCGATGACGGTCTTGCCGGAAGACTCTTGCGTGTTTCCACCGGTTTGGTATGTGATAGTTGGCTTCTTTAAAGTAGGGGAGAAGTCATAGACGATGGAACCATTTGTTCCGTAGATGATCAAGCTGGTGGACTTGTCAGTAGCACCGAAAGCCGAACCGTAGGTGAAAGTTCCAATTGTACCAGACTTCATCTTGAAAGTAGAGAACACAATGTCGTCAGTTCCGCTCTGTTCTCTCACCTGCTTCGTGTGACCACTCACACTGGCAACAGGACCCAAGATCTCGGTCAATAATGCCAATTGATGCACACCACCGTCACTCAAAAATCCTCCAATGTGCTCTGGCTTTTGACGCCAAGAGGTGTTCAAGTACTTGTTGGATGGGTTCCAGGCACCAGTTGCACTGTAGGTGAAAGACACAACTTCTCCAATCTTGGGCAACACCTTCTTCACCTCGACGATGCCTTGGAAGAAAGCCCACTGCTCCAAAATTCCGATTGGCAAGTCAGTTTCGTTGGAGATCTTAACGATCTCACGGGCCTGGTCCAAGTTGGCAGCAATTGGCTTCTCCACTGCAATTGGCTTGTTGTACTTGATAGCAGTCTTGATGATGTCGACATTGGTCTGCACAGGCAACAAGGCGTCGACGAAATCCACCTTGGGGTTCTGGAAGAGTTCGTCGACGGAGTCGTAAACATTCGATTCATCAATGTTAGCCTTTTCAGCAAATGTAACGGCCTTAGACTTTGTTCTGTTGTAAGCAGCGAATGGCTCTAGAGAGCTAATAGACTGGATGGTAGGCAAGTGCTTGTCAGTGGCAAAGATACCGGTTCCGACAATTCCAACGTTCAAAGGCATTTTTTAAATTATTACTGGTGGTGGGGCAGGAAGTCTGGTGGAACTGGGCAATTTATATATTTGGGTGAACCTACATAATGAGTTAGGAGCCAGGCTGTTCGCGGGGGCACTAATTGTTCCGAACGGGCATTGTAGCAATATCACCAGACTGCCTGTGTGGACACAAGATGGGAGCATTCTACGCATATTGTTACAAAAGGAAAATTATTTGAATCGAGTTAGCTGACGCATCCACAAAATTTGGCAGAGTAGTAATTCTCCATAGATAAAATGCGTTTTGTCAACCTACCCACTGTGAAGCACGCCCTCGACCTTATTTGTTGGCACTGCACACGCAGTGGGGGACACAGCTCAAAAAAAATGTCAGGAAGGTCCTTCCATCACCAAATTCTCTTCCTTACTAATACAATGGAAGTGACGCCAATCACTTTGCACAGCAGTAAGAACGATGAAGGTGCTTCCGAGACCACAGCACAGTCTTCCGACTCCGCACCTCCCCAACATTCACCAGAAGTAGGAGTCGAGCTGGCTGGGGCCACGGCACCGGACACCAAACACGAAAAGACCGAGGTAGAGGCCGAGGTCGCCAGCGTTAGCAAGGATAGTGAGGACGCGAAGGAAGAAGAAGATGATTACGAGCCATACGTGCCTTCCGACCCTTTGCATGATCAGGATTCCACCTCTGTCGAGCCTTCACAACATCACTCTGAATCGCCAGAACAACCCGACACACAGGAAACTCAGGAAACTCAGGAAACTCACGATACCGCAGAGTCCACCAAGCCCGAAACTCCGGGCATGGGGCAGTCTGAACAAGAACCAAATGTCTCTTACGAACAATCCAACTCCCAAGACGAGTACGACCCAGAAACAGCCCGCGATGGAGGCAGCGACAGCGGCTCACTCCCACCGCTTCCGCCTCCCAGCGCTACCAGTGAGCCACCCGCAGCAAGCCTGCCTCCCGTAAAGAGAGTCGGACTTCCTCCCAAACCTCCCACTCAACAGCCCCAAGACAATGCAATTAAATTTAAAGAAGCCTATGAAGCGATCATGCAAAGTGATGTGGTGAAGGATCCCCTGTTTACCAACATGTCGCAGCAAGAACAGATGGACACTATCCAGAGGCTTCTTCAAGAAAGAAACATTACCTTGCCCCAGCAGACGACCCCATCCATAGATCCTGAGATGAACTTCGACCAAGTGTACTCATACAACAAGCCTTTCAAGAATATCAAGGATCCTATCCCATTGGTTCCTGTTGGAAAATACTGCCGTCGTCCCAACATCACTCGCCCAATGAATCCAACCGAACGAGCAACCTATGAAGCTTTTCTTGCAACCGAAGCTCAGCACTCTAGCTGGGGGCAGCTCGACGACTTGCCAGAAAACCTGAGACTTTTCGTTGGTAATCTTCCCGCAAACACCATTACCAAAGAGGATCTCTTTCGAATTTTCAGCCAGTACGGTGAAGTTTTGCAAATTTCCATCAAGGCTGGCTATGGTTTTATTCAGTATCGTACCGCCGAAGCTTGCGCAGAAAGTATTAAGGGTGAAACCAATGTTCCTCTTCACAACAAGTACATGAGACTTGCTGCTTCCAAATCTCTGAAGAATCGTGCTTCAGGTTCTCGTGGGAGAGAGAGAAGCGGCGATGACTATTCTGGAGAACACGATTCTAAGAGACGCAGAACAAATGACTGTCAGCTTCTTAGAAACGAGGAAACCTCCTCGATCTTCTTGAGTCAAATTGAAGAGGCACTTAGAAGAGCCAATATCATGTACACGGTTATTAACACTACTATCGAGAAGATCTCTGACGATGTTCGTGAAGCTGCCTATCTGGGAGTCATTGGTGCTTGTGTTGTTAAGGAATCCAAGGTGGACTTGCAAACATTCGAAGAAACCCCTGATGGAGGCATCAAGTTCGACGAGTATGTGAATGTGGACATTGGAACTGTGTTGGAAGTTATTAACAAAGCTAAGGCTTCCGTACCTCAGCCTCCAGACTCAAGAGAACTTAATTCTTATGATGACAGACGCAGTCATAATAGAAGAAGTGACAACTATCATGGTTCGTCTTACCCCTCTCGCGGTGACAGGGGTCACGAGGGCAGAGGGTTTGGAAGAAACCAAACTTGGCAGAGAGGTGATCGTGAATGGTCGCAACCGTCAAGACCACCACGGGGCCAATGGTCCAGACAAGACGGTCCCGGCTACAACGAGCCTCCATATCAGCGTAACCATGGCCAACAATACGGTGGGAACTACAATCAAGACTACGGCTCTCCAAGAGGTTATCATCAGGGATACCCGGCCAATGGAGGTTATGGTCAACTGATGCCTCCTGGCCCACCGGGACCACCGGGACCGCCACTTCCACCGGCGCCACAGCAAGGATATCCTGGCAACCCTGGATACCCACAACAAGGTTACCAAGGCTACAATGGCCCACCACCACCGCCACAACAAAACTTCTCACAACCCGGATACTCCATGCCACAGCAGAAGGCAGACCCAGCTCTTCTCCATACTCTCCAGAATCTTGACCCTGGCACCATGCAGAACGTGATTTCGTTGCTTCAGCAAAACAAGGGCCCAAGTCCCCAGATTTCTCAAGCTCAGCCTGTTTACCAAGGGTATGGCCAGAACCCACCACCCCCACCGAACGCATCACAACCAAACCCGGTTAACTCTATGCTTTCGACCCTACAATCGAACCAGAACAATAACTACAACGGCAACCAACAGCCGCAGCTGGGTCAGAACCCCTCCAGCGCATTGATGGATATGTTGGCAAGATTAGGAAAATAATAAAGCTATCAAAAATCAGTAAACTAATCGACAGTATCCACGGTATCAATCTCATTATCTTTTAGGTGACTTTCATCATACTCATGTTTCAACTTCTCAAACTCTTGTTCGTTCTCCAAAACCCCACTGATGCCGATAACATTGCACTCGTTAAAGACTTCCAAAACTCTTTCAGCATCCTCGATCTTCATGGTAGCAAATATCTTGTTCACCTCGTCCAAAGAACCTGTTTTGATAGCAGCTTGCATTTCGGGTGAGAGTTTGGTCAGGAAAGCAACGAATTCATCCGTGCCTTCTTGCGGAGGGTTCACAACAAGCTCCGTGCTCTCATCCAATGACTTCAATTGGATCAATTGCTCCTCATCCTCAGCATTCTGGTCACTTTCCTTTTTGAGAATCTCACATCTGGTCTTAATGTGATTCACTGTGTTTTCCACATCAGCCAAGAAAGCCCGACTAGCAGGAGCCTTCGAGTCCTCCAACTTGGAGAAGAAGAGCTTGATGGCACGAATTTTCAGGTCTTTGGACGAGCTAGCGCCACTCAACTGGGAAATATACTGCAACAATAACGATTGATAAATCACTTGTCTAGCTCCGGCTTCATCACCTTGGAGCTGATGGTCAAAAGCCGTCATTATCAATGAATCCTTTTGGTTTTCAGTGCATATAGATGGGTGCTTGATCAAGAACTCAGCACTCTTGCGAACCTCTTTATATGGGATCTTGGCAAACTCCGCTGTCTGAGGCAAAACATGCAATTCGTCGTACAGGTCTTCAACCGTCTTCTCCTTCGTGCTAGAGAGTTGAGGAGCGTTTATAGTCTCGACGGTCACGGATTCCTTCTTCTCCTTCTTTGGCGTGTCAACTGCCTTGGGTGTCTCAACCAGCATTTCCTCCTTTTCTTCCTTATTCATAAACGAGCGATCAAAGCCAGTATGGTAGTCGTCACTGCTAATCAACATAGACTTCTCGTATAGCAAGTTGTCGAGTGAGATAGTTTGCTTCAGCAACACGTCATCGATTTTCCTTCTGTGCTCTTTAAGGTGCTCAATCAACTTTTCTCCATCCTTCATCACTTCTGGGTGATCCTCTTTGATCTGGACGAATAGGTCCTCCATCATCTCATTGTATGTTGGCGTGTTTGCAATCTCTTCCTTGTCAAAAGTCAAGTCACGCAATCCCTTTCTCAATTCGGATCCCTTTTCTTCCTTCAACTTGTCGTAGTTGAATTTCTCGTTCTTGTCGAACTCCGCATTGAGTACGCTCATTACTTTAGATGAATCGAGAAGCTCCGATGGACTAAGTGTCTTCAACAAGTAATCAACACGAGCATTCAATTTGGCGTACATGGTCAATTGGATTAAGATCGTTTTGATCTGGATATTGCGTTCATGACGCTTTTCGTGGATATCTCTCTGTTTCCATCTAATGAAGGACAGTTTGTCGACGTTGGGGTGGACCTCAATGTCGGAGTCATCGGACAACTCAATTTTGTCCCACTTCGAATAGTCAATAGGCATGTTATGTAGTTGTGGAGTCGTAGAGTTGAAGAAGTGGGTATTAAGTAGTGGAAGGTGCAGGAGTTCGAGAATGTTCTGGGTCAGAAGAATGGAGAGGGATGCAAAGCGAATGACAAAACAAAAAAAATCTGGAATATAGAAAAGCTGAAATGCTCTCAAAAGGGAAATGCACAAATGAGAAGCTGAGCAAGTCTTCACCTACGCAATAATTAAATAAACGATTTTCTCTATTCGTATTTAAAGCACACCGTTTGGTCTCAAACCGGTGAAGAAGGCTAAACCGTAGCCGGTAGTCTCGAAGGTGATGGTGGTACCCTTCTTGAAGTAGAAAACGTCACCTGGCTTAGTAGAAACCTTGTATCCGGTCTCGTCAGCAATGGTGTACTCTCCCTCAACTTCCAAGATAATCTTCATTTCATCGTAGCTGTAAGTGTAAACCAATGCCTCACCCTTCTCCTGCTTGTAGAAACCACAAGAGATCTGCTCCTCAGTTGGGGCGTCGGAGGTGAAGATGTCACCCAAGAAAGAATTGTCACCTGGGGAAGCAATCTTGGGCGGCCTGACGTCCTTTCCCTCGGCAGCTGGCTTGTACAACATAGGCATTTTGAATAGTAATAATTAGAAGTTAGGTGTGGTCAGAGAAGAAACTCGAGACGATGATAGAGAAAAAGAATTATTGAATGGGCGGAATCAACGGCCATTTATAATGGTTGTCTGCTCGATCAGCAGCCATTATCTATATCAGGATGGGACAAGCTTTCCAAAAAGATGGGATATTTTGTCTGTTTTAGGAAGGTGGCCCCGCGCTTTGCAATCGCTCTTCACAAATCCGCACGCTTGATCCGCACGCTTGATTGTACTAGAATTCTTGGGCCCGCCATATCATAACCGCTTCATGAAAGTATACAGGAAAAAAAAATCCATGGAAAAATATTTGTATAACCAAAAAAAAGCCCTACGCGGGGGTCGAACCCGCAACCTTGTGATTAAAAGTCACACGCTCTAGCCATTGAGCTAGCAAGGCTTTTGGAATGGGTATTAATATTCAATAAGGGACTATATAAAATCAATTTTGAGCTATTGTCGGCTTCCCCCAATGGAGGTAATGCTTATGTGAGTTATGAATCAGTTCAGCTACTACATAAATGACTGCAAACCATAATCAAATGTCAAAAAAATAATATGAGCAAAAATAATACATATGAAGAGGAACATGCTATTCGCAAAATTATACGAGCTTCCAATGTTGGAGTGAATATCTTCTTTTCAAACAGACATTGAAATTCCCAACCGGCCGCGCCCTATAATCCCCCCTGGGGATATCGATATCGATAAGAGCTGAAATCCCTCAAACTGAGGATTATTGCGTTCATTCCAGCGATTTTCGAATGACGATGCAAATATGTACTCGCAGTCAAGTTCTGACGCAGGCCATGCACTTGATGACTTATCGCGACCTGAATCCGAGGAAAATGTACATTCTCCTCAAACTTCAGATCTGTTTGTTTTAATGGCGAAAATTCTAACATCGCCACTGTTTCTAGTTCCTCGAGAAAATCGAGCAGATATCATCTCGATTCGTAAAAAATGAAGAATATATGTCCCCTTTGCTTTTGCAACTTCCTTCAATGACAGGGAGGAGAACCTAATATCAAAATTACATTCCTTTTAAGACCACCGTCAGGAAGAGTCTACACTTTCTTAACGAATCGAATGCTCAGAATAAGGTAAATACTCCAGAGGGTCCTACCCCACATTAACCTCTACTCCACCTCATAATGAAGGGTACAGGACAACTTTGGAGTCAGAAACTTAGCAACATAGCCATGACTCAAAGGGTCAGTGCCCCCACTGAGTTTCCTTGGATTGGAGCATTTCAGCCACCAGGAACCGTTTTTCCTCCGGAATTTCTACCAGCAGCGGGAGAGTTATGCAACGACCGCCTGTGAACTGAAGACCTCCAAAAGAAGATCAACAATGATCCAAATTTCAAAACAATAATGGAACTAGAGCTATTGGCCAAGGAGTATTTTAGTGACCTTGGTCCTGACCGCATTAGAAAAGATATTGTCAACCTCGGATCGGCTGGCCCTGAGCGTGCTAAGGATTTCCTTCAGGAACATCTGAACCTCCATTCGAACAGCTTTACTTTCAAGGTACCTAAGGAGGTATTTTCAGCTCCGGGTATTTCTTCAAGTGACATTGTCGACACAATTGAACGAGCTATAGTTGATGAGGTGGAACGCCTTGACAAAGTCACTCAACCTCTCAAGAATAAGCTTGAGCAGTTGTGGAAAAAAAAGGAAGCCCTTGGCCATGACAAGGCTGCTTTGGAAGGGAAAAGCGGAGCGGAATCACAACTGGACAAATTGAAAGAGATTAAAGCCAAAATATCTCAACTAGTGGAGGAAATTACCGATTGTTCTCTACCATTTTATCTCAATGCCACGTTGATATTGAGCCTCCTGGAGGTAAAAGTGAAGTTTCACGAAGAACCCAAGGAAAAATACTTCGAGGTCCATTTTGGCCTTTACTCCTTGAAATCATTCAAAGTGTTTTACGACCACAAGATGTATGGCTAATACCCTACTGTGGATGATCAGAAAGATCGGGTCTTGGATTTCCTCAGAGAAATGGATTTTCTGATTCATGATGATCTTCCTTCCTTCTTTCTTAACATGCGTGGATTTCCTGGAGAGCTTGATTTCGGTGAATATCCTGGAGGACTAGAATTTGAACAACAAAATGGTTATGATGACGAGGATCTGTATGATGCCTACTGACGTATTTCAAAGTACAACTGTGACTCGCCACTTGCGATGGTGGTCTACGGAGATATGACGTTTTTCTTTCGACGATAAAGTCCTATATAGCATTCTCAAGCATGAAAACATGACAACAGCGTTTCTTTTAACTTCTTTTCCACACTTTGGATCGTAATAGAGAAAAAAAAATCAATCCGTAAAGGTAAGAAGCCGATTCCTAACATGGCAGTTAAAATACGGAAATAAATCTATTGTATATCCGTATTAGCTTCAAGAGTTATAATGCCGGCCAAAGGAATTGTTAATTCTCATTCACTAAAGTAAGACAGATATCCAAAGACTTCTCGATATTGGCTTTGTTCATAATAATGATATCCCTCAATATTGACTTGTCGAGAGATGGGAAAACTTCAGTGAGTTGTTCAAACACCAGGTCGATTTCCTCTGCAGTTGGACTCGTCTCTTCAGTCGAAACATTAGCTGGTGTTGGAGGAGGAGATCTTTCCTGTGGCGATGGGGAAATGAAATTTGAAATGGACTTAGTAAACATTTCCGCACTTGCAAAGATCACCTCCGAAGAGGTCATAGGTCTGGTTGCATCCTGCTGTCGAACTGGCCCACGAACTGGAATAGGGTTCGCCACTCGTGGTCTTTGTCGCAATTCGGCTTCCCAGGCCTCCATGTTAGCATCAAATACTTCATCACTAATAGACAAATCTTCCCTTTTGATATTGCGAACAAAACTGATGGCACCTTGCACGGAGGAAAGGTAGTAGCTTGTTTCGCCATGGTTTAACCACTCTTCTCCACGATAACGTTCTATATAGCGCAAATTGCTTATCAAATCGGGCGTCTTGGCCCTGATGATAAGAAGTATTAGCAATGGCATGAATGCATCAGCGTTGGTCTCTTGGTTACTCACCTTCAACATGTTGAATAAGATCTTGCACGAATTTAGAATGCAGATTATTTTGTCTCTCGGAGCACGGTAGCTGTTGATCTTATTAAGTTGCTCGGTGGCAGAATCCAAGGAATTAAGACTCTCCTTTGATGTTTCATTTTTGCGTTGTGCTATCTCGTCAAGATAAACATCCAAGTGGACAGCCAGTATCCAGCTGAATTTCTCGAGACTTAACAAGAAGTCTTGATCTTCCTTGACATCGTCAAAGACAGAGTCTGAAGCACTGGGGCCGAGCTTCTTTATAGCCTCCGGGGAGAAGCAGTACTCATACAATCTGTTCATGATCAACTTCTCCACTCCTTCCACTGAATTTTCCAAGTCGACCGCATCCATCGATGCAAATGGCTCGTACACGTGAAACTTTTCGTTGATGAATTCTTTGAATTGATGGATCGCAAGGGCCATCTGCTCGCCAGTCATTGCATTCGCACGTTTGGAGAAAGATACCAAAAAGGATCGCGTATACCTTACGATAGGATCGGCGCTTTTCTTCTTCAAGTGGTTAAGGAATATCAGGAAGTCAAAAGGCTTATGTGACTGCTGATATCTTTCCCTAGGGTTTGCTGTTTCACTGGCTCGGACAATGGAATCCTTTCTGTGCGGAGATGGACGGACTGGTGGTGAAGATGTAGGTTGTGGAGTAGCCGATGCCAACTCCTGAAGCTCCTCAGATGGTCCAATAGTGAGGATGTCTCCATCTTGATCAAAAGTTTCATCATCGTCATTGGCTTCCTCGCCAGCAGCACTAGTGTTATCTGTCACAGGAGCGGAGTCATCAGGAATGATGTACGGTTGGATTGTCATGAAGTTGATTGTCTCTGAATGCTTATCGTCGGCGCTGGAACCCATTATTGGCTCCACAATTTCAGCAGCTTCACCAACAGGATCTTCCGTTCGTGAGGCAGATTCAGTCACCTTTTCTGAAGCAGGCTCGTCTATCAGCAACGACTCATTGCCATCAGACTTCTTGGTATGCTCGCCGTTGGTCTCGATGTCGGTTCTGCTCACCTCAAATTGTTTCATTTTCTCCTCGATCAGATCCACGTCATCCTCGAAGTTTGCTCCCAGCGTCTCCTTGTGTTCCAAGTCATACTTGCCGAAGAGATCGAGAAGATCACGTTTCTCCTTCAGATCTGTCAGGCTGAAAGTGGTGGGAGTAACGCCACTCAACCCTGTTGTGGTACTCACTCCAGCAATTTTGGGCGACGAATCACTCGACAGTTTCGAGAGAATATTATGGATTAGCGGGACGTTGGGATCGCCACGGCTGGGAGTAGCAGGCGTGCTTTCATTGACTGCTGCAGTTTTGTTAGGTGGTGTTGATGTTGGTGTTGATGTGGTGTTCGTATTGGTAGTTGAAGTAGTCGGTGTGGCTTTCGAGATGTTGAACGCCAAATGGTTGTTGAAGGACATTATGGCGCGAATAGGTAATTGGGTCTACAGCCGACTAGCTTTGTGAGGCCGTAACTGTGCGAAATCTATAATTGCCGGGTTGTTCCCTGATATTACCGAGGGGATTAGATACTTGAGGTTACTACTGTGCGAAGTGCATAGAGATCATCAGGCATGATATTGTATGGTACATAAAGGTTGGACGTGCTATTTGAGCGTGAGCTTGAGCTTCAACTTTGGCCTAGGTTTGTCCTCTTCTTCTTCTTCTTTGACTTCGCTAGTTCCAGAGGTCGTCTCATCTGGAGGAGAGTAGGATTTTGGTGACAGTGTCTGCGACCCTTGGCCGTGAATGTAGATTTTCGTCTTTTTCCGCTTGGTTTGCCCGGACGTGGGCTCCGGTGAGAACGGACTCTTTGATCTTGACGTTATGACCTCTTGGAGTTCTGCTGACTTTTCTCTTGAAACTGGTGCCTCAGATGTGGCACTAGTTTGCTTATCGTTGGAGTTTTCTTCTTCTCTTGAAGCTCCCGCAGGGAGCACCGTCGATGTGGCTTCGTTTGAGTCAGTGGTTCCCTCATGCACTCGATCGCCTCCATTTATCGTCTCACTTGTTTCTTTCTCAACTGTGCCATTCTCTTCATTTTCCGATTTTACAACCGCTTCGCTACTTTTCACTCCAGCAGTTTCTTCAGTAGCCTCGACTTTAACAGGGTTGAGCTCGGCACCTTCTGGGAAAGGAGTTGCCGAGAAGGACACCCTCCCATTTCTGGTTGAAATCTTCACATATCGCCGAGGTGCAACCACCGATTTGAAACGTCTTAATGTTCGAGGGGATCTGAAAACAAATCTCACATTGGTGTTATCTGTGGAGACATGTGCTCCAGCCGGAAATGGCTGCTCCACCCTTTGCAAAGGCGAACGCGACGGAGAAGATAATGGGGCGAGCTTATGATTCTTGAAGGATATCTTGAGGCTCATTCTGTTCGACGCATCTCTAGAAACGAAGGAGGACCCAGCACTTTGAACTTGTTCTTCCTGGATAACTGCTTGACCTATAACCGGGGTAGGAACAACCTGGGGCTGCTCGTCCTCAACAGTAGCATTAGAACGAGTCCTTGTGTTCTTTGAACCTGCTGACGGCTGTATCTTCAAGCTGGGTTTGACTTTGTTCGGTACCAACAGAATCTTTGTGCTTAACAGAATTTTGAATCTTCCTTCTCTCCTGATGGTTACCTTTCCGTCACCAAGATTTTTTGCAACAATCTTCTTCCTCAATTCCTCAAATGGTACACATGGAACGGGGACAATAACAGGGAAGGAGTCATCCTCTCTGTAGAGCAATTCACACAACAGAAAGACCATTTTTCGATCAATAAGCCCAATGAGCGAGGAATGAAGAAGCTCCCAAAGTGTCTTCTGAAGCCCCACACCAATCGACAAATCTCGCCTCAAGATGTCAATAGTACCTTTAATTGTCGCTCTAGCGATTGCATCACGCCTAGTGCTCATTTCTGCATTCTGTGACTCTTCGAAGACAACCAAATTTGCGTGGTTTGCAACATTATTCCCTGTTTCGAAAAGATGCTCAAGTGACTGAAACTCCGGATCATCAAACATGATTGGAGTTCCATAAACAGCAGCCTCGCTTACTGCTTCAAGTAAAGCCCTAATTAGACAGGTCCGAAAATATGGACTCGAGTCCTCCAACAAGCAGACATCCAAGAAATACTTCATGATATGTGCATTTTTCAATCCACCAAGTAGAAAGATGCCCTTGAATGCCAAGACTCGAATATCGTACGAGTGCTTGCTTGATGTGAGGATTATCAACTTCTGAAACGAAAAGTCAACATAGCCATAACATGCAAGTCTTATTTTTTGCTTGATACAAGCGAACGACACTTTGGATTGGTATGAAGGAACCCAAGAGTCCAACTTTTGAACTCGATTGATTTCATGAATAACTTTCTCAACAAAATTCCTATCATCTGAAAGGACGGCAGCAGCATTTTCTCTTTCTATATGATAATCGAAAGACCGCAGTTCTGTACTGGTTGGAATAACAGCTTCGGTCAATGACTCGACAATGTCGGAAACATAGTAGCAGTCTTGAAAATCATTGTTGCTGTTGTCATTGTACTTCAAAAGATTGAAAAGCAAGGCCTTTATCTTCATTGGAGTGTTGCCGTCGTCATCTCGAATGGTACTCATGAACTTGGGGATAGCTTTCTGTAAAAATAACCTCCCGAAGTCTTCGAACGAGTTGCCTTTGGGGACTAAGCAGTCTTCGAAACAGAATAACTTCCTGAATGCCATAATCAAGTAACTGAGTCCTGCAAACCCATTGGATGGCCTAGAAAACTCAGCAAGAGCTTTCGCAGCAGCAATTCGAACTCCGTAGAAATAGCGCTGATCCATTAATGTCCTTGTAAGTGCCGTGCAGTAAATTGCATTAGGCTTTTCCTGATTACCAAAGTATTCGATGGCTGCTATTTGAGCTTCGATATCCCTGTCTTGCTGCAATTGTGATCCAAACATATAGTCAGGTTGTTTGACGTTAAACCTTGCAATCCATTCAAAATCAGTATCGACTCTAATCCACTCGAACGGATCTAGGAACTCTTCATCGCGCTTCGGCCACTCTTCAAAATTCCAATCTTTCAAGTCTGTATCGCTTTTGAGAATCTCACCAAGTTTTGCAAAGACGGGATTGGCATCACTATTCTCTTCTTTGCTTTTCTTGAGTCTTTTGAACTTCGTATTGTATTGAACGTCAAATTTCACCACACTGTCCTTAATATCTACAATGTGCTCGTATGGCGTTCCGTCTGCCTCATGTACTCTGATAGTCATCGGACCCAAAAAAGTCGGCTGAACGGGGTAAACGGGCCTGTCATTCAAAAATGTTAAGGACTCGTCAAGGAATGATCTCAGGGTTGGATGAGTATCTTTCGCTTGCAGGGCTTGAGTTTGTCGGATCACAACCTCAATCATGGAACGCTTCTTATTAAATCTCTGGGTGATGTTGAAGATTGGGGTACCCACCCCATATACCCATTGCTTGAAGAAAGATTCAAGTCGATTTCTGTTGACCTTTTCACAAACATATTGAAAATGTTGTGTGGACAATGTTCCATTTTGCAAATCTCCAGACATTGCTTGTAAGAAGATTTTTGGCAACACTCTAGAGAGACCAAATGATTTATCTGTCTTGGTCATACGACGATCAAGAATAAACAAAATGACAGGGGCTTTCAAACGTAAGAAAGAGAAGTCAGCTTCTGAAACAGGAAATGATAATGAATGTAAGCCAACGGGACGTTGTCCTACGTCCTCATTAACGATTCTGTCCATCTTTTGTTTGATTAGGTACCTCAACTGGTTCTGCCCCATCAAGACCCTTAGAAATTGTAAACTCATGAACTTTGCAATACCGACTGTGCACCAGATGTCATTAAACACCTGAGGAACAATGTTGATACTCGACCACTGGCCAGCAATACATTCGAGAATGTCTTCCGTTGTCTCAAACATTGGTTCAATGACATCAGGAGGGTATAGTATAGAGTCACTGAGAATGGACAAACCAGCAAAATTGTTATATGGATAATTTGGCCCAGATACAAAGGCAATGCTGTAGGATGTGAATGGATAGGACCCAAACTCTTTCAGGAAGAAGTCGACGGCCTTGTGAGCGAAAATACAAGTATTTTTGGCCAATTCTTCTTGACCAGGCAAGTAATATAGCATCACAGAGGCCGTGGATTCGTCCTTCTCAATTTCCTCTTCATATTCGACACCTTCCTCTTGGATTTGTGGAGCCCCAGAGTTTTCACTGAAGTCCGCCAATTCAGAAGACTGAAAGAATCCAACTGCCCAGCCAATATGGTGAGCGCACACCGGATTGAACACTGACCACGAAACTAGCTTTTTGGACAAGTCGGTTGGATGCGGTGTTTCCTTCGTGTTGTTGACGTCACCCGTGCATACGAACAAGTCGAAATTTTCTGAATCATCGTCATCTTCCTCTTCCTCATTCTCTTTTTCTTTGCTTTCGGTAGAGCTGCCTTCAACTTCATCATTATCTTTTGGACTCATTTGGCTGGGTTCCGAATCTATGTCCATGGTATCTTCATCCTTGCGGAAGACTTGCAGTAGATCACTTATATGTTTCATAGACCTCGGTATGCTGATTTCGACGGACCATGTGTTTCGTTCCCACAAATTGTCAATACAGGGCACCCACGACGAAGTCGAAACATTGTACTCAGAGTTAACAGTGTAGACATGCCAATTCCGCTTATTGGCTCTTGGGTCACACATGAAGTTGACACCATCTTTGGGATTAACGATTTCGTACTCGATTCCGACTTGGATTGGTGTATAACTGTCGGTGTTGGTGTTCCTCGTACGCAACTGGAGAGGAGTCATCCCGGCTGTTGGAATCAGCGAGACAGGTGTATGATATGAGTTCAGGTCAGCGAGCTCGAGCTTCAAGTCATCCGGAAGAATGATACCCAATTCCTCAGTGTTGGTATTCTCAAACTTGTCTGGAGCGTATTGGTCAGAGATCACATCTCCAAATAGATAATTAAGTTTCTGACGCAACAAGTGATGGTGATGGATGGAGAACGTGGGAGAATACACGTCCCAGAGATTGATGGAACTGGTGGCAACGCAATCCTCAAATACTTTGGGGTCGTTGATATATAAGAGGTCCCGATGAATGTAGTTGGTACACTTTGAGCCGTTGATGTAAACGTTCTTGATTTTCATTTCTCGTGCATCTAGTCGTACCACTCGAAGATTGCTGGACAGCGGTATTATGGTTATCTCTGTGGCGCCAGCAATCAGCTTCCTTGCGAGATCCACATCTAGATTGACTCGTTGGTGGGCAACTTTGAATACCTGGGTCTGCAAATTAGCCGCCTTAACTCGGTTGCTCCGCGCTTTCGGTGTACCCGTCTGTCCCGAATATTTGGGAGTTGGAACAGCCAGTTGACGTCCACCATGAAGATTTGCCAGCATGATTGATGTGACGAGAAAGTATGTTTGAAATGTAGCCTTGACATAACGTCGTGGACCTGCATACGACACAGACCAAACGTCGTTGCAAGTTTACCAGTTGCCAGTTGCCAATTGCCAGTTCTAACACTACCTTGGATTTGAGACTGGCGTATTGCAAAAATCACTAACGATACGCCCCATAAATACTTCATTTACTATATCATTATATGTGCAAGGATTAAGTTCAACTCTTGAGAATGCACTCAACCTCCAAGTTTTCGCGCACTAGTCCGTAGGTTGGAAGTGCTAGAATATCATCAGAAGCTTCATCAATAATTATTGGAATAGTGCAATTTCCGGGAGGAAGTGCTCGGAGGTTGGGAAACGCTTTTTGCACATTCTTGCGCATGAGCAGATGGTAAGGGACAATTTTTGCCACTTTACCGTGGATATGTCGAATTCGCAACCACCAGGTATTGTCGTAGAGTATCCACGAAGAGAAAGTGCTGGTGGCAGAGAGAGAATGTTTCAAGTTAGGAACGCTGCTCTTGATAGGTGGCTGCTTGGACAACGTGAAACTCAATATTCCTCTTTTTTTATCTATGCTGAAAACAACGTTTAGGTATGTCAATTTGGTTGTGTCCACCGGCCCGTTGATAAAGCGATCAATTCGTGGAATCAAAGCTCTCTCAATCTTTGCGTACGACCAATGGAAATGCTTAGCTGAAGACAATGGATACATCACGGCATATATCCACCTGGATATCACCAGAGGATGAAGCTTCTTCCAAAACTCAACAGGTATATTGAACTTGATGAGTGCTCGGTCTTTGTGCAACTCAAAATTCCCATACTTAGTCATATAGTCGCTCAAACTATCGACTTTATCAGCCAAAAATCCAAGCAGTGTTTCTATCAACTTGTTAGTATACAATAAAGCAGGCTTGGAAAGAGGCACAAGTTCGGGCTTGGAATGCACATGCCTAGGAACGTAGTAGTTGATCATGTATCGGAGCATGTTTCGTTTTGTTAGCCAACGGTCCTGGTTAGTGTAGTCCTCAAACCACTCGATATTGGCTTCTTTACATGTGCTCTGCAATTGCAGTTTTTCAAACAAGAGAAGTGGTCGATAGATCACAGGATGGTTATATGGACTTATTGGAGGTCGAGGGAACGGAGCCGAAGTCTTCAACCCCTCGAGCCCGTAAATTGTCGAGTTCATCTGAAGCCTCTGCAAACATGTCTCTAACTTATCATCCAAGGTATGACCGACCAAAAGCGCATTGATCTTCCTCCGGTCACATTCCTGGTGGAATACCATGTATCTCATATCCCTCGCAACTTCCTCGAAATTGGAGATCTCGTCGACATTTCGACCGTACGCAAGACGTGAAATTGAGTGTTCAACGCCCCATTTTTCTACCATGTAGCCCACCTTCGCTGCCTCCGTCCCAGATCCCGCACGATACCCATGATCAATGGTGACTGCGTGGATAGATAACGATGGATGGTACCGCGCCTTATACTGAGAAAGCAAGTACGTCAAGCACATGGAGTCGACACCTCCAGAGAGCGCCACCATGACCTTTTGCGGAACATTGTTGTTGAAGCATCGTAGTAGCAGGTGTCTAAAAGAAAGTACATCGATCATTATGGGCATGCACACAAGACTGATAGCTATATGAGATACTGCAGTAGATGCGCTTACGAAGAATGGTAAAGGGTTAACAAATACGTCACAGCCCACAGGGGGTATCATTGAAGAATTAATTTAACCCATCACATAGCGTACTACTACTCTCATACATAATTTTCTTCCAACCAGAATGACTAATTCTTTCGTGGTGACCAAGTAGTAGTCACTCACACCCGTACACCGGGTTTACAAGAAAAAATTTATGAGTAATTGATTTTTCAACCTCCAAGCACCAACTCGACTACCATGGCTGAAGAAAACAAAACTTTCAGCTTCTCGAAAGAAGAAGAGAGGGTCATCGAGCAATGGGACAGGGATGATACCTTCCAGAGATCCCTCGAATTGACGAAAGACCTTCCAAGGTTCGCCTTTTTTGATGGTCCTCCATTTGCAACTGGAACTCCTCATTATGGCCACATGTTGGCCTCCACGGTCAAGGACATCATTCCACGTTACGCCACCATGAATGGCTACTATGTGGAGAGAAGATTCGGCTGGGACACCCACGGCTTGCCTGTTGAGCACGAGATCGACAAGAAGTTGGGTATTACCGGCAAAGAGGATGTGATGAATATGGGTATTGACAAGTACAACGCCGAGTGTCGTTCCATTGTCATGAGATACGCTGATGAGTGGAGAAGAACCATCCGTAGATTGGGTCGTTGGATCGATATGGACAACGACTACAAGACTTTGTACCCAGAGTTTATGGAGTCTGTGTGGTGGGCTTTCAAGGAGCTTTACAAGAAGGAGTCCGTTTACCGTGGATTGAGAGTCATGCCATACTCTACCGGCTGCACTACTCCTTTGTCCAACTTCGAGGCCCAACAGAACTATAAGGACGTCAACGACCCTGCCGTCACTATTGGTTTCCCATTGGTGGATGACGAGAACACCTGGTTGGTGGCCTGGACCACCACCCCATGGACTTTACCTTCCAACATCGCTCTTGCTGTCAACCCTAAGCTCGAATACACTAAGATCTACGACGAAGACAAGAAGAGACACTACATCTTGTTGGAAGGTTTGTTGAAGACCTTGTACAAGAAGCCTGCTGCTGCCAAGTATAAGGTGGTGGAGAAGATCATGGGTAAGGACTTGGTCGGCCTTAAGTATGTGCCTATTTTCGACTACTTCTACGACCAGTTTAAGGACTACGGTTTCACCGTCATTGGCGCCGACTACGTTACCGATGACTCCGGTACCGGTGTCGTCCACCAGGCTCCAGCTTTCGGTGAGGCGGATTTTGCTGCTGCTACCGAATCTGGCATTATCGATGAGAAGAGAACTCCTCCAAATCCAGTGGATGACAACGGTAAATTTACCAAGGAGGTGACTGATTTTGCTGGTATCTACGTCAAGGACGCTGACAAGTTGATCATCAAGCATTTGACTGAGAACGGCCGCTTGTTGTACGCTACCCAGATTATGCACTCGTACCCATTCTGTTGGAGATCCGACACTCCATTGTTATACAGAACTGTGCCAGCTTGGTTTGTCCGTATTGGAGAGATCATTCCTCAGATGTTGGACAATGTCAACAAAACCAACTGGGTCCCTGCCAACATTAAGGACAAGAGATTTTCCAACTGGATTGCCAACGCCAGAGACTGGAACATCTCCAGAAACAGATACTGGGGCACTCCTATCCCATTGTGGGCCAGTGACGACTTTGAGGAAATTGTCTGTGTTGGCTCCATTGAGGAGTTGAGAGAATTGTCTGGTCGTCCAGACATCACCGACATCCACAGAGATAGCATTGATGACATCACCATTCCTTCCAAGAAGGGCAAGGGTAACTTGAAGAGAATCGAGGAGGTGTTCGACTGTTGGTTTGAGTCCGGTTCTATGCCTTACGCTTCTCAGCACTATCCATTCGAGAATAAGGACACATTCCACAGCGGATTCCCTGCTAACTTCATTTCCGAGGGTTTGGACCAGACCAGAGGTTGGTTCTACACCTTGACTGTCTTGGGTACCCACTTGTTCAACACCGCCCCATACAAGAACGTTATTGTGTCCGGTATTGTGTTGGCTGCTGACGGTAAGAAGATGTCCAAGCGTTTGAAGAACTACCCAGACCCTGGTCTCATCTTGGAGAAATATGGTGCCGATGCCTTGAGATTATACATGATCAACTCTCCAGTCTTGAGAGCCGAGACTTTGAAGTTCAAAGAAGAAGGTGTCAAGGAAGTTGTCTCTTCGGTGTTGTTGCCATGGTACAACTCTTACAAGTTCTTGAAGGACGCTGCTGATCTCTTCGAGAAGGAGAATGGCACCGCTTTCGTTTATGATCCATCCTTGTCTTCTGACAACGTGATGGACAGATGGTTGTTGGCTTCCATTCAGTCTTTGG
Organism: Sungouiella inulinophila; assembly: GCA_030562885.1. Classification (NCBI taxonomy): domain Eukaryota; kingdom Fungi; phylum Ascomycota; class Pichiomycetes; order Serinales; family Metschnikowiaceae; genus Sungouiella; species Sungouiella inulinophila. The sequence goes on from JAKUAG010000002.1 coordinate 499,642, forward strand.
TTAAGTTTGTTCACGAGGAGATGCAGAGCTACAGATTGTACACTGTTGTTCCAAAGTTGTTGAATTTGATTGACAACTTGACCAACTGGTACATTCGTTTCAACCGTCGTCGTATCAAGGGAGACACTGACCTTGGACTTGATGACACAAAGAAGGGCCTCAACACTTTGGCAGAAGCATTGTTCATTTTATCGAGACTCATGGCTCCATTCACTCCATTCTTGGCCGATGGTATCTACCAGAGATTGAAGACATTCTTCACCCAAGAAGAGTTGGAGAAGTACTCCGTGAACCAGGATGCCAAGGACATCCGTTCGGTCCACTTCTTGTCTTACCCTACTGTCAGAGAGGAATGGTTCGATTCTGCCATTGAAGTTGCCGTCTCGAGAATGCAGAAGGTCATTGACTTGGGTCGTAACATCAGAGAGAAGAAGTTGATCTCTTTGAAGACCCCATTGAAGGAGATGGTCATTTTGAACGCTGATCCAGAGTACTTGAAGGACATTGAGTCTTTGAAGAGCTACATCACTTCTGAGTTGAACGTCAGAAACATTGTCATCACCTCTGACGAGGCTGCATATGGTGTCCAGTATACTGCTGTTGCTGACTGGCCTGTTCTTGGTAAGAAGTTGAAGAAGGATGCCAAGAGAGTCAAGGCTGCTTTGCCAAAGGTGTCTTCTGAGGAAGTTAAGGAGTTCGCTGAAACCGGTAAGCTTACTGTCGATGGAATTGACTTGATCAGTGAAGATTTGCAAGTCCAACGTGGTTTGCCAGAGGAGCAGATCTCGTCTGGTCACGAGGCCAGAGCTGAGAAGGATGTTTTGATCATCTTGGATGTCAACGCTTACCCAGAATTGCAGAGTGAGGGTTTGGCCAGAGAGTTGATCAACCGTATCCAGAGATTGCGTAAGAAGGCTGGATTGAACGCTACTGACGAGGTCAATGTTGAGTACGACTTGGTTAACGACACCATCAACTTCGAGAGTGTTGTCAAGGACAACTCCGAGCTTTTGGTCAAGTGCACCAAGAGACCATTGTCGACTTTCTCTACTGTCTCCGACGATTCCGTTGTCATCACCGAGGAGCAATCCATTAATGATACCACCTTCTCTTTGAGATTGTTGAAGCTTTAGTCATTGCTACATATAGATTGCTAAACTCATGGTTCTATAATATATAATACAGGGAAGATTTTGAAATTATTTGTTAACGGCCCACATTCCCAAGCCAGCGCCGCCAACAATGCCGAGGTGTTGGCCATTGAAATCAATTGTGTCACAACATCCCGTATCTGCTACTGTAGTGTAGGTCGCCGAGGCGCATGTCAAATCGTTATTTGTGAGACTCCAAAGTCTGACAATTTGGTCAACGGATGTCGCAAAAACGCTGTCATTGCCAACAGCGCTGAGACCTGTGATTGTGGCAGAAGCAGCATCCTCGACGAAAGAAACAGTCTCCAAAGAAATTCCGGTGGAGGTTGGGGTGAGAACGGATAAGATCAAAGCGTTGTCGTCTCCACCAGTCACTAATCTCCAGTGACCGTCACCCGGAATAACTGCAAGTGCTTTGACACCACTTTGGTGAAGTTGTTGCAGAACCACCAACATGTCCAATTTGCTGGCATTTGCTGTCGAAAGAGAGGAGGAGACATCCCAGATGGTAACAAATCCATCGGTTGTACCAGTCATGAGGTACGTTTGGTTGTTGTAAGTGATGAAGTTCACACTCAAGATACAGAATGTGCTATATGTGTCATCGATACACAAAGAGAAGGTCTTCTTTTCCGTGTCGTAGAAGAACACCTTAATCTTGGAGTTAGAAAACACGGCAGCTACCCAGAACCCTCCGTCTGCTTCTATAGAAGCAAAGTCCATGATTCTCAAGTCGGGATTCTGATCAGAGATAGGAATCCTTGCATGTTCCACAATAGTAGTGACAGATGAGGACATACGATTCAATTTCCAGATCAAAAGCTCTTCATTAGCAGCTGAACTGGCAAGATATTGCAGGTTCATGAATGCAATGGTCTGCAATCCAGAGATGTGGTTGTTCAAGGTCCATAAATTCTTGATGTTACCACTAGCATCAAGCTTACCCAACTTGATGGTTGCATCTTCAGAGGCCGTAGCTATAAGTCTTGTTCCATCTTGCTCTTGGACAGGACACACTGCAACTCCTCTAATTTCTCGACCATGGGTACCGCCAATAAGCAAGCCAAGATTTGAGTGCTTAAACCTGGAATTGAAGCCTTTAACCATCAAGCACGACTTGTTCAAGTAAATAAACTTGTAATCAAAATGGCGCTTGGGCTTGATCAACTTCCATTGCCTATGAGCACCCCCGCACAGATGGTGATCGATCTCGATTTGCTTGGTCTCGTTCCAAAGATAGAAAGCGGACGCCCGGAAGCCGTAAAGATAGAGATCATCATCCTCCACGAATCCACCCTCGACAATTCCACGAGACAATTTATTTTGCAAAATGATTTCGAAAGTGAACTGCTCGTTTGTCTTGCCAATGGACATATAAAGATACGTTCCATCTCGCACAGTGAGCAAGGCCACAATGTGATCTTTTGATGACTTGACGGTAGAAACAGAGGTTATGGTATCTCCAGGACAGACTTTGCGCAACAACAGAGGAAGTTGGTATTGTTTGGCTGCTAGATCGTAGATAGCGAAATTAGCATGTCTAGAGCCAACAAGAAGCCATTGATTTGTGGCGTCATAGTGAACCGAAGTGGGAGTGAAAACCTTGAAGTCCGGTTTGAAGAGTTCAACGGAAGCCGTAACAGATAAGGTGTCATTCGTCAAAGCTAGCTTCTTTAATTCAAAGGGGGCGCTCGGGTTAGCGCAATCAAAAAGAGCATAAAACTCCTTATTCTTTTCTTCTTCATCCACCAAAACATTGATGATCTTTCTCGAAGGTTCTCCCTCGCTCTCAATCCATTCCAAATTCTTCAATTGACCATCAACCTGAAACGTCAAAGCTAATATTCCGCCTGTCCTGGTAAAGATGGCTGCACAATTTAGACTCGAAAGTGCATGCAACATTCCTGACTCCTTGATCACGGATGTTTCTTGCTCGGATATCCTAATCTGAGTCCAAACAGAGCCCTGATAAAGTGTGAAGATTTTTCCCATAGAAGTGACAATGACTAACAAGCCACACTCACTCAAGTCTGCAAACTGCTTTATGACCTCTTTTGGTGCAAATTCAACGACGATTTCTGAAGCGATATCTTGCGGTGAGTATGATGGGAGACTTTCCCGCAATGCAGATATATCGAGAACACGAAGCTTTCCATCTGCTCCACCAGTAACGGCTGCACCAATGTTCTCGTTATCGACATCTCCAGACCAAATGTGTTTTCCCGCATGACAATGGTCCCAAAGATGCGTTTGTGTGAGCGTTTCAGATCCCTCTTGGTAATGCCATAATCTAGCAGTGCAGTCTTCTCCCGTACTGAAAATGTCTACTGAGTTCTCTGTAGAAGAAACGAATTCCAAAGACCAGATTCTCGACCCGTGACCCCAACCGGAGGCCAAGACTTTTCCAGTCCTAAGATCGCAAAGTTTCACCGATCTGTCATCAGAGCAGGAGATGATATATCTGCCATCATAGCTGATTTTGACACCAAAAATGGAGCCCTCATGGGCAGTCAACTCATACAATATAAGTCTGGTCTCCAAGTCCCACACAATAACTCCACTCATCACAGTTCCCGCTGCGACGTAGATTTTTCCTGTGTTAGTGATAGTGATTGAGCCACTGTAGAGAATGGATTTCTCATTGCAATGGATTTTCTCGGCAACGTTGAAATTGAACGATACCGTGTCACCAATATCAATCTTGAGAACTTCATTATGCGACGTCAAGAGCAAAAGAGTGGAGCTGTCGAGAAGTTTGCTCGCGACTATCCATTCATTTATTGCCTTCTCGTGAATGTGAATTTCTCGTGACAAATCTACCACCGCAAAAGAACGACCACCAGCTAAGCAGACTTTACTTCCAAGCACATCGATAGAATGAATTTTATTTCTCTTAAACGCTCTGTGGCTGAAATTCAATGATACAAGATTAGAAGTTGAGTCTAATTCGAACACTTTGAGAATGGGACCATAGCCCACAAAAATGGTATTTTCGTGCACTTTGATGGCCGTCACGGGCCCATAATGAGAAATCTCCTGGAGCAACGACTCATTGACAGAGGAGACGTCGTTTTTGCCTGGCATCTCTGGGTCAAGATATAGTAGTTGAAATTTTAGGGAAATGCATGCAGGCAGAGATGCCTCTATGGCTGGTTACGAGTCTCAATATCTCCACTTATGATCAATATTACAACTAGTCAATATATAGCGTTTGTCAATATCTAATGGTGAATTACTAAAAAATTAGCAATCTCATATTTAGAGCTTACCGCCCTTGAACTTGAGGATCTGCGAGACAGTGTCGTCAACTGTGGTCTTCAAGTCGGTCAATGGGAAACCAAGAATCTCTTTAGTCTCGTCGTTGACAATTTTACACAAGGAGTCGTTGATAGCCTTACCTGCGCCCTTCTCTCCAACTGGAATCTTGCCCTTCAACTCTGGGAAGTCCTCGTTCAACACGTCCAAAACGTCCTGACCACAAACTCTGCTGTAGTTCATCAACAATCTCTTGTTGGAAATTGGCTTCTCAAAGGCCACCAAGTGAGCTCTGGCAACGTCTCTGACGTCGACGAATCCTGCCTTGAAACCAGGAACTGGAGAATCAGCGTTCAATGTCAAAATACTGTTGATAAATTCGTTGGAAGTGTTCAAGCTGTCCTTGACCTCCGAGTCGAATGCCTGAGGCCCGAACACGAGCGATGGGTTGATGTAGTTGATGACGAAGCTTGGCTTTTCCTCGGCAACAAAGTCCCATGCGGCCTTCTCGGCAAACTTCTTGGATCCACGGTAACCAGCCACACCGTCGGCCTTGGCCTCCTCCCAGGTGATTGGGTTCCAAGACTCTTCAGTGAGGACGTGAGTTGGCTCAGCATCGCGCGAGGGGTCAGCGATGGCGGCGTAAGAGGAGGTAACAACAACGTTGGTAATCTGAGGTCCATACTTCTTGATAGCAGCCAATGCGTTCTTGGTACCGTTGACAGCAGGTTTAAGCAAGTCCTCCTCGACGTTGGTGGAGTTGAAGTAGAAAGGAGAGGCAGTGTGCAAGAAGATGGTGACCTCTGGGTGCTTCTGCAAGGCCTCGTCGAAAGCACCAGCTGGCTCGACGTCTGGAACGACCTCAAACGAGAAGTTTGGGGAGTTCAACAGCTTGGCCAACTTCTCACCTTTAGCTTCAGATCTGACGGTTCCAACAACCTTGTAGCCTTGCTGGAGCAAAAGCACGACAATGTGTTGGGCAATGAAGCCTGTAGCACCGGAAACAAAGACAGTCTTGGACATAGTTGGAGTTTTGATTGATGAAAAATATCAGTAGCGCCCAATGGCTCTCTATATATGCCGAAAGCTATTTGTAGCACTGTGGCGGAGTGTACGTACAACTTGGTGATAACAGTATCGCGGACTGTGGAAGATATCGAAATGACGGTGCTAATGGCCGGATTGTGGTAGCCAGATCCGATTTGTTGTCCCCGATAGTGAAATGTGACTCCTTTCGCCTTTCTATTTATTATTTGAGCCGCTACTTAGTGGTTTTGTCCACTATTTTCAATTCGACTTCGCCAATCTCAACTCGCTTACTTCCTAATTGGTACAGCGCAAATTCCGAACTGCACTTCCGAATCGATATGAAGTCCTGTTGCGGAAATTCGAGACCGCAAAAGTGCCGACACAAAATCTTTACTTCCCTAAGTGAAAAATTCAAGTTTAACGGCGTTTTCGCTGCCTAAGCTACTGACAATTTAACCCCGTGTTTAATATTACTATATACCCAAGAATTAACCCCCATAAAAAAACTGATTACATGTGCAGAACGGCTCGACTAATAAGAAAAATATGTCATAGTCACCAGAACAATGAACCAATTCCCAAATCAACCACTTTAATTTGTGTGTGTGTGTGTGTGTGTGTGTGATTCATTTGGAAATCAGATCGAGTTTAGGTAACCAGACTGAGCATTGTGTGCCAATTACTTGGCTTCTTCAACGATTTTCTCGTTTTTGTTGGTGATAGAGTCGGTGGAGTTGTCACCGTCTTCCCTTCCAACGTTTGCGTATCTCATCTGATCGAACAACTCCTCTTGTTGCTCCTTCGTCAAGTTGTGCTTCTTCTTACCCTTGATGTGGTACATGGGGTTCAACTCAGCCAATCTCAAGTTCTTGAGCAATGGCAAGTGTCCGTTACGCTCCTCGAACCACATCAAGAAAATGACAAACATGACAGTAATCCAGTACACATTGTAAGAGATGACAGAACCGTAAGTGGCAGAATTTTGCCATCCCAACAATGCGTTGAACACATCCCAACCGTTGTCAATTTCTGGGTTGCAACAGTTGACGTGCCAAACGGACTTGGCGATATCGTAAGTACCTGGACCAGAGCCATTCTCAGATGCATCACCACCAGTTGCGTTGTTGTACTTGTAGGACTCAAAGTACCAAACACCTCTGGAGAACAAACCGGCAGCGATCAAGTACAAAATACCGGTGGAGATGATCAAGAAGATCTGAATGGAGACGCTGGAACCGAAGTAGTACAAAGCCATACCGACAAGGATACCACAGATCAAACCAACGATAACAGGAATGGGGAACGAGGAAGCTGGAGAAGTCAAACCGACACCACCAACGAAGACAACGGCTTCCAAACCTTCTCTCAAGGTGGTGATGAATGGCAAAATGAACATAGCATACTTCTTAGTCAAGTGACCGATACCGAAACGGTCCTTACCCTTTGGCTGCTTCACAAGAGCCTGAGCCAACTTGACTCTCCATTTCTCCTTCATCTTGTTGATACGCAACATGGCAAGACCCATCAAAGAAATCAACACGGTAGCGATAATACAGAAAATACCTTCCCACAAGTCCTCCGACTTGGCCCAAATGTCCTTACCCAAAGAGTAGAAAGTACCAATGAAAGCACCACCAATGATTAAACATAACAAAACTCCTAGAATCGACCCGGCCCACACTTGTCGCTTGAGCTTCTTGTAAACCACAGGGTCCTCGGTGGCTCCACCGAGACCTTGTTTCAAGAAGGCCAAGAGGACCGACACCACAACGACGGCCTCCAAGGATTCTCTGAACACCACAAAGAAAATTTGCACGTTGAAGACGTTAACCATTCTGCAATAGGATTTGGGGGGGTTATCACAGAAGATATGCTAGTAAGCAACTCTTACGGACGCAAAGAACGGTTGTGACAGAGAGTGAAATACTGAGGAAAAAAGTGAGGCTGGGGCGCGAGGCATGATATTTATATTGAGGAGATGGGGGGACTTTGACGTGCGTCGTCTGTACATTAGCCCCGTGCGTGAGTTTTGGGGCCTTCGCGAGACTAATTGGCTTATCAACTGCATCTGTTGCATGGGAGCTTGCAGATAGTGCCAGGGAGAGCCCGCTCCGCAAAAGTGGTTACTTGGGATGCACCAATGACAGCTCGCCGCTAATATGACGGATTGGATGAACATTTGATTATTTTAAAACGTACCGAATGGCGGGGCTCAGTTCTTGTGTTCCTTGGCAATTGGCTTGGTGCAGATGTCAAACTAGTTTAGTTCCAATAATGAGAAAAAGATTGTGAAAGAATACAACCAAGCAAAATCTTCGAGGGAATCCTATCGACCGGGCTGAAAAAAACACCAGAAGGATTTGTTTCAACACGTGAGCGGATTAGTGTTCGTGCTTGCACATGAAAATTTTTCAACACTCCCGGCTAATCAGATGAATCAGTGTGCATGTTGCATCACAACTATGCTTATGCCCAGAAATTTCTTCAGTAGTGATGCGTCTTGCAAAATATGTCAAACGGTAGGCCCATCGATGTCCCACCTCTGCACGGGATCAAAAACAGAGTGGCGAGGTTAATCTTCGCAAATGTGAAGTGTGGTTGATCACTAATGGGTAATTCCGATTTGCTGAATTCCACTTACCTAGTAGTGCCATGGCACTCCCTGACGCTCGCGAGCCCTGCACCTTTGTTATGCCGTTGCACTTGTCCTGCAGAAATGTCCTGCTCGTATCTTAATTCCAGCAAATCATTGTCTGGCCCCGAACATCCTAACCGTTTCAACAGACAATTGCCGTGGAAACCTCAAGCAGACCCTAAGTAGCAAACCCATGAACTGATGTCCCAAGTTTACCCGAGAAGCGGGCCACCGGGGCTCTCAATGGTACTTTTCCTTGTAATCGTTGGAACTTCTTCATATTGCATGTAATGCCGAATCGGACACGGCTTTCGAGTTCCAGTCGTCCGTATCTCCACGATCATCGAATGATATTCTACACTATTGCCTTCTATCTCAATGATCTACAATGACCTGTTCCTGGCAATGTAGGGTAAGTCTCTGGTCATGATGACTTTGGAATCAAGTGAGGCATTTCGTCACAGCTTTGCTCAAGCATTTCATTTCCTCTCAGTAGCTTCTATCCACAAGTAGTTGACCGCGACATCTTGGGTCATTCGTGGCAACGATGCCCTACTTCCTGGTGAGTTTTGTCCTTATTTTGCCCGCCCTCGGTTACAAGCACTCGCCCTTTTCGTCGTTACTATTGGCCTGAGTGGTGCGATCTACTACTGGTAGACTGCTGCAGGTCCGAGCCCTGGTGATCTCTCACGGATCCAACCGTTGATTTTGTACATCTCATGTTCTCCTTTGGACCCTTGAAGATGGGTCGATTTTTGCTGTCTTTCGTGATCAACTTTCCCATTCCAGGCTGAAGTTCTTGCAGTAATCATTACGATTTAATTTCCGTAGCTACCCTACTATCGGTTCGAAGCTCCAAAATGATTGACAAGGTAACCTTTGTCCAGCTGTGCTATCAAATAACGCATGTCTCAATTCTTTCGTGACCAGCACTGGCCCTTCGCCCGGTTTTTGTCATATCATATCCAAGTGCTTTCTTTTTTTGCTTATTTTCGTGGATTGTTATTCCGTGCTCAATCGGAAATCTGTACACTCCATATGGCAAGTTCCAATAGAGCTTGAATTCCTTACACTGCACCAAGCGATGGATCAACCTCTGGCGTAACTTGCTCAAAGTCTGGTAAGTTCCTGTGGTTCAGAATCAAACCATCGTGTGCCTCTGATACACCTTTCCTGTAGATGACAGGTGAATTTCCTGAACTCACCAACAGTCCCCACAAAACCTTTTGCGATCAGTCAAATGTCTTTGAAGTATATCGACAACGCAAGGAAAATCTTGTGCATTGGCCGCAACTATGCTGCTCACATCAAAGAATTGAACAATGCCGCTCCTATGCAGCCGTTCTTCTTTTTGAAGCCTTCTTCTTCGGTGTTGAAACCCAACTCCGGGCCATTTTTAGTTCCAAGCGGAGTGGTGGCCCACCACGAGGTGGAATTGGCCATCATCTTGAAGAAGAACTTGCAGAACTTGCCCGAATCGTTCTCGCCCGAGGAAGCCTTGGATGCCATCGATGGCTACGCTCTCGCTATCGACTTCACCGCTAGAAACGTCCAGGACGAGGCCAAAAAGAAAGGATTACCATGGAGTATCGGAAAGGGATTTGACACCTTCTTGCCATTGTCGAATTTCATCGAGAAATCCAAAATCCCAGATCCTTACAATGTCAGATTGCAGTTGACTGTCAACGGTGAAACCAAGCAGGACGATTTGACCAACTTGATGCTTTTCCCCATTCACAAGATCTTGAGCCACATGTCTTGCATCATGACTTTGGAGAAAGGTGATTTAATCTTGACTGGAACTCCTAAGGGCGTCGGTGCTGTGAACCCTGGTGATCACGTCACGGCCAGCTTGAGTGTTGGTGGTGAGGTCGTGGAGTCGTTGGACTTCAACGCTGAGCAGAAGCCTGGACCTTATGTATACAAGGAAACATAGAGTAGCTTGGTTTCACTTTCTATTTGATTCTATGTAGTTAGTCTATACGAAAATGCCTTCCTTAGGTGGAACGTACTGTCTCAATATGATCTTCGCTTCGCTCATGACCCGGTGTGAGTGTTCGTCCATGGAGTAGCTCTGAGCATAGACCACCTGTTTGATTCCGCTTTGGACGATTTTAATGGAGCACGTCAAGCACGGGCAGGTGTTGCAATACAAGATGGAGTTGTCGCCAGCAATTCTGTCCCTGCCTGCTTCAAGCAAGGCATTCTCTTCGGCATGCAAACACAAGCACGTAGAAAGTGCTGCACCGCTTCCTTGACCCTGATTGCATCTAGGACATCCTCCTTCATTACAATTTGTCAAGTGGCGGGGCGTACCATTGTAACCTGTTGCGACCACACGGTTATCCTTGACAATGACACACCCAACTCGTCTTTTCATGCAGTTGGACCTCAAAGCAGCCAAATCTGCCAAACGCATGAAGTAGGAGTCCCAGGTGGGCCGGAGACGCTCAGGATTCAAGAGATCAAGCTCGCTGAGCTTCACGTACAAGCTCTTCAAGGACGTGGTGGTGTTGATAATCTTGATGTGGGCCTGGTTGTTGATCTCGATTAGCGGATTGGATGGGTTGAACAAGAGATCGTCTGACTTGATGGTGAACGCGTCAGTGGTCAACGAGCTCTCGCTTTTAAGGCAATGGCGCTTGTACCTTAAGAGAAGTGGAGCATCGATGCTGATATGCAAGAAGAATGGTCTCTTCTGTAGTTTCTGGAGATCGTCCATGCACTCAATGTGCGAAATCACGAAGTTTTGTCTCCAGTTGGCGGTGATATAGTCCAAGAGGTCGTCGACGTTCGGAAAGGTTTGTGCTTCTAGGTCCGAAGACTGTGATGAGCTAGCTAAGCCGTTCGAGGCATTAGCTTCGTCAACTGCAACGAGCTTAAAACCTTGGAACGTAAGGTGTCTAGCCACCTCGGTTTTGCCTGACGCTAGCGTTCCGGAAATTGCAATCAACATCGTTGCAAGCGAGGTTGTAGGAGAGTATGAAGGTGTTCTGTAGGTGCGAATATTTAGAGCAGGTTGAGGCCTTCGAAAAGAGTGAACATGATAAGAAAAAAGCAGAGGTTGCAACGTTTGAAATTGAATTTGTATTAGATATTGTTTGGTTTTTTGTGTTTTCGTGTTTTTGTCTTCTTTTTTCATTTTTTTTTTTGGTATCTTTGTATTTGTCTGTTTGGCTTAGGGTCACCTTCATTACATCTGAGTGTGGGAATAACTGTGAAAATGCTGCGAATGTGACGGTTGGCTAACTTTCCAGGCAAAGCAATCAATGCTGTCAAATCAAGTACAACAAATCCATATGGCGCGTGAATAGCGAGACCTCAACTTTGACAAATCGTCTACAAATCTAGCCTTATATATAATTATATTCGTACCCATCAACTTCGGTCTTCAGTTAGGCTTTCCACCCAAAGCTTTATCCTGCAGCCAGAGATAATATAGTATATCGATCACTCCATCTGTGCCCACCGATTGCAATCGGACATCATCTTTTCCAGCTCAAAATGCTAAAATTGTTCATTTGGGCGACGTTGCTCCTCCATGTAGTGGTGCTGGCCTCCACACTTGAGGATTCCAAAAGAAAGGATGGCTATTGTTCACTATATGATAGCTGTGGAAAGAAGTCAGTGTTTGGCAAGCCATTGCCATGTGCAAACAACACGAGAGCAGTTGCTCCACTGGACGAGAGTCTTGATATCTTAACTCGAATCTGCGGTGCTGAGTTTCCTGTCAGCAATGGAGTTTGCTGCTCCTATAATCAGTTGCAGACGTTGGAAGAAAACCTCAGAAAGGCAGAGCCATTGATAAGCTCGTGTCCCGCATGCAAAAAGAACTTCTACGATTTCTTCTGTCGCTTCACTTGCGCTTCTGATCAATCGACCTTCGTGGAAATCACTAAGGTCTCAACTGCAATTGATACAGGGAAAGAGATTGTGTCTGAACTTTCGGTGTACACCGACCCCGAATATGCATCGAAGTTCTTCGATTCGTGCAAAGAGTTGAAGTTTTCTGCCACCAATGGCTATGCAATGGATTTAATTGGGGGCGGGGCAAAGAATTACAGTATGTTTTTGAAGTTTTTAGGAGATGAAAAACCATTGCTTGGTGGTTCTCCCTTCCAAATCAACTTTAAATACGAATTGCCATCCGGCTCCGAGCTGGGCTTGAAGCTCACCGAGGGAGATATGAAGGCCTGTAACGACCCGGTTTACAAGTGCGCTTGCTCTGACTGCTCCGTTTCCTGTCCCACGTTACCCAAGTTTCGGGACTTCCGTCTGGAATGCATGGTGGGTGGCTTGCCATGTTTCTCATTTGTTATCATCATGGTATGGGTCTCTTTGTTCTTGATTATCGGCGGCTATCATATCTATCTTGCGAAAGTCAAAAAGCTGGACCTCGACAGACTCGTCGGCATCTTGGAAGGTGACTTTGTTGGTGAGGATATCGACGAAGACAATGGGTTGGAAGACGAAGAGAATGTGGTCGAATGCTTTATAAGTCCACATCCAGATGATGGTAACTGGCTTACCGCTAATTGGATGAGATTCAGAGACCGGTTGATTTCTACTATTGAAGTTGCCTTTGCCAAACTTGCTTTGGTATGTGTCAAATCGCCCTACTGGACGATCTTCATCAGCATAGCGTTGTCTCTTTTGTGTTGCAGTGGCTTGACCAAGCTTCAATGGGAGACAGATCCGATCAACTTGTGGGTGAGTCCCAATGAAAAGGCATTACATGAACGCCAGTACTTTGAATCCAGTTTCGGTGAATGGTTCAGAATCGAACAGTTGATTATCAGCAAGAAGGACAAGTCGCCTGTGTTGTCGTGGGATACCGTGCAATGGTGGTTTGAGAAGGAATTGGAGCTCTACGAACTTCAGGACGACTTCAATAAGACACATTATCTCGATCCACTTTGCTTCAAACCATTGGAAGATACATGTGCTATTGAATCTTTCACACAGTATTTTAACGGTGATATACGGTATTTGAACAAAGATAACTGGGCCAATGAGGTCAATTCTTGTGCTGAGTCACCCGTCAACTGTTTGCCTTCATTCCAGCAGCCGTTAAAGAAAAACCTTCTCTTTTCACTGGAGAAGGTTTTGGAGTCAGAAGCCTTCGTTGTCACATTGTTGATCAATAGCAACCTGGCAAACGAGGAGTACTCCAGCAAAGCTGCTGATTATGAACACGCATTGCAAGCATGGGTGAAGAAGTTACAAAGAGAGAAGCCAGAATTACAAATTTCCTACAGCACTGAAGTTTCGCTACTGGAAGAATTGAATCAGTCTAGCAACACAGACGTGAAGATTGTGGTCATTTCATATCTCTTCATGTTCTTGTATGCTTCGATTGCCTTGGGTGGAAAGATCCCAACCAGCTTCAGCTTGAAGAGCTTTGTTCTTACAAGGTTCCTGTTGGGACTCTCGGGAATAATCATCATTTTGCTTTCGGTTGGTGCGTCGGCTGGAATTTGCTCCTTGATTGGAATCAAATCAACCTTGATTATTGCCGAAGTCATCCCATTTTTGATCTTGGCAATTGGTGTTGACAACATCTTCTTGATTGTACACGAGTTGCATGTCTTGGGAGAAAGGTTCCCCGAGGCTAGTGTGGAGACAAGAATATCGTTGGCTTTGGAGAAAATCGGACCGTCCTGTTTCATCAGTGCCATTTTACAAGTCCTGATGTTCTTAGTCGCTTCCTCGGTGCAGATGCCAGCAGTGAAGAACTTTGCATTCTACTCTGCTGGTGCCGTAACCATCAACTTTATTCTCCAAATGACCACATTTATTGCTTTGTTATCATTGGACCAGAAGCGGTTGGAAGAGGGTCGTCTCGATCTAGCACCTTGGATCCAAGTAAGTGCCTTACAAGTTGGTGCGGGAACGGAACCTGCTGAGCACATTGAGTACAACTTTGCACTGCTCATCACCCAATACTATGCGCCATGGTTATTGACACCATCGAACAGAGGCAAGGTTTTCAGCGTATTCCTACTCTGGCTAGGTATTTCTTTTTCCCTTTTACCCCAAATTCAATTGGGACTCGATCAACGAATGGCATTGCCTTCTGATTCCTATCTCGTGCAATATTTTGATGCCGTCTACGACTATTTGAGTGTCGGCCCGCCTATCTTTTTTGTTGTCAAGGACTTGGATGTTTCTAGCCGCGAGAATCAACAGACCATCTGTGGAAAGTTCTCCACATGCGAAGAATTTTCTATTGCCAATGTTCTCGAGCAAGAGTACAAAAGAGGGTACACTTCTACTATTGCAGAGCCGACATCAAATTGGTTGGATGACTTCTTGACTTGGTTGAATCCAGATTTGGACCAATGTTGTCGTTTCAAAAAGGATGCTGTGGGTGAAGAATTCTGTTCGCCCTTTGCACCTCCAAGACAATGCCAGTCCTGTTATGCTGATCACTCTCCTCCTTACAACATATCTATGGAAGGGTTACCAGTTGGAGTCGAATTCATGATGTATTTCAAGCAATGGATCACTGAGCCAAGTGATCCTTGTCCACTCGGAGGAAAAGCACCCTACTCTTCTTCCATTAATTACAACTCGACCACCATCAAAAGCAGCTATTTCCGCACTAGCCACCAGCCATTGAGATCACAGCTGGATTTCATTGTTGCTTATAAAAACGCATTACGAGTGGTCGAAGAAATCAAAAGTTTTGCTCGGAGCAAGTTCGATGTGTTTGCATTTTCCCCATTTTACATTTTCTTTGTTCAGTACAACACCATAATCACGTTGACATTCACGACGTTGGCAGTGGCTTCAGCCATCATCTGGAGCGTCAGTACGATACTATTAGGTCTGCCACGCATGGCCACTATCCTCACGATTACCGTTTTAGCCATACTTGTGAACATCGGCGGAGTCATGGCAGTTTGGGGAATTTCGCTCAATGCCGTGAGTTTGGTCAATCTCATCATCTGTCTCGGACTCGCAGTGGAATTCACCGTGCACATTACCAGAGCATACTTGACGGCAAGCGAAGAAGAGAACGAAGAGGATGTTTACAACAGCTTCATGAATGTGACAGATAGCTCGAAGAACCTCTTGGGCAACCGAAAGAGTGTTCTTGCATTCAAGGCGTTAAGCAGGGTGGGAGGCTCAGTGGTAGGAGGCATCACTCTCACCAAATTGATTGGTGTAGCCGTGCTCGCCTTCACCAACTCCAAAATCTTTGAGGTGTACTACTTCCGCATGTGGCTCTCATTGGTTGTGATAGCCTCCACCCATGCACTCGTTCTCATGCCGGTTTTGTTGAGTATGTTCGGTGAAGACTGCTAACTCCCACAGACATTGCCTGCACGCGAGCTTGCAACACTTGCTGGTTTGGTGCCGGCTGGCTCCCAACTGGGACGAACGTGACCTCGGCAGGAACTATGCAGTGCCCACAAACAGAATGTATTTTTTTAGTTGGGGGCATACTTCTAAGCAAGCACTCATACTCTCAATTGCCTTATTCCATTCCATATGTCTGCATCGTATACTTTCAAGTGGTATGTTATCTTTTTTGCCGGCTGCCTGTACCTCTCCAATTCGGCCCCCATGTCTATATTCGAACGGTAGAATGGCCACACCTTCACCTAGTGTTCCGGACGACTCACACTGTGGATACGCCATCGAGAAAATGGAGTCAAAATCCTCATCGGAACCCTTGGACCCGCTCGCTGCCCCTTGGAAATACATCACTAAGCCATTATCTTTCGTCGCCTCCCACAAACTTCTATGTACTAACCCATTTTAGGCCCGTTGGTCCCAAAGAAGTCATTGTTACTGGTACCTTCGACAACTGGGGCAAGACCTTGCCGATGGTGAAGCAGGTGGACGGTTCGTTTGAGTTGACTGTTCCTTTGCCCACCCACGAAACCGTTTTGTACAAGTACGTGGTTGACGGCGAGTGGCTCGTCAACCAATCCCAATCCATCACCCGTGACGGAAGTGGTATCGAAAACAACTCCTGGACGGTCAGCGAATCGGCTAGCGCCAAGGACGTCGGTTCGAAGATCCCAGAGGCCGGAGGAATGGCTGTCGCTGCTGCTGCTGCCGCTCCTGCCGCTGCATCTTCCGACCTCAACACCACTGTTATGCCTTCTATTGAGGGTCAGCAGACGACGTTGGGCGAGCCAGGTATTTTCGTGCCAAAGGACGCTGGAGCGTTGGCTGCCTTCGAGACTGTTCGCAACGTTGACCCAAAGACTTTGAACGAGCCCGAGGGGTTGACTCCAGAATTGACTCCCGAGGAGAAGAAGAAGCAGAAGAAGAAGTTGAAGAGAACCCAGTACAAGGCTAGAAAGAAGCAACAGCAGGCTAGCGCCGAGACGACCCCAGAGCCAGAGACACTCGACCCTGCTGTGGTTGGCGCTGTTGGAGCCGGTGCTGCCGTTGGAGCCGGTGCTGCTGCTGCCACTCAGATGGCGGACGTTTCGCAGTCCGAGGCTATTCCAGGGACATACGAGACCACCGCTCCTGTGGCTTCCGAAAGTGTCGAAGAGACTGCTCCAGCGGCCGCTGAAGAAACGGTTCCTGCTAACACCGTGGAGGTGCCTATTGAGGAAGCAGTAGTGGACCCTATTTCGAAGGTTGTCGACACACCCGTGGAGCCAACTATTGAGCCAGCCATCAAGGAGCCAATTGAGAATGGCGACCTTCAAGCTCCGGCAGTTCTCGTTGAGGAAACAAATGCTGCACCTTTGCCAGTTGAGGCTACTTCCGAGACAGTTGAGACTGTTCCAGCTGCTCCAGCTGAATCTGCTCCCACTGAATCTGTTCCAGATGGCGCTCCTGTTGAAACTGCCCCAATGGTTGTCGACGCCGTTGACGCCAAGGAAGTGGATGCGGCTCCAGTAACCAAGGGCAAGACGTCTTACGAGTCCGACGACGAGATTATCATTGCACATGGTGGTCTGAGCAAGGAGGTAGAGGCTCAACTCAGAGCTAGTGACATCAACGTTGAGGAGATCAAGCCAACCGAGTCGGAGGCCAGAAAGTTGGCCGACGAGGCCCAGAAATTGGCTGACGAGGCCAAGATCCTGGCTGACACCAAACCTGCTGCTGGTAAGGCAGAGGCCAAGACCACACCTAAGGCCACTAAGAAGGATGGAAAGAAGAAGAAGAGCGGCTTCGTGTCCAAACTCAAGAAATTGTTCAAGTAAGACACTTACCCACAACTGCATTAATCGGTCTTATCCATTCGTTTATCAGGAACATGCATTCCACTACCCAGAGGTTGCCCTCCATACTTCCGACCTTTCACTATTTGTTTGTTCTATATAATTAATTGTGTAATATTACGCCATGTTGACACTATTCTTGACAGCTCGCACAGTGACTTCTACACCATCATTATATCGCTGAATCCGTTTATATGCTATTAATACCCTCCTTTAACGTGCCTCAAACTGCACCATTCTTCTGGTTCTGGCCTTGTAGATAACTCTGTGACCACACTCTTTACATCTGATGGCATCGCTCTTTCCCAACGAAAATGACGCTCCACACTGGGCACAGTTGTACTTGACACCCAAGGACTTGTTGGTTACGTGACCATGTGCAGCATGGGAGATCGATGCTGGAGCACTGAATCCTTCTCTTTGAGGCGAAGACATGTTGGTGCTGGAGTAAAGATTACGTTAGAATTTTCTTTTTTCGAGATGTCTACCAAGTAGGTACGTGTGCAGGTCACTATCACCACAGCACCAGTTAAACACCCGTCAATGCTACTAGATTAATTGATTGATTTACGTGAATTTCTGTTTGAATTCCTGTTCTTTGAATCCTCGTTTTCTCACATATGCAAAATGTTGTTCGACAGCTCTCGCTACATCTGTCTATGTGGAGACAACACAACAGATCCTGCCACCAAGCTTCCATTGCTACTACGACAGTCAAACATGCATCATTTGGGAGATTTATACTTTTGTCCAACTTGTCAGGCCCTCAAATGTGTCCATTGCTGCAGTGTGGCGGTGGAGTGCAAGTATTGTGTCAATTGCATGACAGATTACAGTGAACAGAAAGGTGCGGTCAGGTGTTCCAAGAACTGCTTCGACTGTCCCAATTGCATGTCTCCGTTGCCGGTATCCGTGGAGAATGCCGTCACTGAAGGTGCAAAGGGCAAGCGTTTTACTTTTGCGTGTGTTGTCTGTGATTATACCTACAAGACCCAGGTGATTACCAAACCTGCAGCACTTAAGACAATCATTAGAAACGAAAATCCCATTGCATTCACCAGTCTCTTCGAACGCTACTCGCTTCTCCAGAAGCTCGCAAGTTTGAAGGAAAACTCGCTCGCTCCTCACAAGTTGAACCCAACTGTGCTTTTGCGCATGAAGGCCATGGATATCCAGAAGCCAAAGGACCACATGGACGAAGTCGACGAGCTTATGCAAAAGCTAGCGGAGAAGAAACCAATGGAGATTGATCTAGAAAATGACTTCGACAGTAACGGCCAAACAATGTTGCCTTTGGGCCGACGTTTGACTGCGAAAAGATCCTACCTGTGCGACAACTGTAGAACTCCACTCCTGGTGCCCGTGGCCGACCATCGGCTGATCAAAATAGTCACCAAGAATTTTGCCAGGGACGTGGTGCCCATTATCACCGCAAAAGTCAAGCACCAAAGTGTGTACAATTTTGCTCCTGGATCCGAAACCCACTGCACGATGAGCATCATTAATCCTACTGATCTGAGCATCAGCGTCACGGTGTCGATTCCGTCTCAGTTACCTCCACTGTTCATGGGCAATGACGCTACGGTATCCATTTCGTTCCCTTTCACCCATTTCAGCGTGCAAGGCCATCGAGACAAACAAACAATTGTTGACTCCATTCCGTCGCCATACCTCACTAGCAATACCAATACAGCCCGAGCAGAGCAGCTAACGTGGGCCGCGAGGAGAGAAGCACAAAAGAGGGAAGCCGAGGGAGACGACTTCAAAGAGATCGGAACAAACTGGGTTTCAGTACCTTTTTCGGTATCCGTGACCAGCGACACTCCGGCCTCCACTAACCCCAAGATCCCATTCTACGTCACTATCGAGTCCAAATTGCCCGAGTCTTGGAAACCACAGGGAAGTCGGCGCGGCCTCAAATACGGGTTCTGGGTTGTTTGTCGGGTCGAATAACCGAGCTGCTACTCTAAAAGTCCGTCACCAACATTCCGGCCACTGCAGCCAAATGACGTGAGTCCAATGTATCGTTTCCACCTGGCTGCGGAGGCATCTGAGTCAGCACTCCCAGGCCACGCTCCTCAAACTCCTCGTCTGAGGTATTGTCGCGGAATTGGTCGTTGTCAATGTCATCATCGCCTTGGCTTTCCACATTGTCGATGCCATCAATGGCTGACGCAGGAAGCTCTGCGAGTCGCTGGGCATTGGAGCGTAGAATGGCCTCCTGGACAAACAACCTGATGTACTCTGACGAGAGCGCCAAGCTCGACGACGCAATGCGAGTGTGGTCACTTTTGAACGATAACTCGTGGAAAACCCGTGCCACTGTTGCAGACGAAATGGACATTCTCAATTGCGTTATAGAATACGATTGTGGATCTCAAGGTGAGGCTTTGGAGTGTACGCAACACCGTCAGTTTCTACACCAGAACCACTGTTCTGCCGTAAGTCTTCATCCTCCCTGATGGCAGAAATATCTAGCGGCGCCTCCGCCCAGTCTTCGTTCGTCAGCTTGTTGAAAACAATAGTGGGCGCAGGACTCATGTCCATGCCCTATGCTTTTTCCACGGACGGATTGGTTTTCGGTGTATTTATGATCGCAGTTGCGGCTCTCACTTCTGGCTTTGGCTTGTTCTTGCAAGTCTACGTCTCCAAGTATGTGCCCGCCGGCCACGCTACTTTCTTCAACGTGTGCTCCATTTCCTACCCGGCGTTGTCTGTTGCATTTGACGCTGCCATTGCTATTCAGTGCTTTGGGTGCGCCATTTCTTATTTGGTGTTAATCGGAGACCTCATGCCTTCAATCTTCACCAATTTACCCTTCTTGGCTGCCGAACACCACAGGTCGTTTTGGATTATTGCCTCAGCCGTGATTTGCGTTCCGTTGTCCTTCACACGTAACTTGGACTCGTTGAAGTATAGCTCCATCCTCGGCATTGTGGCTATTGGCTACATGGCTTTGTTGGTGGTTGCCCACTTCTTTCTTGGTGACATCCCCGACTCATACAAGGGCGATGTGGTCCTCTTCCCGGTTTCGGCTGTGAATGTATTCTCCACATTCTCAATTATTGTGTTTGCTTTCACTGGCCACCAGAACATGTTCTCTATTATCAACGAGGCTGCCGACAAATCTTTGACCTCGTTGACCTATCTCGTCAACTGTGCCATTGTGCTCTCTGCCGGTCTCTTCGTTGTGGTGGGATTGGCCGGATACTTGACATTTGGAAGCTTGGTCAATGGGAATGTGATCTTACTGTACCCTCCCGCATTCTCAACTACTTTGGGCAAACTCTGTATTGTTTTCATGGTGGTGTTTTCTTTCCCACTTATGATTCACCCGGCAAGAATCTCCGTCAACAACATTTATTATTGGGTCTTGGTTAATGTTTTTGGAAAGCACCCACCTCCGGCCGATACTGACGAACATGCTCACTTGTTGGCGGAACAGCAACAACATAACCTGGAGGCTTTTCCTCCAGTCGAAAGCAAAGTGTATGTCGTTCCGTTTCCAGACAGAGCGTTCTATACAATTACAACTATACTTTTACTTGTGGGATACACGGCCGCCGCAACCATCAAGTCTTTTGCTTTTGTTTTGGCAGTGGTGGGAGCCACGGGATCGACTTCTATTTCGTTCATCCTTCCCGGTTTGTTTGGCTACAAATTGATCGGTTCTGAGTCCGACGATCCTAGTAAACTCGAACAGATCATGAAATTATTGGGCCTTGCATTGGCTATTTGGGGTGTTCTAGTGATGGTGGTGTGTCTCTATTCCAGTGTGGCGTTGTGATTGCGAGTAAATCCATCAACCACTCGGCATTTCATCGCACTTTCTCATCGACCTCATCGGTCAGCGACTCGGTGTTGCCAGTCAAATCACCCGGTGATTCTTCCATATCGGTATCATCTTCGTCACTTCTGACGTCTTCAGCACTCTGTCCCGTGATAACTCTGAGAGCTACTTTCATGATTAAATACATCCAGATGCAAGTGATAATTTGTAAGCCGCCCAAGAGCCCAAGAAATGAGTTGATAATAGCAGGAGTCCAGCATCTCTTCTGAACTTGTTGTCCAACCACGCATTGGCTATCCTTCATTAAGATAGCCAGGTATTTCCATGTACGATAGAAGAGGTAGTTGTAGACACCGTGACGCAAGATGATCCAGGAAACGAGGAACAACATGAAAACAATGTCACAAAGCGTCGAGAAGCCCGAGTACTTCAACACTTTGGCAGTGGACAAGAAGATGTCCACCGAGTCCATGATCATCAAAATCAAATTGCCAATTCTCGTGTAATAGTAATAATAGGAACCAATCACTAAAGCACAAGTAATGATATGATGGCTGAACATCTGGTAGTGATCTTTTCTCTTCTCTTCGATGTTCAAGACCACGACCTGCTGCAACCAGAATGCTATGGAAACGAGGTAGTATTTTTTGAACAATGAAGTCATGCGGTAATGCGGCCAACCACTGTAGACGTTGTCAAGGTCATTCCAGTAGGGAGAGGCTCTGTAGAGATACAACCCCAAGGCGAACGAGCAGCAGTAGTAGAAGATTGACCAACTCTGCTCGGAGAATCTGGTCTTGGCCTTTCTGGAGTGGATGTTGCATAAGCGTGTAGCGCAAGGATCAAAAACCCAAGTCATTAAAAACGCTCTCAAAAACGTAAGCAACACCACCCAGTGGATGACATAGTATACGTCGCGGATGTCGATGTCGTAGATGGCATCACCATCCTGTTTGTCGATCATATGTTGTAAATGCAAGAAGCGGTCTGTGATAGCATGGACTTTTGGTGCATAGCGAGCGCTGAGGAAGTCTGCGGAATATAGAAAGATCAAGATGTTTCTTGATATGACGATCTGGTTCCTGTCGATGAATTTTACCATCGACTGTGATCTGGAGGCTGTCATCGCGGGTAGCGGATCCGTTTCGGATATTAGCGGGAGTCGGGAGTTCAGAAAAGAGCTAACAGAATTATCTGTTAAAAAATAGCTGGGTCTAACCAGAGGAAGGCAACGAAAACACCGCCAGCTGGGAATGAGTATAGACACGAGGTAACGTCCACACTGACGGAAAAAAAATGCGACTACTGCTGAGCCCTAAATGCAGACACGCTAGCCGTTCCGACGTGTTAAACGCACTCCCATTCTCGTCTGGAGGGCGGGCCAACGAGCCGCCCGATGGGCATAAACTGCGTTTCCATTTCAATCTGCACCTACTATTTCGGGAAGTTCCATCGACGAACTTCAAAAACTCCCAAAAATGGCGTGCTTTCGGAAGGTTGGCATGTGAAGGAATTCTGCTCAATCACCTTTCCGAAAGGGGAAGTAAAAAAAAAAATTGTAAAACTTGGCCCAGGAAGCCCCCGCCTAGCGCCTAGCGGCTTAGCAACATATACTGGAGGGCCTTCCGCACCAGGTTCTCGTTGTATCTGTCCCACGCCACGTACAAGTTTATCATCTCCTGCATAGCCTCCACCACCTCATCCAAGTTGACATGAGAGTAGTTGAAAAGGTCCATGAAGCGGTCGATTTTCACAGTATCTTCGTCAAGCCGAGGATCCAGGAAATTGGTTTGCGGATTATGGAGATCCATTGTAGTGTCCGGTCTGTCTCCATTGCTTATGGTCATGAGATCGTCGATGTGCATGGCCGAAGTGCTTCCTTGTAGACTCTGGCGTTCCGGTATGAGGCCTGTGCCGCTCCTGATGGAGTTCAAATTCTTCTTAAGCACGATCGTGATGTACACGGCTGCCATGGCGATCACATGGGGCGGAAAGAGCAAGTGGAGGTCGGTGATGTAGCTATCGTTGATAAGCGACCATGAATGCTGTAGCTCATCGTCGGTGAGAATGAAACCGAAGTGCAGTTGCCGCTCGCGGAGGAAATCTCGAAGCTGGATGAGTGATTTGTATGGGTGGTGCAAGAAAAGGTAAACGTCCATCTCTTCGATCAAGTAGAACTCAAACTCGGCAAGTTTGGTCACGTCGTGCGGGATATATTCGGGCCAAAGATTCCGTGCTTCAGATATGATCAAGCGGATATGCTGTGGACACTCTTCGATCTTGCACGAGACATAGAGACATGTGGTGACCAAGAGATAAACGTTGATTTCCTTCAAAGAAACTCTGGTGAGGAATCTGGTGAGATATACCTCAGAGGTGGCCAACGCAATCTGACGGACGTTCAAGCGGCGACTCAATTTTACGAGAAGAGTGTGCAAGTAGATACGCATGTTCACATCGTAGGAGATCTGGGGAAAGTCCTTGATTAGGCCGCTCTGAATCATCTTCTTCTCTAGAAGGATGAGTTTCTGGCGAGATTCGGATAGCCCTTCGCGTGTGAGCTGCCACTTCAATCGCTGTGAGGACGACCAGTAGTCTGCGGACATTTCGGATTCTCAGACGTGTCAATGGAAAGTATGATAGACGGAGATTGGATAACCTACTGTTGAAATGTGTACACAGTATGCAGACTAAAGAGTTCATACCTGCGTATGCCAGGAAGATCTTACTCAATAAGACACTATGAATCATTTATCCATTTTGGGAATTATGAGCCATAATGAGATATAATGTGCTATAATGAGTCGTTATCATTGTTGAAGGCTGACTCATTGGGTATGATATTAAGGAGCATCACTGCCTCATCACTAGAAATGCTATTTGAGGAGATAGTATTTCCCACATTTTCATAACGACAGAGAGAGGGAGGGAGATGAATAACTAGCAATCAATAGCACTAAGTATGCAACTACGAGACTATCAAGATCCTACATCAGATATGAGTAAATTAAACGGATACGTCACAAATTGAATCACGTGACGACTCTCAAGATTCACACTTTCTGAGACTCGCGGAAGAATATGTAGGCAGACCGATGTATCTAAGAGAGTGGCCTACCACCACTAGTGAACGCTACACTGAGAAATAAGATAACATTAGTAGAATTATAAATAGTTTGACGGGAACGGAATCGCCTGATCTCACATCTCGCCACATTCCACAATCTTCACCATATCCTTAGGAACATCATGCTGGGAAACAGAAACCTTATTTATAACTTCCACGACGTCGAACCCTTCCACGACCTTTCCGAATACAACATGCTTTCCATCGAGATGCGGCGTGTCTGATGTGCAAATGAAGAACTGACATCCGTTGGTGTTGGGACCAGAATTGGCCATAGACACACTGTACTTGAGATGATTGTGAGGAAAGGTTTCGTCCGGAAAGGAATTAGAACCGTAGATTGTCTTCGATCCAGTGCCGTTTGCCTTCACAAAGTCACCTCCTTGCACCATAAAGTTTTTGATCACTCTGTGAAATGTGCTTCCCTTGTATCCGATAGGCTGACCATGTTCTCTGTATTCACCAGTGCAAAACTGTCTGAAATTCTCGCAAGTTCTGAGGTTAGTAAGTTCAAGGTGGACAATATTGTGAGTCGACATACCTGGGGAGCTCATTGTTGTAGAGCTGAATCTTGATTCTTCCTGCTGGGACATCTAATGTTAGTAACAGTTGGCTGGAAGTAACGAATGTGGGTTGTCTGAAGGCAAATGAATGGCTGCATGAACATACCTGCTATGGTGATCTGGAGTTAGTACGTTGTCTGAATTTAATGAATTGGCCACATACATCTAGAAATACCACTTGGCTCATTCTCAAATGGTTATGACCGGCACAACAGAACTTTTGGTGCGGTGCCAGCTGTGACCCCATCAACTGATTTCCACCAGTAAAGGACAAATAAAAGGGAAAACGGTACCACGGAGCCAAAAAAGACCCTAATTCTTCATAGCGGCCCCTAGCCTTTAAGAAATGCTAAGATCCTCTCAGTTAAATCCATATCGTACTGTCGTGACCAACTCAGAAACCTGTACCCATTTCCCCATACTTCATCTACTAGGCCGCGCTGACTATTCATGACTAGACCATGTCCCCTATACAAAAAAACTACCATACTGGCCAGCCAGATTTCGAGTCTGCAATTGACCGAAATGCCCCGAACTTCCCTGTGGCTGAGGTGTCGGATGAAGACAAATACTTCCACACCCAC
Source organism: Sungouiella inulinophila (assembly GCA_030562885.1). Classification (NCBI taxonomy): domain Eukaryota; kingdom Fungi; phylum Ascomycota; class Pichiomycetes; order Serinales; family Metschnikowiaceae; genus Sungouiella; species Sungouiella inulinophila. The sequence continues at coordinate 524,973 of JAKUAG010000002.1, forward strand.
AATCCGCCGAGCTACTTGCCAGAGATTGAAGAGCAGTTGAATGAATTTGTAGACTATCACCTCAACAATACTGGCAAAAAAGTTGCTTTGGTTACCAGTGGAGGAACCACAGTTCCGTTGGAAAATAATACCGTTAGGTTCATCGATAACTTCAGTGCTGGAACAAGAGGTGCAACCTCAGCTGAGTACTTTTTGGAAAACGGGTACGCTGTGATCTTTTTGCACAGAGAGTTCTCTCTTTTACCTTACTCCAGACACTACAGTCACACCACCAATTGCTTCTTGGACTATATGATTGAAAAGGATAACAGGGTGCAGATCAACCCGGAATTTGCAGACGAAATGTTGGTGGTGTTGCGCAAGTATAACGAAGCCAGAAGCTCCAATTCGCTTCTCCTACTTCCATTCACTACCGTGAACCAATATTTGTACACATTGAAATCAGTTGGTACCATTTTGCAGAAATTGGACTGCAACGCTTTGTTTTACCTCGCTGCGGCAGTTTCTGATTTCTTTCTTCCATCTTCTAGAATGCCAAAGCACAAGATCCAGGCGCAACCCAGCGGGAAATTGGCTGTGGACCTTGAACAGGTGCCCAAATTTTTGAGGCGATTGGTCGACAACTGGGCACCCCAAGCCATGATTGTTTCCTTCAAACTCGAGACTGATAGCAATATTTTGATTAAGAAGGCTAGTGAGGCTTTGAAGCGCTACCAGCATCAGCTTGTCATTGGAAACTTGCTACAAACCCGTAAAGATGAGGTAGTTTTCGTGAAGCCTGGTGGAAGCGAAAACTGGGTTAGACTCACCAAAGACGAAAAGAAACATAACGTGGAGATCGAGAGTATCATCATTCCGGAAGTTATCAAGGAGCACCAAAAATGGATCGATAACTTTGCAGAATTACATCCAAATAAGTAGTTTTTGATGCACTATAGACAAGGTTTCTAATTATAAGAAGGAAACACCCATTCCGTATTGGATTCCTTTTCGAACGTATTCGTTTGCATGCGCTGTAATGGGCATCACAAAGTTCAACTCAAATCGGGCCATTGGATGGTTGTAGAGAATACCCGTACCCAAAGAAGTCGAGTAAGACTCTGTAAGACCCGATGCAATACTCTTCCAATTCGTTGATGCAGATTGTGGCAAGATTTTACCAAAATTGAAGAAATTGTGGAATTTGAAGTTGGTATCTTTGGGTGCCCAAGGGATCTGGCTGATGAGAGAAACACCACCGTTAAGAAAGCAGTCGCCGCCCAATGAAGAACCATTATCTACTGGGCCAAGTCCATTCAATTGGAACGACCGAACATCATTGGGGCCACCGATGTGAAAGCGGTCAAGAATGTTGCTGTAGGAGCCTCTTGTTCCAAATAGAAGCCCAGCCTTGTTCGAGAACACGAGCGAATGGTTGTCATTGATCTTGAAGGCGTTTTGGAATTCGCAGATCATCTTGGAGAACTTTACGTTATTGAAGGCAAACAATCCACTGTGTTCATACCCAAATTTGAAGAAGCTTCCCGCCGTGGGAAGAATATGATGATCTCTTGTATCGTAGATGATGTTGAAAAGCAATGAAGACTTGAAAGTGTCTTTCAGCTGCGACATGACCTCCATGGACCTGGAATGATGGTTCTGCAATGACCTCCAACAAGTTTCGAACGCTGCAGAATAATTTATGGCAGAATCGTACCTGGTTGACACTTTCGTCGTGAACCCTCTCGTGGCCACGCTGCTTTGGATCCAATCAAGCTTCCTTGTGTTTATATACAACTGAGTATCCAGCAAGTATTCAGCATCGTTGAGCACTGGTTGAGAATAATTCAAGAGGTACGAGGAAGGTGTTTTCGTACCCGTAACAGCATCAAAGACGAGGTTTTCTGCACCACCAAACATGTTCTTCAATTGAAACTGGATATATCCATCGCCCTCACCATTTCCTATATTTGTGCCAGTCTTCGCATAGAATCTCTTCTGGGGAAGGATATTGAAAACAGGCACCATATCAATCGTGGCAGGACTCGATTTGGTCCACATGTTCTTGGGTAGCTGATGTAGCGAAATGAGACAATTCTCCAAGATATCGTGCTTGACTAATGACTTATGCACAGCATCTAGGCCAGAGAAGAAATCCGCGAGAGTGAGCAAGTCCTTGCTCAACAAAGGTTGAAGTTGATGTAGCAAGAAGGAGTCTCGGAAGTGGCCCGCATTGGTGACCTGGACGTTCTTTATTTTCACAGGAACAGTGGAATTGTCGCTGAACATCGACTCCATATACGATCGACTTTGTTCCACCATCACCTGCTGTTTGGATTCCATGAGCCTTTTCAAGCTTTTCTCTTCGGGCGTAAGCTTCGACTCGTCATCTGCATGAGCAGAGAGCCTGTCCATCAACAGCTCCTCATGCTCCAATGACATAGTGGGATTGGCTTTGATTTCTAGTCAATATTGTGTATCTAGTGCGACTTCGAGTGAACAATTTCTCACCAGCCTACATATTGAGATGGACCACTACCACTGACTTTGCGACAGATCGAGATATATTCGAACACAGACAATGCAAAAAAATGGGTATACTACAAAATCACTCAGGTGGCAGGATGGCCACCGACGGTAGTTTAAGAAATTGCGAAGATATCGCTGACGCACTCAAAAACTCTCCTCCTGGAAGCTGAATGCCTGATGGGGCCTTTCCAGCTCGTCTCTCTGCTTCGTCCTCTTCAATAAGCTGCCGGATACATTCCTTCCCGGACTCTGTCTGGAAATGTCTTCGGAGAGCATCTGCACGGGCAAACTTTCTGCCACAACCGTACGGAGTACCATCCTTTAGTAGACCTTTACACTGGAACTTCTTCTCTCCCGAATGCAATTCCTCGTGTCTTTTCCTATCGTGTTGGCGAGCAAATGCTTTGCCGCAGACATTGCAAATGAAGGGCCTCTCATCCGTGTGGGTCCGTAAATGAGATTTGAGATTGTATGGACGAGTAAACCTCTTATCGCACAAATGACAAGCATACAAAGAAGGATGCTTCTGAACTCGCTTCGATGTCTGTAAAGTGGACGCAAGCTCCAACATCTTTTCACGCGAGGAAGCACCATTTGATACCTCTTCTTGGTCATCAGAATCCTCACCAGAAACATCTTCGTATCCGGAAGCATTCAGAACTGACCGAGATCTCAGGCGAGACCGGACTTTCAACGAATGGGCCCGCTGCCTTCCACGGCGTATACTATTAAATTCGTCTGGTCGAAGGTGAGAATTATTCTCATAGTCAGAATACGAGCCAGGGCTAATGGCGTCGTTGGAACCGCTTGGAAGTAACGGACTAGCAGAGAGACTTCTTGCAGGAACCTCCTGTTGGCTACCCGTTTGCCTTGGAGAGTTGTTTGCTGACGAATTGTGAGACGAATTGCTGAATAAAGACGGCGTCTTGGCTGCCACGACATCTGGCGCCCGATGGATGGAAATTGTAACTTCCTTGTTTTCCATAGTTGGCTGAGCGTTCTCGTTGTAATTGAAGAGATTGCTCTCGGTGAGCCTATCCATATGATTACCGTAGGTAGCAGCGACATAAGGAACCTGTGGCACAGGCTCTTGGATGATAGGTTGGGTGTACTGGTCACCCAACAGATTGTTCTGGAGTGAAGCTTGTGGCTGGGCACTGGAGTAGTCGTTATACGCTATTCCAGTTAGATTTGTAGAAGAAATCGACTGCCCCAACAAGATCTCTTCGTTAAAAGTATCAACTGGGGGAGGGGCCAGGTCTATGAACCCGCCCAAAGCCGGCTGCTGTTGAGGCTCTACATTCGAGTAGGCATCGCTGAAGTGCGAGGCTGCATCATGAAAAGGAGATCCGGGATTCAGCGATGCCTCGGAGTATAAGGAGTGCGTGGAGTAACTCTCAAAGCTTCTGTTGTTCTGATAACCGGGGAAATTGTGTGGGGAGAGCAAATTTTGCGAGTCAACGTTCTCCGAAGCCAGTGAGGCGAAAAGGGAGTTGGCGGCCACAGCCGGGTTGCTAAAGTTCATGCCCGCATTCTGCTGGAACGAATTGCCTTGGTCTGGCATTCTCCAATTATTGTTCAGGTCAGGAAGAATGGACAAAACCGGCGAGTCATCGTGGCCGGGCTGGCCGTAGTCCTTAGACACCATGGAAGTTGGAGAAGTCAAGTTGTTTGTGACATGGAATGACGGCGGCGATAGATTGAGCATGTCAAAGAGATTATCATCTTCTTTCTTTAATTCTGGGTGTGACATGACAGGCCTGTGAGCGGGAACAAGAACAACGATGGAAACAGACAAGGAAATCAGCAACTATTGATAATGAATATATGAGCGGACACACGCGAGGAGTTCCGAAGAAAAGTCAGCAGACGATGTTGATACTATGGAGAAAAAAGTTACTTTGATACTTGGCTATAAAAGAGCCTGCACAAGACTCAACGGTCGTGGAGGTCGGCCTTGGGAACAATTAAGAAAGGGCAAATCAAAAAGAAAAATTATTGCACAAAGTTCTTGAGGAGTACAGTTATACAAGTATGGCGTCTGCGACGTATTGGGTGATTCTGCCGAAAGCTAAACGGGCTCGGATGATATCATTTACCCCGACCATGTTTACGGTGCGATCAGTAAATCGGTCCCATCCGCAGTCCACTGACATAATGTGATGCTTTCCAATATTCGAAATCGGACACTACCGAGCAAAATATCCTGCGCCGTAACATTTTATTTTTGGTTTGTCGAGATCCTCACATCCTCGAGGTGACCATTTGGGCTGTCTCTTGTCGCAGCTTGTACTCATACAACCATGAAGCGTAAGGGGAAAATAATGTTGTTCGCCAATTCCTGCTTCCACGTCGGTTTCACCAATCTCCGGCTCGATGTCCTAGAGCACCTCGTAATTCGGCGTGACGCTCCTTACTTTATGCTTCTAATTTTACCCAATCATCGGCCAGTTAATCATGCAAATGTAACAATAGACTCTCCCCTTGGGTGCAGTATGAGTCAATTCGATGACAGGAAGAGGCAGTGCTCGATCGACACTTTTGAAAGTTTTCGGAAGGCACGCAACCACGGTCAGGATGCTCGAAACGACAGCTGGACGCTTCGATGGAATAGTCAGGCAAAGCCCGCCAATCGTTCAATGTTCCCCCGGATAACTAGCCAGGATGGTAAGCACAATTTTCGGCTGAAAGGTAAGCACAATATTTCGCACTTAAGAAGCTGCGAAACACAAAATGCACTTAATCAAGGTACATGACCTGTCTATCGAATGCAGAATACTCAATGAGCAGACTGCCAGTCATACCCCAAGCAGACAATCAGGCAGTCATTCGACAAACAAACTTCCCCTTGAATTAAATCATTGGGCTATATTCTCACCAATTTATTTCTCAGTCTTATCCCGGTGTCTATTGATCACCACCTCCAATATTCACATCAACAACCACATGCCAGACGTCTGGAGCAAAAGTTTTGACCTTCTCAAGATGCACTACTTCTCCTTCAAGATAGTCTCCGACCTTCTTCTGGAGCTGTTCAAATCCATCCTTGCGCTCATTTTCATGGACATGTGCCACTATGCCTGTAGAAGTCCACTCATCTCTCACCGCCTTGACAGAATCCCAAGATGCTTGCAGAGTGGGAAGCAAACCTAAGTTGATGTGTGAGACAGGAAGACGGCCAATGCTTTGAAGTCGAGGGATCACATTTTCGTTACTTTCGGGGAATACGAACGCCCTGACACCCTGTGCAACATGATAATCGTATTCTTTCTTACTCAATCGTTCACTGCTTGCAAATACCTGGTACTTGTATCCATTTTCGGCCAATCCTTTCACAAGGCCCTCAATCGACCATGGGTTCAATTCCCAGCAAAGTAACGTTGCGCCGTTGGCTAAGTACGATAACGTGAAGTATCCTATGCCAGCATAGAAATCCATAACCACCAGACCCTTGAGATTCACAAAGTTATCAAGTACTCTTTTTTTCTCCGTGATGTTGCCTCGAGAAAACATAGTATACCTAGGTGCCCACGTCTGGTAGATTCCATTCTGGACTACATGGCACCAAAAGGCATCTTCGAGGTCATTGGACTCGGGCTTATCAAACAAGACATCGGTTGGGTCGGGGCCAAAGTCTCCATACAATGGGACGAGATTGAACGGTCTGCGCATAACGTCTTGTTCAACGATGGGCTTGTTAATAGCAAAATGGGTAATTGTAGCAGGGAAAGCAGCACGAATTACTGCAAAAAAACTGGAGCGGTTGATCCCATTTGAAAAGGCATTCTCCCATATCTCCGAATCAAATCCTCCTGTGTTGAAGAGAACCATTGGATTGTAGACCGACCACTTCTTAGGCAATTTGCCCATGAGCAATTCCACATTCAAGTCCACTCCGCCATGTCTGGCCTCCTCCAAGTACCTTCTCGCTACTGAATCTAGTGATTTCAGAGTGGTAGCAGTCCTTGCAATGTCTGTGTGGGCTTCGACGAGCACATCCCCAGCATAATCGTGCAATATGGTAACTACTTCTTCGGGATCTGCCAGTGAGTATATATATGCCACGCCGTCAGCAGACGAGATTTTTGTGGTCTTGTTAAGAATGCCATGTTTCTCGAGAAGCGTTTTCACAGGTTTGATGAGGCGCTTGTCGCTAATTCCGATTCTGGATGGCATGTCTACGGAGTAGGTGGAAGCTGGGTCTTGGACCTGTATAATGGTCCCAGTCTTGGGTATCCATGAACACAGTAGTATTGCAGTTATCCTGAGAGAAAATAGCGGAGTCGGACAAAGAAGTTTAAGTCGCCATTCGCAACTCGTCCATCTGTTTTTATCGCAGTTTCGGCTTCAAATGCCCTGCGGAGTTCAAATGGTCCGTTTTCGCCGTGGACAAGGTCTTGCGTATTGACTTCGCAGAAATTTGGACAATTTCGACCCAGATTTGATTCTGCAACTCGAGCCTCTTGGTTCTTTTCGGTTCGTCCTTTCTTTCCTTCTTCCTTTCTTATCCTATATTTGGTGACAACTCTCGGACGACTGGATCTTTATTATACCGTGTCTGTTCTCCGCTGGCATTAATTGATCCTACGTAACCTCGTCTTGTCCGCTTGCTTTCGTCTGATTTCACCATTCACTGTATTTGAACGACTGGCTTTTATCCCCACTTGCTCAATTCGACTGTTCGAGTCGCGTCACTCGTGTTTACCTCGCTTGATTTCTATTGCATTTACTTCCCTACTTCGGAAGAACAGTTTGTCTTCGGTACGAAACCTCGCTACCAATCCACTTCTTTTCGTGTCCGCATTGACTAGTGATGTCCACCATTCCACACGAAGAAAAACTCAATTCTTCACAGCCTCCCGTGGTGCCTGTGTCTGAAATTGGGTCTGAAAAGTCCTCAGCGGAATTTATTCCCGCCAATGCCAAAAACGGAGGCCGCGTTATCTCCAAGAAAGTGTTGTACGTTGGTGGTTTGCATAAGTCTGTGTCAGAAGAAGGCATAATCGACCTCTTCTCTCAGTATGGTCAGGTGCACTCGGTGAAGATCCTCAACGACAAGAACAAACCAGGCTTTAACTATGCGTTTGTCGAGTTCAAGCTCGAGCCTGATGCCGAGTCTGCGTTGCTGAAACTCAACGGCCAGTCTCTCAGTCACTCTGCATTGAAGATCAACTACGCCTACCAGTCTGCAACGTTCAACACTTCGCAGAACTCGGAAGAACCCTTATTTAATATATTCGTGGGCGACTTGTCACCCGAGGTTGATGACGAGTCGTTGCACAACTTCTTTTCTGTCTATCCTTCGTTAAAGCAAGCGCATGTCATGTGGGACATGCAGACGTCGAGGTCCAGAGGCTACGGATTCGTCACGTTTGGCACTTCTACCGACGCAGAGATGGCCTTGCTGAATATGAACGGCAAAATCCTCAATGGTAGGGCTATCAGATGCAACTGGGCTTCTCACAAGCAAGCAAACACACGAAACAATAGCATGCGTCAGAATAACCCGCGTGGATTTCGGCCTCAGAATGCCAGGAGCTTTGAAGGAAATATGAATCTGCCACGTCCCGAGCCTCCCGTATTCGTGCCTGAAGATTCTCAGTACTCGCTCCCCCAGCGACCTCCCGTTGAAGGTCAACAGCACATGATGCCCAATATGGCCGTGCCAACTAACGGGGCTGTCATCACTGCTCAGTCATACGACATTGTATTGAGACAGACTCCTTCGTGGCAGACCACGGTGTACTTGGGTAACATAGCTCATTTCACGCATCAGAACGATCTCATTCCCTTGTTGCAAAACTTCGGCTTTATTGTCGACTTCAAGTTTCATCCCGAAAAGGGCTGTGCATTTGTCAAGTACGATACACACGAGCGTGCTGCGTTGGCGATCGTTCAATTGGCCGGTTTTGGTGTCAATGGAAGACCACTTAAGTGTGGATGGGGTAAAAGCCGCCCACCAATGGGTTTCCAGTACCAGAACTTCCCTATGAACGGCCCTGTACCAATGTATCCTAGAAAACAATAGACTCCAATGATATTTAATCAGATGGTCCCTTTAATATACAAATATTGCTGGCTTGGCTGAGGTATATTGTAGAAGCCTTCTTTTGTTAAGCCTTCTTTTGTTCGCTGCCGACATAAGAGCCAGGTGCATGTACCTGTAGAGAAAGCAAAAAATCAATCGAACCGAAAAAATTATTTCGTACTGATATCGTCACTTTTCTCGACTTCTACTTTCTATATTGGAAGAATACAAGCAAAGGGATAAAATAATCAGGTTCCTCCGAAGGTCCTTGTCCTCGAAATCGATCGTTTGTTTCCTCATAAGTTTTAAGCGAGAGAGTCATTCTGAGGCAATTTGGACGATAACTGAATCACGGTCCTCGATAGTCTCATATGATTAGGGCCAAAGCACTATTCAGTACAGTTCTTATATTTGGTATTTTAGTCGTTACATTACTAGACACATTGTTTCTCAACGGGCTTATCGAAGAAACTCTTCAACGGAGAAGTAATATCATTTCTGCGATTGCAAAGAAGAACAAACTCGTTGGAATCGCCACTAGTGTTCTTGTTGTGCTTTTTTCCTTACACTTTGTTGCTCCCTCCACCTTCAATTTACCGCAACTAGCATCCAAGGCCCTCATTTACATGAATGCAAATTACCGATTCTTATCGGGATCGCTGAACCTTGGATCGAGGTTTGGAATTAACAGCGTGGGATCCAACCGGTCGCCAGAGGCCAGATTTGCATTAAAGAATGGTGGTGAACTTGGTGGCTTGAGCAATGAGGGCAACACTTGCTTCATGAATTCAGTCATCCAGTCCTTGGCCTCGTCCACTGAGTTGATGAAGTTCATTAACTCGAATATATATTCAAAGCTAGGAGCGCTCAATAATGGTCAAGTTAGTGTCGCTCCTAGTCTTCGTCATTCCGAATTGGTTTTTACAAGAGCTTTGAAGAAGTTACTCGATGAAGTCAACGGAGCATACGGATCGCGAGGGAAAGAGTTCAGCACAAAATCATTGTTGAACAGGATGCCTAACGGCCCAAAACAGAACTTCTTTACTGGTTACAGTCAGGAAGATGCTCAAGAATTTTATCAGCTTGTCATGCGCATTGTTGAGAAGGAGTATAAGCAGATCTCCAAGTCTAGAGAGGCCACCCCTGAGCCTGAATCTGCTTCTGAGAAGACCGAGAAGCAGCCAAGGTACGTGAGTGCGTCGTCGGTCCCAAATTATCGTTCTGGTTGCGAAGAACTTGGCAAGCTTGGCAATGTTTTTGTTCCTGCTCATCAAGTCGACCCGAACATTCCAGATTCTAAGAAGTTACTTTATCCTCTCGAACTTATTACTCCTGTTGACGGTATTTCTGCTGAAAGAATTGGATGCATCTCGTGCGGTGAAGTCGGTGGAATCCGGTACTCTGTTCTTAGTGGATTGAGTTTGAACTTGCCCTACGACAAGTCTTACTTCCCAGGTTACAATTTGTCACAGTTGCTTACAGAGTGGATCAAACCAGAAATCATTGATGATGTCAACTGTAACAGATGTGGTTTAATCCAGACGAAGGATTTCCTACTTGAAAGCATTGCAAACAACAATAATGAAAAGTTGGTGTCTGGCTTCTCCAAGAGAGTAGCTGAGATTGACGTCGAACTCAACAAAGACCATATCTCGGATGAGGTTTTCGAACACTTGACTACCAAGAGAATGATCAGAAAGACTAGAAAAACAAAGCAGATTTTGTTGAGCAGACCTCCACCACTATTATGCATTCATATCAACCGCTCGGTGTTTGATCCAAATACTTATATGATCGTGAAGAACTCCAAAAACGTTAGCTTCCCAGCGAAGCTCGATTTGAACCCATACGTCGCTGAGCCCAAGGACATTAATATGGATGGCAGACTTCCATTTAGAAAACAGGATGAGAAGCCAAATAAACCACTTGATGAGACAGAGGATGTTGATGGAGAACTTCATTCTGAAATTTCAGATGTGGATCAAGAGTCAAAGAATGATATCGCTTCATCTGTGGCTCACCCTCTCAATTACCAGCTCGTGTACAACTTGAAGGCGGTCATATCGCATTACGGAACTCACAACTATGGCCATTATATTTGCTACAGAAGATTGCGTGGCTCATGGTGGAGAATTAGTGACGAGTCTGTGTATGTCGTCACTGAAAATGAGGTATTGAAGTCGCAAGGTACATTCATGCTTTTCTACGAAATGGAAGACGGAAATAAAGAAGATCTTCAGGAGTTGAGCGATGACGAGTTAGAAAAGGCCGATGCTGCAAAGGAAGCGAAGGCTGATGACATGCTGCTGGTGCTGCTGGTGCTGCTGGAGGATACAAGTGAAGGCATAGAGGTCGGCAAGGTCAGCGACGATGCTACATTTTTGGAAGCTGACTCGGCGGGCTCCAATGCCGATTTATTCCCCAACGCCCAATTCAACATGGGAGAAGATAGAGCCTACCATGTATAAGGTCTATATGCTGACGGTATGCAGGTATTGTAGATATGCGATGAGTAGGAATGGAAACGTCCGTCTGTAACGAAAAATCATGGGTCGAAAGTTAAAAGGACGTCAGATCGTGGGAAAGGGCCTAAAGGGCGCCCTCCAGCATCATATTGTGAAGGAGAAGTTTCAGCAGGATCAACAGAATTCATTGACTCGAGAAAAGGAAAGAAAAGAGAACAAGACGAAGTCCATGAAAGGCGGAGGGAAGCAAAAGAAACAGCAGCATCAGCCACATCAGCACAAGACATTTATTCCATTCGAATCGACAGACACACTCCTACTTGTTGGTGAAGGAGATTTCTCGTTTGCCTGTTCTATTGTAAAACAAGCATTGATAGATCCTGCCAATCTCATTGCAACCAGTTATGATTCCAAGGAAGAGCTTTTGGAGAAATATCCAACAGTCGAGGATAACCTAAAGCACCTTAAAGAAGAAGGGGTGCAGGTTCTTCATGAGGTGGATGCCCTCAGTTTGGCCCATTCACTCAAGCTTCCTACCAATGCCAAAAAAGGCACGGCCGGATTATTTTCTCCATACAAGAAGCTCAACTACATCATGTTCAATTTCCCGCACACCGGTCGTGGAATGAAGGATATGGACAGAAATGTGAGAGATCACCAGAAGTTAGTCTTGGGGTACTTTAAAAGCTGCAAGCAGCTTCTATCTTTGGTGAACGACGATACCAGGAATAATCTTGCAGGCTACGATGACATTCAACCAAACAACACTCAAAAAATCATTCTTTCCCTCTTCGAAGGTGAACCGTATATATCGTGGGGAGTCAAAGCGCTTGCCAGAAGTGAAGACTACCGAGTCGAGCGGTCTGGAGCATTCAATTGGGGCGCCTTTGAAGGATACCACCACAAGAGAACCAATGGAATTAGGGACACAACTAAGCCGGCAGTTGAAAGAGATGCTAGGATCTATGTCTTCAACAAAGCCCTCACGAAGGAGGAACGAGAGCAACAAGCTAAGAAGAAGAAGTCCAATGACAGTGATGACGACAACTAATTCAAGCAGGAAACACACGGACGCAGTCATCGATGAAGAAGAATTCCTGGGTCAACGGATCTTGCACCTTTCCTTTTCTCACCACATTTTCACTCTGTGCTTTGTCCAGGGGGTTTAGTAGTTTGTCAAATGGATAGATGTTACCGTTTGGTAACTTGAACGGATTATCGAAAATACTGGTAATAAGTTGTGCGTAAGGAAGATTCTGACTGAGTCGGTACAACTCTGGTGAACAAACTGGACACTGGTTGATTTTGCTCAAAAGCTTGTAGTATTGGTTTGGGCCTCTCAAGGATAAGTCACGATGCGAGTTGGAATCCAAATCTAGAGACATATCATTGCCAATGTCGGACTTAAAGATCGTGTTTTGTTGGTTGCAGTAGCAAGATTTCGTCTTCAAACTAGAAATACCTGCGGACAAGTACACAAGCAATGGATAAGTACTTGAGAGCCCGTAGATTTTCGTGAAATCTTCAGTAAAGCACTGAGATAGCCCTTTCCACCGACTATCGGAGGACACCTTGATTAAGTTTGGATACATGGGTGTGGGAGAAGATTTCTGGAAGGGCTTGAGCAAAGAGTCCCATGGAGGACGCTCAGAAGCAAACTTGGTTTGAGGTGTTAATTTGACCAAGTATACCAAGGGAGCACCGACCTCAGTCAACCGCTTCCTATTCTGCTCATAGTTGACAAGATCATCAGCGTTGTAGCTGCTTTTGCTAGCATATGGAGCTAGATTGGTCTTACAATACTCAATGGCTTCAGCAACATCTCCTTTCTCGACCATGGATAGGTATCTGCAATAGTGAATCTCAAACTGTAAGTTGGAGTTGATTCTTTTGAGCGAATTTCTGTTCTCGTTGTACCATGCCGTGATAGGTTCAAGGTCGTGGTCGTCGTTAATGGATAGGTAGACTTCATTGAAATTATCGTAAACGTCAAAGTCAATCAAATCTGCGATTTGCGGAAATGATGTCGCCTGAAGTCTTTTCATTAACTTGATGCCTAAGTTGGAGTCTCTGCGGTTGTTGGACTTGATCAAGTAGTCGATTATTAGGAGGTTGGTGACGTCCCTGTACCAGTTAATTAGACCTTCATTATGCAAATCCAACATCTTGTCCTCATTTTCCACTTCCTCTTCTCCTTTCTCTCTGGGGGAAGAGAAGGCAAACGTCTCCAACTTAGCCAAATACTCTGCTCTAGCCCGGAACCTCTTGCGGTATTCTTCGTCTTTCTTGATGGCCAGCGCAATTTTCCTTTGCAGTGATTCAAAGTTCTTGATGATTTTCTTCACAATTGCTAGTTTCTGGGTCGCATCCAACGTGGGATCTTTCTTGATTTTGGCAATTTCGTCGGTGATCTGCTTCTTTTGCTTCTCGACCAGTTTTTGAATTGTTTTGAAGTTTTTCTTCATGAGCTCATTTGGAACGGAAAATTGTGCATGCTGTGTCTGAATACTGAAATTGATAGTTGGTCCACTCATCGTTACCTTTTATGTTTCAATGATCCAAGATACCTCTGGTTAATCTGGGGGGACCTCTTGACATGCAGTCCGATAAACGCACCCTACTTACTTACAGTCGAATACGAGTACAGGCAATTAGAAAGGCATAGTGCATTAATTAGACCTCTTCTTCACTATCAATTGTGAATTGTTCGCCGTCGTTATCGTCAGGCTTTGTCGTGGTAGGGAGATCGTTCAACTCGAAGTTAGCGTCAGAGTTGTCTTCCCCAGCAATGGATACGTAGGCTCCGGATCTGGTTCCGAACTTCGCTTGTACTTTCTGCTTCACCCTCGACACTCTGTCCGTAAATCTTGCGATAATCATAGACCTTCCCGACTTACCGATCATGAGAAGAATCGTGACAAGAATAAGCAACACAAAAATAACTTCACCATAGAAGCGGTGAGGCTGAATATACCATTTCAGTTCCGACCCATGCTTGTAGTTCTTCTCGTAGTCAAAGTGTGTATAAGTTGCTCCTTCCACTTCCGGAGAGTAGAGGGGACGAGGAGGTACTCCAGCTGGCTCGGCCCCATAATAGTAAGAGCCCTCTGCTGCGGAAAAGTAATAGCCAGGGCGTGGGATTGGATTTTCATTCTTGCCTTGCACCTTCAAGGTATAGTTGTTGAAGGCCTGGACGTACTCATCGTTGGCATAGAGAATGGCTCTCCCCAAAGTCCATGAGAACGAAGAACCTCCTACCTTTTCCATCAATTCTAGCGATTTGAATTTCTGATCTTTATTTGGCACTTCGTCAATTCCGAACCTGGGAAAACCAAGTCCAACATGCAAGAAGTTGAGGATCCAAGATGACTGGAAACAGAGCTCAGCCAATTCTTCCTCCTTCATTCTTCCCTTGCCGGACTTGAGCTCATTCAATTGCAAAAGTTCTTTGAGTGGCTGGGAGCATAGCTCTTTAGTCTTCTTGTATATCACACTGTAGTCGTACTTCTCGGAGTAGTCGTCCGTCCCAGACTTGGAGTCAGTAGACAACAATTTGTTGAGTGCGTCCCAGTAACCGCTTACACCAACAAAGTGATTGACATCGAAGTCAAAAGAGGGAATGAATTGATTTAGCAAGCATGAGCTCACACGACTTGTTTCACTCAATTGCTGACAGTCACCATCGAACTTCTCTGTTCCAGTTGTGTACGTTGCGTTGGCAAGCATTGGGAAAATGGACTTCAAGCAACCTTCAAAGTTGCTGTCTCCAATGAAGTCCAAATTGTGATAATTGATTTCATCAGTGGTTGTAAAACCTTTGGGCAAACATGGATCTGAGATTGGGGTCCGAAACCGATACACATCTGCCGGCAAGTCGTGTGCCTTCCGGTAGTCTTCAAGAAGGAACTTTCGGTATCTGCTATGTGCTTGCCACATTCCGAATCCCAAAAACGAATCAGAGTACACATCGTATTCCTTCATTTCCGGAATTGAATAGTTACCGGTGACCGTCTCAATTTTCTCCAATTGTGAAAGCTGCGGTAATGCACTTAGTGATATCTTGAATAAGTTGTTGCTATGCTCATCCGCTTCAGTGGAGTTGGGCAGAAAAACCACCTGAGTAGACGCACCACCCATATCTAGCAACCCGTACGTACTGTGGTTCTTACCATGCTGGTGGCTTTCTGGATGGTCAAATGCTCCCAACATGTAGTTTATAGAAAGCCAACCATAAATGCCTTCCACATCACCGTCGATGATATTGACGTGGGACTTGCACTCCGGAATGTAAAAATCTGAGCTTGAGGACAAGTAATTACACACATTCTCCAAAATAGGTTCCTGTTCATTCGGAGGAAGCAACCGCATTCCTGCTGTAGCATGTAAGAAAATTGGTGTCCTGGAGTGCTCCGACTTGGGCACCACGGCGCTGGCCAACGAGAGAAGGTAGCTCAAATGGTGATTTCCAACTTTTTGAGGACTCTGGTTGAAACTTGAGAGACTTGGAGTCATTTTCCGGTGCCATTTTTTGCCAGAATGAATCTTAGGGAACAGAATTGATTCTGATTTGTCTGCGGAGTTGGAATCTGAGTCGGAGTCGGAGTCGGAGTCTGAATCCGTGTCCGGGTCGAGCTCTGCTTTCCCCTTTCCCTCGTTCAAATCTTTGCTTGTGAATTCTCTCACTAATCTGAGCTCGGGACTCAGAGATAAATCAACTCCGGCTTCTAATGCATGTTGGGGATTCAACCAGTTGTAGACGTATACTCTGGAACCTTTGGAGCCGGAATCTATGATCACAATGTAGTCATAGGGAATTCCAGCTTTGCTGGTGACGGGAGCGGTTTTTATCTGCACCTGCTTTCTGCGTTTAGAAACAGCCATATTCCAGTACGGAAAACGAGCGTAGGAGATTGGATTGTAGTATCATTCTGCACAATACATAGGAGGGGTCTAATCTTCCTACTGCTAGTAGGAAATGTAGCTTAACATTCACTGAAAAATTTTTGTTGAATAAGAATTTTCGAAGAGCGTATAATCTAATTCGTGCTTCTACTTTTCATTCTGTTACGTTGTGGACGTCTGAATCCGTCAAATTTTCCGAGCCTAAATTCCGCGATAAGTCGCAGCCAATTCCATTTTTTCTATCGTTCACAATCTTTTTCTTCTTCAATCATGGCTAAATATTCTATCATTGGGTACGTTAACCAACCAAATAAAAATTGAAAAATAAACGCTAACATTAGATCGGGGATCATCGGATTGTACACCACCTACAATTTGTTGGAGGCTGGTGTCCCAGGCTCCGAAATAAAAGTCACCGCGGAATTCTTCCCTGGAGACGAATCCATCAACTTTACCTCACCGTATGCTGGGGGAAATTTTTCTTGTATTACAGGGAACGATGCTGATACTTTGCACTTCGACAAGGTGACCTACACAAATCTTGCCAAAATCCAGAAGAAGTTGGGTGGTCCTCGGTGCGGATTGGACAGAATGCCGTCTACTGAATACTGGGACACTGCCCCTCCAAAGGAGAAGATACAGTCATTGAAGGGCTATTTGGATCAGTTTCAAGAAATCGACTCCTCGGAGTTGCCTCTGGGTGTAGCATTCGGTATCAAGTTTCTTACCTGGAATTTCAACTGTCCCAAGTTCTTGCTTTCTATGCAAAAGTATCTCGCAGACCAAGGTGTCATCTTCGTAAGAAGAAAGCTCAGCCACATCGCACAAGGATTTAGTAGTGGCGTCAAGTGTGTTTTCAACTGTACTGGTATCGGAGCTCGCCGTATTGGAGGTGTGGAGGACACCAACGTTTATCCAACTAGAGGCCAGGTTTTGGTCATCAAGGCTCCACACATCAACGAAAATTTCCACAGATGGGGAGATGACTATGCTACGTATGTCATCAAGAGACCGTACTCGAATGACCATTTAGTGTTGGGAGGGTTTCTTCAGAAAGACGACTGGACCCCAGCCACCATCCATGAGCAGAATGTGGACATCTTAAAGCGGACAACTGCACTTTTGCCTAAGATCCTCACGGACAATTCCCGCGGAAAAGAGGTGAAAGACTTGGAGATCGTCAGAGCTGCTGCCGGCTTGCGTCCCAGTCGTCATGGCGGCGTCCGCATCGAAATGGAACCCATTGATGAAGGTAAGGTTGTTGTGCACAACTATGGTGCCAGTGGGTATGGATACCAGGCCGGATTTGGCATGGCCAAGAAGGCAGTAGGGTTGGTGATTGGCAAAGCCAAATTGTAGAGAGACCCTCCTGAAGTATTTTCTAAATAGATGTTAATTATTTAAGATTGTTAGTTTGAACTGAAATCGGGTCAATCTCAGGCACAGGCATTTCGCTAATGCCGGCGTGCATAATGTTCGATCAAGATGGTTATTCAGCCCACGAAAGAACATAAAACATCGAAAATGTTCCCAGGCAACCAGAATAACAGAAATAACTACTCGAACCAAGGTTACAACCAAGGTGGGTACAATGAAGGTTACCAGAACCAGGGCTACGATCAGGGTTATCAAAATCAGGGTTTTCAAAATCAGGACCACCAAAACCAAAGCTACAACCAAAATTATCAAAACCAAGGTCATCAGAACCAAGGTTACCGAAACGAGGGCTACGACCAAAGATATCAAGACCAGGCTCAGCAAAGGTATCAAGATCATGGTTATGACCGACAACATCAAAACCAGGGTTACGGCCAAGGTAATGAAAGACATGGCCAATACCAGAACCAAGGACAATATGTGAGTCAGAATCAGGGACAATTTTTGAATCAGAACCAAGGGCTGAACCAGAACCAGAATCAAGGACAATACCAGAACCAATACTCTCAGGGAAACCAGTATTCGCAACAATCCCTTCAAGGTAGCGTTCAGCAGAGTGGAAGTGGACGCTATGAGAAACCAAACATGCTGCAGCAGTCATTTGGAGGTAACGCCAACGCCAAGTTCCAGTATTCTGATTGCAGCGGACCAAAAAAGGCGTTGCTCATTGGTATCAACTACTTCGGCAGCAAGAACCAATTAAACGGCTGTATTAACGATGCTAAGAACGTCAAGCAATTCTTGCTCACTCAAGGCTTCTCGGAGGACAACATTGTGTTGTTGAGCGATGACCAGAAGATGGCTCGTGCTGTTCCTACCAAACAGAACATCATTGACGGAATGAGGTGGTTGGTCAAGGATTCCCAGCCGTCTAGTTCATTGTGGTTCAGCTACTCCGGCCACGGCGTCCAGATCGCTGACAAGAATGGAGACGAGGATGATGGTTTCGACGAGGCCATTTGTCCATTGGACTTTGAGACGGCTGGCCTTTTGAGTGACGACGAGATGCACGACATCTTGGTGGCTCCATTGCGCCAGGGTGTCCGTTTAACTGCGTTGTTTGACTCGTGCCATTCGGGAACTGTGTTGGACTTGCCTTACATGTACTCCACCAAAGGGTTATTGAAGGAGCCCAACTTCCTTAAAGATGCTGGCGAGGACTTGATGTCAACCTTCAACGCATACACCAAAGGAGACCAGGGAGCCATGTTCAAGGGACTCAAGGGTCTTTTCAACACTGTGGTCAACAAGGACAAGGCTCAGCAGGCCAACGACTATGCCAAGAAGAACAACACCTCTCCTGCTGATGTCATCTCACTTAGCGGATGCAAAGACGACCAAACATCCGCAGATGCCCAGGAGCAGGGTCAGAGCACTGGAGCCATGAGCTATGCATTTATCAAGGTGTTATCCAAAAACCCCGACCAGTCGTACTTGACGTTGTTACAGAACATGAGAGAGATTCTCAGCAGCAAGTACAGCCAGAAGCCTCAGCTTTGTGCATCCCACCCTATCGATACCAACTTGAAGTTCATCATTTAGGCAAAAGACAACTTCGAGGCCCTATTCAAATACAGTATATATTGACCAGATATTTACCCTCAACCAAGAACAAACCTCACATAATTACGCACTTCTCCGGTTTAGCCACCTCAGGATTTTGAATGGACTCAATCTCATCTATTAAGGTTTCAAACGACTTTTTGACGTTGATGTTGTCGCACACAGAAGACTCCACAAAGTCACACTTGAATTTGCGGGCCAACTCCTCCCCCTCAGAAGTCTCCACCTGTCTCTGGAAGTTCAAGTCACACTTGTTACCAATCAAAACCATGGGAATGGAGTCTGAGCCAATCAGATTGAGGATCTTATCGCGAATAACGTCAATCAACTCGAACGACTGGCGAGATGTCACTGAATACATAAGGAGGTAGCCGTGGATTCCAATGAGATGCTTCTCGTTCATGATGGAGAACTCGTCCTGTCCTGCCGTGTCCAAGATCTCTATGGCGTACTCCTGGTTCTTATAGTTGATAGTCTTTGAAAACTGGTTCTCGATAGTAGGGTAATACGACTCGACAAAGTGGTCTTCGACGTAGCGCACCGTCATCGACAGCTTGCCGACGGACCGCGAACCCACGATGGCGATTTTTCTAGCCTTAACCATCTGCACCGAAAAATTGCGTACCTTGCCAAGCGACG
The DNA here is from genome assembly GCA_030562885.1 of Sungouiella inulinophila. Taxonomy (NCBI): domain Eukaryota; kingdom Fungi; phylum Ascomycota; class Pichiomycetes; order Serinales; family Metschnikowiaceae; genus Sungouiella; species Sungouiella inulinophila. The sequence continues at coordinate 544,515 of JAKUAG010000002.1, forward strand.
ATTGTGTAACAGAACGTTTTCTGCCCGAGAAGACCAGCGCAACGATTGTGCATAGGTTTGTAGGGCGACAACTTTGTGCGGGGATGCACTGGTGTAGTAGCATATTTCTCTCCGCCCCGCGCCGCGAGCCCTGGGTTTGCGACATATGTCAGATGGATGATAGATTGATAATAAAACGGTATACAGCTATAAATGGCAATCGCCGCTTAGGCTGCCCACTTCAACACCTCCAAACTGGCCACCACAATAAAGATGGTGGTGGGCAAGGTGAGAATTACGTAGCCCCAAAATAACACCCCCGCCATTTCCTTTTGGAAGATTCCATTAAGCTGGGTAATCTGCGACAATTGGATGGCTGGCGGAGACACCGTAAGAACAAATGCAACAATCAAAAAGATTGGATCATCCAAAATCGAGATGTTCACGTACTTCACACAAAGAGCAATAATAGGAAGGAGAAACACCGACGGAAGAATCATTCTTGATAACAACGATGCAAACACAATCTTGTTGTAGTGTTTGGATGGGGGAGGAACGTCGTCGGAAGGACACAAGTTCGAGCCCAACACAATCAAAATCAATGGAATGGAAACCTGACCTAGCTGTCCAATCGATTGGGTGAGGGTATTGTGGACAAAAGAGTCGCTATAGAAGAACTCTTTTTGCAACACTGGCACAGAAGCAACGATGATGGAAATAAGCATGGCGTACAATGGAGGGTTCATAAACGCCAAGAACCCCTTGACGGGGCGCCAGTTAGCGAAGGCTTCCCACTTCGACTGAACTGCCCCGAAAGTGACGGTAACACCGCTCTTGGAGACATCATCAATGGAGGAGTCCGACGACTGTGTGGCAGCGTTGTCCCGTGCTTCCGAAGCCTCAGACCTCATTGGTTCTATGTACAAAGCCGGCTCTTCCTCCTCCTCCATAGCGGACGGGATGCGTTGGTAGTTGTTTTCAGCCGAATGGTGGGCAGAGAGTTCTTCCTGAGACCTCTTTCTCAAGAGCTTGTTATAGCCCCAGGACCATCTCAAAATCTGGCCGAGCTGCTGGAAAATCAACAAATACAAAATGCCTCTAGAGGCCACCTTCTCGGAGGTGTCGTCGTCGATTTGGTCCCAGAGCAAGTCTGGCAAAGTGTAGGCCAAAGACAACGTCAACGACACGGGCAAGGAGTTTGAGTTTCCAAACACCGCCATGGCCGTCACGTAGTCGGACTCTGCAGCATTCAACATCATGATGCGGGCCGTGATGCGAGAGCACACAAGCGAGGTGATTGTAGTAATGACGTAGAAAACGGGAATGATGATAATGTCCACCATCTTGTTTAATGATAGCGAAGGAGCGAGCTTGGTGAAGACCAAGCATGGCGTGAACAAATCGACGTTAAGCTGCGAAATGACCTTCTGGCCCGTCACCGAGAGGAGGTTTGTACGAGCAGCGACATAGCCCGCAAAGCAAATGATCACCACCTCCAACACCGCCTCCAAGGTGAGGAAGGAGATGGCACCAAACGACAAGTCTGGGTTCAAGGGAGGCTCAGCGACGATGGGAACCGCGATGTCTGATAGTAGCGAGAACATACAAAAGGAAGAGCGGTGAGAAGAAAAGGGATAAGTGGCAGGCGACAAGAAGCTTCTATTGTCGCGGTGGTCGGCCACACTACCGATGCGATAACATATCTGCAGGACGCTTATAATGGCGAGTGATGGCAACGTGGGACGCTGATTGGACGGAGGCTATGGAGTGATTGCTGCAGCGGCAACCGATTGTATTCTGTTGAGCCGTGACCTATTCAGAAATGGGAATATGCGTTCAGCCAGACGTGGGCGCAACTTTTGCTGGTGGGGAAAGTTAGCAAGAGGGCAGAAACGTGAGCTCGCACGGGGATCAGAGGCACGGGGATCAGAGGCACTGCGGCTGTGGAGAATTGTTGTCCATTGGGAAGATTGTGGGAGGAGAATAGTTTGATTCTGGTGACTTTGAGTTTTAGCTTTTGCCGACGGCCAGTCTTGCTCCAGCCTCGTCCTTTCATTCTACTCGCACGTTCGTTCTGTTAGGAACCTGTGCCCGAAAACACTAGCTTATATTTTTTTCTCGCTACGATAGCAGTGATTAGCCTTAATCGCACACCCGTGCCTCCGCACTGGAGGACTTCCGATAAACTGTTAATATTTTTAGATCCTCATACCGGATCTACAGCTTGAAAGAAATAGGAATTGTAATGTCTCTTAGTTAGGGAAGCCTTTCAGTAGGACACAATCGGCGAATTTGTCAATCAGCTCTGCAGAAATATATGTTTATCAGGGCGATTCAAGGTGAACTTTCAAATATAGATTTTAGGTACCGAATACGGTGAGCTTCGCTGGGAAGAGAAAAGGGACTGGAATAAAACTTACCTCGCAAAGGACCCCGACCACATTTATAGATTCATCCTATTGCTATAGCTTCTGACCTCTTCATTCCTTCGAAGATCCACAATGGTAGTTGTCGCGTCCCTTAGAGGACGGGCATGAAATGCTAGGCAGTAACAAAATGTGCCCCGATCAATGTTCTTTGTTTTAATGTTCCATATTTCTTCTTTTGTATCATTCCCGATAGGCCCGCTCAAGTGTTCTGCCTTATTATCCTTCTAAACAACTAAGACATTAGCACCTATAATCTTTTGTACTTAATGGCCTCGTCCTCTTTCCTCGTTAGCTTTAAAGTAACAACTACATTGGCGGAATCAACTGTACAAATCCTGATCAATTACATAAGCACATATATGTCAAGTGCATCAGATTAAACAGGTCTGACTGAACATTCGCCACTACTAGAATTTTAGAAGAATCCTTATCTACTCAACTCCAAGACAATGTTAGATCTTCACCTCCCACACATTGAAAAGATATGTCATCGAACTCTAGCATGCAGCCAGCCACACTCATTCTGGTAGTGCACAGTCCATCAGTCTGCGCATCACCTCAACCAAGAGTGTGTATGCTCAACATAAACAAAGGAACCCTCAAACCAAATACCACCAATGCCTCGACCGCTGTCGGGACCTATAGGTGCCTCGCTGTCGCCAAATGCGGCACTCAGCTCGCCTCCATGGTACAAAGGGATCGTGGCTGACTCCGACACCGAGGACCACCATCATAACCCTGAATTCGAGTTTCTCGCTGGCGCCTCCACTCCACTCCACGTTAACCAAAATAAGTCCATTATGTTTGCGTCGCCGATGCGACGCCTTGGCGGGCTACATCTTAGTCCTGACCGCCTAGATCAACATCCCCCGGCGCATGACCGCCATATCGATGAGCATAGAGCCGATGACCTACAAAATGACAATAACGACAATAACGATGACGATGATGACGACGATGGCTACGGCGCGGGAAATCAGACAATACACACGAACTCTAGCAGTGACGAAGACATCGGCGACGATGTCGATGAAGACGAATCGCCTGCGCATCCTCTCAACATTCGTCCTACTTTCATTCCCCACCGCAAGAGAAAACACACGGAGTCTCCGCTGGAAATGGAAATCACTCCGTCGGGGGCAAACCACACGATTCCACACGGATCTTCTGAAAAGATGTCGGGGATTCTTGGCAACGAGACGTACGAGTCAATCCTGAAAGTCAGTTTCTCAGCCTCCGACTCCACTCCATGTCCCCCGCATCCTCGCAAGAAACTTCGATTCAAGGCACCGTCCAGCTCAGAGGAATCCACGCCTTCTCAGCCGTCAAAGATGAAAAAACCGCTCTTAAACTTCTCATCTTCCCGCAAGCTAGCTGCTCCAGAAGTGCCGCTAATACACAAGCTCAATGATGCTCAAGACGACCTTGACGAGTCCGCCAGGTCGCTGTCGGGTTTCTCTGGTGCAACAATGAATCTCAATTCCACACCAATCAGTCAATCAACGCCTGCCAACTCGCGTGCTCCGTCTCCTTGCATACCTTACGAAACATCTGAGGACGGAGTGAATGGTTTCAAATTTGTCAGGCAATCCACGAATTTTTCCTATAGAACTCCTCAATCACGTCCCACCGCAATATATGAGGACTCCCAGAGGCTTATCAATGCATATGTCGCTGACGACTATTCTCAGCAGAAGTACGAGATAGTCGGTGAATTCAGGGCTTCCGCTGCGGGAATGATGGAAGAGGTGGAGGATTTGCATGTGGGTGACAAACGAATCAATGACCCTTATGCTGGGGCATCGCCATCATCGCGTGAGAGTGACGATCATCTGGAACTACGTCACCGATACATGACGGTTTCGAATAAGTTACCATTGCTACAGCATTTTGAGCGAGATTTGACCAAACAGCAAATGAAAACACTCATTAACGATAAGAAATCGGTGGTGGCGTTTTACAAATACATTTTCACGAATGAACCAAAAGACGAGGGGCTCGTCTTTTTAAAGAAGGAAAGGCTCAGGTGGCATCCTGACAAGTGGGTGAACAAATACGACCATTCGGCATTTGACAAAGAGATTGTGGACAGTCTTAGTCAAGTTATCAACGCAATTATCGATACGTTCTGATTGTCGTGGGCGTTCATCCGCGAGGGTATATTCTATTATGTGCATACGTTACAACGACTCGTAATTTCAGCTCTGTGCCTTGTCCTTTGGCGTGGCAGCACCACTTCCGCCTTGTGAATCTGGGTCTTCCTCCTTGTGCATGGGCTTCGTTTCGACTTCATCGTCAATCTCGATATCCTCTTCGCCGTCCTCTTCGATGTCTTCTTCTGCATCATTCAAATCTTCTTCTTCATCTTCATTTTCACCTTCGACGTCCAATTCTTCGTCTTCTTCTTCTTCCTCATTTTCTTCTTCCTCTTCCTCCTCATCGTTGATCTCCTGATTCGGCGGGTACTCATCTGGATTAGAACCCTCGTTGTCCCACACGATATTGAATCTGGTGACACGGGGCTTTTCAGCCAAAATATTACGAACAACATGCTCCACTTGCACTTTGGCAGGAGGATTCTCGCGCAATTCTTCCGAGTCGTATTCGTTATTGACGTAGTACCCCACTCTGACGAATTCTCTGTCCGCATAAGAGCAACTCAACAAGATCACAGTAACACTGACCAACTCACTAGCAGGAATCAATTCTGGAGAAGGAGGGTCAGCCTGAAATAAAAATTTGTTGACTCCCACCGGCACAGGACCAACAAGAATGGAGTCCAACTCTTGGTCATGATCTAGCGATGTGGAACTGCCCACGTAGGTCAATTTCCACTCCAAGTCTTCCTTCAACGGCTCCAAACATTCAAAGGTGATTTCGAACTCATAAGAGTCAGTAAACCTCGCAGGATTGTTCAACACCTCAATACCTAGCAACGAGACTATCGACATTTCTGGCGTGGCTTCTTGTTGTAAAGGTTGGATTCGAAATTCAAGACGCGTGGAAGATAGTGCAGGACTAGATGGTGAGTAGCTGTGGGATCCGATGGCATAGAGAAGGAATCAGCTATTGAAAATAAACATACAAAATCGATCAGTCTTTACTTCTCTGGCTCTAGCTCATCTTTTCTTCTCTGAGTTTCGTTTGCGGTGTATCGCTCTGTGCCACATTTGCATGTCTTCAATGGCCGAATCTACAAAAGCATTGGAAAAAGATGGAAAAATAAAGATAGTCATGACCAACAAAAAAGATATTCATGACCGCCCACAAGGAAATCCCTTAGATTTTGATCTACTTTCTACCGACTATCGCCTCTTTAGTAAATACTGCTCCTCAGGCTTCATGGTTTGGTTTGCCTAGAGTATGCACCCGTACACCATGGCTTCAACAACGACTTACAATTACTCTGTCCAACTCGATCAGTAATGACTACACCAGCGTCAGGAATGGAAATCAGCCACGACTCATTGCTGCTGAATGTTAAGGTTGAAAATGAACTGGACCGTGCCGTATGGTCCCAGCCATCTGCACAACTGCCAACAATCGACCATCCCCAAGAATCTCAAGAGCCGGCCGAAGAGATAGATTACAGCAAGATCTACGATGACTTGCAAGAACGTTTCAACAAGGTTTATTCGATATCACAAAAGTTGTTTGTTACCGAGAAGACACAACGCCAGACATTGTACTATTACAAGCGTCGAAATGATGCCCTTCTTGACCTTCTAAGTGAAATGGAAGATGATTCCGAAACCGATGACCCATTGAGCATAGATGAAGACAGGATCTCTCAAATAATATCAGCAAAGCCAGAACTTGCTGAGCTCCTAAGTCCGGTTTCACGGATAGCTAGCGGCCAGGACCCGGCTTCAATCAAGATGAAGGATTCCTACAATGTTAACCTCGCAGTTGTGGAAGCAATTCCTGAAACGGTGATTGACGAACTAGATACCGTCGAGGTGAACCCACAAGACACCGAAATGTGGACGAGGAGAAACTATGCCCACTTGGTTCTTTCCAAATTCAAACCCGTGGAGATAAGAGGAAAAGGTGTACGTGAGTACATAAACTCTCCCACGTTAAACAACAAGCGAAAGAAGAAAGCTTGACTAGTGGCCGAATAAGAGTACCCTATCTTCTGGTGGTCGAGTTCTTCCGGTCTCTTTTAGTCAAACTTTCCAAGACTCTAGGGGAATTGAATAATCGGAAAATGAAGATTCTTGTTCTGTAGCTGAACTTGCCCTTGTCGATTAATCGGATGGTTCTCAAGAAGAGGTTGCCGTTTGCAAAGATCTGTGGTTTCTCAGCCTTAATTCTGTTCAAATCTTTTTTGGCCTTTCTCTCAATTCTGCTCAAGACTGAGCTCAAATTGTTGATTAAAGCTAGGATCGTGGCATCAAGCTCTTCGCAAGTCTCAACGACGATTTCATCTTCCAAATCCCATTGGTCAGTCACTGAAACCATCTCACTGTTGCCGAAAAGGGTGAAGTAACTTGCGTCCTTATATGGATTCAAAATTTCAACATTGAAAAAGTCGTCATTTTGCATAGCGTTGGGATAAGAAAGTGAAAGGGACTGGAATCCGTTGACGCAGTCAACAGACATCCATTGTAAATCGTCTAAAATTTCAATACCCTCCAGCGTCGAAGCAATTTTTCCAAGTTGGTAGAATGCCAATCCTCGAAGCTGCCAATTTGTAGACTTCATAAAGAGTTGGTAAATAGTTTCAACAACATGCTCACCCCGCAAATCGGAACGGTAAATTGGATCGAGAATCTGAATGCCGTAGTTGGCCGACGCGATTTCACCGACGACCCACATGTACTGCTTGAGCTTCCTCAAGAAAAATTCTTCTTCCTGGTCAATCGTATCAAATTTTGGTACAACAAACGAATGTTGGGTTGGCTCAACAGGCGACTCGACTGCAGTGTCGTCCAGAGTCTGAAGACTGCTAGCGAGATGTGTATCACTAGAGTACTGCAGTCTGCCGATCATTCTATCTTCAGTAGCCATCAGTTCGTCGAAGGTCTCAGGCTCGTAGCTTGTCAGAATGATTCCAGAATTTTCAATTTCTGATTCATAACTTTCAATCAAATTCAATCTTCGACAAATTCCTTGAATTCTTGCTATAGCGTCATCAACATAGAAACGTCTGCTGTTAAAATAATTAAAGCCCTCCTCAGTTGAAAGTAAATAGTTGAAGAAATGATGCAAGTTGTTCTTGTAATCTGTTTTTGGATCTAGAGGTCTTGCAAAATAAGGATAAAAAAGCACTCTGAGAGATGTTTCAATCGAACTGAGATAATCAAATCCTTGAAGATTCTTGATGCTTTTGTTGAAAGTAGACTCAATGAATCCATTTTTGTGAAGAAAACGAAAGCCTTTTGGGGTCTTGCAGAAATTCAAAAGTAACTCGCATCCACCTTGATAATCTGATAGGATCTGAATTGAAGGCTTGAACTCTATAAGCAAATCGATTCGATCAACCTTATCGTTCACGATAAAAAATTCATGCAACATGTCAACAGTCATCTCCACAACAACGTCCATTTCATCATATAGTAATGAAACAAGGTTTTCAATGCACAAGCGCTCTGTTTCTTCATTTTGCAAGAGCTCAGGAAGAACGTTCTCCAATAAGAATATTTTTACTTTCCAATTGGACACATTCAAACTCTTGGACAAGAGAATGGTAAATGGACTTTCGCGAGTAAAGTCCAAATTATTGAATAAATTAAAAATCAAATGGTTATTGTCATCGCTCCAGTTACTTGCTTCAACAATGTTGTTGATTAGCTGGAGAAGTTGCCATTGTTCAAGAATCCGAACACCATTCTGATGAGAAGAGAACACACCAACAAATTTAGCATACCCGATGCTAAGGGTATTCTCTAAGCGCTTCCGAGAGAGAATGGGGTCACTGGATTGAACTCCACTGAAAGGGTCAACTTGAGCAAAAATCTCAGCAATTTGCGGCATGATTTTGTTTCTAGCAAGAAACTTGTAGCCATCGTCAAAACTGAGTAGTGCTTCAAAGATTTGGCACCCAACTAAAATAAGCTTTTTGGGACTTTTCAACTTAGGGAACCGAGTAGATGCATGGAGCGGGAGGTTGCTGAAGCGATACTTAAATGGTCTAAAGAATGACAAGATTGTCTTGAGGAATTTGGGATACTTCTCCTGTATCTCGGCGAAACGTTCAGAATTCCTAAGAGGGCCCTGGAAAAGTTGTGAAATGTAGGTCCAATTCCATTCGTCAAATTGCTTCACGGCCAACACCTTAGTATTGGCAATCATAGATTTGAACAAGCCATCATCCATGTAAAGTCTTGATGCATACGTGATATCCTTCACGAGATTTTTGATTTCGCTTTTCTTTGCCACTGACTCGCTAGTTTGTTGTGACTTGGTGGCCATTTCAATCTTACTGATTGAATTCGAAGTCAAGGGACGCAGCAATGCCTCAATGATGTGAGCATGATAGAAGTCGCGTGGGAGGAGATTGACAGATAAATTGACAAGCTGTGTCAAGAAATACGTTGCCTTGGTTGTTACTTCCTCGTCTCTGTTTTCATTTATAATATCGCAAAGCAATGGCATGACATCACAATTGAACAAGACTTTTGATAGTAATCCCTGGTAGTGTGAAACGATCGAAAATTCGAAACTCCGACTATCAATTGGGGCATATTCGTAGTTCATCTTATGGCTTGAGGAGTTTGTGATTTGTTCCATAAACTTCGTCATGACTTCTCCAATCGACGAATTCTCCAACCACGGTAATGCTTTAATCCGCAACACGTCGAGAAGCAAGTCCAAAATCATGCTGCGGAGTTTATTGTTATTCTTTCTGAGGTTAGATAGGAGAACCTTGAGGGCCGCAAATTTGTTGTGTGAAAAGCAAATGATCCCCGTCCACGTCTTGAGAAAAATGGATAGGAGAAATGAAATTTTGAGTGCTCTGTTGTTGTACTTTTTGGTATTTGGCGTCTTCCCTTCATCGTTATCCTCGAACAAAGAGTACACCGAGATTAGGGAGTCCAAGTCAAATCCATTCCGTAAGAAGAGCCTGGCATTGGGCCTATCCAATAGAGACAAAAGAGCGATAATACAAGATGCAGCGATATCGGATGAGGCATTGATGATCAAGGAGATCAAAAGACGTAGCCCTCCGCCATGGAAAACGATATCCGGTTTGAAAGATGCGAGTTCACAGATGGTTCCGATGCATAAGCGAGAGAATGCAGCAGGAATGTGATACTCCGATGTAGATTCCTCGGACATTACTTGGGATTCCTCATTTTCGTGTTCCACTAGAGCCACCAAAGCTTTGATCACGCCGACAGAAAGGTAGTCGACACCATCAGGAATATCCATGAAATGGCGAACCATCTTCAATGCTTCTTCCTTCTCGAGAAGCGACGATGGAGTTGAGAACGTAACAATGATAAAGATGAGAAGCTTCACTCGCACCAAGCATTGCAAGCCATCTAGATCTGCGGTGCAGTGGCGAAAGATTCTGTATGCTGCACATCGTAGTTGAGAGTTTTGATCGTAGAGCATGAACTGGATTTTGCTGATGACGTTCTCTATAACAATCTCGTGTTTCAAAGATGGATTGGCTCGCAAGAGTGACACCAATTCGTTACTCTTCGAGATAATGAGGCTGATATCGTCCTTATCACGGACAGATATGCTTTGCAAGAGGTCGCTGAAGAGCCATGTTGCCGATTCAACGTTGGTGGTCAAGTCTTCATCCTTGATTACATGTTCTCGCCGGCTGTCAATGGAACTGATGTTGAAGCTATCTAGGGTGAACGAGCGAGCGCGAGAGTCGGCTGCATGAATGTCCATGTCCGCGAGATTACTGTTGGAGATCAGTCGACTATATTGAATGGCTCCAAGTTTTGACGGCATGGCTATGGATATGACTGTGGTACCTATAGTGTAAACTGTGAGGTCACGTGGATGGAGCCGGAAGCGAATGAGGTATGTGCATACATTCATGATGTCCTGAGACATCAGGACACCCATCAAGACTTAAATCAGCCGAAGGGTTTATCTGACGAGATTTTTAGCTACTGTTCTTTTTCCACTCCACAGGTGGCTCTTCGCCCTAAGAGAAATACTACGAGGTAACGAATCTTACCGTCTTGTATTAGGATAAATCCTTAGAGGAGACTTCCCGAAAAAAGTTAGAGGTCTTACGTAAAATAACGTGTAAGTAGGGGAAGAAGGAAAATAAGAAGTAGGGAGAAGAAAGAAACCAAAAACGTACGTTTCAGCAGCCACATCTGCAAGGGGTTTCACCATCATCATTTTTTTTTATTTTCACGGAATTGTGTGCTTGCCCGCCACGTCCACCCATGGATCGTAAATGTTAATTTTGCCAACTTTTGTCTAAAGGGCTTATCTAAGACCAAATTAGGCGACAAAACCCAATACCGGCCAAGGGACATCCCCTTCCATGCCTAGCCCCACTCAGGTGTTCCTAGGCTAATTCATCTCTATACCTGATCTTACTTTGGGCTGGAAGGCCAGCGTCCCCACCTGATTACACGTGATTCGCTCCCTCTTCACCAGCTCCAGCTGACCATTTTCACTAAAAGAATATACCTAAAAATGGCACGATTGAAGGCGCGGTAGGTTTTTCGGATTTCTAAAGTCTTTTCCAGGGGCTTCACGCCCAATGAGGGGAATGTTCTTCGGAATTGTGTTCGTGACGTGCAATTTTTGAATGACTGTCATCCGGGGGATGCGGAGATGACGCAGATGATGCAGTATGACCTCTTGACAGCCACACACAGGAAGTGCCAAGCGACATTATCGTTTGGAACCTGTACACCTACCACCGACCACAGCAATGGTTGTGGGGCGGTGAACTCTTTCCGAGGTAGATGTGGGTCGTTTATCCATTTTCTGAGAACACCCGCCTCAAAAACGCTTTCACCACCCATCTCACTACCTCGCCTCACAAAGTAGACCCACTTTTCCCCCAGAAACATTGTGCGACATGCACTCCTGGGTGCACTCCGGAAACTGTCTTTTGCCCTGTGAGGTGCGGTCCCTCTCATGTTATCTCGGATTTCTGCTTATGTAATCATCCGTGCTCACTGCCCGCCATCACTACCCACTCCCGATCGATAATAATAATCTATTCTTCTAAATCCTTCTTGTACCCATTTGATTTTGTGGTTTTTCTTTCGATTGCGTCTCAGTGTTCCGTTCCTCAGTTATCTCGGACGACTACGCCCCCAAATTTGGTTTCAACTGCCCCTTGTGCCTACCCACAGTTTTTCTGTTTATTGAATTGGTGTTTCCAGCCCCAATTCTCCAAACATTGTTGTCTGCTGCTCATATTGCATCCCGTCGTCCGCTGTGACCAGTCGCCACATTGACTCGTCAGTGACCTGTTTGATTTGTTGTGCCTTGCGCCCCTTGTCTTTTTTTGTCTTCAAAACTACCAACACATGACCCTTTTTCATCACAACCAGCAAGATTCTGCTGCCGATGGTGTCGCCAGACTGCCTCCAAATCAGTCCTCTAGCAACGCATCGTCGGGCAAAAAACGCATGTCGTTGTTTTCCTTTGGTCTGTCCTCCCACATCAGCCCTGCGTCCACCACGCAAGGTGTTGGTGCTCCTCCACCGCTTTCTACGTCGCCGAACTCAAAAGTCGCAATGCAGAAGGCTTCCAGTCCTAGTATCAATACTTCCAATATGTCCGCGTCTCACAGGAACGGTCAGCTCAATTCGCCTGTGTGCGAGCCAGTGTTGGAGACCGACTCTCTCAGCGAGAAACCCGAATCCAACATCTTTGAGCGCTCAGTCCAAGAATTCACCGAGGTAAAGCAGGAAGACTGCATTCCCCCGGCGTTGGATGCCACCGCTCAAATCTTGAGTGACAAAGACGCCAACTTGGACGATGTGGAGATGGTGTATTCGCCCAGACGTAATTCGTCCGTCCTCGGCTTGAACATGGCCTTGGGTAGACCATACACGCCTCTGCGCAAGAACAGTGTCTACTCAATGAGCCAGATGCATACCACCAACGGGAATGCTGCGTCTCTGTCATCGTTATCGCACCAGCCACTGTCTCCTATTTCGCCTCCAAAGTTGAGCAGCTCGAGATCGTCCGTTTCTTTCTACTCCTATGCTGACATGATCAATAATGACGAGTTTTCTCGTCGGCCTTCTGTCATGCACTCGTACAGTCATGGCGTGGTGCCAACCGTCGGGCGTAAAATGAGTGTGGCTTCCAACCACTCGACTACTTCAAATGGCAATACTGCGCCAAGTAGTCTTCATTTCAACAAGTTGTCGAGAAAGATGACTCTGAACTCCATCGCCTCGTCTAACTCCCAATCGCAGTTATCGAAACACTTCACCAAGGAGCGTGGTAACACTGGTGGTATGCCTCAGAGAACCCCATCCAAATTAGAGGAGAGAGAAAGCAGTAACTTGAACAAGTTCCTTATTAGTCCTGAGTCGTCCGACTCGGAGGATCAAGAAGTGTACTATCCAGCCAACTCTTCCCTCTCGAAGAGAAAGTCCTTTTCGTCAGTCCAATCCAATTTGGATAATGAGAGCTTGGTTTCAACCTCGGTGGGGGACTGCATTAGACAATGTACCACTGAGATTAGTGGTCACTAATTATGGAAAATCCAGAAAAGTCGAGGGTTACAAAGACACACGATCTGAAGTCAAGCATTCCGACCTGTTTCTCCAATTCGCCAATTTCATGAGAAGGGAAAAGGCCAGATTGTTTGCAGCTTCCTGCTATTGCTGTTCCTGCCTCTGCTTTTGCTTGTCAATTGTGATGGATGCTAAGGAACACTTGTGTCGCGTGATCTTTATTGTGTATTTTAGTTAAGTATTCTCAGCAAGAAATGCTCGTTTGTTATATTCCGTTTATTACCTCTTCTAACCATAGGGTTACTCGGCCAAGTAGTTCTTTCTGTTGGCCGTTCTGACAAATCTTCTCGTCTTCCATTCCACATCAGCATCCTTGTTATCGATCAATCCCAATTTCAACTCATAAAGCTTCATCTCGAACCTTGGTCCCACCTCACTCAACTCCACTCCGTCTTTTGTCTTCACAAAAACGTGGTGTCTCACACTAATGAAGTCGTCGTTGTTGATGAAGGTAATGACTCTCGAGCCATCCTTCTTGGCTCCTGGAGGGAACAAATGCTTCAAGATTTTTTCGACTCTTTGACCCAATTTAGTCGAGAAGTTCTCGAAAATGAGATGCGGGTAGACCTCCGAAATGTTTCCGATGTTGGGCAAATCGTGTCTCAATTTGACGTTGTGCAAGGTGAAAATGGCTGATGGACCGTGGGGGAAATGCGAGATGGTTAAAGACGTAGGGACACCTCTGTGTTCGTGCAACACAATCAAGTCGTTAATGTTGGCTTTGGCACACGACTTGACAAGTTCTGGGATGATGTAACTTCCTCTATTTAGCTTCATGGAATTTGGGAACATCAACTTGATCTCCTTCGAGAACTGTAGCAACTTGACGGACGGGTTTCTGGAGGTCGTCACGATGATTCTTGGGTCACTAACTCCGCTCATAGCCAGGTATTCGTCATCGATTTCTGTCTGTTCACTCTCATCATATCTGAAGTTCTTGTGAAGTTCGGTATCTTCACTCAACTCTTTTGAAAGTGGTTTTCCCGACGCAAGAGCAGCTTTCAATTTCTGTCTCTTTTCAAGCTGGGCTGTCTCCTGCAACTCAAGGGCTTTTTTATATAAATACTCTCTTCTCTCTCTGGCCTGTCTTCTAATCATTGTAGAATGGAGTATATACGCTTAACTCATCTCAATTTTTTTGCTTGAGGTTGCCGGTGTGCAGGAGGTTGCAAGTGCAGAAGTGTATGAAAGAGATACAACAAGGAGAACTAGAGATGAAGAACAAGAGATAAAAAGAAAAAAAAATGGATCTCGCTCCAAGAACACCTCAAGGTTGCTATCCGTCCTATGGGGGCTTTCTATTGCAGATTTTCCCCATGTCCATTTAGAATTTATTAAGTACTTCGAGCAACACTGGCTGATCATGCAAGAACCGAAATCACAGCGTATCACGATTGGGTTCATATGTAACATCACCTGAAGCCATGCTGCGACGAACATGAATTGGAAGTTCTTGCATCTCATGCATCTCATTCGTTGAGCGGCGCAAGTCTTCCGAAGGACGGCGCATCTCATGTGGAAGACGAGTGGGGGTAGGAAACAACGAGTTCTTCCGGTACGCGCTTGCAGTCTTGGTAATTGTCTTCTTCAATCCTTCGAAAAGTCCCCCACGGCTACTACCAGCATCAACGAAAGGCGATCCGGTTGGTGTAAGATCCAATGTGTGACCTCTCTGGAGAGCGTGATATTCTTGCATAGCATCTCTCCGCTTCATATCGGCATCGGGTAACATAATAGCTCTGTCCAACGTGTATGGCAATCCTCTATGTCTCCCTCTTATCATCATGGCAATGATGACCAATTTGGACACTGTGGTAAACTCAAATGAGAATGACTGGTTAATATTTGGGTAGCCAAGAGAAAGGCCTACCGTACCGTACGCACTGATAATTTCAAACATCACCGTGAACACCGTAAACAGGATGTTGGAATTATCAAGTTTGTTGCCTTCAGCGATGCAGATGATAAACAATCCCAAGAATATAAACCATAAGTCAAACGACAATTGGTTTCTCAAATGGGTCCCCACAAAGCTAGTTGGCGATTCCTCTTCATTCCCCGCCTCTTCTTGAGCATAAATTCCCAATGACTGTTCCTCGTAAACATTGGTTCTTCTAATCGAAATGGCCAACGGCAACACAGAGATATACATCATGATCATGTAACTGACTTGAACGGCTGGGTGAAGCTCTGATAAATCGACGACACTAAAGCCTGCAGTTCTAGTGCTGAACGCCTGAAACAATCCGTCCAAAATTCTGAAGCCCGTGGGAATGCTTGACAAATACGGATTGTGGAGGTCCAAGACGATGAAAAGAACGAGATCAGTGACATTCAAGACAACCAAAATGAAAAACAACCACCAAGTTGGAACAGACGGGAAGAGCAATGTGAAACAACGACGTGGATGATCCAATAAAAACCCGAGACTCTCTTTGAATAAGGATAACGGTTTGGCAAACTTGAACATAATCCAAATTATGAATCTTAGGAAAATTGGGAAGCCGGTATTACCAATCACAATGAAAAAGGAAGCAACAACCAAGACGTAGACTGACCGACTGAACGGAACCATCGAGTTAGGAGTAAGAGTAAGTCCTAAGTCATTGAACACTGATTGGGCAGTGAAAAAACCCCACCACGTCGGCAGGAAACCAAAGGCCCTCATTTCGGAACCATAACCTTTGGCAACGTTGATAAACCCGACAAAGAAGCAGAATGCAATAATGTGGAAACCGACGTAGTACAACACCAAAATTTTGATCAAGAGTTTGATGGCTCTGTACTCAACCCCACCAAGCTCTTCCTTCTGAGTGTCGTTCAAAAGCACGAAGGTGGAGTTCCTTCCTATGGTAGGTTTCCAAGACAAGTAGTTTGTGCTCATTGTCCTATCCAACGAGTTGGCGCCTTCACTGAAATAATGCTCCTCATCATCAGAATTGTTAGGCAGAATATCTAAGGTCGAGGACATTCTCGCCATAGGGGTACGCCACTTTCGTAGACTGCTGCGTCTCCTGCGCTTTGGTCTATTTGGCTGCCGGTCTATCTTTGGATCCAGTGCAAACTTCGTCTTTCTATCCTGACCTCCAGCAATATCATCGTTTAGTGATGCCAAATCACGTTCGCTATCCATGGACTCATTCTCGATAGCTTCTTCATCAGAATACAATGAACGAATACTGGCTCCGTCGCTTAAGTCATCAACATCCTCATCTTCAACATCTCTATCTTCATCATTGTCTTCATTATCGTCAGCATCATATCCCGCAGTATCCACCTGTGTCTTGGTAGAAATACGAGGTGATTTTGGACGTCTCCCTTCCTCACTATCGATGGAATCAGCTTCGTTTACCGATGCAGAGGTAGAATAACGTCGTATGACAATTTGGGGCGCAGTGTTTGATAGAGACTTCTTGAGAGAAGCCCAACCCTTCTTGCTGATGCTTTTCCTCCACATTCGTGATCTCCGAGGAGATGTAGGCATATGGGCACGCAGATTCTTCATGGTGTAAATCGGAGCATTCTTCTCCTTCTCGATCTCGTTGGGAGGTTTGATAACCAATACATCGTCATCGGCTGTGCTTTCACGTCTTTTATTTTGAAGCATGGCGATAGACTTGAACATCTCGGACGGCTCAATGTCTTGTCGTCTAGCGGCAGACGGTTGCGGCAAGTCGCCAAATTTGATGCCACTTTGGTTTTGAGTGTCTGTCACTACCCGCTCCTCAGGTGGAACCACCTCTGGTGCCTTGTCGTCGTCGCTAGGTTCACTGTACAAAGTGGTTCCGTATTCTTTTTCAAGCAGCCCCAGATTCGGCGTTATCAGCGACGGAGACCGAGGTGCTGGATTCACCTCCAATGCATTCTTGGTAGTGAGGGGATCGACATTGGACGTGGCTGTATTGGAAAAGCCTAGACCCTGATTATTGTAGGTGTTCAATTGCGTGGAGTCGACCGACCTTGTTCGAGCCGCTAGGGTGGCGTTTCGACGCATCTTGAAGTTCAATTTAGACGTCTCCTTGATGTTGTCAAAGTACCTTTCGAACCAATAGAGACGGATGAAGAGCAAGGAACTGTGGATGAAAATTGGTGTGGTCAACGTCGTAGCAATGTAGATGATAATCTGCTGCAGTAGGCGGAGATCGTTGAGATTGACGGTGTTCAAGCCAGCTTGGGTACAAGAACCACTCAGCAAAAACAAGATATCAATAAACTTGAAGTTGGATAGTGGATAACAGATGATAGCCACTAGGAACGACATGGAGATAATGTAGACATAGTGGGCCCTTCTAAAGTTGGGAACGACAACTTTGAGATATGGATGAAGCGTCAGAGTGACCTTATGAATGTAAGTTCTCAAGACGTAGCCCCAGGAGGCTCGATGCCTTCGACTAGCTTCTCGATTGGACATTTCGGTTCGCAAGAAGACTCTCGAAATGACCGCTCAAGACGGAAAAGCCTTCGGATGAATAACGCAGAGTAATGCAAATACAAGCCCCAGATGGCAAGCAGCAATTAGGAGGTGTTGCGATGGACGAAATCGGTCACTGAACTGGAATGAAAATTAGTACTTGCACGAGGCATAAATAATTAGACAATCTCCGGCAGATAGCCTCACCAACTTTATGCCCGCTTATCCCTGCAAGTAATGTAACGAATGCAGTGTAGTCGATTTCATACCAATCAGAATATTTTTCTTTTTCGTTTTGAGGTCTTCACTCCTTAAGTCGCCCCTGCTGTTCTTTATCGTCCTACTATCGCGAACTTTCACCTAGCTTTCTCTACATATCTCTTCGGTATTCCCCGCTCTGAATAGTTTAAGAGTATTCCTTCTAGCCAGTAAGTCCGGCTCTCCTTCGGCCAGACTGTACGTACGAGTCATTCTCGTACTACTTGATCGGCCTCATGCTTTTTGTTCATATCTTTATAGCGCTTCAGAGCATTGATGCTCAACGTGCTACATGTGCTCACTGCCTTAAAGATATGATTACCGCAAATTCTGCTGAATAGAGGGCGAGGATCTCATAAATTGGCCGATATCGTAAAGATAGGTCTTCTGGGTTATGAACGGGGAAGATATTGGTCTACTGGAGATATGGAGGGCCTGGAGTCTTCGGCCATGGACACTTTAATGATCTTATTGTTACTCATATGCATTCGTTCCGTATTGAATTAGTTCTGGTCTCTTTGTTAGTATTTCGTCTTCTTGTATGTGCGAGTGTTTCCACAAGTAAATTACACCCAGTGTTATGGATGAGAGATAACTATCATCAGTGGTGGTTAGAATCGCAGTCATTCGATTGTATTCAGATTACTAAGCTATGATCGTCTAAGAGATCTACTCGCTCTTATTCCAAGTGGAGGAACCCGGGGATATAGTGTGATTTTTGCCTTCTAGTCCCACACTTGTGGTCTATAAAAATGAATGGTTGTTTTCCTAAGATATGGCAAATCAACAACAAAAACTCATGACAGCCCAGGGACTAGGATTCTTTCACTTCCGAACGTATTGTTCTGGAGGTGACTAATTAATTGCAACCAAGTCAGTGTTCTTTGAAATTAATAATTTCTTATTTCTTCTTCTTTCGGACTTTCTCGCCGACGCTGCACCCTAGACGGCCCGATCCCGGCCCGCTACCGTCGCCTTCTCCTTCCTTTTGCGTCATACTCGGCGGCCCGCCTACTGTACCGCTATTTAGAGCCTTAACTACTTAAAGGGTCCTCATCCCAGTTTTATAGTAATATATACAATTTCGGTATTAACTCTACGAACCCTAAGTATTACAAGGTGTACATCCCTATCGTATCCTTTCGTACACTTCTGGGTGCAAAATATGGAGATTGAGTGATGAAATATTCAGAAAAAACAAATATAGCTTAATTTTTGTGTTAGCTCTTCTTCACGTCTCCAATTAATTTGGTATTTGAGATATTCCCTTCATTTTGTGATTTTGTGACATTTTCTCAAGACTTCGTAAATACACCCTAACACCCGGAAGGAACATAACGAAGTAATCAAATAGCTAGCCATTCAACGATCGATCAGATTTATTACAGAGGGCCCTTTCTGGTGAGCCAAGGATCGATGGACTTTAATCTTCATCGGAAAACCTACTTCTACCTATCGATACCTATGATATTCCAACCATCCATCCTGTCGGGTAAGGATGAACTCAAGAATGTAACATGTGCACCCTCGAGGTCGACTTCTCTGAACTAATTGATACAATCTTTAAGTATAGTCCTAAAATTCCAACTCTAACTCAATTAATCGTCTCCATCAGTATCCTCATCGCCTCAATAGAATCTCTGACCTCATGCGTTAGACAGATCTATGGCCGTTATGCACCTGCACGAAAGCAAGTATTCCGAGGTTCCTCTCCTCCAGCAATACCTCGATGGAATAGTATTTTCAAGGCAGGAATCAATAATACAGTACGTGGAAACGTACCACACCTTCTCTCCACCCAATTCTCTACCCTAAAAGCACTTTTTTCGGTAAAAATTCACCGGTATCCGCTAACAGTCGTGAGATGTTTAAACGCAAGAGGTATTACGTCTATCCCCGGAGATCTCATATCCGAGGCCACGCACGTGCCATCACTAGCGTAATATCCAGCAAACCGGTCCTTTCTGCTATGGTGTCACCGCGATGCCTTGAAAATTTTTCCCTCCAGTTTCCTATATATATACCGCGCGACTGCCTCCACGTCTTCTTCTTGTTCTCCTCTCCTCTCCTCTCCTCCTCTCTCAACAATAGGCAATCTTCCTTGCTGTTCTTTGATCGAATTAATAGCCACATCTGTGACCGTTAAGGTATGTCCGATCGCAAGAACTGAGGGCCGATGCGTGTTGTTGAGAGAGGTGCAATTCGTACTTGTCCAACGACGTATCAGTCCGTAGTTCTTGTAGTTTTTGAAGAGGATTGTGATAGTTTGAAGGGAATATCGTGATAGATCTACGCTTTATGATTATTTGAAGGCTCTTGGAAGACGCCGCCTTCCAATTCTTGCCCTAAGAACCCTGGATCTTTTTGCCTATGTGCCCAACGGCATCTCTGCACTGCACAAAGATTTTTTCTCATCACCAGCTTTCCACCTATTCGGTTCCTCATCGGATTCCTTTCGACGTCTTTACTAACAAAGAAAAGCTCTTGTGTACGAATTGGTATTACTTGCATCCCCCAGCTTGATACCTTTATACATTTCGATTCATCTTATTTCATCCCCCCTGAATATCCCTCAAGAGAACTTTCAAAGATGGCTAGATTGTCTACTCCAATTTCCCCACCAATGGAATCCACTGGCAACCGTTTGATGACCTTGGAGACCAAGAATGGTGAGGCTTTGCAGGGTTACTCTTTCGGTGCCCCAGTTTCCGCTGCCGGAGAGGTTGTCTTCCAGACTGGTATGGTTGGTTACCCAGAGTCCATCACCGATCCTTCCTACGAGGGCCAGATTTTGGTTATCACCTTCCCACTCGTTGGTAACTACGGTGTCCCCGACCGTGAGTTGAAGGACGATATTGTCGAGCAGTTGCCAAAGTACTTTGAGTCCAACCGTATCCACATTGCTGGTTTGATTGTTGCTCACTACACCGAGGAGTACTCTCACTACTTGGCCACTTCTTCTTTGGGCCAATGGTTGCAGAAGGAAGGTGTTCCTGCCATGTACGGTGTGGACACCAGAGCCTTGACCAAGGAGTTGAGAAACGGTGGTTCTACTTTGGGTAGAATGGCTCTCCAGCTTTCTGGCTCCAACCACGATGACGCTCTTGGTGCCCAGAACTGGACCCAATACTTCGATGTCCCAGAGTGGGACGACCCTAACGTGAAGAACTTGGTTGCTCACGTTTCCACCAAGGAGCCTGTGTTGTACACTCCAAAGTCTGATGTCAAGGTTGACAAGAACGGAAAGCCAATCCGTATTATCGCCATTGACGTTGGTATGAAATACAACCAGATCCGTTGTTTTGTTGCTAGAGGTGTGGAGTTGAAGGTCGTTCCTTGGGACTACGACTTCACCACTGAGGAGTACGACGGTTTGTTCGTCTCCAACGGTCCTGGTGACCCTCAGGTTATGACCGAGACCGTCGCTAGATTGGAGAAGGTTTTGAAGGAGGGTAAGACTCCAGTGTTTGGTATCTGTTTGGGTCACCAGTTGTTGGCCAGAGCTACCGGTGCTTCCACCTTGAAGTTGAAGTTCGGTAACCGTGGTCACAACATCCCAGCTACCTCTACCATTTCCGGCAGATGTTACATCACCTCGCAGAACCACGGTTACGCTGTTGATGTCAACACCTTGACTGATGGTTGGAAGGAGTTGTTTGTCAATGCCAATGATGGCTCTAACGAGGGTATCTACCACGAGTCTAAGCCATTCTTCTCGGTTCAGTTCCACCCAGAGTCTACTCCAGGCCCAAGAGACACCGAGTTCTTGTTTGACGTTTTCATCAATGCCGTTATTGAGTTCAAGAACACCGGTGTTTACAAGCAAGTTGAGTTCCCAGGTGGCAAGATCGCCGACAACAGAGCTGCCCACCCAAGAGAGAACGTCAAGAAGGTGCTTGTTTTGGGTTCTGGTGGTTTGTCTATTGGTCAGGCTGGTGAGTTCGACTACTCTGGTTCTCAGGCTATCAAGGCTTTGAAGGAGGAGGGCATCTACACTGTGTTGATCAACCCTAACATCGCTACTATCCAGACTTCCAAGGGTTTGGCCGACAAGGTCTATTTCTTGCCAGTCAACCCAGACTTTGTCAGAAAGGTCATTCAGTACGAACGTCCAGATGGTATCTACTGTACTTTCGGTGGTCAGACTGCCTTGAGTGTTGGTATTGCTTTGAAGGATGAGTTCGAGTCCTTGGGTGTCAAGGTGTTGGGTACTCCAATCGACACTGTCATCACCACCGAGGACAGAGAGTTGTTCGCCAGTGCTATGGAAGAGATCAACGAGAAGTGTGCTAGATCCGAGGCTTGTTCCACCGTGGAGGAAGCTGTTGACGCTGCCAACGCCATTGGCTACCCATTGATTATCAGAGCTGCTTTCGCTTTGGGTGGTTTGGGTTCTGGTTTCGCCGATAACGAGCAGGAGTTGGTCGCATTGTGTAAGAAGGCCTTTGCTACTTCTCCTCAGGTGCTTGTGGAGAGATCCATGAAGGGTTGGAAGGAAGTCGAGTACGAGGTTGTTCGTGATGCTTTCGACAACTGTATTACCGTCTGTAACATGGAGAACTTCGATCCTTTGGGTATCCACACTGGTGACTCTATTGTCGTTGCCCCATCTCAGACTTTGTCTGACGAAGACTACAACATGTTGAGAACTACAGCAGTTAACGTCATCAGACACTTGGGTGTTGTTGGTGAATGTAACATTCAGTACGCCTTGAATCCATTCTCCAAGGAATACTGCATTATTGAGGTCAACGCTAGATTGTCTCGTTCTTCTGCTTTGGCTTCTAAGGCCACTGGTTACCCATTGGCTTACACTGCTGCCAAGTTGGGTTTGAACATCCCATTGAACGAAATCAAGAACTCTGTCACCAAGTCTACTTGTGCTTGTTTCGAGCCTTCTTTGGATTACGTTGTTGTCAAGATTCCAAGATGGGATTTGAAGAAGTTTACCAGAGTTTCCTCTTTGTTGTCTTCTTCTATGAAGTCTGTTGGTGAGGTCATGTCCATCGGTAGAACTTTCGAAGAGGCTATCCAAAAGGCTATCAGATCTACTGACTACCAAAATTTGGGTTTCAACTCTACTGCTGCTTTGATGTCTATTGACATTGACGCCGAGTTGCAGACTCCTTCTGACCAGCGTTTGTTCGCTATTGCCAACGCTTTGACCGATGGTTACTCTGTTGACAAGGTCTGGGAATTGACTAACATCGACAAGTGGTTCTTGAACAAGTTGGATGGTTTGATCAAGTTTGGTAACAAGATCGCCGGCTACGGAACCAAGGAGAACTTGCCAATCCCAGTGTTGAGACAAGCCAAGCAGTTGGGCTTTGAGGACAGACAAATTGCCAAATTCTTGGACTCCAACGAAGTTGCTATCAGAAGATTGAGAAAGGAGGCTGGTGTCGTTCCATTTGTCAAGCAGATCGATACTGTCGCTGCTGAGTTCCCAGCTTTCACCAACTACTTGTACGTCACTTACAACGCTAACTCTTCCGATGTCACTTTTGACGACCACGGAATCATTGTTTTGGGTTCTGGTGTCTACAGAATTGGTTCCTCTGTGGAGTTCGACTGGTGTGCTGTCAGAGCAATCAGAACGTTGAGAGAGAACACCTTCAAGACCATTATGATCAACTACAACCCTGAAACTGTCTCCACTGATTATGATGAGGCCGACAGATTGTACTTCGAGACGATCAACTTGGAGAGAGTCTTGGATATTTACGACTTGGAGCAGTCTAACGGTGTGATCATCTCTATGGGTGGTCAGACTTCTAACAACATCGCCTTGTCCTTGCACCGTCAAAACGTCAAGATCATGGGTACTTCTCCTGAGATGATCGACTCTGCTGAGAACAGATACAAGTTCTCCAGAATGTTGGATCAGATTGGTGTTGATCAGCCAGCTTGGAAGGAGTTGACTTCCATCGAGGAGGCTGAGGTCTTTGCTGAGAAGGTCACTTACCCAGTTTTGGTTCGTCCTTCTTACGTGTTGTCCGGTGCTGCTATGAACACCGTCTACTCCAGAGCTGACTTGGCTTCTTACTTGTCTCAGGCTGTTGATGTTTCTCCAGACTACCCAGTCGTGATCACCAAGTACATTGAGAACGCTAAGGAAATCGAGATGGACGCTGTTGCTAAGGATGGTAAGATGATCATGCACGTTGTCTCTGAGCACGTTGAGAATGCTGGTGTTCACTCCGGTGATGCTACTCTTATTGTTCCACCTCAGGACTTGGACCCAGAGACCGTCAGAAGAATTGTCGAGGCCACCGCCAAGATCGGTAAGGCTTTGGACATCACCGGTCCTTACAACATTCAGTTTATTGCTAAGGATAACGACATCAAGGTTATCGAGTGTAACGTTCGTGCTTCTCGTTCGTTCCCATTCATCTCCAAGGTGGTTGGCACTGACTTGATTGAGATGGCCACCAAGGCTATCGTGGATATCCCAGTGACTCCTTACCCAGGTGAGAAATTGCCAGAGGACTACTGTGCTGTCAAGGTTCCTCAGTTCTCTTTCTCCAGATTGGCTGGTGCTGACCCTATCTTGGGTGTTGAGATGGCCTCTACTGGTGAAGTTGCTACTTTTGGTAAGAACAAGTACGAGGCATACTTGAAGTCTTTGATCTCCACTGGCTTCAAGATGCCAAAGAAGAACATTTTGTTCTCCATCGGTTCTTACAAGGAAAAGCAGGAATTGTTGCCTTCTATCAAGAAGTTGCACGAGATGGGCTTCAAGTTGTTTGCTACTGCTGGTACTGCCGACTTCATCAAGGAGCACGACGTTCCAGTCCACTACTTGGAGGTGTTGGGCGAGGAGGAAGACCAAAAGTCTGAGTACTCTTTGACCCAGCACTTGGCCAACCACTTGATTGATTTGTACATCAACTTGCCATCTTCCAACAGATTCCGCCGTCCTGCCAACTACATGTCTAAGGGTTACGAGTCGCGTCGTATGGCTGTGGACTACTCTGTCCCATTGGTGACCAATGTCAAGTGTGCTAAGTTGTTGATCGAGGCTCTTTCCAGAAACATCACTTTGGATGTCTCCAACAACGATGCTCAGACCTCTCACTCCACTGCTGTGTTGCCAGGTCTCATCAACATCTCCTCGTTCGTTCCTTCTTTGAACGACTTCTTGGACACCACCAAGACTTCCTTGGCTGCTGGTTTCACGTTCAACTCCTTCTTGCCACAGACCGTGAGTGGCTCGACTGTCGTGGATATTGATTCCTTGGGAGATGCCATCGACATGGCTTCTGGATCTGCTTACACTGATTTCTCCATGTCCATTGCTGGTACTGAGACCAACTCCGAGGAGTCTGCTGAGGCTGCTACCAACGCAGGTGCTTTGTT
This sequence comes from Sungouiella inulinophila, assembly GCA_030562885.1. Taxonomy (NCBI): domain Eukaryota; kingdom Fungi; phylum Ascomycota; class Pichiomycetes; order Serinales; family Metschnikowiaceae; genus Sungouiella; species Sungouiella inulinophila. The sequence goes on from JAKUAG010000002.1 coordinate 569,645, forward strand.
CTTGCCATTTAATGAACTTGCTAACTCCAAGGTTTCCTCGATCTCCGCTCACTTTGCCTCTTGGCCAAGCTCCAAGCCAATCATCACCGACGCTAAGGCAACCGACTTGGCTTCCGTGTTGTTGTTGGCTTCCTTGCACAACCGCAGCATCCACATCACCGGTGTCTCTTCGGAGGAGGACTTGGAGTTGATCAAGATGTCTAAGGCTAAGAGCTTGCAGGTTACCTGCGATGTGAACGTTTACTCATTGTTTTTGTCTAAGGCTGATTTCCCACAGTTCAGCTTCTTGCCAACCGAGAAGGACCAGCAGGCTTTGTGGAACGGTTTGAAGTCTATCGACTGTTTCTCTGTTGGTGTCTTGCCATACTTGGTTGCAAAGGGTCTCGGCCACGACATTGTCTCAGGTTTGGGATTGAAGGAGTCTTTGCCATTGTTGCTTTCTGCTGTCAAGGAAGGTAAGCTCACCATCAACGACATCGTTGAGCGTTTCACTATCAACCCAAGCAAGATCTTGAACATTCCAAAGCAAGATGCTTTGGTTGATGTTGAGTTGGACAGAATCGTCACCATCAACGAGACTGTTTCCGCCATCTTCAAGAACACCAAATTGAGAGGATACATTGAGAGAGTCTCCAACCATGGTGAGACTGTCTGCTTGGATGGTGCTGTTGTTGCCGATGCTTCCGGTAAGAACGAAACTGAGGCTAGAGACAGATTCGGTTCTATCACTAGCATCCCACCTTCGCCAAGCTTGGCAAGAAAGACTAGAATGTCTTTCGGCGATGGTCGCCGCCCTTCGTTCAAGGAGAAGGAGACACCATCTGCTACTTTGGAGAGATTGGGTTCCGAGTTGGTGTCTCAGCCTCCTGCTGGTCACTTGTTCGAGTCCAATGCTTTGGTGAGCTACATCAGAAATAACAACTCTTTCTTGAGAAACTCTGTGTTGTCTGTCAAATCGTTCACTCGTTCCGACTTGCACTCCTTGTTCACTGTCGCTCAAGAAATGAGATTGGCTGTTGAGAGACAAGGTGTCTTGGACTTGTTGAGAGGCAGATTGTTGGCCACCATGTTCTTTGAGCCATCTACCAGAACCTCTTCTTCCTTTGACGCTGCTATGCAGAGATTGGGTGGTAGAGTTGTCGCTGTTGCTGCTGGCAGCTCTTCTGTTAAGAAGGGTGAGACCTTGCAGGACACCATCCGTACTTTGGCTTGTTACTCTGATGCCATTGTGTTGAGACATCCTGAAGAGGAGTCCGCCGACATTGCTGCTAAATTCTCTCCTGTGCCCATCATCAATGGTGGTAATGGAAGCAAGGAGCACCCAACACAGGCATTATTGGACTTGTTCACCATCAGAGAAGAGTTGGGTACTGTGAACGGTATTACTGTTACCTTCATGGGTGACTTGAAGTACGGCAGACCAGTGCACTCTTTGTTGTACTTGTTGCGTCACTACCAGGTTAGAGTGCAATTGGTTGCTCCAAAGGAGTTGTCGTTGCCATCCAGCCTCAGAGAGATGTTGAAGGCGAACAACATGTTGATCTCTGAGACCGAGGAGTTGACTCCAGAGATGATTGCTAAGTCTGATGTCTTGTACTGTACTAGAGTCCAGGAAGAGAGATTCAAGGACAAGGAGCAGTACTTGAGATTGAAGGACACCTACATTGTGGACAACAAGATCTTGTCTCACGCCAAGCAGCACATGTGTGTCATGCACCCATTGCCTAGAACTTCTGAGATCAAGGAGGAGGTTGACTTCGACCAGAGAGCTGCATACTTCAGACAAATGAGATACGGTTTGTACGTGAGAATGGCCTTGTTGGCCATGGTCATTGGTGTCGATTTTTAAAGAAGGGGATAACAAGTCATTAATTTTACATACCTGTTTGCAAACACTTGAATCGTTTGGGGGAATGATTCCAAAGCCTGTTTGACTTACAATTACATTAAAAAGAATATATAATATTACAATTTGAAATTTTTATCGAACTAATTGCTTTTAAAGAATATCGAAGAATCGTCCGTAGTACCGTTATTTTCCTTTGAGCGCAGGCCTGGGTGCCCTGAACCTTCCCCGTCGTCATTGTGCTCCTCAACTTCATTGGATTGCATCAACGCACGCGCAATTTCAATCTCGTCTCCGCCAGGATTGACAGTATGGTCGAAGGCAGAGACGTCCGGATCGACATTGATGTTATCACTTCTGGAGTCTCGTTCTTTGGATGTCCCGTACTTGTTGGTATATGCATGGTGGTAGTCATTGGCATAAAACTGGTTGGCATGTCCATTGACAGCAGCAGCAGCAACAGCAGCATAAGTGGGAACAGGCGAATCATGGTTCCTGACCTGGTGTTGTGGTGACGAATTGTGGCCAGGAGGTTGTCGATCCACGTTAGGCAGTTGCCGTTTCTGGGCCGCCTCCACCACAGCAATTAATCCGTCATCCAACCCGGACAAATCATGCGATAAGAGACCCTCGGTGTCACGATGTAGCACCGAAATGCTATCAACGTCGTCATTGTCACGACGAATCATGTTGCGCATGCCTTGAAGACCCTTGTTGTTTGCAGAATGATCAGACCGCATATCAGGCATGCCTCTGAACATCTTCTTAGACATGCCGTTCCTCTTTATAACGGCCTCTTCCTTGGCTGATTCTCGACACGTCACGCAGTTCTTAATTGCTGCACCAACAGTGTCTTTTATTCTGGTCCAATGATACTTTTCAGTCACCGCAGATGTGGTCTTGTTTATACCTCCATGATTAGCTAAATGGACCTCCGTGCAAATTTGTAGCTGTCGTATAGGGTCACTCACCACCTCTTTGTTTCTTAACATGAGTCTGTTACCTTCAAGACGGTAATGAGAAGCCGACGAGCGAAGTCTGGATTTCTCCTGTCGATCTGCCATGTTAGGGTACTTGCCAGTTTCCAAATAGTACTTGATCTTATCGAATCTGTATGCACCCATGCTAGTGTCTGTGACCACCACCAATTCTCGGCCGTATATTATAGCATCCACTGCCGTGTCGTGACCTTTCAAGATACCTGCCGATTTCACTCTTCCGATTCGCTTGAAATTCAGCGACTCCCAGATTCGACGTGCCGCCACATTCGTTTCAAACACCAAGTTGAACACGCAATACGTGTAGCCCAAACGAGGTGCCCACTGGAGGAAGCAGTCGGTTAAGGTTCTTCCAATACCTTTCCCTCGAATTCCAGCATTCACCAAAAAGCCTGCCGTGCAAATATGTGAGGCACGGCCAGGATAGTTTGGACGAATAAAGAAGGTCCCAAGGCACTCCTTTTCCCATTGTTTGGGGCCTTCTAGCCTAGGAGAGTCGCCCAAAACCATGATTCCTGCGAACGCACCAAACCAGTAGTTCTGGAACGATTCGATGTGCAAGGTATCGAAAAACGAGAAGGTGTCGCCTCTCTCGATTTCCATGTTGAATTCATCACACAAAAATGCAAGCAAACCTGGAGGGAGGCCGTCGTTGTTTTGAATCGGATAGATGGTGGCTGTTGTCTCGCCATCCTTTAAGAGAACCGTGTATCTTTCGATGTTGGACATCGGATTGTAGTCCAACTGGGGCCGGTAGTGCGGCGGCTGTAGGGTATCATCGAATTCGGGCATTTCCAATGGCCTTTGCAGCTACTAATATATTAGGGTAGATGTGGGACTGTTGTGTATATCGCAGGCCTGTTCTGATCGCGAGATGATGTATTTTTTTCTGTGTAGGATTTGAGATGTTAGTGAGATAAGGTAGGGACGACAGATCGGACCAAATACCGACATGAAAAAATTTGACATTAAAATTAAAAATAGTGAAAGTCGAGAGTCCAATGAATTTCAAGCTTTTACGTGAATCTCCATGTTTCTTGGTGTGAATTCTATATAATCTCTATTTATCTGATGCCCAATGAGTTTTTCTCCGGCCTCAGTGAGACTCTAACGGTAATGGCTGTCTTAGAATGTAGAACAGCGAAGTACCTAGCGGATCGTGAAGATGTAAATCGTTGTTTTAGAAATCCCTGTCAAATCAAGCAAGATCTTTTCCAAACATGTAAGCCCCCACAAGCTTGTCCTCGCCCTTCAATGCGGCCACATTCTTGACGTAGCCAATCTTCTCGAAACCCAAAGACTCCCAGATCTTAGCACTGGCCACATTAGTCTCGAAAACAAGGTTGAACACGGAATAAACATACCCCAATTTGGGGGCCCATTCCAAGTATTTGCGGCCCATTTCCTTCCCCATGCCCTTTCCACGGACTTGATGGTACACGATAAACCCTGCGTTGCACACATGCGAACATCTGCCGATATAATTGGGCTTGATGTAGAAATGGCCAAGGTAGCGCGACTGCCAGAACTCCTTTGGCTGCGCTGCCATGTCGTCGGTGTATTCGCCCGTGATCCAGATGGCAGCAAAGTGGTCGAAAAGATAGGACAAAAACTCGGTTTCGTTCATGGTCTGGTAGTGGGGATACGTACGACCTTCCTCGATCACGTAGTTTAACTCATCGTGGCTTACTTCAAGAAGACCGGCGGGAACGTCTTCTGGCCCATGGGCTTGAAACACAGTAACGGTTTCACCTGTCTTCTCCAACTGGAAAACTTCTCTGCCGGTGAGTTTGGGCAATCCCGTGTATTTGTGGTCGGCGTAAGGAAGTTTGCTGAGCAATTCGAAGTCGTATCCCATGGTGAGTTGAGGATAGGGTTGGCTGGTGAATTAATGCCTAATTTCGGTCCGAATATTCGATGTCGAGCCGGTGCGGAAACCGATTTCCTATTTAGCTGGTTGACTCATTGATTCCTGGACCTGGGCAAAGATTGACGAGAAAAGAACTTCGATGAGCTTCTAAACGCGGAGGGGGTTACGATGTCAGCGCTAAACAATCAATGTAGTCCACCGTTCATTTCTTCCCGCCTCGGCAGTTTCATAATAGCCGAAGGCATTGGCCATATCTGCCAGTATGCATCGCCGGGCCCAGCCCCAAAGGTTAATCAGAAATCGCCGAGCAAACGGCCCTACCAAGTTGCTTTTGGAAAAAGGTCTCATTTTTCTATTTCAAACCCCCAAATCTCCCCAACACTCTCCTCTCGAGCAAAATACTTGAGAGCATCCTCCCCACTATCATAGACATGCGTCCTGCAGACGGTATCGAAGACCTCAACCCACCACACGTAGGAAACCTGAGAACACATCCCTTCAATTGAACCAAGCAAAAACCGACCATGGACGACTATAAGCGCAACGGCTCGGTCTCAGAATGTACGTTGAATGTCCTGCAAAGAATACTGTCAGCTGTGCTGGGTATATCCTCCTTCCTCAACTCCAATACTAATCTCCAGTGAACAAGAAAGACAAGAGGCGCCAGCAAATCGGGACCCGGCTCGCTAAGTTGGAGTCCACCTTTTTCGACGACCGCAACAACTTCTACAGAGCCATCCTCCACAACTTGCAGACCACGTTGGCTTCCATCCAGCAAGGTACGAACGCGGAGTACCTCGACAAGAAAGTGGAGTTGGAAGAATCCAGAGACTACGAGTTGACCAGATTGAGGCTATGGGAGGAGTATCAGGTTAAGCGCGTGGACGACGAGTACAAGGAAGACATTGCGAAGGCAAAACAGAACTACGACATGATGATCAAGCTTCTCAAGGAAAAATTTTATGACAAGCTCCAGAGGCAAGTCAAGCAGCTCAAGGAGGACAAGCTCTTGCTCAACTTGGTCAATGCTAGTCTGTGGAACACATCCCATAACCAAGACTCCACGGTTTCTGCGTTGAGTGCAGCAGCCTCTGCATCTTCCATCAGCAGCCTCCATGACCGAAGGTCGCTCCGCAAGCGGGATTTCCACTCGCGGTTCTCCGGAGCAGAGGCGGACGATCTCTCAGACAGCGGGCTCGGCACCTCTAGTGCGAACGGTTTTTTGCGTGGCTCTGGGGCTGGATCCTCTGGCTACGTTTCGGCTTCCAACAAGAGAAGAAGGCACTATGCCACGCGGAACTCGTCCAACGACGAGATGTCGTCCGGGATTGCCAGCTCCAGCAACCACGGCAGCAACATCGTCAAGCTGGCGAGTAACGGTGCTAGCAGTGGAAACGATAGTAATCTCAGCGATAAGGACTACGACACGTTAAACCATCTAATTATGAACAACGAGGAAGGAGGAGTTCTGCTGATCTTTTCTGAATCGAAGGGTAGCAGCAGGCCCAACACGCGAGGATCACACAAGCAGTTTGTCGGAGTGCAGGGGTTGAAGCAGGAAGAGTTGAACAACGACTTGAATTTGCTTAGAAATGCGGTTGTGAAGAAGGAAAAATGATGAAGTTCGTGGGATGGAGGGCGCAACGAGCTCAATGGATGAGGAAGTTGACCTGTGAGGGACGAGCAGTGGAAGATTCGACAAATAGTGAAGAGTGCCAACCCCGCATATGTGCACAAATATTAACTCGAAGCATTAGTATAAAACAACAAGTAGATCATCTAAGAATCAAAAATGACCACCAGACCCTCTGATTCCACTTAAAATTAGTCAAACTATCTGATCGAAGGCTAGCTCATCCTGTGGTGCAGGTTAATGTAATAGTGTGCACAGGCAGACAAGCGAGGAAAGGAAGATAAGCATGAATATGATAGATAAGTACCAGATGGAGGATGGAGGTTGGGCACAGGAGCTGAAGACAAAAAAAAGGCGTCTTTTTATTTTAAAATAACATAGTCATAAATACGTATCTCAAGTTTCCACTCCCAATATTCCATCATCCTCATCGTTCGCTGTATGGTTTTCCGTACTGTGCATTCGCGGCCAAGATATTTTGTGCCTTCCCAGAAATATTCGATAAATCCATCCCAAGCGGACATGGCACCTCAGAACGGCTCCGAGGAGCCCTTGTTTCAGAGGCTTCGCTCCCGGTTGGAAAAAAGGTACCACCAAATAAAGCACCTCCGTCCCAGCTACCGTACTCTACGAAGAGTGGTTTTTGCCGTGGTTTCCATGGCCTTATTGGTAGTGATGATCGTATTCTCCATCAAATTCTACAAGCGCAAACGGCAGGAGGCGTTGGAGACGGAGTTTCCGGACTTCAAGAATCCAAACAACGAACGATTCTCGAGGAAAAACTTGGCTTCTGATGCAGACTTTCCTTTCCTGGTTGGATGCCAAGTTCCTGATACGAATGCACCTCGAGCCAATGCGGCCTTCGTGATGTTGGCACGAAATTCAGAACTCGACGACGTTGTCAGCTCCATGAAGTCCATGGAACGTCACTTTAACCAGTGGTATAACTATCCATGGGTCTTCTTGAACGATGTCGAGTTCGATGAGAACTTCCGGAACACCGTTAAGCAGATCACAAACGCAGAGGTGGAGTTTGGCGTAGTTCCTAAAGAGCATTGGGAGTTCCCAGAGACCGTCGACCGGGACTTGTTGCACGAGAGCATTGAGAGTCAGGGAGACCGTACCATTATGTACGGAAACATGGAGTCCTACCACAAAATGTGTCGGTTCTACTCAGGACATTTCTTCGACCACCCATTGGTGTCCAAACGTGAGTGGTACTGGCGTGTGGAGCCTGACGTGCAGTTTTTCTGTGACTTGACCTACGATCCGTTCGTGGAGATGGAGAAGAACAACAAGAAGTATGGTTTTACGGTTACAATCCAGGAATTGTACTACACTGTTCCATCGCTATTCAAGGAAACCAAGTTTTTCATCCGCAACTTTGGCGTCGATGTGGGATCTGCGTGGGACATCGTGGCCACCAAGTTCCTCAGCCTTAAGGGAACCACCGCCCACGAGTACAATGGTGTGAAAGACAGAAGGTTAGTTCGTGGCGAGGCTGAGAAGAATTTGAATCTCAAAAAGATAATGGCGACCAAGAAGAAGACAAACAAGCACTTGGAGAAGATAAAGAACTTCAAATATGTCCGCAACATCTTCGAGAAGGCATACGAGAAACCTCCACTTTTCGAAGATAAGTTTGAGAATGAAGAGTACAACTTGTGTCATTTCTGGACCAATTTCGAAATTGCTCGTGTCGATCTTTTCAAGTCGAAGACTTATCAAGACTACTTCAATTACCTTGAAAGCACCGGTGGATTCTACCGCGAGCGTTGGGGAGATGCTCCGGTGCACTCTTTGGCGGTTGCCATGATGTTGAACAAGGAAGAGATCCATTATTTCCGAGATATTGGTTACAAGCACACTACATTGGGCCATTGTCCAAGTAACGCACCAGGAAAGCAGCTTCCATACGAGCCAAGTCCTAACTTTCAAGAGGAGGTGAAGAAAACGTGGTACAGCGCTTTTACATCCGACGAACCTGACAAGCCTGGTAAGAACGGAGTCGGATGCCGGTGCCGGTGTCCACCTAAACACAAGGAGTTGGAGGACCGGAATTCACACTGCATCAAGCAATACGTTAAGGTGATGTCCAACGACTATAAAGCGGAAGATCCCGTCGATGTGGACATGGTCGAAAGGCTTGTGGACAAAAAGATATCGAGATACTTGAAGAAAGGAGGAGAGGTTGGGGTACATGGCGTAGCTTAGATTTTCAATACATGACATAATCAGAAAGCGTACATGGGCATAGGAGTGAGACAAAAAGCCAACAACAGATTAGGCAGTCAAGCACAAGTCAGACAAACAGTCAAGCACAAGTCAGGGAAAAACTCAAGCTGCAACACTAAATTACAAGTCATTTGCGAATCGATAATAAATTCTAATATACACTGATGAAAGGAACTAGTAATACATAAGGCGATAGCTTAACCACCGAAACCATACAAGGTTCTGCCCTGTCTCTTCAAAGCGTAAACGACATCAAGAGAGGTGACAGTCTTTCTCTTGGCGTGCTCAGTGTAAGTGACAGCGTCTCTGATGACGTTCTCCAAGAACGACTTCAACACACCTCTGACTTCCTCGTAGATCAATGCGGAAATACGCTTGACACCTCCTCTTCTAGCCAATCTTCTGATGGCTGGCTTGGTAATACCCTGAATGTTGTCTCTCAAGATCTTTCTGTGACGCTTAGCACCACCCTTTCCGAGACCTTTTCCTCCTTTTCCTCTACCAGACATAATTAATTTGTTTGTATGATGGAGAAATTGAACATCTAGGAAATTGGCGATATATTTATACTGGAAGCCACTTAGTCGTGCTGGATTGTCTGCAGTGCGGAATGTCTGAGCCCGACTGTGTTTGTTTTGCAGTGAGGGTGTCTACGCGAGGAAGTCTGGCAGGAAAAGTGTGGTGAGTCGCGAGCTGCAATATACCCACCGCCAGCGTAGATTGCAGCACCGTATCGATCGCACTTCTCACAAGCCAAGAGCCACCTTTTCCCCCACTAGATGCACACCATGTCTTTTGAAGGCTGCGAAAGAACCCACAGTACCATCGGCGCCAGTCGCGAGGTAACTTGAGGCACGGCCCACAGTAAAATATCGCACCCCAAACAATAACACCATGTATGCTATATAAATGGCCCGTCCGCTACAGTTGGATTTGCTTCATTATCCAACAATGGCTAGAACCAAGCAAACAGCAAGAAAGTCTACTGGTGGTAAGGCACCAAGAAAGCAGTTGGCCTCCAAGGCCGCCAGAAAGTCCGCCCCATCTACCGGCGGTGTCAAGAAGCCTCACAGATATAAGCCAGGTACCGTTGCCTTGAGAGAAATCAGAAGATTCCAGAAGTCTACTGAGCTTTTGATCAGAAAGTTGCCATTCCAGAGATTGGTGAGAGAAATCGCCCAGGACTTCAAGACCGACTTGAGATTCCAGTCGTCTGCCATTGGTGCTTTGCAGGAATCCGTCGAAGCCTACTTGGTTTCTTTGTTTGAGGACACCAACTTGTGTGCTATCCACGCCAAGAGAGTCACCATCCAGAAGAAGGACATCCAGTTGGCCAGAAGATTGAGAGGCGAGAGATCTTAAGTTTAGTTCTTGATGAAATATTTTGGTTGTAAATTAGTGTACAATACACAGAAGTCAGTGGAATGTCTTGTAGATTTCTAAAAGTTATATGCTGTACCACCATCAACTGGTGGATTATGGAGTCGCACTGGACTGCGTGCATGTTGCGATTGCTCCATCTATCTTTCTCCATGGAACAAGTCACCAAATCGTCGGAACAGTACATCAGTGCCGCCTCACAGTCGCCGTTGCCGGCATGGGCACTCTCGGCGTCTCTACTCTATTTGGGGTTCAACGCCCACCCACCGGTGGACTCAAAGTTGGGTTCTAGTGGAGGTTCGTCGCAATTCAGCAAGCAATTGGCATTGACCAAGCCAACCAGAACGTCTTGCTTCACGTTTGGTGCTGCCAATGCCTTGGGTGGATGGATGATTTTTGACGGAGACACCGCCAATGGCTCGGGCTTCACGTTTGCGTGGTCGACTCTCTATTTGCTTGTCAATGGAAGACCTGCCTTGCGCAGCTTGGTGAGTGGGAGAGTGTCGCCTGCTGCCGTGAGTATCTTAGCATTGGGGAATGCCGCCATTTATGGCAAGCAATTCTTCTGGCCCTCATCCAAGTTGCTCCCTGAAAATTAAAAGATAGCTAGATTACCAGGAATGTCGACATGTAAGTGATAATCATTAGGTTTCATATTCCAATACTCGGAAATGCTTGTAGCTGTTAGTCCCACTTCATTGGGAGTAATCCGTTGTCATGTGCATGCCGGGACAATTCTGTCAGGTCATACAACTCAATAAACTGCTGGTCCATAGGTCTTTCCTTCGGAGCAGCGAACGTTCTGTACTCGTCGAAGATGATGGTGAGCGACCAACCCTGGAGCCTTCGCAACACGCCCACCAAGCATCCGGTTCTATGTTTGCCTCTATTGCAGTGGATGAGAATTGGCTGGTTCTCTGGATTCATGACGATCTTCACGGCCTCGGTGATCAAGTCGCTGCTGATCTTCACAAACGGCTCCTTGTTTCCCGACATCCCCATTTGGAAGAGCTTGATGCCCTCCTTCTCGAAAAACTCCTCGTGTGTCTTTGGATATTCTTCCGGTATGAGACAAAGCACCGACTTGAGCTTGAGGGTCTTGAGAAACGCAAAGTTAGGAGGCTGCGGGAACGACGACCGGTAGATCTTGTTTATCACAGGCCCAAAGTTTTCCGGCGGCGTAAGTGACCGCGGTCCCTTGGCCTCGTTCGACATGAATTCGGCTTCGAGCTTGGCTCCCGCCTCAGCGTCGTATTTATCGTCAGCATCTTCCTCATATGTCATCTCGTCTTCTTCTGTGGTGGTACCAGCAGTTTCCTCCAACTTGATATGCTGAAGCCTGCTTCGTAGAAGTTTCGAATCCTTGTACATTATGCTCTGGTCTTTGATTACGGCGGGATCCGTGTATCGAGGAGTGATATCCATTTCCACATTGGCTAGCGCCACGCCATCAGAAAAAGGAGACGGCAGTTGCTTCTCCAGTCTGGCACCAAAATCCTCATCCATCTGGAAGGGATCATCAACGTAGTCTGTCATGATTCTAGAAGGTGTGATGGTTCCAAGATTGGGTGATATTCCTGACTATGAATTGAAGCCTGGCTTGTGTGCAGCGCTAGTGATGGGGAGGTGAAGGTTGATTGGATAGGGGAAAGGGGTACCAATTGTGTTTAGAAGGATAAAAAATTGGCGTCTTCGATGGTCTACATTAAAATGTATTGAAGGGTGAGTTTTTTGTTTCTAGGGCATTTTTGTTCAGCTTTTGTTCCACATAATTCACTGAGTGCTCACAATATGATTGCCAGAAAAGGAATGAAGTATAGGAAGAAAACAATAAAGAAAAACATATTTTATTTACTTTCAGTAATATTATCTGTGGAAGTTATTTAGTTTAATTGATTTTGTTTGGAACCATCGCCACATATTAAGGTCCACGGTTAAAAGTGCCACCATTCCATTCTCAAGCTACAACTTGCACCAGGAAACAAAGAATACAGAAAGTAATAGATATTTCGCAATATCAAGTATAACACTAGCTCCTTATCTGTAGCCGCTCGTACTCACAGAGACCTTTCCTCTGTCTTCAAAGCTTTGGAAAATCTCCTCGAGCGACTCCGAGTCCTGGCCCTCAAAGTGGGTGGTTAACCCAGAACCTTTCTCTAGATCGGTTACAGGCGGCGTAATGAATTTGCCAAGATATTTCTCCTTGGTCGCAAGGGTATCCTGAGACGAAGCTGAGGTATCAACTCTCTGCAACACTGTATTGGCTGTGGAGGTTGGATGCGACCCACTGTTAGAAGAACTTGCCCATAAGGAGCCCAAAGGCAAGTTGAACACAGCAATTATAAAGCTCAAAGAAGACAAAAAGTTGGAAGATGGATTGGCGTAGTTTGCAATCACCAAAGCAGATGGAATAATAAACGTTTGCGAAATCATGATAATGAGAATATGGAAGCTGTCGAACTGCTTGAGGCCGAGGGTCCATCTCGTTCTCACTGCAACGGCAAGCTTCAGAACTAAAATCACACTAAGGAGATTGACTGTGCAAGAAAACATAATGATGGGAAGATTGCCTACCCAGCTAGCGTACTGAGAGAATTCCTTGTTCGATAACTGAGCTTTCAACACTTTTGTTACATGGACAGAAGAGTTGATATAGAGGACAACCACAGCAACTCCCAATGCTCCACAGAGGGCAGCCAAGGCCATTCCCCAAAATTTCTGTTTGCTAGGTTTGAACATCACGTAGACCTGAAAGACCATTGTTGTTTCAACAGACGCAACAAGAAAACAAAAGAGAATGTTGGCTGCCAATGTAACATAGTACGCATTCCAAGAGCCAGTGAAAATGCCCGTGTAAATGTACGATAATTTCGTGAGAGGTCCTTCCAAATAGGCAAGATAAAGGGCAGATCTGAGCACCAAGAGCAATAACGACACCTGGTTCATGATGAAAATGGGAGTCTTTTTGTTGATGACAATTGCCCACGACAGCACAAGTAAGAGAAAACCCACGCCCACAGCAACCCCGTGGATTATGGCAAAGTTCATGAATGTCTGTGACGACAGCTCAAGCTGGCCAAAGGTGACTTCCAATGGATAGCCATTCACGGTGTAGTTCAACACAATGTCCTGGGGATCGATGTATGCAGACATGGTAGTGGTAGAGTTAGACATTTGCTGAGTTTTATATATCCTTGGGGCGTGAGAGCCTTTGGGTGCAAAATCCTAAATTAGTTTCAACCACTTGCCTTTTTGGGCCACCACAATGTTGGAGGAAGGAGCACAACGGTTTGCGGGCTTTGGGTTCTGCCGACGCTTCATATTGAATGTAACGTTTCATATTAAGGGAAACGAAGTAAATATGATGTTGGACGTACCTTTTCGGTGTTCGTGCCGTAGTGCACTGGATGTTTGTCTTTTTTCGCTTCTGTCAGCATGACAAGGCTAGATGTACTGACGAAAAGGGGTAAAATTATCGGACACGAAATTTCAGGAAAGAATAGTTATAGTAGCATAGCAGGTATTCTAGGCTACTTGATGCCTTGTGGCCTATTCTTTTCCCTCATCTTCTACCCCGTCTTTCTACTTACTCTAGTCTGTTTCATGTTCCATGGCTCAGTAAGCTTGTGCGCGCTCATAATTTAAGGAGAGATACACCCACGGAAGGAACCACTGACAAATTGCCAGCACGCGGCGGGATAGCCAATCACGAGCTGAGCATTCAACATCCAACCTCTCAAACTCCGTATCTCAATCCTTTAACGATAGAACCACCTGGAACCGTAACAACCCTAGGAAGTGCCTTCTGGTCACGTGATACGTGGCCGTGGCCGAGGTGGCCGAGTTTTCGCCAATCGTCATGATAACGTCGCATCCGGATTGTGAAATCTCTGCAAATCACTCGTTTCCTAGCTACATCTAGCCAATTCGGGCGTCAAATTTCCCGTTTCTCTGCCAAGCACCCACTGATCACCAGCTTCGCCTCAACACGTCAGTCCCCCCACTTCTGTAACGGAAAATACTCCATCATCCACCAGGCCCTGAACCTTGCAATCCAACACCTCGTGATTGCTGTCAACGTACCCCCCACATAGGGCCGTTCAACTTTTTTTCTTGACACTCTCCCCCCGCTTTCCCTGTCTGCGGCCCCCTCCTGTTCGTTCGCTTTCCTCACGTCATGTCCGAACAGAAAGATATCTCCATGGTGGACGTTTCCGACGCCCTCGACAGCATATCCAAGGACTCCGAACAGATCAATGAACAGAACACGGCGCCTCCAGTGCGCAGAAAGTCCACGTTGATCTTCACCGACGAAAACGACACAGACAAGATGAACGTCGAGCACCCTGTTGCTTCTAATTCGGATCAACAGCCACAGCAGAGCCAACAGCCACAAGCTGCACCACAACAGAGCCAACAGGCCCAGGCCCAGCCGGACCCCGATATCACCGTTCCCGTTGACATCAAATGGGTCCAAGGTGGCGATAAGGTTTACGTTACAGGCTCGTTCACTGGCTGGCGAAAGATGATTGGCTTGCAGAAGCAGCCGGATGGAACCATGTCGGTGACACTTGGATTGCCGGTCGGAACGCACAGGTTCCGATTTGTCATTGATAACGAGTTGAGATTCTCGGACTTCTTGCCCACTGCGACAGACCAAATGGGCAACTTCGTCAACTATGTGGAAGTGACGCCTGAGCATGTACGTCTGCACTTGGAGCAGCAGCAAGCCGAGCATGAGCTCCAAGAGAAAGAAGAGCAAGAGAAGGAAAAGGCGCAGCCGAGGGGCCGGTCCGCGTCCACGAGCCGCGGCCGGTCCAACTCCATCTTCGGACTAACCAACGATGACGACGACATGGGCAATGGATACTCGAGATATCACGACGAGGATGGAGACCAGAGCTTCAACAACAAGAAATACAACTACATCAGCGACATTCCTCCCATCTTTGTTGACCCTAAGGTGATGGAACAGTACTATCTAGCTATTGACGAGCAGGCCAAGTCCAAAAATGGACAGCAGCAGGCGTGGTTGCATCCTCCACAGTTGCCACCGCACTTGGAAAACGTCATCTTGAACAACTTCAATTCACAGGATAGGGATAACAACTCCGGAGCGTTGCCTATTCCTAATCATGTGGTGCTCAATCACTTAGCCACCACAAGCATCAAGCATAATACGTTAGCAGTGGCATCTGTGGTGAGATACAAGAGAAAGTATGTGACGCAGGTGTTGTACGCACCATTGCAACAATAGCTCATGAGATACGAAAGGCTCATGGAGAGAAAACTAGATTAACATCCAGCTCATGCATGGATGGACTTTGAAGCTGCTTTCAGCAGTCATTGTGAAACGTGACAGCCCGTGTGGCTTCTATGTACAGAAACATAATATCAAGTCTGTGTCAGCTACGATCCCATATTTTGTCTTGCTATGGCGATCCTCGAGTTTCTGCGGGTGTTGAAGTGCGTCTGATAGTATTAGAGGCTGCCGATATTTGCCCTCCAATAAGGGAGTTGTGAGTGGATTTTAGTAGCTCCACTTGTCAAACACTATAGCTATCATTACTGTGAGAAGGAAGATTTGAATGTGACAACAAAATAGAAAGTAAAATAAGGACGATCGAACAACGAAATGTCGAACATAGGCTTTTCTTTCAGCTTCCACAATATTTTTGCTCCGATTTTCATGGAGATGGAGCATTCTCCATTAGAGTTCTCTTTAAGTCGTTACTCAGAAGTAAAGCATTGTGGTGAAGACGACCTAGCTGAAAATGATATTGTTACGCTAATATCACTGGAATTCACGTTTGCTGGACTGAGCACTTTGTGGCTGGCCTCACTATCAAGCCTAGAAGTGTAAATTTTAAGCTCAAAAGTGCCGTCTGCAAATAATCGGTCTAAATTCCATTCGTTCAACTCATTTTCTCGTAGAGTTCTGTCGGTGACGGGATTGTTGCCGAGCCAGGCAGTTCTTCTGAGTGAATGCCAAGCTGACATTTAGGATAAGGGTGCGGTCTCACGTCATCAATGTGTTGTTGGGACCCGACTCTAGCTGAGTATCTCTTACACCTCCTGTTCGTCTAGGAATCATTTTGGCCCAAGTAATCCTAACTTCCTTGCAGCCACTAACATTCGGACATTCACATATATTTTATGCTCAATTCCACATTCTGGATCATCCTTGAGTTCTTGAGCTTAGGTGACGAGAAGATGGTGGTACTGGATCAATTTTCTTTCTCCGAGGACAATTTACCGTGCGCTTCAATTATTAAGGTCGTAAGAACTCGCCGTCAAATTACTTCCAACGTTCGCTTTTTATTAGCGATGGATCTCAGGCCCATATTAAGAGTATCGTGAGACCCACGTGTTATTTGTTGTCGGCTGGCACTACTGTTATATTTCCTACTTTCGCCGACATTGCCATTTTCGTGGTTACAAAGTGGTTACAAAGTGGTTACAAGGACAATAGAAGAAGCCTGTGGATTTGATTTGAGGGAGGTCGACCAGCAAGCAATGACTCTCCACCATTAAGATGGCCAAATACAATAACAGACGGCTACTACTTATTATTTGAAAAAAAAAAATAAGCTTATGGCGGAAGTTCTCGACTCTTCTCTTCGAAATCCAATCAGTTGTGTAGTTAAGTAGCAATAGTTAGGTCCATAAAGTTAATACCGCAAATGAAGCTGTTACTATAAACCCTGCCATGGAGAAACCTTTACGAAATTGTCTGAAATGCCCTCTGCAATGGTAAAGTAGGCGGACCGGTTAGGTCGACGAAGTTGGCTAAAAGGCCGCTAAGGCAATTTTCGGCGGGCCTGTATCGGGCCGCTTTGAATCAAGCTATTTAGCGGGAAGGAACCCAAAGAAGAACTTAGGAGATATGAAGGACAAAGACTGTTACACAAATCGAAAAATAAAGAATCAGAAAAAATAAAAAAATAAAAAATAAAAAATATCAAAGACAGCATGATAGCGATATTCGGGTTAGAACTAATCACCTTCTTTAGTTCCCAAGGTCAAGACAGAGACGCCATATCTCATTCTTTGAAAAGCAGTCATACGCACCAGCTGGATGGAGTCGCGGGCTTGCGAGCGCACCTACGTCTACCCACAATGCTTTTTGAAGTCTAGCTTCAAAGCATTTGCCTCCGGTAGTCATGAGCTCCAAAATCACTACAAACCTTCAACGTATCATTTTCGTGACCGTCATGGATAATTTTAGGTTGCCACCTCTCGCATTCTATACGAGTACTCTCTACAAGCGTAATTCGTGCGACATCACTGAAGACTCAAGAGACATGGCTTAAATCTACAACCCAGGACGACTAGTGACATGAACCCCAAACAATTAAACACAAGTAAATACCCGAAAACGCCAATCAACGTAAGCTGATTCAATTCGACTTCGATACAGTTTTTTCGCCTCCATGGAATCTGGTAGGCGGCCCGTATTCTCGGCTGCGGCCAACCTTCCGCGCCTCGACCCTTTGCTGGTTAGTATGTAGCCTGTGCAAAGCTTTCAAACCAGAAAAAAAAATTGTACCGTTAATAATACAGCGCTCATTCGCTGCTACTACGGGTCTTTCTTTTCGCTTACAGGAATTTTTTTTCCATTGTCTTCCACCGTCATTCCGACTAATCGAGAGTTCTCTAGGCTCTCCCGCTCCTTCCGTTGGCTATCATCCTGTCGTATTCATCCTCCATCCTTTGCTTCGATTTCATGACACCCCGTTGCTAACTCACAATCGCAAAAATGACGAATATGTGGGCAGAGTGGGCCGCCCCGATCTTCCAGCGATCTGATTTTCCACCGGGCACCGCCGGCGTGGACCAAGCGTCCCGCTTCACCATGGGGCAGAATAGGACCCAGCGGATCCTATCTCTTGCCTCCTCCTGCTCCTCCATCACCATGTGCCTCATAGCTATGTACTTTGTTTTGGCCATTGATCCTAGGCGGTTCGTTTTCCGCCACCAGCTCATCAATTTTTTGATTTTGTTTGACCTCCTCAAGGCAATTATCCTCCTCATTTTCCCGGCCAGAATCTTCACCGACGCACAATCATACTACGACCACCGCTTCTGCCAGGTGATTGGCTTTTTCACCGCCACCGCCATCGAAGGCGCAGATCTCGCCATCTTGGCTTTTGCTATTCATACTTTCCTCCTAATTTTCAAGCCGAGTCTTACCGTCAAGATCCCTGCCTCTGGACGCGTGGAAGGTGGTCTTTATCAATTCAGATACTACGTCTATGTCTTATCATTCCTTATCCCCTTGGTGCTTGCGAGCTTGCCTTATGCGGGCAAGGGCTATGTCTCCTTTGTCACCTGGTGCTATCTTCCACAGGCTCCGGTATGGTACCGTCTAGTGCTTAGTTGGGTTCCCCGTTACTGTATCATGATCATCATTCTTGCTGTGTACTGCTTGATATACTTTCATGTACTTCGCGAGTTTAGAACCTTGGGTGGTGTATTCACCACCATGCACAAGCTGAGGACGAAGACGGGTCTTCATCCAAGCGCCCTGAACCAGAAACCTTCCTTCTTTTCGGCCTTGAACTATTTTTGGTCATCATTCAAAGACTTTGTTCTTCCACAGTTCATTCTTCCACAAGAGAAGACACTTTCCCCACACACAACCACTAGTTCGAGCGTCGACACACTTAATATGGGCCCAACCACTACTTCTGGCCCAAGAGATAACCCTGGCGGTCCTCTTGATACTGAAGTAGTCATTGGGGACACCGACATCCAAGCTGCGAACCTCGAAAATTTCCGCCGAAGACAGCGAGTGATTGAGAAGCAAATGAAGTCCATTTTCATCTATCCATTTGCATACTTCTTGATTTGGCTTTTCCCATTCATCTTGCAATGCACTCAGTTCAATTACGAGCGCAAACACGGACCAGTTGTTTGGCTAAATATGATAGTGTCGTTCACGCAATCCTTTAATGGCGTGGTGGACTCTTTCGTGTTTTTTTACAGGGAACGGCCATGGCAGTACACCGTCATGAAGCACTTTGAACGCGAACACTCCGGTAAGCTTGATCATTTCGTCATGCGTAATCAAAGTAACGGAGACCTGAGCTCTCTTGATACAAACATTAGGAAGAGCTCGTTGGCTGTCAGTATGCATGTGGATGTTGAGGTTTATTCGAAGTGGAGGAGGATACTCAGTGCCCTTCATTTTCCTTTCATGCACCTCCCTACAGAAGATAACATTGCCAAATTCCTGAAATCTTACATAAACAACCGCATGGACAAACTGCGCAGTATACCCTCTGCTGAATCGGGGTCTGGGTCTGGTTCTGGTTCTGGTGCGGGTTCGGGTCCTTGTTTGAGTACCAACAACCGCTTGGATTCAGAGTTCTCTGCATTGCTGGGCAAGCATGATTTCTCTAATCTCTTGAGTGGTGGGGACGAACCCGATTTCCGCCTGAACTTGAACCGATTCTCGTTCTCAGGCCGCCGAACTTCAGGTGGGTCAGCTTCCCATTCAGCACACAACTCTGGTGGCAGAAGACCCAGCATGGTATCAATTTCCAACAAGTCCAACCGATCTCGGCGATTCTCTGCCATGGATGCTGGGGCCATGCCTATCCGCGAAAACGATACCTACGTTTACGGCAACAACACTTCAGCCCGCCGGTCCAGCGACCGCTCCGCCAATGGAGGCGAGGAGAACGAGCTCGATATTTTGGATTTCTTGCGCAAGGGCCCCGTGTGACGAAACACCATTACAAGCACCTGCAACAAAAATTACTTCTGATAATCAGCATTAATATATAATTTAAAAAAGCCGAATGCAGAGTAGATCTCCACAAACCGCAAAATTGCACTGAGTGTGCGTGTGACCTAAGCCGATAAATATACGTAGTCTTGCGCTCAGAACCAGAATTTCTACACTGATGTTCGCTACTCTAGGTGACCCACCTAATTGTCTTCTGTAGCACCTCTCATAAAATGTTAAAGGTGTCACTGTCAGATGATCGTGGTGACCCGAGCACGAATGTGCCGAAAAAGTTTCTTCAAAGTGATGCTGGAGATGGAACTAAGGCATCGCAACAATACCTACATGGCTACCAATTATTGTTCACGCTAGCGAGTTTAGTCACCACGTTATTTATTCTGGCGCTCGACCAGACCATCGTGCTGACGTTGTTGACGGAAGTCAGCAAAGAGTTTGGCTCCTTCACTAAGGTGAGCTGGTTGACATCCGGTTTCATGCTCCCCATGGCATGCTTAGCACCTTCTTACGGAAAAATCTCCATTGCATTTGGGCGGAAGAACACGTTAGCTGCTGCCATTGTCATCTTCGAGATTGGCTCGCTCATTTCTGCGTTGGCTCAGAACATGGACATGCTCATCGGTGGAAGAGTCATTCAAGGTGTAGGCGGGGGAGCCATCCAGGCGATGGTAATTGTTATCCTCTCGGAATGTGTGCCCATTCATAAAAGAGCCCTTGCGATGGCGCTCATCGGAATCACATACTCTGTGTCTTCAGTGTGCGGCCCATTCATTGGTGGAGCATTCACGACCCACGTAAGTTGGCGATGGTGCTTCTATGTCAACTTGCCTGTCGGAGGACTTGCGCTAGGAATGCTTCTCCTTGCCTACCATCCGGCCCCTCCACAGGGAAGCATCTTGCAGAAGTTGGCCAAGATTGATTTCGTAGGCACGTTCCTCGTTACTGCTTGCTTGGTATTGTTCCTATTGGCTCTCACCTTCGGAGGCAACGAATTTGCATGGAACTCGGCTACTGTCATAGTCCTATTTGTCATAGGAGGAGTCTTCTTGGCAGGCTTTGTGGGCTGGAACTTTTTCTTGTCTAAGGAACCTCTTATCGAGGGCCGAGTGGTTGCGGTGCCTCAGATTATCGCTGCGTCACTCTGCGCATGCTTCTCGTTCATGTTTTTCATGGGCCTTTTAAACTATGTGTCCATTTACTTCCAAGTCATTCACCATGCTTCCGCCTGGCAGTCAGGTATAGACTTGTTACCTTTCATCGTCACTGTTTCCTTGTTGTCCACATTCAATGGTATATTCATGAGATTCACGCATTTAATCAAGGTTTCGATGATGATCTCGGCAATATTTGGCCCAATTGGTGTGGGCTTAATACTCTTGCTCGGTCGTGGCAGCTCTACGGCCACTAACATCGGTGTGTTGATCCCCGCTGGTATTAGCGTTGGCTTTCAGTTCCAGAGTACACTCCTAGCAGCCCAGGTGAAAGCCCCAGGAGACATTGAAGGGTCTATGATTTTGGTTACGGTATTTTTGAATTTTTGCAAGTCACTTGGTGGTGTTCTTGGTGTGGTGGCTTCTCAGGTGATGCTTTTGGCCAGAGGTAAGATATACTTGGGCGACGCTCTAAAAGCATCTGGAATGCAATCGAGTATGCCCGATTCGACCCTTCTACAGTCACCAGAAAGTATCTGGAGTTTGCCTGAAGCCACCAGAGACGTTGCTTTAGACGCATACATGAAAGCATTGAAGGATGTTTTCTACCTCAATCTTGCTTTTGCTGTGGCAGCATTTTTGTTTGCTCTTTTCACGACTAATAAGAAAATTCCAAAGAAAAACCAGATTGAGCATACTGACGACCAGCCAGAGGAAAAGGAGCAGACATCTTCGTTAGACTCTACCATTGAATAGCTAATACAATACTCCGTTAATGTCCAGTAATATACAATGTTGCAAACATCTGCTTATAGCTGAATCTTGATTTCAGACAAATACATTTTGATGTGAGCGTTTAGTTTGGCAACGGCGGACTCGGTGCTTTTCCACTCGGCATCAAACTCGTTTCTCATCAAACCGATCAGCGCCTCCAACTGATTGATCTCCGCCTTAGTTTGCTCGAGTTTCTTTTCCTTGTTATGTCTCTCCTGAGAAAGGAGAGTGTACTCGTTCTCAAGTGCTTTGAGCTTGTCCTTCGCATTCTCATCTCTCTCCTGCGCTTGTTGTTTTAACTTAACAATCTTTTCCTCAGACTTTTGAAGGCGGCGCTTCATCCGCTGAACGAGCACGTCAAGCTCTTCCGATGAATGCCTCTTCTGTTCAAGTTCGTCAGATTGTTTCACCAATTTATCTCTTTCGTCTTGGAGTTTTCGTAGATCATTAGATATTTCTTGAACGATCTTGATGAGATTCCTCAATTCATCTTCCACATGTTGAATCGAACTGACTGTCGTCGTCTTATTACGAAGGGCCTCCTCTGTTCGGCGAAGGTGCTCTTCGTGCTGACTGAGGTTGTTCCTCAATTCTTCCACAATTCGATTTATTAGGGACGGGTCGGCCATGGAGTATGACTTGAGTTTCTCAAGCTCGTTCGTTGATTCTCCTATGAGAAAGTGATTATCTTCCAACTTCTCGAAAAGCCTAGCCTTCTCTTCTTTGTATTGTCCATGCTCTTGTTTGAGAATCTCCTGTGATCTCTGTAGCTTCTTGAGCTTCATTTCCAACCGCGAGTTGTAGTTGTTTAATTGAGCAAGAGTAGATTTGCGGTGATTCTCCTCGCCATTAGCTTCGTCTTGAAGCCGCTCCTTCAAGATTCCGATATTATTGGTAGTTTGGTTGTTGGCATCCTCGATGTTACGCACCTGCTCCATGTTGCTCTCGCATATACGCACAAGTGGCTCACACTCTCGAAGGTGCTCTTCTCTGAACCTGGCATAATTAATGACGGCGCTCAAGATTCGCCTTGTCCGCTGCGGGTCTGGCCTCATGAGATCCATCAATGTGAAGTCATGTATTCCGCATGTCTGAAGCATGGTTTCAGCGGCACGGAAAAGCACCAAAGTGTGCATTGTATTGGCGGTATCATCGTTGGATACGTCTTCATCGCTTAGTTCTTTGCTGGTTTCTGCACTGGCAGAAGACCGTAATAAATTTCTTGTGGCAGATACACAGTACTCGGGAGAAAAGCCCATGAACGTGTCCAATAGTTGCTCAAAGAGAGAGCGAATATATTGGCTTGTGGGTCTTGACACCAAATCTTCGTTGGCGGTAAAATCACATCCTAGTAGACAAATGGATAACTCTTTGAAATCAAGAATGGGGAATTCGTCTCGATGCTTCTGGAGATTTCTGGACCCGCTGTATGTCAGGCCACCCGACCGACTTATTATGCTGATTCGAGACATGTGGTGGTCTTTGCTGGCATAGACAGGGAGTTCAGAATGGGAGAAGTTCTGGTTAAGTTAGTTCCTTGTTTACTTCTGCGTAAATGTGATAGTGTGCAGTACAGTTTTGAGGGGGATCAGTAGTTGGAACAAAGAGATAAGCTGGAGGTATTTGTAATGCTGCTGGTGTTCTGTCCGGTTACTCTCCTTCATTCGTTTCTTCATTTGATATATGCTCTCACTGCTTTTCTTGTTTTCTGCCACTATATTCTCTCAGCAGTCCAGATGGCTCCCCGACATACAAGCTTAATAGTCTCAGTAAGTAGCTTGTAAGGCACAGCCTTCTGGGCGTCGTGCTCCACGGCTGTATCCAAGTGCTCCAACTCTTCGTCTCTGAAAGTGCTGATGGTCTCCTTTAACAGAGCGAGTTCCGGACTGGTCTTAATGGCTGCGGTGATTTGATCATTGCTTAGAGGCTCTCCGGTCTCCTTGTCATAAATGGGAATGTTAAACTGGTTCATCAACACACGCAATTGCTCATTGTAGTGACCTCCAATCACTGTTTCCACCGCAACAGTACACGCCATAGCAGCCTCCTTGCCGATGGCAGCCGTTCCAGCTCCAATGGCAACCGCACCAGCCTTCCACAATGGAGTCAAAAGGGATGGTCTGACACGACGCTCCGTCTGTAGACGATTGAAGGTGTTGTGGTGGTGCACTTCCTGGTCCCACATGTGCTGCAAGACGGGTTTCAAGTGTGGATACTTGCTGCTTAAGACACCATACTGACCCATGTAGATATAGTTGGCGCCAAGCTCTCCCGCCTGGTCAACACGAATCACTCTGTCAAGAAATGCCTTTTGGGCTCTAGAAAATGCGCCATATTCAATATTTTCAGGAGCAGCTGGTTCAAGAGAAGATTTCTGCATCACAGCACTGGTGGAGCTGAGTCCACGTCTAGCGTTGATGGTACGGAGCATAGCAGTAACAATTAAAATAGAAACGACTGACTGAAAAAAAAAAGTAGATCACAAACAGACTAGAAGTCGCAACGTGGATCGTAACGGGTTTCAATCTTGCCTGATTTTGCTCCCACAGCCGATTTTCGCACTGAGCAGAATACCTACTCCAAATGCCGGAAGTTGGCGTAGATATCAAGCATAGACACACCAATCTGGTAAGGAAGCTCCTGGGTATCTCTAGAGTTGGTAACACACTTGTTGCTGTTTGTAGAGACGCGAAGGTAGCGAAATACCTTATTGGGGATATCCTGGACTTGGAGCCATTCAACAGGGAAAAGGCCTTTCCAGCGGGTGCCTCCGAGCCAAATGTCGCTTTCCTTTGTAAAATCTACGGCACCCACCATTCTAGCAACGCCACAGAATTTCGAGGAGCCGTTGACCAGAAAAAGCAAATAGATATTTGAATTTGGAGACTCGAGATAGGCGGCATTGAGGCGTTCGTTGCCAAGCCTGGTGGAAGTCCAGACCCCGTGGGTGATCGAGGCATGGACGTCCTCCTCACTGAACGATTTGATGACAAAAAAACGAGACGGTGGACTCAAATCGTATTTGGAGCTATGAGATTCGCGAGGGTTGTCGCAGGGCTTCTCGAACTCAATAGACGAAGCGGATGTGTAATCAGAAGCACTAGAAGGCTCAAAAATCATCGATTCGGTGGAGTAGGGAGAGGTGGTAGTGCTGGCGTAGTTCGCAGCTATGGTGTAATTTGATGACCAAATATTTGGCAAGCATGCGATCTCGATATCGTCAGTTAGTTGGGCCAATTTTGTGACACGAAGAAGCTCATGGAGGGTGGTGGCTGTACAAAGAATCAGAGGCTGGTTTGATGGAGGACATCTGAAGATGATAAGGGGAGAGTCGAAGAGCGGCCAATTCATTTGTGAAAGGGAAAAAGAAGAGGATGCGCCTGCGTTTTGTATGGTAGGGATTGGTGGTTTATGGGGCTTGTAGTTTGCAGCCATAATGTCGCAGTGCAATGTTTCAGCGGCACTACAGTAAAGATTGGGAAAGGAACTGAAGGAAATGGGAACAAGTATTCTATACTAGAGTGTATTTAGTTCTGTGATTTGCTGTTGGGTTTTCTTTGGCTGAGTTTGTGGATTGAAAGGAAAAGGTCAAATTTGTTTGGCAAGTGTTCGCGGTGTTGGGCATTTACAGAAATCTGAAATTCCTGTCCACCACAGACAATACTTGAATACAAAAGAAGAACCGAAACGAAGTATTTATCTAAAATAGGATCAACACAAAGACGCATAGTAATCACAAAAACGCATAGTATCATGGGATTCCAACAAATATTCAACAAGTACATGCAATTCAACCAAGAGACACGGAGAGTGTTTGTTGTGGATTCACCCACAGTATTCTGCCAAATCAACTGTAGTGCGCTTTTCGCACCCACCTAATATCGACGAGATGTCCTTTGCTATAAAAGAAGTGGATGAAAACTACTATATTCGGAAGAAATCTGAGTCGAAAGGCAAAACTCCGTCAGTGTTCAAGAAGCCTGTGGACATATCCAAGGTCAATCTCCCTGTGATCAAAGTGTGGTTGGAGGAGGCCATCCATGAACATCTACCGGAAGATGACATTGCTGTAGAGTTTATCTACGAGTTGCTCAAAAGCGAAGAGCTGTTGAAGGTGGAAGACATCCAGGAACAGATGAATGACTTTCTCGGAGAAAAAGAGAGCTTGGAGTTCTGCGAGAAGCTCTGGAAGTTGCTACTAAGTGCTCAGAAAGACAAGGATGGCATTCCGGAGCAGCTCTTGGAGCAGCGCAAGAAACAGCTTGAGAGAGACACTGCAAGTCAGGCCCAGCAAATGATTGCGCAACTAAGACTGAAGCCGGATTACGACCGAGGTCGAAAGTACGAGAGACTGACAGGAGGTCGGTCAAACCAGATTCACCGCTCGCAAACAGAGGAAAAGAAGGAACACGATAGAATTCACAAACACCGCGACGGTCATAGACGTGACAAGTCTCCTGGACGACGGTTCGGTTCCAAAACGAACTACAACAGGTCCGACAGTGATAGTAGAGGGTCGTACAACCGAGACAATTATCGGAGAAATGATGGCCGAAATTACGAAAAAGATAATTAGACAGACGGGCCCAACAACACACATGACAAGGCCAATCGCGACTACGGCCCCCAAGAGAACGACCTCGAGGAATATGAGTCGGTTCCTCACATGTGTGAGTCGGTAATGGCGACCTGTTCATTCGCATGTACACAGGTCTAGACCCACATCCACCATTCATGAAAAGCACATTACGATAGCAAAATAAGAGTTAACGAAGCTGGCCACGATAAAAAGCGCCGCCAGGCTCCCGATTTCCTCCCTTTTTACTCCAAACCCATCTCTGTTCGTCCATTTAGCACCACCAACTGCCTGAGTCATAGGGTGTGCGTGGCCCATATTCCATCCCCCGCTCACCTTCACCACAATCATTGAGGACGAACGTCACAGCATATAACACAGATTAGCCAAACAACCACCCACGATGTCCGAGCAGACTCCTCAGGACAGCCAACAGCATCATCACCATCACCATCACCATCATCACCACCACAATGACCAGCAAGCAGACCCCAACGCAGCTCCTGCGAATCGGATTGGCAAATACCAAGTCATAAAAACCTTGGGTGAGGGATCGTTCGGAAAGGTCAAGTTGGCGCAACACTTGACAACAGGCCAAAAGGTCGCCTTGAAGATTATCAACAGAAAGACTTTGGCTAAATCAGACATGCAAGGCCGTGTCGAGAGAGAGATCTCCTACTTGCGTCTCTTGAGACATCCTCACATCATTAAACTTTACGACGTGATCAAGTCGAAGGACGAGATCATCATGGTTATTGAGTTTGCCGGAAAGGAGTTGTTCGACTATATTGTGCAAAGGGGCAGAATGCCCGAGGATGAGGCTAGAAGATTCTTCCAGCAAATTATTGCTGCTGTCGAGTACTGCCATAGACATAAGATCGTCCACAGAGATTTGAAGCCAGAGAACTTGTTGTTGGACGACCAGCTCAATGTCAAGATCGCGGACTTTGGTTTGTCCAACATCATGACTGACGGTAACTTCTTGAAAACAAGTTGTGGTTCGCCGAACTACGCTGCTCCAGAAGTCATCAGTGGTAAGTTGTACGCCGGTCCCGAGGTCGACGTGTGGTCCTCGGGTGTCATTTTGTACGTGTTGTTGTGTGGTCGGTTACCCTTTGACGATGACTTCATCCCTGCATTGTTCAAGAAGATTAGCAATGGTGTCTATACATTACCCAACTATCTTTCGGCCGGTGCAAAGAACTTGTTGACGAGAATGTTGGTGGTGAATCCGCTCAACAGAATCACCATTCACGAAATCATGGAGGATGAGTGGTTCAAGCAAGGTATGGAGGAATACTTGTTACCACCTGACTTGTCTAAGACAATCCACAACAAGATCGACATTGACGAGGACGTCATCAGCGCATTGGCAATGACCATGGGCTATGATCGCGATGAGATCTTGAGTGTTATCAACTCCTGTAACAAACAACAATATCCACAGCAGCAATCCAACGAGATTCTTGATGCATACTTGTTGATGAAAGAAAACCATTCGTTGGTGAAGGATTTGAAGAAGAACAAGACAGAGAAGATGGACACCTTCTTGTCGCAGAGCCCTCCTCCTTCATGGAACACCATCAACTCTGATGAAGCTCCTTCCACTCACAGAGCTCCTGGTGTCCAACAATCGTTGACATATCAGACGTTGGCCATGGTGCCAGACTTGTCCACGTTACCTAACTCGACCATTGCTATTTTGCCCGCTTCACTTCCGTCTATCCACAGAGCATTCATGATGAATAATACATCATCTGGCCAAGCCAAAATCAATCCAGTTTCCACCAAGAAACTGAAAACCAAATGGCATTTTGGGATCAGATCACGTTCGTACCCTTTGGACGTGATGGGAGAAATCTATCGTGCATTGAAGAACTTGGGAGCAGAATGGTCGAAGCCTACTGAGGAAGAATTATGGACTATTAGGGTTAGATGGAAGTACGGCCCAAGTATTGTTGACGACACGATGAAGGACGACGAAGTTGTGCCACCAGACTTGATGAAGATGCAGATCCAGTTGTTCCAATTGGAGCCTAACAATTACCTTGTTGACTTCAAATTCGATGGCTGGGAGAGCTCATCCGGCGACATTCCTGCTAGACAGGAGGTTGACGAAATGAGCTCTTTCTCTGCCTACCCATTCTTACACTTGGCCACCCGTCTTATTATGGAGTTAGCCGTGAACTCTACGCAAGCCTAGGATCAAAGAGAGTATATCGTTTCAGTAAAATTGGTGTAAAGTAAAGACTGCAGACAATGGCCCTAGTTTCTATCAAAGCTACCCATGAAAAGGATTTGTCGAGCATATGAAATTCACAGTAGCTAGCGATGACATAATGTCCGTCGGGGAACAAGGTACACGTCCTACCGTCAAGTACGCGTCTACACGTCTGACTTTTATAAAACACGGTTTCACGAGTTTTCCTGCCAGGAGCTGCTCCGGCACTCTGCAGGCTGCTGGCCGAAGTAGCAAGAGAAAACCCGCACTGAAGCAGGAGAAGGAGGGTCATTATGTGGAGGAGGAAAAACGATCATTGTGACCGCCGGCAAAGACGGCGAACTAGGCGAAACGAAGCCAATCCCTAAAGAACCAAGAGGATTTGTAGAATTTATTGAGATTCGTAACAGAAAAACACAATCCAGTCCTTCTATTGCTTCTACTAAGTGATCTGGCCCTGCATCCAGCCCCACGGAACCGAGCTCATTTAACTAAAAAGGCATTAAGTAAACACCTGCCTAATAGCCTCATAAGTCTCACAAAAAAAAAAGGGACCGACATCTTGTCCACTAGCACACAACATTCATTCTTTTTCTGAGATTGTTCTAGACAGCAGAATCTATTCTGACTAACTATTCCCAAAGTCAACCGAGGGATCCTTTTCATATCCGCTGCCACCCCCAGGGAATCCGGTCATGACCATGAAGAGCGTAAATCTCTTAAACAGTGACCAGATCTCCGCCGAGGAGTCCATTAAGCTCCACGAGGTGGCGAAGACCATCTTCAAGGCGAGAAAAACCACTCTCCTTACCGGAGCAGGCATCTCGTGCAACGCAGGCATCCCGGATTTCCGTTCGGATGATGGGTTGTACAACATCGTGAAAGCAAAATACCCAACCAGTTTCATCAAGGGTCAGGACCTCTTTGATATCTCACTTTTCAGAAACAGCGTGACGTTGTCAATTTTTGGGACGTTCATGGAGGGGCTCTATAAACATTCTTTGCGGGCCAAAGCTACCGAGACCCACAAGTTCATCAAAACGTTGAAGGAGAAGAACAAGCTCCTCAGATGCTACACACAGAATATCGATAGCTTGGAAAAGAGCATCAATCTCAACTGTGGAATCAACACAGCCGAGTTCAACGAGATCGAACATAGCTCCAACAAGCACTTCAGAGAGAACTGGAAGAACTTGGATGTGGTCCAATTGCACGGCAACCTCCACAAGCTCTCATGTACCCAATGCTTCAGCCATTATGAATGGACGCCGAAGAGCCAGCTGATGTTGGAGCAGGGCGAGTACCCGGAGTGTGAAAACTGCCACCTCAAATACCAGGAGAGATTGTACTCGGGAAAGCGCTTGACGGGCAACATCGGGATCTTGAGACCAGACATTGTATTGTACGGAGAAAACCACCCACAATCGGAGATTCTCGCCAAAGGTTTGAATCTTGACTTGAGCATGAAGTCTGATTTGCTCTTAATCATGGGCACCTCGTTGAAGGTTGATGGTGTCAAAAAGTTAGTGAGAAGCATGTCGAAAACTATCCGTGAAAGAGGCGGAAAAGTCATCTTCGTGAACAAAACGTCTGTATCCAAGCAATGGGCTGGTCTTGTTGACTACGAGGTGTTGTGTGACTGCGATGACTTTATCAGAGCATTGAAGAGAGAGATTCCGGACTTGTTTTTGACTCAAGAGCAGCTCGACTCTAAGAAACTTGCGAAGAGCAATTCGACATCAAAGGGCGGTATCAGCGTCAAGACTGAAGTCAACGAAATCAAGAAAGAGATCAAGAAAGAGATCAAGCAGGAACTCTTATCTGAGCTCAAGTCAGAGTCAGATGTTCTTACACCGCCTACAACCCCGAGCAAGAAGCGCACGGTGCTCTTACCGAAAGCAAATCCGGCACTCAAAAGAAAGTCCAACCCGAACAGCCCAAGAGACCTACCGTCGCCTTCGCCCAGCTTTTCAGAAGACAATATCAAGGTCGAAAGCGATACGGAAGTGGCTACGGACTGCGATGACGATGTTCCATTGAAAATACTCAGCACATCGGAACTCAACCGCAACTCCAGCAAAAGAATCAAGACAGAAGAGACGCTATCACAGTCACAGAAGAGAGTCAGGGTGTGAGTTATGTGATGCAGGCGATCTTTGGCATATTCTCTTACCATAATTATTACCATACAAAAATTAGCACCCCACGAATTCTGAAAGCAGAACGAATGGCAGATTCCAATTTGAAATATTCAATCTGTAGAATTAATAATTTCTCTCACAATTTGTAAGTAATTGTAATATGCCAAAATCTTCCGAGGGTCTTCCGAACGGTTGAGGTGGTCACTTCATGCAAGACCTCCAACAACTAGTACTCACAAGAAGATTCTATAAGCAGCAATGGATCAGGTTTCCAAAATGCTAGAAAATATCTTGGCTGTTCAATCCTCCAATCCCGAGAATCCGAGCAGCCGAGATTCCAAAGCAGCTAACGTTTCGACTAAGCGGACTTCGGTATCTTCTGTCGATCAGGTGGAACCGGGCCAATCGGCTCTGGTGGCTCAATCGTCGCAGTATTCCAGCTTCTGGTACTTAGATGACGATCCTATGAAAGCTCCCAATCAACTATCTGAGAAATTGATGGAGAGAGTCATCAGCTTGATTGTTGGCCCCGAGACACAAGCATCTTCCGGGTTAGACGGGCGCATGGAGATTCATAAGACCAGGCCTCCCTTTTCGGTCAATTTGATGTCTACGAATAGCACTCAGTTGGGTCAGAAATCTGGGCCTATCTTTGAGCTTTTCGATACCGTTCTCATGATTGTGGGGTGGTACAATCCATTTTTCACTGTGGGGTCACTCATGCTCATTACGCATATCATTTTGAATCCATACTTGGTGTCGGCCATCCCCACGTCACTCTTAATGAAAAAATTCCTCATACCGAGCTACTTAAAGCTTTTTCCTCCGGATCCATCCTTGGTGGATGGGCTCTACATTTTGCGCAACCCTACTCCCTATGATGGCCCGACCCTTGATAAATACGAGCCTCCCAAGGTTTGCTCTCAATACTCCAGGGAGTTTATCACCAACTACTCCGATTTACAGAACTTTCAGGTGGGCTACATTCGCTTGTATGATGCCATTGTCGACTGGGGCCAGCAATACTTTCTATTCGAAGACCAAAAATTGACCACTGCGGTATTCATTGCCCTTCTAGTGTTTGCGGCAGCAAACTTAGCCATTTTACCGTACTTAGTTCCATTGCTTGTTGAGTACTTCCCGATGAAGTTCTTCTCTATCGTGGCGCTATGGAGTGCGATTGGAGCTTGTCATCCCAGCATTACGAGCAAGATCTTGGACCGCATAGATTCCGAGGATGCTAGATTAGCCAGACTCGATCGAGTAGTGAAAATCGAGAACTTCTTGATCTCGAATCTTGCCAAGGACGAGGACCTCAAAGACGAAAGCAGACAAGTGGAGATCTTTGAGCTACACCGACTCGATCTGAGAAACATGTGGAAACAGATCGGCTTCAGCACCACCTTCTATGCGCTTAGCCATCCCGACAGAGTACTTTCCATTGGTGAAGAGAGGGCCAAGGACGAAGATGCAAACGAGCAAAACAAAAGCTTCGACGAAGAAGAGAGTGAAGACAACGATAATGACGATAATGACGTATCAATGGTGCACACCGACGATTTTGACGCTGATGCACACTTCTCTCGCAAGGCCACATTGGCAGACATAAAGCCTCCTAGACATTGGGTATTTACCGAGTCTCCATGGGCCATTGACCTAGTACCTACCGAGTGGGTCAATGAGAATTGCATTATGGACTTGGTGAATGTGGACGATGACGAGAAGTGGGTGTATGATTTTGTTGATGGCACTGAATCGCCAGATGGAAACATCTACCGGCGACGGAGATGGGTCCGCGGGTGCAAGAGGGAGAGTGCTGCGGCCAAACGGAAACGGGACCTGCGGCTATCCTCCATCACTGGAGCCCAGTCAACGGAATGGTTGGGCAAGACCTTGACCAATCTCTCGCTGACAACTCTGTAATGAAATTAATGAAGACTATTGCATGAACTCAAATAAACTGAGGGTTTTCGTCGTTTCCTGTTGCTTCTTGTTAGCAAGCATCGATGCGAGCTCTGATCTCTTCTTCTTTTTCTTCTTATCAGTGCGGCTAGTTGGAGCATCTATAGCAGGCTTCTTATCTAGTAGATCTCCTTCGGCGACCTTGTGGTGACAAACCAAACATTTCACCTCGTAGTGGCGCCTACGAAAGGACGACTTGGATTTTTTGGTGTATGTGATCCGGCTCGAGCTGGTCAACCCCGGGATATGAACAACTCCACAGTTGGAGCAGTGAGCAATGCCCGCGGGCATGTAGATGCCATTTTCGTAGGCTAGATTGTCTACTTTTACGGCATGGTTCGACAGAATGGCACTGAGCGGGTTGAATAGCGCCAAGTTGTAGAGATGTACCGTTCTCGAATTATCCATGGTGAGATGAGATGGTGTGGGCGAGAAGAGATGGTGTTGCCTGCACCAAGCTCAGAAAGTGCTCCCGGTCTACCCACAACACCACGAAGATGGAGAACAATAAGGAAATACGGATATGGGTTACATAGGGACTTAAAAGATGATAAATAGGAAACTGCATGATCCGATCGGAAAGGGATTAACCGTTTCTACTTACAGAACAGGAGACTTTATTTGGCCAATGAAACCGTGAGCATACACGCAGTAAGCCCGAGTCGCACTTGACGTGAGGCGGGGAACGTGAAGTGATATCGATGGGCAGAGGCCAGGAGAAAAACCAGAGATGAACCAAAAAAAAAAAGGGAAATTGGAAAGGTAACAACTTAGCCTTGGTGGATTTCAGAAAACGACTCTGCGTACCGTCTCAAACATTTTGTAATTGTAAATATCATTATGTAAATTTGTAAAGATCTATGAAGTGGCTCATCTGGGCTGGCAGCCTGGCCCTGTGGCCTGGCCCAATTCGAAAACCGTTGAGCTATTCAACCAAAATCTGAAATACTTAGCAACAATTTACTCCATGCCCCAAGTTACCTAAGTCAATACCCACACCAGTGGACGTTCCCGATCTCATACCGAACACCCAATCACCAGTTGCCCTTGTGTCGTTCGCAGCCACCGCCCGCATTGTGGGCCCACGGTAGGGCCGAACTCCGGCTCCCGCACTAACCAATGGGTGCGCGAACATTATTCATCGCCCTGCAAGCCCGATAAGCGGCAGTGGTTTTCGCACCCAAATGACTGGTTTCCTGTCAAATGCAGGGTCAGCTTATGCCACTCGAGGGTTTGAGTTGCATAATTTAATGGTTGTGCCTTCTCGCAATCTCACATCCACAGGTTTTCCCCATTTCCAAGCCCCACCTTTTCGTTTTTCTTGTGTTTTCCTTCTCTTGCGTTTTCACTTCGTGCTCGCCCTGTTTCACTATCTGCTTGCCTTTCATCTTCAGTCCTCATGGTGTCAATCGTCATGCAAAAAAGACACAACCTAGTGGTGCCAAAGTCATTGGTCAAGGGCGAACGAGTGCTCAGGCTGTGCATCCGCTGCCGAAATAAGAAAATCAGATGTGACGCCAATGCCACAAGACCGAATCCGTGCTCGTACTGTGCTAAAAAGAGCTTGGTTTGTGCATTGGATGTCACCCACGTCTCTAAAAGACCTTACGACTTGACCGAACGCTTGGTGCGTGATGTCGAGGACCTTCAAGACAGACTTGACTTGTTGGTGTCTCGAAAAGCCAAGCTCGTGCAGCAGGTGTTGCAGAAACGATCAGAGCCTGTTGCGGTGCCATCTACGCCGTCAACTCCTCGAGTCAACCAGATTCAGGCCGTGCTTGACTCCCCCGAGCATTCTCCTTCCGTCCCAGAGTCGGTGTACATCGATCCCATTCCCACTCTCTGTCTCTCAGAGTCCTTCTCCATCCATTCGGATCAAACAAGTGTTCCCTGGACTCTTAGCTACGATAGAGCGAAAGAATTGTTCTCTAATTTTGAGCAAAACTTCAGTCATCACTTGCCTGTGCTTCCGAGGTCGTTCTTCCTCAAGAATTTGCATGCTATTCACGCGGAGAGCGATTTGCTTTTCTGGGCCATCATTGTAACTTCGCTCTTGAACAAGGGCACCCCCGAAGAGTATTTTCAGTTGGCTGCACACGTCCAGAACTTGGTGGTGGTTAACTGCTGGTTCAATACCCCTCGGTCATTGTATTCGCTTGTTGCCCTTCTCATCCTTACTACCTGGACCTTGCCTGATGACCGTGCGTCCAAGATTCAGGATAGTGTATCGGTGAAGTATATCTCGCTCATGACAAGCATGTCTCTTCAATTCGGACTCCACAGATTAAACTTCCTTGACGAGTTCAGCAAGAAAACAAACATGGAAATAGACGAAGAAGATGAAGTCAACAAAAACATTCGCGAGAGAATTCACAAGTTCGTGACGATTAATTCCAACTACTGGCTAGTCCATCTTGGTCTTTCAAACTCAAATTACAATGGATTCCACCAGGACTACATCATCAACAAGGCTGCGAATACGGATATCTTCATCAAGGAGGAGTTCTCCGAGAATGACAACTTCATCAATTCGCTTTTGAAGGTGTCCTTCGTCCTGCTGCGAATGAATGAAAGTATGATTTACCTTATGGAGCATCCAAGCACGATCAGCAAGCAGATTCACCTCAATATGTTCGAGAAAATCTTGAATGAATACGCTGCCGAAGACTCTCCGCTTGTGGAGGACCCGTTCATTGCGCTTTCTTTGGAGTACTCAAAGTTGCAACTTTACATTTACTATTTCTCCAATGTTGACATAACACTCATTGAGTATAAGCAAGTTCTTTACCGCACAGTGGACTGCTGTCTGCGGATCCTCGACTTGTTTGAAAAACAGTTTGCAGATATTACAAATTTTCATCAGGTTCCAATTTACTATCGCTTCAGCATCGAGTTAGCAGCTCTTACGCTTTTGGATCTTCATTCATGTCCATTGTTGAACTCAGTCGAAGACTACGATAATGTCAGGCGATTATTTTTGAAATCACACAAATTTCTCACAAAATGGGACAACCCAGCATGGGCTCATCTCAACAAAAAACTCTTCAAGATCATTGACAAGTACGTCTCCTGTGACAGGGCAAAAATTTTGAGTGTGAGGAGTCAAAGCAACTCTTTCTTTCTCATTAATAGAATGAGTAATTACCTCGTTTCTGGTTTGCATTACGAATTAATTTGGTATATCTATCAGATTGAAAAAATCGATACTGATATTGGTTTAGATGAGATTGACTGGTCGCGGTTTGGGTTGAACAAAGACCTCCCATCCCATCGTGCTATTATCGGTTACATTATGACTTCAAATATTTTTAATTAGGGCAACAATTATATAGGGGACTATGCATATTTAATAACGAAACATCTATTGTAGCCAATACTTTAGTCGACCCATCTGGAATTCAACTTTTTCGAATATACAAAGGGTTTGGATGCATAATAAGCCAAAAACAAGGCTGCTATTGTGATTAAAAGCTTTGTCTTCTCAAAGCTGCCACTGAGCATATCATACGAAGATGATGGTTGAACGACAGTACAGAATTCATTGAACTCATTGACGAAACAAATAACCCCACTGGACTCCAATCCAGTAGGACGAGCAAGAATCTCTTGTGGCGAAGATGATACCTGGAGCTTTCTCTTGTGGTTCAAGACATTCTGAGAGTTGATGCGAACGACTGGGTCATAGGGTGTCAACCTGAAATCATCCTCGGCGTCTTGTTGGGTCATCTTTCTGTCATCGATTCTTCTACTATTGAGAATGAACTTTGGTAACTCGATCAAACTTCCAGTATCGGTGAGTGCAATGATCGATCTGGTGGTAATCCCAAACTTGGACACGGTGGATTTCAAGGCCAAGATCCTTTCTGGGAACAAAAATGATTTGGTGGACACTGTTGCAATGGACGAGTTGTAGCTTCCATCCACGACAGATTGCTTTCCTCCAAGCGCAGACTGGCTGGTGGAAAACAAATCCAAAACAACAATACGCTGCTCGACGGAAGGATAATTGACCTGGAAAGAGTAGACGACCCAGTTGTCAGTCTGGACCACCTCCACAGAAGTAGGGTCTATCACTTCATCCCTGTGCTCTTGAACATGAAGTACAGAGCCAGTAATTCCATCAAGCAATGTCACTATCAAAGTGCCTTCCTGTAAAGAAACAACTGTAACGAGGTTTGGGTTCAAGTACTTATACAACACCGATCTGTCGAATCTTGTGATTCCGATCGCAGAAGTGAGCTCGTCATTGTTTTTCGTAACAGAAATGATGCGGTCTCCCCCAGAGAAAGACCAAGTAGGAATTAAATTTTCGCCAGCCAATTTATAAGCATACACGTAGTTATCATTCTCTGAAAGGATGAATTGGGATGGAGCGACTGCGTTCTTCTGGCCCCATATTTTTAAGCTATCGCCGAATCTCAATCCCGCAGCATGAAAGCCACATTCAACGTCCTCTTGATCATCTGGCTTCTCACTCCAGACGCTGAAAGCTCCATCGATCGTCTCTGAGAAGGTTTCAAAACGCAATACTTCACCTGTTCTTAGATCAATGGCAACTACCAGGTGGGTAGAAACGACCAAAACATCAGTGTCTATGCCGATCAAGTCAATGAACTCACCTTGTAATGCCACAGAAGTGGACCACAAGTACAGGCCATCACTGGAAGCCTTAGCGACCACTTCATTGTTGAGATCGTCAAAGAATACAAGAATCTTGTGGAAGCCAAATTGGTCTTGCGAAATTTCGTTGATTCCGCTCATGAAATCCTTGTTTGACAAGACTCCACTGATGAATTTGCCCATTTGAGATAAATGGGTCTTCGTTCTGAGGACCCAACGGAATAACACACTCTTGGTGTGGGTCTCTTCGACTAGATGATGTACTTCGTCAATTGTTGAGAGGGAGAGTGGCTTGTCAACAAGAATTGCCTTTCCACGGAAACTCGGGTGCGATCTGCTCAAATAGAATTCTGAAACCACACAGTGGCCCTTCTCTCTTACCGAAAAGTGAAAAGTCGAACTATCAGAGGTCAAAATCACGAGGTCGGTGCCAAAGATGCCAATGTCTTCCAACTTTTTGTTGTAAGGCACTACAAACGTTGAAATGGAGGACTTGCTGAGATCGGAAATATCGCCAACGAGTATTCCAACCGGGCTGACAACGGCGAGATAGCTTGTGCTTCCGTCAGTTATGAGATTCACCTCAGTTTTCTTCTGGAAAATCTCATGATTCAGAATACCGCCCAATTGCCTGTCTTCAACAGAAGAGCCTGACAATGCTTTCTCTTGAAGAACATTGAAGAGATCGTCAATAGACTCCTGAGGGTCCTTAATCCCTTCTTTGGTTGCGACAAAGGTATCTGAGTTAATAGCTTCAATGGATCCGTTCTCCAAGATAACAATGGCATTGCCGTGGGATTCAATGATGCTGTCGACATTTCCATCGAAAGTCAACTCCTCGTTCAAGATTCCTGATTCCTTGTCCCAAACAGCTACCGTGGAAAAGCCCTTTGCGTAGGTGATGATGGTGGAGTCTGCAACCACAAAATCATTGTTGTAAACCGTATCAAGATCAATGTAGTACCTGATGGAAGCATCGGAGGCTCCTAATTCATATAAGATATTTGATTTGGAAACGCACAACACTGAGGTAGAGCTCAGTACAGAGCACCGAACGAGGTCTCCATAATTGTAAGAGATCCAGTCCTTGACATACGCATCCTGGACCAAGAGGGCCCCAACACATGAAAATAGTAGCTGAATCGCCACTGAGACCGCGAGTTTTGATTTCATGGTGGATAGTGGAGACTTGAAGACTCAATCAGTAATGAAGGTCGAAATTCTGCCTGCACACCCACCGACTTGGAGTAGGCAACTTATGAACCAAGAGTGTAACCTCAAATTACCAGAAAATACTATGAGGAGAGGTTGAGTAATACGATGTAGTTCGATTTGGTGAAGATACATTTTGCTTCTCTTGTTGACCTGGCTCGCAATGGGTGTAAGAATACCCGAAGTGCGGTTCTCGTCCTCCACTCTTCACTCTACGCTTGAAGCATTCAGCACAATTACAACCAACTCGGGTCGATCCGAAGTTGGCGTTCTTTTAATTCTCTTCTGTCCCTTCCGGTCTCACGTATTATCAAAAATATTCTCAGAGGTGCACTGCACGATTACTCATCGTGGCTGCACAACCCGAAAATGTGGAGTCGACCACTGGTTCTCATCACCATGTCCTCACAGCAAATAGGAAGTCTGCAATCATCATCTGTGGCTACGCCCATGGAAATACAAGAGTCCGAATTGGACTCGCTCAACAATAAGATCCGCAGACAAGCTCTCCAGATCCTCATTGCTGGATTCTTCACCAATTTCATTGTCTTCGGGGTAGGATTCACCTACGGTGTTTTCCAGGAGTTTTACTTGTCTCCCGAAGGTCCCCTTCACCACGAAAATGCCGCCACGGTTGCATTGATCGGCACGCTAGCAACTTCCATCACTTATATGGCAGCAGTCTTCCAGTCAACGATAAGACAGTACGTCCCCACCAACATCTCCATGACCATCGGAGGCATTGTTCTTTCTATGGGACTCATATGTGCCAGCTGGTGTAAGGAAGTCTGGCAGTTTGCTTTGACACAAGGAATCATGTTTGGCCTAGGGTCTTCAGCCACTTACATTCCTCCCATCGTGTTCGCTCCACAGTACTTCAACAAGCACAGAGGCATAGCCATGGGAATAGTGTTTTCAGGCACCGGTTTTGGCTCGTTGGTATTTGCTTTCTTGACTCGGTACCTTATTGTTCATGTGGGATGGCAGTGGACCGTTCGAACACTAGGACTCATAGCCATGGCTGTCACCATGGTTTGTAGCCAATTTGTACAACCACATCCAAACTTCCTGTCGAGCACGGGGTCGATTCTCGTGAGCTCTTCGGTGTTGAAATCCCGGAAGTTCAATCTCCAGATGTTCTGTGGTCTTCTTCAGGCAATGGCATATTTGATTCCTTTGGTGTACATGGCTTCCTACGGGACCACGTTGGGGTTCACAAGTAACCAGGGAGCCACCTTCATTGCCGTGAATAACGTTGCCAATGCACTATCCAAGGTGGTGTTGGGCCATTTTGCTGATAGTATAGGCAAAATCAATATGCTCACTATATGCTGTGCCACGAGCATGATTACCGTCTATGCCCTTTGGCTCATACCTAATCGCTCGACTTTCATTAGCTTTGTCGTGCTCTACGGCGTTACTTCGGGCCCGATCATTTCGTTGATTCCTGCCTGCTTGT
The DNA here is from genome assembly GCA_030562885.1 of Sungouiella inulinophila. Lineage (NCBI taxonomy): Eukaryota > Fungi > Ascomycota > Pichiomycetes > Serinales > Metschnikowiaceae > Sungouiella > Sungouiella inulinophila. The sequence continues at coordinate 609,474 of JAKUAG010000002.1, forward strand.
CGGAAACCTTTGGTGTACAGACTTACTACTCTGTTTCGGGGATGTTGTACTTGTTCCGCGGCATAGGCAATCTTCTTGGGTCACCTATTGCCGGTCTAATAATGACCGGTGCCACTACCAATGCTTCAAGCTATTTCAACGTGATCCAGTATACTGGAGCGGCATTGGCGGCGTCTACCATATGTTCAGCGATTATGGCGTTTACTGTCCGTGCATGAACATGCTCTCCACTGACTCAACTACTTTCAATACGCGAAGCCGGATTCGTATCCCATGCTCTGTGTGCCTTCCTATCGCACAATCGGGAGGCCGATGCCAGTGGTCATGTACAGTATATTGCTATCCTGCCATATATAAGGATACCCCTCTGCCCAAAATTTGGTGGCCAAAACTCAATTGATAAAATGCACGCTCGCGACTGGTTTATGGTGTTACTTGCGATTTTCCTCCCTCCTCTCCCTGTGGCCATCAAGAGGGGTTTCTCCATGGACTTGGTCATTAACATCTGTCTTTGTATCCTTGGATTTATCCCCGGCTTGATCCACGCTTGCTACATCATCTCCATTTACCCATACAGTGAGACGACTGCCGCGCTTGGGGGCGATGGACATCACCACGGATCTAACTATGGTTCAGTGACAGTATAGGCTCGATAAGGAGGTCGAAATGGTAGAGTTTTGGGAAGGCATAGGTTTGGGCGTAAGCCGAAGACTTACAATTTTCAAGAAATAGTTTTAAAATGTTAATTTGGTATTTAAGAGGGCTGCAAATGCCAATTGTCCTTGTAGAATGGTTGGTTCTGATCTCTAGAGCCTTGGCAACGTTGGTGGAGGTCCTGCACGGCGAGCCAGGGTTCCTTCCCATCAGCATTTTCTCAACTCATTCAAACTTTTTTCTCTCCACTGCACAACTTAAGTTGTCCGATCGAGGAAACTCACCTTTCGCAGGAACATCGGCTCAATGTGTCTCTGTGCGGAGAAAAATCGCCATATCTTGGAAGGTTCAATGACAGACATAATGGAGTTCAGCCGTGGTTCCCGGGTTTGGTCCATATGAATCGTTCTGATGACTATGCTCCTTACCCTAATGGAATCCATAACTTTTCTCTCCCTGAAGTCTTCCTGCCATGGTCCATTTCGGTCGGTCTAGACTGTTCAGCTACCTGCTGCCTCTTCGTTTTGAAGAACGCAGCGGTGGTTGAGCACTATGCCGACTGGACCATGACACAGGCTTTGGGTCGCTCAATAGTCAACAAAGGAAGATGAACACCCTCGTGGACTTCACTTTTCTTCCTGTGCCCAATGATATCACATATTCAGTAGGTGTTCTGCTATGATCTCTTCTTCTGTAGGCTGCTCTGACTTGGGCCGTCCGCCTCCTTGTTTCCACAACCACAATGCTTCAATAGCGTAGTTCCTCACCGAGAGATTCTTGGCTTGTGAAGCTTCGGTCAAGGAATCAATGATGCGGAGCAGGTCGATGTGCTCCCACATCATTTCTTCAAACTGTTTGACGAGCAGACCCACCTCTTTCTCTAACACGGGATTCTCTTCGTCGTCAGCAATAGGGGCGATTTTATACTTGTGCAATCCCAACTTATGCAAAATCCGACCCAAAGTCTGAATTCCAAGACTCCGTTGTGTGGGCACAACCGATCTGGAGAAATGGAGAAGCTCGCTCAAGGTGTATCCAGGCAATTGCGGATTATCCGAATGGTGGTGAAGTCCGTGATAAGATGGAGCCTGTGCGTTCTCGTCATTGAGCTCGACCAAATCTCCCTTGAAATCGAATCTCATATCGCTGATGGCTTCATAAGTCGTCACTCTTTGCTGAGGCAATGGCTCCTTCATCCATGCAAGCTTGCTGGTTTCCTTTGGTAGGTCTGGGTAGTACTTCTCATGAAGCTTGTCGAGGAAAGTTGGGTCGTTGAGATCCAAATCAGAATCTTCAGTGGGTGCTTTTGGTCTGGGAAAGTGAACATCAACTGTGGGTTCGGAGTCTGGAACGATCTGGTAGCCTTCCGGAGCAATCTCGTCATCTGGATCAGGATGCTCATCGTAGTGAGGCAGTGCTTCGGTCTTATTGTTCTCTCTGCCGTAATTTCCATCATTCACCACACTATTGTTCTCTTCGATCTCAACTATTTCAGGCTCGGCGCTGAACTTAACTGACTTGATACCCAAAGCTCTATTCACGTCATCAGTATCAAGATGAGGCAACTTGGCGTCGTTTTTGCCTCCACCAATCCATCCGCCAAAGCCCTCAGCATGAGAGTGTGACTCATGAGAAGGCGAACGCTCTTCTGCTCGTTTGAGCAAGGTCTGGATTAACTTCGGATCAAGAGCCAGAAGCAACTCCTCCCTTTCTTCGGCGATTTCTTCACTCGATAGAGCTCTAATCTTCTCCATATTCTCATTGTGAATTTTCTCTGCTTCTGTAATAGTTTGCTCAGGAACCAGCTTTGTCGTTGGAGCGGATGGCGTCGGTTTTACGACGCTTGGAGTGTTTTGTCTAGATCTGGCAGGTCCCTTCTTGAATTTGGCCAATTTAGGGAACCCGCTAGCGTGAGCGGGACCAGGTGCCGAAGGAGCAACAGGTTCTGTCGGTTCGTGTTCGACAATCTCTCCAATGAAGTCCATGGTCTAAGAAGAGTAGTTGATGAGTAGATTTGGTTGTGCATAAAGTCCAACTTTATAGCTTACTAGTAGCAGTGACAAAGAAAGTATAAAAGAAGAAAATAATGAAAAGTTTGTTCGCTACTGATAAATTTCGTTTCCACTCAGCTTCTAGTTATTGAATCTTTCTTTTGCTGCTGGAATGCATTGGGTAGTTTACTGTCGCATCTATGTCATGGCCTGCAGAGGTGCATTTGTGGTTGCAAAATCCAACTAGATTGTCTCCTGGAGTCACCACCAAGAATGCCTGCCGAAGAATATCATGTGGAAACCTTTCTCGGAAGAGGGTCATTTGGAGAGGTTTTCCGAGCTCGGAGTTTGAAAAGCGGCCAGACCGTCGCCTTGAAGGTGATTGACTTGGACGAAGCTGGAGACATTGATGAACTCATTAAAGAGATCCATTTTCTATCACACATTAGGTCGAAGTATTTAACCCGGCATTACGAGACGTTTCTCCAAGAGACAAAAATGTGGATCGTCTTGGAGTACTGTGGAGGAGGCTCATGCTCAGACCTTCTCAAGGTATTCGGCAAACTCGATGAAGATGTTACAGCCTATGTGATGCGAGATGTTCTCTTAGGGCTCGAGTACCTCCACGCACAAAAGAAGGTGCATCGAGATATCAAGCTGGCCAATATTCTATTGACAGACCGAGGCGAGATTAAGCTCGCCGACTTTGGCGTCAGTGGAGAGATGTCGCTCACAAGAACAAAGAGAAACACTATGGTGGGCACACCTTATTGGATGGCACCAGAAGTGATCCAGCGAACCACAAAGGGCTACGGAACCAAAGCAGACATTTGGTCTGCTGGCATCACAGCCATTGAGCTTGTGACGGGCCGCCCTCCATACTCATCGATGGACCCCATGAAGGCACTCTTTGAGATTCCCAAACGAAAGCCACCAGCATTGAATGGCAAGCGGCACACCGCCAATATCAAGGACTTTGTTCGCTACTGCTTAGTGAAGTCTCCGTCTCAACGGCCTAGTGCCTCCACGTTATTGCACCACCACTTTATTACATCGTGTCCAGAGGTGGACATGGCAGCGTTGATACGAGAGAAGAAGCTACGCGAGGAAACGCTTCCGCCAACCAAGCAAAAGCGGCGCGAGAAGAAGGTCGACAAGCCGCTCACCATCCATTGGAATCTCTCGGCCACCTTCCGCAAGGGCGCAAGTGCTCCTCAAGGGTTATCCATGACACTGAACTACTCACAGCTTATCTATGATGCTCTTGCTGCTGTGATGAATCGCGCCAACAACGAACGAGCCAAAGAGCGGGTTGACCAATTACGCCAGGAGTTTCTTGACGCGGAGCTTGACAATAAGGGCTTATGCTATGCGTTTGTGGAGGAGATATATGCGTTGGTGGATTCACATGGCAGGTGACTGTGAGAATCTTCGCACAATGAGAGTGAAGATTGTAGGAGAGGAAAGAAAATAGGAGAGGGAAATGAAGAAAGCAAAGTAAAAAGTAAAATGAAAACAATGAAGAAATGACAACCGATATGCTAGACAAGTGTCGTTCAAGTCTCTTCCCCCCAAAGCGACTCGACTTCCCTTCCCCAGGTCTCTTTGGCTCAAGGCCCATAACGAACTCTGAACGCGAAATCGGTGCAGTGTTTGTCTTCGTTTTCGCGTCTACTATTCTATAGCGAAGGTCGCACTATTTATCTTGTTAACCACCTCTTTTAATTCCTAACTTCTTTTTCTTCGTCTCGAATCTCTCGACGCATCCGTTCATTTTGCTTAACAGCACCTTTTCGTCGTTGTGGCACCTCTTCATTGCACAATGCCTCCCCAGACTCCAAGGTCCAAGTCCACTCGATCGGGGAACAGCTTGACTCCTTCCTTCACATTTGGCTTGGGATTGCTGCCCTCTTTCAAGTTTGCATCTCCTCGCAACATGTCGTTGTTGAGCTCCATCTCGCCGCATCGTTTCTTCAATCGCTTCTCTAAGCAGAAGCACTTGGACGTCCCGGGAGAATTGGAACCACCAGTTGAACACCTTGACACCAACAACGAAGACTTCTTTGATCTGTTTTCGCCAAAGGATGTCAGCCACTCGTTTATCGACGACATCTCCTCCGAAAAGACAAAGTTCGACATCGACACCACCGCCGATCTGATCTGTACTGCGGCCTCCACCGGCATTTGGTCTTTGGCCGACGATAACCAGGCCCAGAACGCCACGTTAAATGCGACTTCAATCCATGAGGAGTGCTCCAACACAAAGAAATCCGATTTGTTTCTCTCGCCTGATGACTTGTTCCTTCGAAATTCCGTCCAGATAGAAAAGGGAAGCCCCAAGCTTCTGTCGTCTCCTATGGAAGATACCATGAACAGATCTACTTCTTCACGCAAGAGAAAGCTTTCGGACCCACCAGATTCACCTTGCATGCTCTTAGCATCTCAGATCGAGAATTACGGCTCTCCAGCCAGCCTCAACCCATATATGGACGCCGGCGACAAAAGCTCTAGCAAGGTCTGGCCCCCACAATTGGATAACGCATTGGGCTCTTGTTATGCTAAGTATCTCAGGTTCCACGAAGAACAATCACCAGATACACTGGCCTTCAAGAACACCTCTCAAAATAAAATTTTGGCAAGGATGCTATTCAACAAAACAGGCGTCGAGCGTACTGCTAAGCAAATTTCGTCAAGATTGATTCGCATGAATAAAATCCGCTCAGAAACTTTCTCGGCGTCTGAATTGCGCAAGGACTCCAGTCATCTGGGTCCGGATATGCCCATCATCATGTCATCGCCCCTCAACATGATTGGTTCCTCCCTGGACACCAATCCACTAGACTTGACCTTGGATGAGTTGACAATGTCATTTATTTACAATTCACCAATTCACGGAGAACATAGTTTCTCCAAACTCGTTTCGACCGATCCCGAATCTGTTAACGCTGCTAGTACTTTGGATGTCAAAAAGCGACTACAGATTGAGCATTCTGTATTTTCTTCTGATTTCGATAAGCTAGCTGCAAAGTTGTCTGCTCAACAGGTGCCTATTTATTCCGTGTCGAGTCAAATCAATCTCCAGCCAAATGAAAATGCAACTTCGACTCCATCGTCACCTTTCACGAATCCCAAATCATTTTCTATCGAAAATGGGAACTATCTGTGTCATTTGAGGATGAAGGTTGCACCCACCGTTTCCAACGATGACTTTTTGTCTTGGAAATCTTACATTTGTCTATACAAAGAAAATAACACGGTTATTTCGAAGTCAAGAGAGCAGATCAACGGCTATAGAGGTCCGCATGGATCATTCGAATTACAGGTGCCCTTTCTTAATAATTTTTGGGCAGGATACTTGACTTTCTTAAGCAATGGCTCTAATGCATTTAAAGATCTCAAAGATATTCACATCGCTCAAGTCATTTATGATGGTGATGACGAATCTTTGGGAACTATTCACGGCTACTTTGTCTACAAGTTTGATGTCGCCAAGTTAAACCAAGGCAATACAACTTATAGTTGCATTAAGATCCTTTCGGATCAAGAAGTGGATGTTGATGACAACGAAACAGTCTTGGCTTCCTCATCGCCTGAAAAGCCATCTTCTTCGAAGGCTAGTTTGTCAGTGAATACGGCCTTGGCCAATATGAATTCCACCCCGAGCTCGATGGGCATGCCGACTTACAATGCCTCCGTTTTGCAAAAATTCAATTTTAACTATCAGCACCCCGATTCGAGAACTCCCGTCACCATGCGCCCAGTTTCTGCATCAGCGGCTTTCCATCTGGATGTTCCATTTCAAAGGTCTCCCGATTACTTGAATACGCCTGCAAGTTTGTCTACTGTGGGAGGTCGTCGTCAATCTGCTGGTCAGATTATGCCGCATCTCTCAAATGATGCTGTACAAATGGAGCCCCATCCGTCAGCTCAGTTTCCACAGGGTATTTCGTATGCCCCACTGGGTCCATTTCAAGTACCCGTTGCACAACCACCTCAACAGACATTGCCTAACAACCATTACCCAATTCAGTATCCACAGGGCATGCCAATGATGCCACTTGGAGTTAATGATGGACCTAACGAGCACATCTTATGCAATCCCACAGAAGCTCAAGCGGCAACACCTGTAATTGGTGGTCATGTGCCTCCATCACAATGGGGAATGCGGTACCATGGACAAAATCCATTTGTTCAAGCACCTATCAACTCTGCGCCGGCATCTCAGGTCCAATTCTTTCCCAAAAATCCGACTTCTTTGACTGCTGACCAGAAAAATATGAGCAAGTCGGGGCCAACCATTACGTTCGGACCCATTCTTGGATATGATCCATCTAAGGACATGAAGGAACACACCAAGAAGAACAAATCCTCAATTAATTTCCACAAGTTTCTTCTGAATCCACAGGTGATGTACAAGCCTAGAAAGAAGTAACGTGTATTATAATATTTTCCATCGAGGATGGACGTTTATATGAAGTTTATATGACCATTCCAATTCACACTGCATTTTTGATAGAGGTGTAGGTGCGCATCGCGAGTCTTTGTTTACCAGTCGGACGCGACGCACTGAATATCCTCATACGCTTCTTCTTTACCACTATTATGAGCTATGGGCGTTACGGGACTTTTACAACAGATTAAGGAGATTCAGGAGCCAGTCTCCTTGTCCAAGTATAGAGGGAAAACTTTGGCTGTCGATACTTATGGCTGGCTCCATCGTGGGCTCATACTGTGTGCTCAGGATCTTTGCACTGACGTTCCCACTAGAGGGTATATCACTTCAGTGATGAAGAAAGTAGATATGTTGAGACATTTTGGAGTAGAGCCTTACATGGTTTTCGACGGCTCTCCTTTGCCAACCAAGGAGGGAACACATTTGGAGAGAAAGCAGAAGAGAGAAAAGGCCAGAGAAGCGGCCACGGACCTCATGAAAAAAGGAAACCGAAAGCTCGCATGGAAAGAGTTTATGAAAGCAGCGGCGGTCACCCCGGACATGGCAAAGTCGATCATGGTGGAGTTGGACAGAAAGCATGTCAAGTACGTTGTCGCACCCTACGAGGCAGATCCGCAGATGGTATACTTGGAGAAGTTGGGGTTGGTGGACGGCATTCTTTCTGAGGATTCAGACTTGCTTGTTTTCGGATGCAACAGGCTTATCACGAAACTCAACGATTATGGCGAGTGCATTGAGATCGATAGGAGTAACCTTCCACGATTGAAGAAGACCCCGTACTTGGCCACGTTCACCCCAGCACAATGGCGCTTGATCGCCATTCTATCGGGTTGTGATTACACTAAAGGAATTCCTGGGGTCGGTCTCAAAACCGCGTTCAACATCGTGCAGAAGGTGGGCTCTTTGGATAGGATTGTAGCATCGTTGAAAGCAGACAACAAGGTCGTTCCGGACGATTTCATCGAGGAGGCATTCCGTGCAGATTTGGCATTCCAGTACCAAAAGGTATTCAATCCCTTGCATCGTGCACTTCTGACACTAAATGACTACTCAGATGCCTTCGACATTGATATGGAAATCGTGGAAATGTGCTGTGGGCGAACATTGGAGAAAGAAATTCATGCGGGCATCTGTACTGGAAAAGTTCATCCCGAAACCCACTGCACTCTTATTTCTAGAGAGCAGAATTTGTTGGTGAGGAAGAGCAACTCCGTGGTGGTCAGTCGCCCAACAGTTGCAAATAATAGTGCAGTCAAAAGTCAATCATTTGGGCCCTCAAAGTCGATTGAGAGTTACTTCAAGGTCGAGAAAACTGTAAAGATGACCAACGCGCCCAAGCTTGACTTTGCATCCTCAAAGCGCATTAACGACGGTTCGAATAAGCTTTCTCCAACTTCCAAAAAATTGCGGTCAATTGACACTTGCCAAGTATCGAGCACGACTAGTAAATTCTTTTCCAAGCAAAGACCTTCGGAATCTATTAAGTTGTCCAAGTCCAAGCAGTCGTTGTCTCCTGGAGATACAAGTTTCCTTACAGGTGATTCCGAAGTTCCTGAATCGTCTCCCGTGAAGATTGATGATTTCAAATTAACAACTACGGTGGATGACGATTCGAAGGAGACAAATTACCTCACAGATATGGATGATGAGTGTGTGGAAGACTCTTTGAAACAGAGCATGGTGGATCCACCTACTCTCTCATCTACTAACAGTATATACAAGGATGAGACTTCAGATGACGGGTACGAAAACGACATTGACGAGTCACCGGTGAAACTCAAGAAAATTGGGATGCAATGGAGAGAAAAGTTTCTGATGAACAATGATGTTTTGGCCGAGTTGCTGGCAAACACAGCGCCACGCAAAAAAGACGCACACAAGAAGGTTTCCCGACAAGACTCCGACAATAGTCTGTCCCCTGCAACACCGACGAGCTCGGTAACAGATGTTAAACTTGTTGAGTCGGATAGCCAGCTCAAGTCGCTGCAGAGAGAAGAGTACATTCTCAGTGAGAGTGAAGACGAGATCATATCGTCTGTGACCGCCCCACCCAGTACCACGCTAAAGTTACTGCGGTTTGCATTTACCAGGTAATGAAGCTCCTAGCATTACATTCATTCTATAACCCACGCAATAAACTGGCTGCGATGGCGCCCTTTGTATAGCTTTCAGGTCCTGATAAGCTGTCTAGAGACAACTTGAACACTTTTCTGAACTTTTTGAGATCAACGGATTTCTCCAACACTTCGTCATTAAGGTCCACAGAATCCACTCCAACCAACGCGGAAAGTCCCTTTTCAATTCTTTCAAGCTGATCCAGGTCCTCGCGACCAAAGACCTTCACAACAAGTACGTCTGTTCGTTTCTCATCCACACCGAATATCTTTAAGGCATCGTTTATCTTGTTGACCGGAGACAAGTTGAAAATGATCTCTGTGTTTAGAGTTCTAGCCTTCATGGTTCCACGGACATAGTTCTGGATGGAGGTATGAACACTGCTATAGAGCTGTTCTAACGAGATGATGTGAGAGGTACTCAAGAAGCAGTAGTCGTATTGCTCATTTCTGTTTATGAGTTCGGCCTTGATGGTTGAGAGTTTTTCTGATTCGACGTCTTGGAAGTAGGCTATGAATGTAGTTAACTCCGGATACTCGGGGAATTTTATGGTCTGAAACGGCATTGTCAACGACCACTTGATGTGAGTTCGGGTTAAGTTGTGCATACATTACTAGATGGATAGGATTGATAGAATATAACAAATGGTAACTTTGGGTAACAATTAGCAGGAAATAAAAAGAGTAAGAGTGTATTGGTGTAAATATAAAGCTTCCATTTTTTTCCTCAGACGTTTTTCGGCATTCTGCCCTATGTCCTGATATGCCAATTGCCCACTGTCAATTTCTCTTCTAATCTCCACTATCCACTACCGCGAACATAACCCAGTGCAATAATTCCACCCACTTCGAGTAAACGATGGGCTGCGAGCCAGATGAACTACTTGAAAAAGTATTCTCCTCCCAGCCACAACCTCCGGATCCCCCTTCAACTTTCCAAGAGAGAGCCTACCCCGAAAAGCTACTACATCAAGCACCACACGCTGCCCACTACTATGGATCGCTCCAACAAGTGACTCGACAATTCGTTGACGATTCTCCGGCAAAGATAGTGAGCTTTTCGAGCTCAAACTTGGGCATTCGACTGCGAGATAAAGTCCACGCGTGGGACAGCATCGACTCCGAGGGCACAAATGCCCGAGAACATGAACCAGCATCCTCTGGCACCATATCTTCCAACAGCGGCGCCAACTCTCTCTTCTCGTGGTCCACTAGCGACACATCGATTGCTGCTCGAAAAAGCCAGCTTCAAGAACGGACCACGGCGTCGCTGTCGCTGAACGGCACAACCTCGAACGGAAGTGAAAGTGCAGATCCAACGCTACCGAGAGTCGCCGGATCAAGCCCTCTTGTCGAATCAAAATCTCTGACTGGATCGAGACCTCTGGCATTGAAGCGGCTCCCACGTATTGTTGAGATGGAAAGCGACAAGTTCATCCAAAACCGAATCGAGATCATCAAGGCGCATCACAAGAACGAGGCCTCGAAGAAAATAGACGAGAGGAAGCGCAGAGATCATGAGATGCATCTACAGCGTATCAAACGAAAGGAGGCAGAATACGAGCGTTCACTCAAGGAGGCAATTGCCCTACAGAATATTAATCGACTGTCTGGCTTTTTCGGGTCGATCTTTGGCTTCCTGAAGCAGAATTCCAGCAGCTTCACGCTAGATATTCTGGAGCCCGCACGTTATCCGTCTCCCACACCTGGTACCCCTCCACTCGGAATGGGAGCTGCATCCCCCTCTACATTCAAACGATCGTCGTTTCTTCCATTTCGCTCCTACAAGTCAGCAACTTCGTCTCCTCAATCTACTCGTGCCAAAACATCTCTAGATGTCGGCAGCACTAGAAGTGTTGTCGTATCTGACGACGAGCGCAATGGTAAGAAGAGCAATGACTCCGTTGCTGCATTCGAAGGTTTAGATAACATGCTACATTCGCTCAACCATATGCCATCAAAGAATGACACGAACTCGCCGTCCAAGACTGACACGATGCCACCATTGAAGACTGATGCGAACCCGCTTGACGATCTTATTTCCAGTCCTATCGAGAGAAGCTTCTCTGACACCCATTTCATTGCATTAGAGCCCGAAAAGCTCCCTGTGACGAAGAAGTGATCTCCATCACGTCTACATCTACAGGATATTCCCACAATGTATATTAACAATTGCACGCCACCTATAACCCATATAATGCAGCCCATGCTCCGGTCAGTATTTCTAGACAATGATTGGTCGATCTACCTCGCAGCAGCCTTCTCGTTCTCTATTATACAATTGAGGCCCAAGAACGCTTCGTCTAATGCACGTTCGAAGACATTCTCCAGTCTCCATCCTCCACCCAAGAATTCCTTATTCTGGGCCAATCTGTTGACAAACGGATCGTAGTAAGTGCCAGAGACCTCGACGTTGTCGTTTCCAGTCGGTCCCATGTAAGTATAACCTTTATGCAAATCTCTGTCTCCACAGAATGGAGTGAATGGGACTTTCTGGACAATCTCGTCGCCCTTTCCTTGCTTGAGCGCACCGGAAAGAAACTGCTTGTCCAAGTTGTTTGTAATCTGTTGGAGTTGTCGTTTCCTTTGAGACGATCTCTTGATTTGTAGGTTCTTCTGCTGTTTCATGATTTCCTCGGCATTAGCATCGGACGCCGAAAGCTTCTCCATCAATTCCACCTTCTGTTGCTGCTGGTACTCCGCATCTTCAGCCTCCATTTGCCTCTGAATCTTGAGCTTCTCTTGTCGCAATCTTTCCATGGCCTCTTGGTACTTTGCAAGATCCGCATCCTTTTGACTCTCTCTCATGGCGATCTCCAAGATTTCGATCTTGTGATCTGCCTCGTACTGGTCAACCTCCTTTTGCGTCTTCTCAACGTCGACTCCCTCACTCAAGTTGTAAATAAGACTCTCTACATGCTCAAGGTACGAGTTGTAGTCCTTGAGAGAGTCGAAGTCATCTTCGGTCTTGTTGTAGATGTTCTGGATACGCTTGCGCAAGTCGATTTCTCGCTCAATCTTGATATCCTCGAAAACTTGCTTCTTAAATCTGTTCTTTCGCAACATCTTGTTACATTTTGGATACGGGCATTGAGCGGGCCCAAGTGAGAAGATTCGATCAACACAAGATTCACAGATTTTATGGTAGCATTCTGGGTTGATGAGAAACGTCATATTCGGGGACAAGTATCGATCGGTTTTACAGATCGGACACATGTCCTTCGACCTGTCATCTTCCATTAGAACCAGCGCCATTGGAGGTGTTGAAGATATCATCATTTCTAATCCATCTTTCAAGATCATATAGGAGTCTATGCAGGTCCATTCTTATAGAAGGTCAACATGACCATTACTGAATATGTAGAGTTGGATTTGAAGAAACTTGACTAGTCTAGCGTTGAAAAACGTGATTGCTTTTAGTTTTACTTGAAATTAGTCTCATTGGTCACTCTTTCGTAGTCGACGATTCTGCGCGTTGGTCAGTTATTTGGAAGCATACTGGAAAGATCCCGAATTCGTGAAGTAGAAAAGAAATAAAACGGCAAGAGTGGAAACTAGTCAGCCTTACTTATTGAACCTAGGGAGATTTGTTGCATTCGTAAACGAGGAATTTAATCTTTAATCTCGCACTCTAATGTTGCAAAATCTCAATAGTCACAAGACAGCTTACAGAAATACGCAGGGATTGGAAGAGGAAGTAGTTCGCTCAAACTATGTGACTTATGAATCTTGCTTTCCATACGCCTTTCCTAGCGTTGCTTCTTCGAAGTTCCCCTTATTCCATCATAATTGGCCCACGTTGCAGATTAGCATTGAAATCAGGAGGCAAGTGTAAACACTCCAGTCTAAATGTAGCTACTTTCTTCTTAGGTTATCCGTGGTACCCCAATGTATTCGCTAAATTTACCACGCAGGTACTTTGTCGCTACGAGCCAGCGCTTCAACCTCGCTTCAACTGGATATCATCATGGTCTGGTGTTGGTCAAAAATTCGTATCTAGGTGTTAAAAATGGCTACCAAAGGAATATGATCTATTTGTGCTAACGTCTCGCACAGAAGTCGATTTAATCTGCCTAATCTGCCAGAAAATGTGCGGACATACCCAAATCCCTAGGATCCCATTTTCTTAATTCCCCCACCCCAATTGTCTATTTCTCCATTCCAAAGTCAAGTTTATCATAGCACAACGATCTTTATTAGCTGCTACCTACCGCTTCCAGTTGAAAGTCGACCGTACTGCATCCAGGCTCAGATATACTAAAGGCCTCGAACTTCCTTTCTTATCGGGCCCCAGATGGCACATCCTTCCGTATGCGCTCTTGCATTCCCATATAGGGTGGCAGAGAGTAGCAAGACCCAATTGGCAGCCCTCATTCTCACCAACGATGATGACAGCCGCCGGTACTCTATTGGTATCGATGACGGAATTTGCAATTCTATCGAGCACTTCCACACCGAGACAAAAGTACCTGTGGAAGGCCGGTTGAACTTTGTGAGTAACCAATCGGATAAAAGCCCACTACTTTTGAGCGTTCTGTCAGAGTTCCACAAGCTAAAGTTGCAGTTGACGTTAACACAGACCACGCAGGATCAAGGAAACTCACTTATAATACTCAAAACACACGGCGACGACAACGATTTGGCTGTTTTGGAGGAATACTTGCTTCTGGACAATTATGGCGCAAGAGACAGACATGTGTCCAAGATATCTATGTCCAAACTTGTACTGAGCGATGGTCCTGACAGTGTGGTAGTAAATGATTCCTACGACAGCAGAGCGCTTTCGAACCAGATTCTCAATATATTCCTATGGGAAGAGAATTCCCTGGGGATTCAATTGTCGCTTTCTTTCCAAATCTGGATAGAAGATTCTCCTCTGAGCCCGACTTCTTCACCTAAAATTAATGTTGTGCCAGCGTTCAAGGCAGACGCACCAGAGATTTCAGCATCGTCGTTCACATTACCAGAGCTTCGAGAAGCGTACAACTTCAATATTGAAGATGGTCCCGAGTTCCGTTCAGTGTTAAACAAGTATGAGCAGCAGCTGCCTAAGCTCAAGAAAACTTTCATGTCACTTCAGGACGAGGCACGCTTAATGGAATCCAGCCTTCGAAGAATCATGACCTCTCTGACCAAAATCACTGAGCTCCTTGACTCTATCCTTGACATGCAATTTAACCCTTTGCTTCGAAAACTTAATATCACAAAGCGTCTAACTAGGCAGTTCCATTTGATGTTTGGACCCATCGAGAAGAACGTGGGAATGCTACTAAAGAAGGTGCTCAACGTTTCGTCTCTCCAGAAAATAATCGGTAATTTCAATTCCATCATTTCAAGCGAGGGTGAGTTGTCAAGCAAGAAGGTGTTCGAAAAGAACTCTAAAGAGTACTATGAATGGCTCAATAAGTATTTATCAAACGAGAAGGACAGGCCGCAGCTGAAACTTTTACTCAAGAGAAAAGCGTTTGAGCTTTCTAAGTTCGATTACTTGAACACATTGAATTTGACAACAAATAATCAATACTTCAACCAGACTTTGGAGAACATTTTGAAGTTTTCCAACCTAAGAGTGAAAAACAGCGGTGTATTCGACTTCCAAACTTATAGCGATTCGAAATCGAGTCAGACTTTGTTGAATGAAGACGACACACTCTTTCTTAATAGTTTGTCTCGCTTTAACAGTGAGAAATTACAATTCCGTCAATTGATTGAATCTTGTCGAACGAACGAGGAATTGACCAGCTTGATAACATCAAACTCTCTCACTTCTTTGAAGTCCGACGACACCAGCAATGCTCAAGGGTATGGCGAGCTATCAACCGCGGACAACACAACTGCAACTCTTGATTTGGTGTTCTCAAATTCATCGCAAGATTTTGCCAATAATAGTGGTCCCGAAGAAACTGGTCAAATGTCTGGAATCTTGTACGCTCTTGGTGGAAAAGGAAAGCCTGGGTGGCATAAGGAATGGGTGGTATTGCGAGATGGCCAATTGATGGAATTCTCGGACTGGCGAAAGGGACGACTTCCAATCAACAAGCCAATCGACATCGCTTTATCAAACATCAAGGCTACAAATCATGAAAAGAGACAATACTGTTTCGAGATTATAACCTCGCAGAACCAAAAGCACGTTTTCCAAGCCATGAACAATGATGAAAGAAACAAGTGGATGAAGTCACTTTACAATGCTGGACAAGTCACACTGAATCTTATCAATAATACTGCCAAAAATTCAAGAAAACTCAGAACTCTGCATGAGCCGCTGACGCCTCAGTTGTTGTCACCGACTGAGATGATTCGTCCGGGATCTCCAAGTTCCGTCATTTCTACTTCTCGCAATCCAGACGTCGATGCTGACTGTTTGGAATTGGTAAGATCAGTCGAAGGGGCTCGTAATAACTCGTGTGCGGACTGCGGCTCAAAAGATACCGTAGAATGGGTATCCAGTAACATTCTTGTTGCTGTATGTGTTCAGTGTTCCTCCTGTCATAGAAACATGGGTTCACACGTATCAAAGATTCGGTCGCTCAAGTTGGATAATTTTACTGACGAAGCGTTAGTATTGCTTGAGTATGTCAATAACGACCATGTCAACGGATACCTCCAGGATACTGAGAAGACTCTTGCGCCTGATTCCAAGGACGAAGAAAGACTTTCGTTCATCAAGCATAAG
Organism: Sungouiella inulinophila; assembly: GCA_030562885.1. Classification (NCBI taxonomy): domain Eukaryota; kingdom Fungi; phylum Ascomycota; class Pichiomycetes; order Serinales; family Metschnikowiaceae; genus Sungouiella; species Sungouiella inulinophila. The sequence continues at coordinate 625,362 of JAKUAG010000002.1, forward strand.
TACATTGAAAAAGCGTTCATGGGGCCAGTTACTAACGCAGATTCATTGCTTGTTAAATCAGTACGCAAGATCGACATCTCTGGAGTGATCAAAGGTCTCAACTGTGGAGCTGACCCGAACTTGCGTCTTCAGGTAGGCTCTTCTACGCACGACATTGAGCCTACAATAATAAGCTTATTCGAATACTCTCTTCGAAAAGCTGTGAAGTTGGATGTCAGGGGAGATTCTAAGGACTATTTTGTAATTTCCGAGCTCCTTCTCCTCAATGGTTGCAACATCGAAAGTATTACATCATTGCATCCTGCCTTCAACTTCACAAAGGAAGCACAGGAGTATTGGGACAGGAAAAAACTGCGTGCTTCATGAAACGCCGCAGCTGTTTCGATTTCTAAGTAGTCATTGCTAATAATCCCAAATTTTTCGCTACATTTTTTCACGCTCTCTAGCATTCCTTCAAATACTGTCAAGTTCCACTCAATATGTCTTCTACCGATAACTGATGACAAGCGACATTCTGCAGTCCACAATCACCTCCATATATTCAACCAACCACCAGCCATCACCAATATCTGGCCAATGGATCCTATTCCTTCCGGTAACTCTCGGGATATCTTTGATATAAGGTCGACACTCTCTGTTCCCAATGGTAGCGAAGATTCGCTAGAAAGCACTGTCCTGACGATATCCAACCATGACATTAATCCTGGTAGATCACGATCGTCCACAACCAGCGGATTCTTGAACCTCATCAACCATGGCTCTGCGTCCAATATACCCAAAACTAATCACAAGAAGGGCCGCTTGATCTCATTATTTCGATTATTGCTACTTGAGCTTAACCTTCCAGGGGCCCCCAAGCATCGGTCAGCTGCGGAAGTCGAAGAGGAGAAAAGAGCATACGAGCTGATTGTCAGCTTGGGCAAGATCCCCATTCATCTAGAGACGTTCATGGTTTTCGGGCTCTTGGTGTGTTTCAATTCGTTTCTCACCTTGTTCACATTGGTTCCATTGAAAATCTGCATTGTCAGCTACCGGACCGTCACAGACCTCTTCCAGCCCGCAAATCGCCTGTTCGGCATCATTGCATCGAAGTTTCGGTTTGTCAAGCGCGATTTGACAACCCTCATCCTCATCATCATCAGTGTATACATCCTCGGCAGTCCGTCACTTGAGATTTCTAGGCTATATCATGACATCCGTGGCCAGGCACATATCAAGCTCTATGTCATGTATGGGCTTTTAGAGGTTACTGATAAACTTCTTTCGTCGATTGGCCAAGAAATTCTTGTGGTGCTCCTAGCGATACCGATCACTGACAGAAATCCACGGAACATCATCAAACTCCTTCTGTTCTTCTCACTTGCATTATTATACTCTTGTTGTCATTCTTATGTTCTCATCTACCAGACTGTCTCTTTGCATGTGGCGGCCAATTCCTACTCAAATGCATTGCTTACGCTTCTTCTTTCCAATCAGTTTGCGGAGCTCAAAGGTGCTGTGTTCAAGAAGTTCGAAAGAGAGGGATTGTTCCAGATCACAATGTCCGACTTGACGGAGCGGTTCCAGTTGACAATCATGTTGGCGGTGATCGCTTTGCGGAACATTTTTCAATTGGGTAGAACCCAATTGGGCCTCATTCCTGATAGTTGGAACTCATGGAACAAATGGATCGGGGTCATCTTCGGCCCAACAGTTGTGGTACTAGGCAGTGAAATTTTTGTGGACTGGGTAAAGCACTGTTTCATCAATAAATTCAACAGAATTAGACCCAGAGCTTACGAAAACTTTCTTTTCGTCTTGAGCCGAGATTTCATGGAGATCTTCTCCGAAAACTCGAAAACATCAACGCTGCATGAGATCTCCGACCATGTACTTGTGACAAAGCGTATAGGATTACCTGTAATGCCTCTCTGCATTTGTTTCTTGAGCATGACGTCTCGAGACTTGCTGACGGTGTTTTTTCCTTCCACCGCCACCTTTGGTGCTGTATTGGCCAGTTTGTTATTAATAAGTTTGGCATTCATCGCCGCTCTTGTATTCAGATTGCTCTTGAGCTTGTGGCTTCTCAATTGGGCTAGACGTATAAAGCGTAACCGTGACGCATATCAGGCGCAATTAAGAGCATCTGAATCTAAGGGGGAACCGGCAGCTCAGAAAAATTCTCCGGACAGCCCACTGCATCCGCTGTTCGAAATCAATGAGGATGCAAATGTACCCGTTGATCTTCCTATTTCTCCAAGCTCCTCTGAGGTTCTGCTTCACACATTACCCAAGCTTTCCACTCAAGACGGGAGCTTCGAGAGTTCATTTGGTGTTGAAGGAAACTCGGATGGGTCGTTAGACTTTCAATTGCGGCGCAGGTCGATCTTGGAGTCCGAGACAGAGATTGCTTCCTCGTTCATTCCCGGAGTACCCAACACAGAATTATCGAGCATCAACCCAAAGACTAGATCTTACCTCTACGATTGGGGTGAGCAAGTCCCACCGACGCCTGAGGAGAAACGAAACGAGCAAGTGAAGCAGAGGCGGATCGCTTCACCCATCAAAGCAGAACCCTGGGATGATGATCTCGGCAACGTGCACAGGTATGAGATGTCCAGTAAGCGTATATGGTAAGTCATTGTTTGTAATATATACAGAAATAAGGCTATTTACAAGAAGAAGATATTAACTTATTTTGTTTTCATCAATTGCTCCTTCATCAATTTGCTGATGTAGCGGACGGTCTGAGGTCTTGGTCTTTTCACGGCAGCAGCAAAAGCCAAAGAGCTAGTAAGCAAAGCCAATGCACCTGCCTGGTGAGCAGCAGCCAATGGAATAGGCACCAAATAAATCAAGGTGGATATACCCAAAGCAACTTGAAGACATACCAAACCCATGACACCATGGAATCTTTTCTTAGCCAGTGCAGGGATCACATTGGAGTTCTTTTTCACGTACATTTGAGTAGCAAGAACGGCAAAGAACGTAGTGGTAGCAAAGATTCTGTGGATAAGCTGCACGGTGGTGGGGTTCTCCAAGAGATTTCTCCACCACAAGTCAGACAAGTCTTCTTTTCTTGCAAAAACAGGAGACATAAGCTCGCCATACGAAGGCACGTAGTCCTCTCCCATGTGAGGGAATGTGTTATAGATCAAACCAGCATCTAAGCCTGCAACCATGCCTCCACTCATAGCAGTGAGGAAGGTAATGGCCAAGAGACCTGTGCTGATTTTCCTCGTCTTGTTCAAAGCAGGGCTGTTCAATTTGGCAAGTAGCAGGGTGACCTTGTCTGGGTTTGTCTTCATTGTTTTGATCAAGTTATTCTCCTTGAAGATCTCTAAGGCAGTCCACAACACCCCCAAGTACATCAAGAATGCCGCACCTAAGTGAGCGGTTAATCTATATTGAGACACAGTTGGTTTCGATTTTCTTTCCGCTAGTTGATCCTCGTCCAATCCGGACTTGACCATCCACCAGCCTATAGCACCTTGTAAACCAAGCAATCCCGTGAGACCCACGACTCTTCTGGTGACATGAGGGCTGAACTTCTTTGTCTTCCAGAAGTAGATGGCAGGTAAAATGAAAAACATGCCGATGCAGCGTCCGAGGAGTCGGTGGCCCCATTCCATAGAAAAGATAAACTTGAACTCTTCCAAAGTGATGTGAGAGTTCAACTGCTTGAACTCGGGCGACTCCTTGTACTTGTTGAACTCTTCTTGCCATTCTTGCTCATTCAATGGTGGTATAGCACCGGTGACGGGCTTCCACTCGGTGATTGACAAGCCCGATTCGGTTAATCTGGTCAACCCTCCGATCACGACGATACCAAAGATCAACCCGGACGTACAGACCAACCAGTATCCGGTAGCTTTGGTGGACACTACGGGAGGAAGCTTCTTGGTTTTTAACATACCTTTAACAGCCTCAGAGGTGGCTTGGTTAGCCGGAGAACTTGCAGCATAAGCAGTAGATGAGTAGTTTCTAGTCAACCTGAAATTCTGCAAGATCCTGGTGATGGGCGTGGGGCGGGGTCTCCCGAGGCTCATCCGGGACACTTTGGCCCGTGAGAGAATCTCCAACACGCTGGTGTTTTTAGTGAAGTAGAATCCTGACCTGCAAAACATTGGTGGGCCCTTTTCGACTTCTGCGATGAAATCTTAAGTGGTGTGTTCTCCTGCACGACGAGATAGATTGGAAATTAAACGATAATTACGGGCTACGATGATGGACAGGTGGGCCGGAGTGGAATATGACGGAGCAAAGCGTGTGTGAAGAGTTGTAAGTGTGACGCCGAAATTTCTGGGCAAAAGAGAAGAGGATCGATGGACGCACTCGTGTGTGTGCTGATTCGTAGTAGAGTTGTGTCTATTGTGGGAAGTGAGTCGTGACAAATGGCTGCGAAAAACCTTTACCATCAGAAGACACGAAGTGATCAGGCCATTCTACTCAGAATCCGTGCTTTTTCTCCAAGAGGCTACCGTGGAATTTTCTATGTATTTTCTAAGTTCCTGTGGCCACCACCTTTTTAGGCTGATGGGGTTTTCCATGGCTGAACAGTGTCAAGGCAAAATCATACGCGAAGGTGGAAGCATGGATAGCCGATATTGCTCCAGAGCCTTCCGAAATGAATTTCGGGTCCACCTTAATTACAACAACCAATTTGTAGGCGAACGCCCATTGGGCTGGCAATAACTAAATCGCCTAGAATACCCATGGGTGCTACGAGCGAGGGTTTCTGCGATCCGACTGGCTCTTGAGTCTACCTATTCACGAACGTAGGAGATAGTACTCTCGTGTGAAGGAAGTCCTCGTCTCTATCTTGATATTGTTTCATCCATTGAGTCCTCCTTGAGCATCCATAGACGGTACCTCGAGAAGTTCCCCTGGACTCTCGACCACTTCTCAAGTCAACCCTACATGCTACTTCTGACCAATCCACATTTCTTAGGTACAGATGTGTTCGTTGCTGTCTCGCTCTAAACACCAGGACAACATCCGTAAATAGTTACTTCTGCTGCAACTGATGGGAATAGGCCGCAAGAATCTCGGAATATTTCTTCACTTTGGTGTGAGCAAGCGAGTATACTCTATTCACAGGCATTTCATTGAGTCTTTTGCTGGCTATTCGTAACACGCTGAAGCATACCCAAAACTTCGATTTGCAAGATATGCTTATTAAAATTGTGTCGTGCTCCGCCTGGGAGCATTGTTACTTTCTGACATCACTCACGATCTTGGCATGGTAGTTTCACGGTCCACAAGCACGGGGAGCTGCAGCATTTAGTATTTGCTGGTAGCACTTTCTTCCACTTTTGGAGCCATACAAACTCAACCATCGTCTAATTTGTGTTTTGCTAATCCCTACCACAACCTATCTAACCGTGTGATGCTAACTCGACTCTTCGCATAGCTGCCTTGCTCTTGGAGTCAGAGGCAGATACAGAGTGTGCTAGTTCCCCATTTGACAGAGCAATGACTGCAAATTGCAAAAGAGCAAAAGAACTTTTATCTACGTTGCATTATTGGAGTTGGAGCTGCTCAGATTGTATACTCACCGAAATCTGTACTATTTTCTTTGGTAGGATTGAAGACCCCCTTAAGTCGGTGCGATAGAGAGCGACGCAGCTGTGACAGATTGGAAGGTGAAATATGCCGTTACGGACTACGTCGATTGCGGGTTCGAAAGTTAGTACGGACGACATAGCTCTAAGATCGTGGCAACTATTTCGATAGCCGGCAGCCTATTATCAGTAGTTCTTTATAGTTACAGGCCTGTGCGGTCCATTTACGAGACGAGCTGTGTCTTCATGGTTATCGCGAAAAGGATACAGAAACTACGACCAACCAGTTAAACCATCTAAAACTTCAACTTTCAACATGGCTTTTCGTACAAGCAGCCTAATTTCCTCCATATTGACTTTCAACGGCTTACAACCTTACTTCCTTTTTACCTCTTCAGGAAGCAACTGGTGTCTAGCTACTAACCAACGTTCCCCTGCGAATGCATTACTGTTAAATGCAAGTTTCGGACTCTTTCTTCCACCTGATAAGCACTAGGATGTCCGTATGGATGACCCACTAGAACCGTCGCTGTGTCCGGAACACCTAGTACAACGTCTTCAGAAGGACAACGGCCTCCTTTAAACTTCCCGAGATGAATACAGAAAAAAAAATAAAAAACAGGCCCTCAATAATGATTTTCAGATGCTGCGAGCGGATCCGAGGTCAACCAGTCCACATGCACGAGAAAGTACTGCGGAGATCTATGAAGGATCACCTCACCATACAAAGACCCTTATATATATAGTACTCTAATCCAGCTAGCGGTGTTGACTACCCCATACATTCATTCTCCCCATGTCTGGATTAGAATTGGCCACTGCTGCCGTAGTGGGCTCCCAGTTGCTCGATGCAAAGTACCACGTTAAAGACGATCTCTCCTTGATTAAGAATGTTGTAGGGAAAGTCATTCCTTACTACTACCACGTAGCTCGGGGCCGGGCTAGTTTCTGGTACCAGTTCGAAAAGGCGGCCAAAAAATACCCAAAGAATCGCGCTGTGGTGTTCCCGCGTCCCAAGGCGAACCCTCCGCCCATCAAGAACGATGCTGAGGGTTTCCCAATCTACGACGACCAGTTCAGCTTGGAGTCGTACACCTACGAGGAATTGTACGCCATGGTTCTCAGATTCAGTTACATCTTGAAGAACGACTATGGCGTCACCTCCAAGGACACCATTGGTGTCGACTGTATGAACAAGCCGTTGTTCATCATCATCTGGCTTGCCTTGTGGAACATCGGTGCGTTGCCTGCCTTTTTGAATTACAACACTAAGGACAAACCTTTGGTGCACTGTCTCAAGATTGCCGGCGTGAGCCAGGTGTTCATTGATCCCGATTGCGCCCAGCCAATCAGCGACACGGAGGCCAAAATCAACGAGGAATTGCCCCACGTCAGATTGCGCTACATCAACGAGCCCGAGTTGCTCAAGGTGTTATTGGACCCCAGAAATCCCCAGTATAGAGCTCCAGACAGCACCAGAAGACCCGAGGATGTGCCTTCATCTTGCTGTGCGTTGATTTACACATCCGGAACCACTGGTCTCCCGAAGTCGGCCATCATGTCGTGGAGAAAAGCTTTCATGGCAGGTGCATTCTTTGGAACCATTATGAAGATAGGACACAAGTCCAATGTCATGACTGCCATGCCTTTGTATCACTCCACGGCCGCCATGCTCGGTGTATGTCCGACTCTTCTGACAGGAGGTACTGTGAGTGTGTGCCAAAAGTTCTCCGCTTCCACCTTTTGGACTCAGGCCAAGTTGGTCAAAGCCACTCATATTCAGTACGTGGGTGAAGTCTGTCGTTACTTGTTGAATGCCAAGAACCACCCTGACATGAAGAAGCACGAAGTCCAAATAGCGTACGGTAACGGATTGCGTCGTGATATTTGGAGGGAGTTCAAGTCTCGTTTCAACATTGGTGGAGTTGGAGAGTTCTATGCGTCGACTGAATCTCCAATTGCGACCACCAACATCCAGTTTGGTGACTATGGTGTTGGCGCCTGTCGTAAGTACGGTAAGTTGATCACATCCATCTTGGGCATTACCCAGGTGTTGGTCAAGATGGACCCTGAGGATGAAAATGAAATCTGGAGAGACCCCGAGTCAGGTTTCTGTGTTAAGGTCGATGTCGACCAACCTGGCGAGTTGCTAATGAAGATTTTCGATGCCAATAATGTCGAGCAATCGTTCCAAGGTTACTATGGTAACAAGTCAGCTACGAACGAAAAGATCGTCAGAAATGTGTTCAAGAAGGGTGATGCCTGGTTTAGAAGTGGGGACTTGTTGAAATTGGATGAGGACGGTTTACTTTACTTCGTGGACAGATTGGGTGACACTTTCCGTTGGAAATCTGAGAACGTATCTGCCACTGAGGTGGAGAATGAGGTGATGGGCTCGAAGGCCATCAAACAGAGTGTTGTGGTGGGTGTACGTGTACCAAACCATGAGGGCAGGGCTGGCTTTGCCGTTATCGACCCTCTTGATGGCTTAAGTGATCGAGAGGTGTTGGACAAGGTTTATGCCCATTGCAATGCAACATTGCCAAAGTATGCAATTCCGCAATTCATCAAGATTGGGGCCAACTCCATCCAGGCTTCGCATAACCACAAAGTTCCAAAGAACCAGTTCAAGAACCAAAAGTTGCCGAAGGGTGAAGAAGGGAAGGACCTCATCTACTGGTTGAACAAAGACCACTACGAAGAGTTGACAGAGGAAGCATGGGCCCAAATCATGAGTGGAGCATCAAAGCTTTAGACTACATATGTGAATACAAATCTTTATCGTTTCTTAGTATATACAAACAAATATCAAATTTGCTCATACGCTTACTTTTCGGAGATGGCAACAACTCCTGGCAAGTCCTTACCCTCCAACAACTCCAAGGAAGCACCACCACCAGTAGAGACGTGGGACAACTTGTCGACAACACCGTACTTCTTGGCAACGGTGGCGGTGTCACCACCACCAATGATAACGGTGTTACCAGCCTCAGCGGAGGCAACAGCAGCATCCAAAACAGCCTTGGTACCGGTAGCGAAAGCGTCAAACTCGAACACACCTGGTGGACCGTTCCAAACAATGGTCTTAGCCTTAGCAACAGCGTCCTGGAAGAGTTTGATGGACTTTGGACCAGCATCAAGACCCATCCAACCGTCTGGGATACCCTCCTCCTGGGTGGCCAAACCGGTCTTGGCGTTCTTGTCGAACTTGTCGGCGATGACAAAGTCGACTGGCAAGACAAGCTCAACTCCGTTCTTCTTGGCCTTAGCAACCAAGTTCTCAACGTTGGCAGCACCAGCCTCGTCGAAAAGGGAGTCACCAATTGGCATCTTGTCCAACACCTTCTTGAAGGTGAAGGACATACCACCACCGACAATCAACATGTCGACCTTGTCCAACAAGTTGTCGATCAATTGGATCTTGTCGGACACCTTAGCACCACCCAAGATAGCCAAGAATGGTCTGACTGGGTTCTCCAAAGCCTTGGCGAAGAACTCCAACTCCTTGGCCATCAAGAAACCGGCAGCCTTCTTGTCGGACTCGAAACCAACCACAGAAGAGTGGGCTCTGTGGGCAGTACCGAAAGCATCGTTGACGTAGACGTCAGCCAAAGCGGTCAAGCCCTTTCTGAACTTCTCGACAGCCTCTGGAGAAGCCTTCTCCTTCTTGCCGTCAACCTTTCTAGATCCCTCCTCCTCAATGTGGAAACGCAAGTTCTCCAACAAGAAGATCTCGCCTTCGGAGCCAGAGCTGATAGCCTTCTCAACCTCAGGGCCAACACAGTCGTCCAAGAAGGTCACCTTCTCGTTTGGCAACAACGACAGCAATTCCTTAGCGACTGGGGCCAAAGAGTACTTCTCGACTCTCTCGCCGTTTGGTCTACCCAAGTGGGAAGCCAAGATGACAGCCTTTGGCTTGTGCTCCAACACGTACTTGATGGTTGGCAAGGCAGCAACAATTCTCTGGTTGTTGGTGATGGTGGTACCATCAAGTGGGACGTTAAAGTCGACTCTGATGAAGACTCTCTTGTTGGTGACATCCAAGTCTTTGACAGACAATTTCTTTGACAACGACATGACGATTCTAAAATAAGCAGGTGGTATAATGTAGACACCGCGACTATTGGTGGGGCCTCTGCCACCTTATATAGTCGCGCAATCGGGGCACCTTTCCTGTGTCTCGGACTTCTTTCCCTACGGCTTACCTTGATCCGTCACCTGAGTTATGACACCACTAGTCAGGAGACTTAGGAACATTTTGTTGGAAATGATACTTTAAGTGCCATTGCGTCAAGAGACCTCGGGGCATGGCCAATTCGACTATAGGGGTTATCTGGGTGTTCAATGCTCGACTAATTAATACGCTGACGGTAGACAATGTCCACCCGGACATGGAGTCCGGCTTCTCTATTTTGTTACTCGGATGGCATTTCTTAGTTTCTCTTTCTCAGTTGTCCTTCGACTTAATCTTCGTAATTATATTCTTCTCAATTGAATTCTTCGCCAACTGAACACCCCTCCAACCGATCCCCAATTCCTCCATCAATCCTCCATCCTCGTCTACCCCGGACCGGCCTGGCGGACGTTTACCCGGCCTGGCGCATATAACCACCACTGCGCACTATGAGCTTACAGAGCGTGCCGACGTCATTATTGGCCTCGACACTTCCCGAATCTTCTGGAACGGCCTGCAGAAAACCCCATCGCTGCCTATATCTATTACCCCATCAGCTTACCAGCACACTATCACATTATCGACAATGGAGAAATTATTACAATGGTCAATTGCCCAGCAGAGCGGCGACAAGGAGGCAATGGAGAAAATCGGCCAGCCCGACCCGAAAATGCTCGAGCAGCTCTTCGGCGCTCCGGATGAGGCCGCACTTATGAGACAGGCAATCTCCGTGGTGGAGAATCCAGATGCCAGCGACGACGATAAGCTCGTGGCATTGGAGAATTTTGAGATGTTGATCGAGAACTTGGACAATGCAAACAACATCGAGAACATGAAACTCTGGCCCGCAGTCATTGCCCAGTTGCTGAGTTCCAACGTGGAGTTCCAGGTTTTGGCTGCCTCCATCGTAGGCATTGCTACTCAGAACAATCCAGACTCCCAGACTGCGTTTCTCGCCAAGGAGAATGGTTTGGCAAAGCTCGTGCAGTTGGCTCGTGACTCGGCCACCCCAAGTCAGCTAGTGTTGAAGGCTCTCTTTGCCATGGCCAGCTTGGTGAGAAACTTCCCGCAGGGCACAGACGAGTTTGTCAAGCTTGGTGGTCTCGAGGCGCTCAAGTTGCAAACCTCTGATCACAGAACGTTGTTGCGCAAGCTTTCCCTTCTTTCGGCCGTGTTGTCCACCGGCTTGGACGAAGAAAAGAGAAAACACATCCACTCAGATAAGTTGGTGGAACAGCTCGTGGTGGTGCTCTCCAAAGACGGCAACGTCGGCTGTATCGACAAGGCACTCAATATCCTCACGCAGTTGAACCAGTTGAAGTTCGACTTCACTCCCCAGGAGATTTCTCAGTTGGCTGCCAACTTGGACTCCATCGAACACATGAAAGACCAGCTCTCACGCGACGACTTTGACACAGCAAGGCAAGTAGCTTCTTCCTAGGTGGCTCATTTATGTCATTTCTTTCTTCCCTCTTTGCATTACTAACCATTCCTAGCAGATTCATCACTGCCAGTTTTATTCGAAACGATTGCACCTAATACACATTACTTAGTCATTTATCACCTGCGCTGGATCTGTAGCTGTGAAGAACCTCCTCATAGCCGAATTGACTGTAGGCGGGACAATGGCTTTCCCGTTGACCGTACCCAAGTTATCCTTGTCGCTGAATCGCTTGTGGAGGCTGGCGGGCGAGGTGTAGAACTCGTAGAGTTTTTCTGCCTTCATCTTCGACATCAAGTTGAATTTTTTCATCATTTCGACAAAGGTGCTCTTGCGGTCGCTTCCCAGCCTAGTCTCGCCAAAGTTGGCAAACTCAGGGTTCCGTTCATGCTTGTCGTACAAAGAATTCCCGATTGTGTATGTGAAACTCGTGAGCCAATCGATGGTTTCCTCAAATGATCTGGTTAAGAAGATATTCACACCCAAGGTCACCTCGGTCTCTACAAGCAATCTCTGAGCCTCACTAGCACTTATCGAATTGGAATCATCGGCACTTTTCCGACCAGTAGTCTTGTTCATTTTCTGCAACATCTGCTCTCGATACCTTTTGTCCTCGGCAGCTTGAAGTTTTCGGAGATACTCCTTGAAGCACGGCACTAAAATGACCAAGTGGTAATTGATAAGGGGATCCTCAACTATCGCCCTTCGAAGCGCCGTCTGGATATGCATTTCCAAGCTTCTATTCTGTATTCTCTCCATAAGATCTTGAGGCTCATAGTAAAGAGCAAGGACCCTCTCCGATATTTCTTTTGCTTCACACGGTACGAAAACATCCTGTTCAGCATTATAGTTAGCAGTGACTCTTCGTTTCCATGAAAATTGCGGGATTTCCAAATTTGTTCTTCGTACTGTGGAGTTCGAAAAGTTCTCTTTAAACTGATCACAAGAGAATTTGCTGTCAAGACAGAGTGCAACTTCCACGATCATCTCCTTGAAAATCTCGTCTCTGGTCCGTCTCAACTTGTTTGCACTGCGCCATTCTTTTTCTACGAAGCCGTCCTTGGTATTCTTCATTGCCGATTTTTTCTTGTTGACTTTTGGTGCTGGAGGGGGCGATGATGCGAGCGATGAGCTGCTGATTGGATCTGAAAATTCCTTGGAAGACGGATATTTGGCTCTTTTTGAACTTCTGTGAAGATCATCATCTTTCTGGATGCGGTGGCTCCCCTCGTTTGCGTTTGACAAGTCCAGTAGTAGCGAAGTGGTTGAAGGTGTGATGAAATCCAGTTTGGTCACTCGCTCAAGTGTCGGAGAAGAATTGAGAACCTGCTTTCGGAGGCTGGGAGGTCTCATGCTTGATTTCTGGCTGGTACTCACTATTAGATCTCTGAAGAACACATCATCTTCTGAGCTGGTGAGCCAGCTCATATCAAGAATGCTAGTTTTCTTTTTCGTAACAGGAGATGGATGTTTTTTATTTGACGGGGCAGACTCAGAGAGCACATCGGAGTTTTCCGCATTTGAACAGATCTCCTCCTCCTCCGTGGACCTTTGTAGATGCTTTTGGGTCTGTACTTCAGAACCATCGGATATACTGAGTAGTTAGTACTGGCTGACAACAAGCTAACCCAAATTGAACATACAGAATGATTTCTCTGTGGCTTCTATCGCGTTTTAAAGGCAGTGAGCTGCAACTGGGCTCGCTCAGTAGCTCTATGATCTCCATACTCAGTGTCTTGATCTGGTGAATGTTTACGTTCTGCATCTTACTACCAAAACTTAAGACATGTTTACTGGGAAAGATAACCAAATCAAAAACTCTGAGTTTCCAGATTATTTTTTTTATTCGTGATTGTTGAAAATCCATATTCAGCATATCATTTGAATTTTCTTATTTGCCTCGTTTTGATTGTTTTAATGTACTCACTGATGATCGGTGCCGCAGCATTGCATTCCTACTCTAATAAATGTCAAATATTGCGAATCACTGTACAACCAACTCTGCAACCAAATCCATGCAAAACTCAAGCAAATGTAATTACAAAAGTTAAAGCTAATAACCTACTTCAATGTCATGATGCCCTGCGCTCTCATAATCTAGCTAAAGAAAACGACCCCAAATTCCCCTCTTCCATCTCCAAGTTTCCGTCTACTCCGTACACCCGTACCCCCCCTACTCGTCCAAGACACAACTGTTACTCTAGTATTGAAACCCAAGTCAACCATGGGTAATCGGCACCGTGCGGTGAGCATGTCGTTCAACGGCAATGTGTCGAAGGATGACGAAATGAAGACTCAACAATCTCTCGCAGACCTTCGCTCCGTCTACAAGGATGTACGTTACGACTGGCCCCAGCTAGTACAGGGAGAAGTATTACCGCTAGAATTGGCAATTGCGTTTCTAGACGACACATCTGTCGGATTGGCTCATCGCAAAGATGAGTTTGACGAGTTATGCCAGCATACAGCCGAGTCGCTTCGCGCAGCAGTGGTGGAAAATCACGATACATTCAATAACAGTGTTGGTCTGTACCATTTGCTTCTCTCCATGGCCAAGAAGTCGCAGGAAGACTCCACGCACATCAAAGACTTGATAGACACAAGTACGCGAGACATGAAGGACCGGTCCGGCTATCTCAAAGATTTGGACAATAGTTCCACCAAGTACGCGGAGATGATTGAGATCTTGGATGCCATGGAGGAATTGCATAACTTACCGGAGCAGATTGACAAGTTGATCACCGAGAAGAGAATCCATGAGGTTTATGATGTCATCGCGGAGGGCTACAAGACGGCGGCCAAGTACAATTTGTGGTCTTTGTCTGCCATGAATGCTACTCAAGTCTACCTTGAAATGCAGTCTAACAATCTCTATGATATGATAGTAGAGGAGTTGAAGAATGAGATTTATCTCAAAAACATTCCTATCATTGGCCAGGGTAAGGACTCGTGGAGCAACTTGATCGATTCCAACCAGCCTCAAATTGCATCATTTAGAAGGTTACTTGGCCAACTGACAACGTTGGAGCTGTATATTTATAACTCGGCCAACTTGGATATCCAGGAAATTAGCGAATGCTTCACGGATCCGATCAAATTCTTCCTCGAGTCCCAACTTCCAAAATTGCATGCACATTACTCCAAGCATGACAACAAAATCGATTATTCCATACTTCTTGAATCGGCACTGAATCCGGCGACCGAATCTCTCTACTACATGTATATGTTGTTGAGCACGGCTTCCAAATTGAACCGACTCGAGCCAGTATTGGAGATTCTTGCAACCACAGTACAACTGGAACTACATTCCCTAATTAACCAGACGACCGCAGAGATCAAGCTGAAAAACTATGCTCACTTGGCCAGAATTGCCAAGGTGCAATCATATGAGAAAGCCACAGCTTACGACAAGCTAAGTGGACAAACATTTAGTGATGCTTCTGTACCAATTTTGCAAGACTTGTTTGGAACTTTTTTCATTAAGTGTCTTGTCGTCTTACTGAAACACAAGATCGTTTGTGAGATTGTGCAGTTGATCCAATCAGGCCGCAATTTGTCGAGCCCCACAGCAAGAAATTCTGCAACTGATGCATCGTCTTCCACTTACGACTTCAAGAACGTGTGGGAGATCTTGAAGAAAGAGATTAACAATTTCACGTTGAGCTACATTTACGAGGATGATGAACGAACTCAAGCAAAAGGCGACCATGGATACGCTGCAGGTAAGGTTCAACTGGCTAAGAACAAGATATTTAACTTCGATGATGTCTCCTACGAGTCATCGACCAACTCGGATAAGTTGACACACGTTCTTGATGGGATGTTTCCCGGATTCTCCATCAGTGCCCGAAAATCAAGCGGTAACGAATCATCGCCGTACATCTCTAGTGAACGCTACAACACGTTGGTGGAGATTCTCGTCCCAAAGAATATATTCAACATGAGAATAATCTTAGAGTTCCTTCTTATATTCACGGCAGGGTCTCATCAGTTATTCACCGATTTCGACAAAAACAAAGGTACTAGCATGATCGCATACCAATATTTCTACGAATTTATGAAGAGCTCGTTCTTAAAGAAATTACAGGAAGAGCTCAACAAGTCACTAGATGAAAGTATGGGCGGGGATGAATACTCACATCTCCGGTCCGATTCCACCAAGGGATTGATTGATTTCGATCAGTCAACGGTGGCCATTAGCGATCCCGGAATAATTCAAAAGGTGTCTAACACTAAGCATGAAATTTATTCCAATGCACTCAAATTCAAGCAGATTTTCACCCATGCATGTCACACAATGAATACTTCGTTTGCTTACCGCCGTGATTACAGTGATACAGTTTTGCATTTACTCAGAAGGTTTGCAAAGTGTTATGAAGACTCCTTTCGTGAGCTCTTGTCGACTGGTGGCTCTCATGATATCACAGAGATGAGATTTGGTCTTGAGTCACAAACAATGCTGGTTCTGCAGCTTAATAAGTGGATGCGGATTCCAGCTTTGATGGAAACTACTGGTAGCATATTGCAGAATTATGAGAATCCAGAAAACTGCAAGGAATTGGTGGACAAGGAGATCGAGGTGATGTTCTTCCATTCCGAATCCTCAGAAAAGATATTTGAGTTGACTAAGGAGGATTTCTTCGACGACGATTGGTTCAATCAAGTCTGCAACTTCCTACTAACTGCAACTTGGATTCTTGGATGGTTACCTAGTATGCGCAAGGAGTCAAATTACTCAATTTACAACTCCGATGATCAAAAGGTATCTGAAATTGAAAAGTTGAAGTACGACTATTCCTTCTTAGAGAACGGTCGTTCTTCTTATGGAATGTCAGAAAGGGCACTGCACGAATATTTGACTCTCAGTCTGGACAAAGTCTCCGAATTTGACAGTGTTATTGAAATCTTCGCAAGCATCCGTGACAACTCTTTGATTGCTTTGAGATATGACGTCAGATTGAAAGCTTTGTACCACATTGGAAAGTCGTACCAGGACAATTTTGTGTTGCCAACTGAGCCTGCCGATGCTGATCAATTTGTCTCGCTGTTCAACAAGGAACTCTACTACATTGGTACCAAGATTAATGACGTGTTGAGCATTGAAGAAAAGGAGTGCGTTTTTTCCGGCCTTCCGAGCTTTATTAATAAGGCATTTTTGCAGGGAAGCGAAAACATCATGATAGCCAACGGAAACGGTATTAAGAGAATCTTATTGAATGTTCTCACTTTACAGCAGATGTTGAGAAGCGTATTGAGGCAACAAAGCTCGGTTGATCTCAGCAAAGCCTCCAAGTACTTTGAGATGTTCACTGTGAGTGAGCACCAATTCATGCAAAAGGTGACAGAAAACAGAGAGGGGTTCACCAAGACAGAGATATTGAACCTCTTGCGTTTGGTTTACAGTGAGAAGCTAGCAACGTCCAATGCCAGCTCCTTCAACAGAACAAGGTACAACGAGCTCGCCAGGAAGATTAATGAAGTATTTTAGGTAATAAACTCTATGAATTGCCGATCCTCTAGTGGTGTCCTTGGAAGTTGTTAGCACCCGGGCGAATGCCCATAGTGTCGCTCAATCTCTCGAAAAAGAATCTACCAAAAGTCATACCTGTGACCACGGCAAAGAAGTACACCAACGAGAAGGTCATCGCCACCAACATCATGGCGTAACTGAAAAGCTCTACGACGAAAACCAAAATCAATCTGATCACATCTCTCACCAAGACGTTTGCAAGCGAAAGTTTAGTGTGTGTGCCAGAAGGAGTGTTACTCTCCTCCACACTAGGGGAATTCAATTTCTCAAAGTCGTCGTCACATTCGCAATTTTCTATTATGGTGGTCTGTTGAGGAATGAGATAGTTTGGGTTGTTCCAAACTCGTTGCTCCAAGTAGTTCTTGAGGAATTCGAAGCCCCTGGTAATGAAAGAAACGAAAAAGATAAGGACGAAAATGCCAAAAGCTTGACCGCCGTTTGCAGCCTTCAATGTGCTGAATAGAACAGGATAATTCTTATATACTGTCGTGAGGTACATGTTCATTGAACCACCCATGTCCATGCCAGACATATCCATTGCAGAACTGGTTTCTGAAGACATATCCATGGTCATACTCAGAGTCATGGCCATATCCATGGCAGTTGTGGTTCCGGAGGCCATGGCGCCTCCATGTCTCTTTATGAATTCCATAGCAGGAGGGAAAAAAGTGTATTAAATAGTTTGAAAACTCGATTCTGAACTCCAACTAACATTCTATTTGTATGAAGCGAGCAAATTTCCAGCGAGCATTTATCTTTGCCTAACATGGCTGCTTCCTGCACAACAATGAGCTGCACGTCAAACTCTTGGCCTTCTAAAACGGGGAGGTAATCTGCTCTCGGTCGATCTCGGAGCAGTGAGAGGTACATCAGGAAGCCCTGGAATCAGTCCATATTCCCTATTACGTAGTCATTATTATTCTCAGCGGTAATAATGCCTGTGATCCTGCCCATAATGTACCTATCTTCAGCAAAGTCGCCAGGATTGGCTCCAAAAAACCGCGCTATTCCTGTTCTTGATCAAACTTATAAAGCTCGGGACATAGCTTTGAGAGGTCCTTTGTTAATACGTGATGGTCGAGCCAATCAGTTCCAATAAACTTTTGACCACAGGCCACGCACAGACCAGTTTTGTCAAGCTTGTCCGTTAAATTAGGAGCCGATTTGGCGGAAGGGTCGTCGAAGTTGAAGTGCATGTTGAGCAAATGCTTCTTGTAATCATATGGTCTGTTGAATTTCCCTGACCTGTGCTTGCAGTAATTTCTTGGGAAAACACACTGGAATCGACCCACCTCATTGTGGATACGGATGTGCCGACTGAAATCACGACTGATGAATTTGTCACAAATTGTACACACGGTTCCCTTGGGTGACTTCTTCTTTTTGACCAAAAGTTTCTTGTCTAGCGGTTTTCCAGGAGCACTCGGCCCAGAAATGGATCTCTCCAACTCCGGACGAACTGGAGGGAACTCCAGGACATGACCTTGCCTTGAATCTGTGTGGATATCCTGATAATACTCTTGCTGATCTTCATGGCTCTGTCCATTGACATTGTCTTGTTCCTGATGCGGTTCTTGGCCGGATTTGGAGATACGCTCTTGGTGAGGCCCTTGACTAGTATCAGCATAATGTTCTCGACGATGATCCACTTGATGATGACGCTGTGGATTATCATCATGCTGGTAGTCATGTTGTAGAACATGGCCTCTTGTGTCTTGTCTCTGAAGATGCTGGCTTTTCTCGAACGATGTCTCTGTATCGTGAGGATAGACACCGTGAACATGACCATGATGGTCGTCTGAAGTCTGCTCGTGCATACCCTCATTTTCATATATAAGAGGAATGAAACTTGCTTCAGCCCTCGTATCGTCACTGTTGTAATAGCCAAAATCATGGTTATGATAGGTCTCATTATCAAGCCCGTGGCCGTGATCTTCGGTCTCGTAGTCGTAATACTCATTGAAGCCATCCATGGGGTAATTGATGTAGTTGTCAAGCTCGCTGTTGCTGTTGGTGTCACTGTTCTTGGATTCTTGTTCGTCAGCTTCTGGAGGGACAGTCAAATACCCTCCTAGCACGGAATCGTCGTTCAATCGCGTCTCCGGATGATCATATGCACCGAAGTACCCGTGCTCCGTGGTTTTAGGAGGATTCATAAGAGGAGTGATGTTTTCCTGGCCATTGTCCAAGTCTCCGGTCCCACCGTGCTGAAGAAACACATCTGGATCCATGATTTGCATATGGTCGTAGCTGAGTTCAAAGCTGGAGTCCGAGTGAGGACTAGCCGAGATCTGCAGCTGAAACCTCTGTACTGGATTCGGCACCTCCAAATTGTCGAGCTGAAGACGGAAACCGGGGTTACGACTGTTCTTTCGCAGCAGCGACGGGCGCATCAACAACTTTGACTGCTGTTGTGAATTCTGTTGCGAATTCTGTTGATTCTGTTGATTCTGTTGATTCTGTTGCAGAATTTGTTGCGGATTCGGCTGTTGATGCGGATTCGGTTGCTGTTGCTGGTGCTGCGAAGGTTGAAACGAGGTTTTTGGCTCAGAAGCCGTCTCGGGCGCTTCATAGCCGTTGGCGTTTGTGTAGGAGTGAGACAAGTTAGAGCGATGCCGTATCTTGTTGGAGTAACTGCCCGCATTCGTCTGCAGCTGCAGCCTTGCCGTGGCGGACTCACCACCAGGCTTCTTGAAAAGCGAAGGTAAAAACTCCGCCGGAGGATCCCGCGGCGGGAGTTCTTGAGAATGTTCCTGTGGCTCGCCGGCCGGGAAACTGAAATAGTCTTCACTGGCGGAAGCTACCGCCGGCGCTGAGATCGGGTACTGTTGGTGCCCGTGGATATTGTGAGGCTGATGGTGGTGGCGCCAAAAGGTATTGTAGTCCTTATCCAGGTACTCATATCCAGGCTGAGAAGCCTGGTGGTGTTGCGCGTCGGAGCTGGGATGATACATGAGGAAGCTAGGACCACGATTCAATGGACATGAGCTTTAATTTGGAGAAGAATGAAAGGTGGTGGAAGTAGGCGGAGCAACTGTAGAGCTCCAGCAAGGAAGAAGATGCCAGCCCAAATTACCACGAAGCGACGGAAAGCGGTGAAGAAAAGTGGCTAGCACTGGACTTGAATGGTATATCAGCTAGACAATTTGAATCTTGGGGCAATCTGGGTGCGTTGAGACGTCGTGGTGTGGTCTCTCTTAGTAAGGGTGTGTAGTAAGTTTGGGTAATCGCACGCTTCTGGGTACTTTAGGGAGGGCTATTTCGATTCTCGCCGGTTAGTGCGCAGATAGCCAACGCTATCATGCACTCTGCTAAATATCAGTATTTGATTGTTCTGGCTTGGGTGCCTATTGTGTAACAAGCCAGCGCAATTGTAGCTTCAAGGACATTAAAGAGCAATTCTATTTTGGAGATAGGAGCCAGTTGCTTCCTTTCTGGTGGAGACAATACAAAGTAACCACGCACTCCAAACGTCTCGTTCCTGTGTTATGCAATTCCCAATACCACTGCACTGCACATTTTGCTTGTGCATGATCTGGAAGATCGGCTGAAAAATTAAAATGGCTTTGCAGATCTTTGTGATGCCTCATCATGCCCTCCTTTTTGGTCACTTCGTGCCCTCCATTTGCCAGCATATACGATAATGTATTCTACCGATTGAGAGATCTTTTCGCCTTGTCCATGTTCGGCCCCAACTTATCCATTTAGACTTGGTCGATCTCGTGCACCTACGCACGGGAAATGACGTGCATCGTCAGTAAGTTTGATGGAATGTTCTTCACCCTCGTATCTTGACCCAATAGCGGCATTCTCCATGTCGCAGCTCGTTGTAGCAAGATTTGCACAAAATTACATCACTCTGCAAGTCTGAATTCCGCTCCGCAATCGCATGCTCGATCATCAGAGGGCATTGCAAAACGATCACTGCCAACACCAGAGGTAGTCTTTCCAATTGGGTAATTGGCGCCGATGTTTCAGCCATGTTTGGCCCCTTGACCTTTTTTCTTGCACTATTCTTTTATCGACCACGTTCGTATCATGATTCCGCACATCAAACACGGAATTTTTTCTTGAAACGGCACTGGCATTCAGGTACTACGGTTGATGTGGAATAATTATTTAAGGAAAAATTTTTTCTGTATGAACGCAAAAGAATGGAACTGCACCATCGGATTTATTTCCCAAGTTAGCCTGTCTCCGGTGTAGACTCCTTCATGCCAGATGCACAATCTTCCATATTTTGATAGCTTAGTGTGAAGTCCATTCGGACGCCTATAGAGGATCTATGAGGATTTCCGCTGCGTCCCGAGACTAAGGTGTACGGGCCTGTCTGCACCCGCACCCACCCCTTCGTTAGTGCGAAACGGTTGCCTTCATACCCCATGTACTATGTCTACCATTATCTTTGGCTCCACAGGCTTGTGTGGAGCAGCCTTTTTGAAGTATGCAGACAAGCTGGAGGCATTCGCCCGCTTGATAACTGTTACCCGTCGTACATTCGATTACGAGAGCCCTAAATTGGAGAAAGTGGTGGAGGCTGACTCCTCCAAGTACCCAGGTATTATCTCCTCCACTAAACCACAAGCGGTGTACACGAGTCTTGCCACCACAAGAGCTGCAGCCGGATCTGCTCAGGCTTTTGTGGACATTGATTATGGAATCAATTACGAGATCGCAAAGGCGGCCAAGGATGCTGGCGTCAAGACCTTTGTGTTGATCTCTTCCATGGGCGCCAGTAGTCTGTCGTCATTCTTGTACATGAAAACAAAGGGCCGGTTAGAGGACGATGTGATTGCGCTCAAGTTTCCTCGCACAATTATCTTGCGCCCCGGCCCATTGCTTGGCGAACGTGAGAAGGCAAAGGGTTTCCTCAACGACACCACGGAGAAGGTCATGAAGCCTTTCCACAAATTTTCTTTTATGCGGTCGATGTTTGCACCAATTTATGGTGACGAAGTGGGGAAGGCCGCTGTGGCATTGGTGTCCAAGCCTTTTGAATCGACGGAGCCAGTGGTTGAGATTGTCACTGGCAAGGACATCTTCAAGTACGTGGAGTAGGTGGCACAAAGCCGACGTGATATGAAGTCAGTTTGTTTTCTCTTTAACTTTTTTATGGTCTAGGTCTGTATCCATGTCTCAATTCTATTGCCTAATGTCTAAGATGTTCCCTATTACCACCGAATTTTGTTTAATGCCTTGTCATCATCGGACACTTCTTCGACTCGTCATCCGTAAGAATGTGGTTTTCGAGCCAGTCGTCCGACAAAAATTGCCGACCACAAGGACAGTATCCCCAGTCATTTAGCTTATCACGCAAGTTGTGAACCTTCCGCACATTCGGATTAATGAAATTAAAATGTTTGTTGAGCAAATGCTTCTTGAAATCGTACCTCCTATTGAACTTGCCGGACTTGTGGTCACATATTTCTCTGGGAAACATGCAGTTAAATCGCTTGTCGACCTGATGTGTCCGCATGTGGCGAATCATGTCCCTGGTGATTCTTTTCCCACAGACTGTGCACTTCTTCAAATCGACAAATGTGGTTTCTACCATAGGTGCTGCGATTGTCGTGTCGGAGTTAACCATGGTAGTCATATCGGGGTAGTGTTGCATATCAGCAAGAGTGCTGTTAGCGAATGGACTGGTCAACTCAAGCCTCTTCTCACTGGGCGAGCTCTGTGGCAAATTCTGCAAGGTTTCAGGTAATTTCTGGTGTAATTCCAGCGGCTCCTTCTTGATGAAAGAATGCTGATGAGTGAAAGGTCCAGAGTCAGCACAGCCTGCTGAAGTACATGTCACCACAGGAGCTAGAGCCGAATTCAGACCCAAAACTTCCGTTAGTGGCAGACATGAGAGAGAGGGTTGCAAATCAGGAACCATTGGGGTATTATACAAGTGGTGCAGATGAGCCGAATAGGAGGAATGGCTGATGATATCCGCTGAGTGACTTCTGAAAGGGGAATCGTGGGCCATAACCGGTGCAGTGTGGTTGGAAGATGTATGGCTATGCATGGAACCCAAGCTCAAGTGCAGCTCAGCGCCGGTGGTATTTGACATTGCCGGGTATTCATCTTCGTAATGGTAACCTTCCGGATAATGGTCTAGTTCGTGGCTGTGAGCATGGCTTGGAAAAGTTTGTTCGTCTGGGTGCGGGTGCATTTCAAACGAGTGCTGGTAGTCGATGAGAAGGCTCGCCTGCGAGGAAACGAAAAGTTCTCGAATCACGCTGGGTGGGGATTTTGCCAAGTGAGAGCCAGAACGAGAGAATAGTAGTTCCATCAGCATAAATTGTGGTTGAACTGAATAAAGACCAAAGCGGACTTTTCATTTGGCGTAGGGAAGGACACCGAAGCGATATCGATGAAATGCACAAGATGCCGGTAGCAACCGGGCTAAAGTTGAATCGAAAAGAGGTGAATGATCCAAGAATTCTTGGAAAAGGGCAAGATATTTATAAGACAGTCTGTGAAAAGTTCGATCTACAACTACTTGCAGAAGACGGACTATCAAGGAAACCTCCTGCAGCAACTGTACATATGAAAAGGCCGCCTTGCATGCGTGTTTAGAGTGGAGTTTCGTTTTCGCGCATAGAAGATGCTCGGTAATAAACACCTTCTATTTGATGTTGTGAGCGATGGTAAGGAACCAGTACAATACACTGATTGCTTGAGAAGCACGATTAGGAGAAGTGCTTGGTAAACAAGAATTTGGGAAGGCGATGGGGATGCGCTGTGTGGCTTTATGGTCTTGATGTGGTCCAAAGGCAAAGCAAACTTCGGGAAAGACATAGCGAGAAGCGACCAGTTCTGCAGCAGCCGCCTAGATTCATGTTGGATGACCAAGTTCGTGCAGGGATGAGCTGCACTGGTGATTACGATGATGAGCGTCCGTCGTGTGTGCGAGAAAAAAATTGATGGGCTTCGTTTGAAAAGAACCCCGCCGGCCGCTGACATAGCAGAAGTTTTCTGTAAAGGCCCTGTCCACGATACAAGCAAAGAGGAACTATCTGAAAAATTGAGAGTCCAGTTATCCGTTCCACACCACTGACCTGGGTGTATTTATCAGTTCCATGTATAATCGGAAAAATTAGATTGCGAAATTCCGCGAGGGTAATGGGGGATGACAACTTATTCATAGGAAGATAAGGTATGATAGAGACCCACTGTGCTCCAGGGTCTGCCAAGCTTGGCGAGGGGTAAGGAGCCCAAAGACCAATTGATAGTTGCGTCACTTTTCGATTGTAATGCGGAACTGCAGGCCAGTATATACCTGTGCCGATCGCTTATTGTAACCGAAAGCTTGAAAGAGGACGTTGCATGGTTGTGAGAAAGACGGTCGGGTGATCTACGGAAAAAACCACCCTGGAACCATAAGTTGGAAGAAATATGAGCTCTGATGGGGGAATGCCCGGACAATTTCGGCTCGATGCTGAAAACAATACTCGCTTGTCTTTGGCCACTAATTCTTCTGATTGAGCACGAGGCAGCTTCGTATGCAATCGCGCAAACTAGTCGGTTTTGAATTCCAGCGGGACACCCAATAAATTTTTGGACGGTTGGAAGTAATTGGGGCACTATCAACGCTCTCAGATTCACACGACTGAGTTAGCAACAGTTCTATAATCAGACCAAGTATTCATTCGCTGGAACCGCACCGTTCTAGAATAATCCCGATTAGGGCAGTACTAGCCGAATGCCATGCAATAGAGTTGCCCGTCAACCGCTTGCTACTGGCGCGGAACTTCGCCACACCCAGCCACATGTAGATTGCCATTCACAAACGACGTCATTGCCCCCATGACCCCCACAGGCGATCATTGGTTGCCAAGGATCAAAGCATTCATTACCCCCACATGAGATCATTGGTTGCGAAGGATAAAAGCATTGAGACTAAGTTACGAGATTCGTTTGATTTCAATATCTGTGATGTGCATGTCTAGCATGTCTTGCGCTCCCGCTAAGTTAATTACGTTGGGTGTGTTCGGCAGGCGATAATCCTAATGTAAGTGTTTGCATCCACAGAGACAGTTCTTCGGAAGGCGTGGGGCAAGGGTGACCGCCGGAACTTGCGTCTATTGTGGGCAACGAATAAGAAAATAAGCATTCTGTCAGAAGGCCAGTGAGAGTGCTTATTTAGGCGCGCAGCTGGCCAATGTTTCACATTCACTCGCGTCTAGTGGGCCACGATGTCCCAATTGGATGTTCCCACTGCCAAAAATAGAAGTTTCGGAAGTCTATCTGATATTCGTACATCTCCGTGCTATCCCCACCGGTTTAGCTGCATGTTTTGTAATTCTCGTATCTTCTCGCATTGGCATGACTTGTGAGACTGCTTCTACGTTATTACATTTCTCAAATTTCTCTTGTGCGAGCAATAGTTCTCTATTCTTGGCAAATTTTGGGAAAATAGCACTGTTGCGGATTTAATACTTGCACATGTTGATCCAGTAAGTCCGGTACGTTAGGATTTGAATATTCTACCCTATCGTTACATGGTCTGAGGAGGAAACTGTGTTCTTGCTAAGAATAAAGTGGCCTTCGGTCGTCGCTGGTGATAAGTGTGTACACCGACAAAGGATTGACTAAATCAGTACATCTCAAGTTCACTGCGTGGTAGCCTTCATTCTACTCGATTGCCTATACCCCATATTGCTATACTTATGTGGAACACATAGAGGGGGTTTTCTTCCCTGTTCTAAAGAACAGCTATATAGAAGGTTTTGTCTCAGCTATTTTTAAAAATACCGTCTCAGCTCTATTTTCTACAGCTTACACTAAGGGTATCCTCCTTTGTAAAGTGCTGCACACTTGACTGATCCTGCGAACCAACACCGGAAGTGACTCACGTGACCCATCCCTCGCTTTCTTCCTCGCACGGGTTACCCGCACCAGCCTCAGGACCTCTGTCTATCTGCACTCCAGGAAACAACCAGTGCGACCCATAAGAAAAAAATTTTCACATCTCTCCTGCTCTTCGTTTACAAAAGTTACACTAAAATGGGTGCCTACAAATACTTGGAAGAATTGCAAAGAAAGAAGCAGTCTGATGTCTCCAGATTCTTGTTGAGAGTCAGATGTTGGGAGTACAGACAGAAGAACGTCATTCATCGTGCTTCCAGACCTTCTAGACCAGACAAGGCCAGAAGATTGGGTTACAAGGCCAAGCAGGGTTTCGTCATCTTCCGTATTAGAGTCAGAAGAGGTGGCCGAAAGAGACCTGTTCCAAAGGGTGCTACTTACGGTAAGCCAACCAACCAGGGTGTTAAGCAGTTGAAGTACCAGAAGTCGTTGAGAGTCACCGCCGAGGAGAGAGTTGGCAGAAGAGCCGGCAACTTGAGAGTGTTGAACTCCTACTGGGTCAACCAGGACTCCACCTACAAGTACTACGAGGTCATTTTGGTGGACCCATCTCACAATGCCATCAGAAGAGACCCAAGATACAACTGGATCGTCAACCCTGTGCACAAGCACAGAGAGGCCAGAGGTCTTACCGCTGCCGGCAAGAAGTCCAGAGGTATCAACAAGGGTCACTTGTTCAACAACACCAAGGCTGGTCGTCGTCACACTTGGAAGAAGCACAACACTTTGTCCTTGTGGAGATACAGACACTAAGCGTTTTAGTGGGGTGTTTTGTGAAATTGCTAGGTTTATTGGTGTATTGAAAAGAATAAATTTGGTGTGAATTTTAGTATATTTTATCTCTTGTGCAGCAGCCCTGCGATTTTGCCAAGTAGCGCATGTCCGACATGTGACCAGTTGGGACAGTAGACCCAGTAAGGATTCTTCTCATTAGGAAAATGGCCACAAGGTGATGCAAAAATGACACGGCGAACTTTGGCCTATATCAGTTATTTCTGGATCGCCCCCTCATTTGGCCGCCCGCTCCATCCTCTTCAAGCCCGAGTCAACCCCGCTAGTCTGACTCTATCTCCTCATAAATTAGAGTGACACCCGTACACCGCGATTTGTGATAATGTGGAAAAAAAACTGCCTCTGATCTACTTTCTTCACAATTCATTGGAATTCTTTCTTGTCACTTCATCGCGACTTGTAGATCTCTTGTGGATTGCTATTTCATACGTTTACTCGCATAATGGTTGAAACTAAAACTGCTATCTTGTCTGTTTACGACAAAACCGGCTTGTTGGACTTGGCCAAGGGTTTGACTGCCGCCAACGTCAGAATTTTGGCTTCTGGCGGTACCGCCAAGTTGGTTCGTGAGGCTGGTTTCCCCGTAGATGATGTCTCTTCCATCACCCACGCCCCTGAGATGTTGGGAGGTAGAGTCAAGACTTTACATCCAGCCGTGCACGGAGGTATTTTGGCCAGAAACCTTGACAGTGATGAGGCCGACTTGAAGGCCCAGGGTATCGACAAGGTCGACTACGTTGTTTGCAATTTGTACCCATTCAAAGAGACCGTGTCCAAGGTCGCTGTGACCGTTGCCGAGGCTGTTGAGGAGATTGACATTGGTGGTGTCACCTTGTTGAGAGCTGCTGCCAAGAACCACGCCAGAGTCACCATCTTGTCTGACCCTAACGACTACGCCGGATTCTTGGAGGAATTGAAGAAGGGCGAGATTTCTCAGGACACTAAGAACAGATTGGCTTTGAAGGCTTTCGAGCACACTGCCGACTACGACGTTGCCATCTCCGACTTCTTCAGAAAGCAGTACTCGGAGAACATTTCTCAATTGCCATTGAGATACGGTGCTAACCCCCACCAGAAGCCTGCCCAGGCTTTCGTCTCCGAAGGTAAGTTGCCCTTCACCGTTTTGGGTGGTTCTCCCGGTTACATCAACTTGTTGGATGCTTTGAACTCGTGGCCATTGGTCAAGGAGTTGTCTGCCTCCTTGAACTTGCCAGCCGCTGCCTCTTTCAAGCACGTTTCCCCGGCTGGTGCTGCTGTGGGCTTGCCATTGACTGACGTTGAGAAGAAGATCTACTTTGTTGAGGACATTGAGAACTTGTCTCCGTTGGCCAATGCTTACGCTAGAGCCAGAGGTGCCGACAGAATGTCCTCTTTCGGTGACTGGATTGCATTGTCTAACATCGTTGATGTTCCAACCGCACAGATCATCTCGAAGGAAGTGTCCGACGGTGTGATTGCCCCAGGCTACTCCGACGAGGCATTGGCCATCTTGAAGAAGAAGAAGGGTGGTAAGTATTGCATCTTGAAGATCGACCCTAACTTCTCCCCAGACACTCTCGAGTCTAGACAGGTCTACGGTATCACCTTGCAGCAGAAGAGAAACGACGCCATCATTAAGGGCTCTTCGTTCAAGGAGATTGTGTCCAAGAACAAGGACTTGACCGAGCAAGGTGTCATCGACTTGACTGTCGCCACCATTGCCTTGAAGTACACCCAGTCCAACTCTGTCTGTTACGCTAAGAACGGTATGGTGATTGGTTTGGGTGCCGGTCAACAATCCAGAATTCACTGCACTAGATTGGCTGGTGACAAGACCGACAACTGGTGGTTGAGACAGCACCCAAGAGTACTCGGCTTCAAGTGGGCCAAGGGTGTCAAGAGACCAGAGAAGTCCAACGCCATTGACTTGTACGTCTCCAACCAGATTCCAAAGACCGAGCCGGAGAAGTCTGAGTACGAGTCCAAGTTCGCCGAGTTGCCTGAGCCATTGACTGAGAGCGAAAGAGAGGAGTGGTTGGCCAAGTTGGACAACGTCGCTTTGTCTTCCGACGCTTTCTTCCCATTCCCAGACAACGTGTACAGAGCTTCCAGATCTGGTGTCAAGTTTGTTGCTGCCCCATCTGGTTCCGTGATGGACAAGGCTGTTTTCGCCGCTGCAGACTCTCAGGACATGGTTTACGTCGAGAACCCTATCCGTTTGTTCCACCACTGAGGCCCGCTGTTGTCGGTCCCATTGCTAGTCATATATACAATGTTTGCCACTTTTCTTTTAATTCTCACAGATTGTAAAACTATCAAGTGTAATTTTTGAAAAATTCCTACTGATCTGCTCGACTTTGTCATGCCATCATGCATTTGGCATACTTTCCCTCCACCTCTCCACGAACACCCATACCTCCATACAGAAAATTTTATACGTGTCTCTATTTCAAGAACCGAATTTCCACCTCCATTCAGTAGCCCCGATCAATTTTGAGCATACTCAATTTGAATTATGGCATTGGAATACAAGTTTGATGAACATGCCGAGACCTGGCCCTATTTCATGTTGGCTATGTTGGTCGTTGGCTTGTTGCCTCTTACAGTCACATGGTTGACTGGAGTTATCTGGCCCAGCGACGCTGTTTCGAGCAGTAAAGACGTCAAGGGTGCCATCAATCATGATCACAAGACGTTGGCTTTGCCTCCTGCGGCCACCATTGATGGACTCGACTCCCGTCGCAAGTCCGACCGCATCTTCAACAAGAAACTCTTGATCCTCGTAATTGGCTGGGCCACGGTTGCTTACATCTGGATCATTTACGCTAAAGAAGTGAGTTTGCAAGGTCTCTTCGACCCTCACACGATTTTGGATATTCCATACAATGCTGACGACAAGACAGTTAGGGCCACTTACAGAAGGTTATCCTTGAAGTTTCATCCAGATAAAATCAAGAAAGATGTGTCGGAGAAAGAGAAAGAGGAGATGGAGGCTGCCTTCATTAAGATCAATCTTGCCTACAAGGCTTTGACCGATGAGGTAACCAAGAACAACTTGAAATTGTATGGCCATCCAGATGGTCCTCAGCAAGTTATCCCAGGTGTCGCTCTCCCCAAATTCTTGGTGGAAGGTAAGTACTCGCCGATCATGATCGTGGTGTACTTCTTGTTGATTGGTGTTATTTTGCCTTATGTTGTGGGCAGCTGGTGGTCTAATGTCAAGTCCCATACCAAGAAGGGTTTGCGTGTGGACACTGCAACTCTTTTCACGAGAAAATTGGCAGACAAGAACCCAGGCAAGGTGTTCACTCCTTATGACATTTTGGATTGGATTCTCCAATCCGATGAAATCACCTCCCAGAACCTGAACTTGTCCGCCGAAGAAATCAAGAAATTGGTTTTGGAATACTTGAGCAGAGACTTTTCTGGTGCCTATGAGGTGCAAAAGTTCAAAATTGTTTCCCAGCTTCCTATGCTAATCAACTCGTTCATTGAAATCGCCACTGTTTTCAGAGCTCCTGATGTCATCCAGGCTGCCTATGAGCTCGAAAAGGCTCTTCTTCAGGCTTCTTCTCCGGTTGGAAAGCACAAGGAGCTATTGCAGTTGCCATATGTGGACAAGGAGGTCGTGGAGGCTCAACCCGTCAAAAAATTGGGTAAATTGGTCACATTGTCTGACGAAGAAGCTTCTAAAGTGTTGGGTATCCAGGATCCCAAGAAGTTGAAAGCTGCCTTGGATATTGGCAAGCACATTCCACTTGTTCGTATTTTGGATGCCAGCTTCAGAGTTCCAGGGGAGGACATTGTTCCACCAAATGCCATGGCTCATTTGGTGGTGAAGTTCTTCATCAAGTCACCAGTCTTGAAGTCTTGTGCGACTGTGGAGGAGAATAGATTCCTTGAGGAAGAGACGATCGAAGATTTGAAGAACCCATTGAGAGCCAACGGCGATGCTCCCTTGTTGCCTTTGGCTTACGCGCCATACTTCCCACTTCAAATGGCAAACTACTGGAGTGTCTTTGTTATCAATCAGAGAGACAATAAATTGGTGGAAGGCTCCGAGATTCTTCACATGGACAGAGTTGACTTGAGCAACTTGACCTTGAAGCAGGAAGAGTGGATCAGGGGTGAACAAGGCACAGTCGTCTTGAGCACATTCAAAGTTAAGCTTAATGTTCCAACTCCACCCAATGTTGGCAACTACCATTTCAGATTGCTCATGAAAAACAATGCATACTTTGGCAATGATGTCGACATTCCATTGGAAATGACAGTCACTAACCCTCCTGTGAACATTTCTGCCGTCAAGAAGGCCGTGGGTGAC
Source organism: Sungouiella inulinophila (assembly GCA_030562885.1). Classification (NCBI taxonomy): domain Eukaryota; kingdom Fungi; phylum Ascomycota; class Pichiomycetes; order Serinales; family Metschnikowiaceae; genus Sungouiella; species Sungouiella inulinophila. The sequence continues at coordinate 656,004 of JAKUAG010000002.1, forward strand.
GTAGAATCTGATAGCGATTCGGACAGCGACATCTCCGATCCTGAAGAGGATAGTCTTGCTGGTGCTTTGGCTGCATTGAGAGGAGGTGCAGTGAAGAAGACCACTACGGATGAAGGTGAGGAATCTGACAATGAAAGTGTGTTCACTGACATAAATACGGACACCGAGGACGAAGGCGGGAATTAGGAATTCTCGAACGGTGGTGTGAAGCAACTTTCGTTGTCTCGTAGATAGAATTCTAGCTGTATATTATAATGAAAGCTAAGTCTAAAACTTCAATGAGAGCACGATGGCATCTGGGTTTTCCAAGCCCTGCTCTTTGTAGTAGTTAATAACCTTGTCTGCGATTTGAGTGAATCCTCTCTTCTTGTACCACTCAATGGCTTCGGTATTGTCTACGTGCACATGCAAAACTATCTCGTGGACAAACTTCAGCTTGGCTTCCTCGATGGCAAAGTTCAAAAGCTTAGAGCCGATCCCCAATCCACGGTAAGCCTCCAAAACCGTTAGCGTTTCTAAGTACACTGCATTTGGGATGATTTTCGAATTCAACTGGACGGAACTAGCAACCTGGAATGTTGGAATGTTATGCGATGAGTTGATAAGCTTGCCCTTCAACTCTCCAACGGGCAATTCGCTATAAAATGCAATCTTGACAATCTGATCACTGTTCAACGAGTCCTTGTACCATGATTCGGGGTACGTTGTTGGCAAGTTGACCAGTATGAGCTTCTTGAAAGTACCCAAATTGTTGACTGTCAAGTCATCCAAGGTTATGATGTCTCTTCCCATTTTTAAACTCGTCGCTGGTATTTTCAAGACTGTGCACTTTCGCTCAATTATTGTAAATACTCATTTGTAGGTAGTGCCATTCCAACTTTAAAGGCTCAAATACAAAATTTGAATACTATAGTGGAATTTTTATTGCTATGATTTAAGTAACCAATTCGTTAATTTCAGCCTTGACTTCAAACGTTTCAGAGCAAGTTGTCGATAAAATCAACGATTCAGGCGTGAAGCCTTCACTCATAAAGAAGGTGTTGGTTAAGGTAGCCGCACCATCGTTCAAGTAGACCTCTAATATGTTCTTATCCACAACAGCATAGAATTTGTAAATTGGTACATCTTTCTCGTCATAATCAATTGGATCAACATATACAGATGTCTTATCGGTGAAAAATGGGTTTTTGTTGAACTCATTCTCAATTCCCCTATCAACATAGAAGGATGCGCCGTGAACGTCGTAACCGGTTCTAATTCTTTCGGTTTTGCCATCTTTAGAGTTCGAAACTATCTCGAGTTCGAGCTGTTTCCGAACCTCGGAGGTGGCATGGACTTTAATTTCAAGAGCGACTTCAAACACTCCAGACTCTGTCGCTAAAGCAGTGATCAGGGTGTTCTTTGCAAACACCGTGAAGTCCTGGTCGACCAAGTTTGATCTCAGCACGTTGGCTCCAATGACAGGCATCTGAACCAAAGACAATATCTTGGTCTCTGGATTTATGGCAATCTCTTTCAAGGTGTGCTTTCTCACCAATGACATGGATCCTCTCCATTTCTCGGTGGGAGCCAAGTGGGCGTACTGCCAGTTGGATGCCCAGGCAACACCAAGGACACCCATCTCCTCAGGCACATCGCTGAAGGTCTGGAAGGCGTAGTAGTCCTTTCCCCAGTCCTGCAATCTCGTCTGAGTGTCGTCAGCAACGAACTGGTATCCATCGAATTCACCGACAAAATATTGGTTGGCAGAGCCACCCAATGGCATTCCCGGATTGATGGCCAAGAACATCACCCACTTGGTCTCGGTGGAGTTTTCAATTGGAATTTCGATGAGTCCCGGACATTCGTACTGAAAACCGTAGAGGCCTGAGGAGAAGTTCGAGTGAAGAGTCCAATCCGTCAAGTTAGGAGAACCGAAGATCTGGATCTTGAATTCCTGGCTCTTTGCAAGCACCATGATCCACTGCTGGGTAGGCGCATGCCAGAAGACCTTAGGATCACGAAATTGAGTAGAGTTCACATCCAAAACAGGGTTCTGGGTATATTTGGTGAAGGTGTAGCCGCCGTCAAGAGAGTAAGCAGCTTCCTGGGTCTGCTTTTCAGTGGTGTGTAAGGTGTAGAGAGCGACAACACGTTGTTCTGGATGGACGGAATCATCGAAAAAGCCAGAGGTATTGTTACGGTCAATGACAATGCTTCCAGAAAAAATACCATCGCTCTCGTTGTCTGGACCAATTGCTGGCAAATGATGCTCCCAAATACTCAAGTCCTTGGATGTTGCATGTCCCCAGTATAAAGGTAGAGCGGCCACAGTATCATTGGGATTGTACTGGTAGTATAAGTGCCAAATAGCATCCTTCCTGTCGTAGAAAAGACCGTTTGGATCATTCATCCATCCATGGGGAGGCGTGAAATGGATCACAGGTCTGTTCTCATTGCTAGCCTCGACTTCTCTTTTCTTTATGATCGGATGCGTCAAAGATGTAGCGCGCTGGAAGAAGAGAAATGGAACGACGCAGAACGAAAAGAGCTTCTTAGTTTCCTTAGCGATGAATTGCATTGGCACTGTTCTATGATTCAACACGAACATTCAACGAAATTCCATCTTTATATGTTTCGGAAAGTCGGAAAAACTTCCCGGGCTCGGAAAAATTTCGGAAAATTGGTACTCAACATTTACGCCAAGTAGTAACCATTACCCCAATGAGCTCATAGCCTCGCCTCTTTCAGTTGCAATGCATCCGGAGCGTTCAAAACCATATTGAAATATCGACTTCGCCGATTAGACGTAAGTCATGATGCAGATATAGAATCAGTTGAAGCCCATAGGAGACAAAACAGAGTCTCGCGATTAGTAACCAAACTCCACGAAATTACAACTTGTTGAATGTAGAAGCATTCGATTGCAAACCAGCAACACTACTGCAGCCAGGCAACATTACTGCAGCCAAGCAAAGTAGAAATTCGAAAAAGTGGAGATGTTGTGGGCGAACTCATATGCTTTACATCATGTGACCACCCCACACTCTGACCTATAAGACGTTTTTGAGAGGACAATAGTTTCAATAGTTACGCACACAACACCATTTATCGCTAGACCCCCTCGTATCTATTGGATATTCGTCTAATTGCCCAGCATGATAACCGCCATCCTCATTATTTTATTGATTGCTTACTTTGTCAAATCAATCATTTCTGATGTGAAGTCGAGTCCGTTGCCAGCCCATAATGCCGAGCCTCCAGTACAGACGAAATTTGTGCCCAAAACCTTGGCCAAGTTCAATGGCCGCACCGACCCGAAAGTGTACATTGGAGTCAAGGGTATTGTTTATGACGTCTCCGCTGGCAAATCATTCTATGGTCCTGGTGGTCCTTATGAGAACTTTGCTGGAAGAGATGCTTCACGTGGATTGGCGCTCAATTCCTTTGATGTTGCGGTGCTTACCCCAATAGACCAGCCATTGGATACCTTGAAAGACTTGGGTGCTGAGGAGAAGGAGTCTTTGGACAACTGGGAGAGCCATTTCGATGCTAAGTACAAAGTCGTGGGTTCGTTGCACAATCCAGGGGATTTAGAGGAGAAGGGAGCTAATGAGAAATCTTGAAGTTCGGATTCGTCGACGAAATGAATATATGACCACATGTATTTGTAGTTACCCCACTAATACATGATCAAAGTGTGGACATCACTAGTGAAGTACGAACCAATTCCACTCTGCCACTCCCATTGACACAGCTTTTCTCTTGAATACCACGTTATTCTAAAAAATGCTTTACTTTTTTTCGAACTTCTCCACGTTTTTCCTTCAGCCATTTGACACCGCTAGCCACCTGGGTATGTACCGGCCGCACTTCTCACGAAAAAAAATCACTAGCATTCACCTTGAAATCATCTCCATCTACCTCCGCAGCAACTGCAAACCATGAGTTATCGAGGAAGAGGAAGAGGCGGCTTCCACAATAATAACAATTCCGATCGCAACAACTCCCAGCAGTTTGGCTCCAACCAGGGATCATTTGAGGTGGAGATTTTTGGCTGGAATGGTTCCACACCCGGCGAGTGCATTGCGTTCATTAGCAGAAAGTGTAAGATCAATGTGACAAATTTCACCGTCAACAACGCCACCGGTGCCATGAGGGGCTTTGTTCGCTCCGAAACCGAGGCCAACAACTTGATCCAATGGTCTGGCGTCAGGTTTGCTGGTAACCCATTGAAGATCTCTAAGGTGAACAGCGGGTTCGCCAACGGAGACGCCACGAACAAGCAAGGTCAGCCAGCTGGCGACAACACCATCGAGACCTTGACCATGTTCCTCAAGCTGAGATACAACCCACAAAACTCTCTTTTGAACCTCAGTGGTGTCCAACAAGATCCTACGTTATCAGCGAAGGGCTATTTTGGGACCATCTCGACGTCATCCAAGTTCTTCCCGGCATTAATGAAGATTGCCGGAGACTTGAACTTAAACGTCACCAGCGCAGATCTCTCAAACAACAATTTGAATGACTTGACTACTGTGTCCACTTTGGCTCACACTTTCCCTTCTTTGCAAAATTTGTCGTTGCTGAACAACAAGTTCGCGAGAATAAAGACGTTTGAGGTGTGGAGGAAGAAACTCAACTACTTAAGGGAGTTGGTAATCACAGGCAACCCCATCACCAATACAAACGACGCCAACGAAGCGCTCAATATCAAATTGGAGTTGTTGAAGGTGTTCCCTAGGTTGGTGGTTTTAAACGGCGAAATAGTTCGTAACGAACAGGTGCTCAATGCAAATTTGTCCTTTTCTTTCAAGGACCCCCAGCCGATGTTTTTCCTGGACAGCGATGTGCAAGGCATCTCCACCAATTTCATCACCAATTACTACAACCTCTGGGACTCGAACAGAGCAGACCTAATGGTGTTGTATCAAGCAGAGTCCCAGTTTTCCTTGCTGGTGGACTCTACTCTGCCTCACACGTTGGATAACAAGTCACCTCCGGACTTCTCGTACTATCTTCCACTGTCGAGAAACTTGACTAGGGTATCATCTGCCAAGGCCAGAATGAGTAAAGTTGCCAAGGGCCAGGAGCAAATATTCAAGTTTTTCTCGCAAATCCCCGGTACTCGCCACGATTTGATGCTGAAGCCGGACGATTATAGCATGGAGACCTACCGGTTGGCTGCAATGGGTGCAATCTGCATTACTTTGCACGGATCTTTCGAAGAAACTGCTGCACCAGTCAACTTGGAGCATGTGAATCTGCAGTCTGGGATGGGCAGAAATAGGTACTCCTACCAGAAGAAGCTGAAGATCACCTTGGGCCCAAAGAGTTTCGACAGAACCTTCATCGTCATCCCTGGGCCCAACAACAGCATGATTGTTGCCAGCGACTTGCTCTGCGTCAGAACACAGGTGGATCCTGCTGCCTTTAAGCCTGTCTCAGCGGCCATTACTACACCGGCACCAACACCAGCACCCACTCCAGTGCCTGTTGTTGCTCCTACACCAGGAATCGTGGGAGCTTCTCAACAAGCGTTCAACACTCCTTCTCCAACGCAGGCAGCTCCTTCTGCAGCAGATTTGCCGCCTGAGGTCAAGGCCGGTTTGAACGCCATACAACAAGATATCCTTGTTAAAGTGCTTTTGGAGACAAAACTCACCATCCAGTACGGAGTGATGCTTTGCCAACAGAGCAACTGGGATTACCAACTATGCATTGTCAACTTTAAAAATTCTGCTGGATCGCTACCTCCGGACGCATTTACTAGGTGATACTATATAAAACTGTAATACACGTTTGGAATGCACTGGTCTTCTTGGTGGCCGTGCATCATCGAATTTCAATTCTCTATAGTAGTGCGCACTAGACATCAATATTATTTAGTCAAGCTGAGATCGAAGAAAATGTCATAGACCATGGAGAAATCATATAACATAGCTATGGTCACCGACTTCTTCTACCCACAGCCAGGGGGAGTCGAGTTCCATGTCTATCATTTATCTCAGAAATTAATTGACTTGGGCCACTCCGTCATCATCATCACCCATGATTACGGCAACAGAACAGGAATTCGAATGCTAACAAATGGCCTACGAGTGTACTACGTTCCTTTCCTACAAGTCTACCGGAGTACCACAATGCCTTCGGTCTTCTCAGCTTTCCCAATTCTTCGAAACATCTTTCTTCGTGAGCAAATCGACATTGTTCATGGCCACGGGTCGTTCTCCAGTTTGGGAGCTGAAGCTATTCTTCACGGCCGCACAATGGGGCTAAAAGCTGTTTTCACAGATCACTCGCTCTTTGGATTTGCCGATGTGTCGTCCATCTTGGGCAACAAGTTGCTCAAGTTCACTCTCAGCGATATCAGCCATGTCATCTGTGTGTCGCATACTTGCAAAGAGAATACTGTGCTACGAGCCTCGCTTGATCCATTGGATGTTTCTGTGATTCCCAATGCAGTTATTCTGGATGATTTTGCCCCAGATACATCCAAGGCCAAGGATCCGACCAGAATCACCATCGTCGTGATATCAAGACTCTTCCCCAATAAAGGAGCCGATCTCCTTACAGCAATCATTCCTCGCATATGCCACGAGAGACCCGAGGTCGACTTCTTGATTGCTGGAGATGGGCCTAAGTTTCTTGACTTGGAGCAAATGAGAGAGAAATACTTCCTTCAGGAACGTGTATCCTTAGTTGGTGCGGTCAAGCACGAGCAAGTCAGAGATGTGATGGTCCGAGGCGACATTTATCTACATCCTTCTCTCACTGAAGCTTTTGGCACTGTGATCGTGGAGGCCGCTTCTTGTGGCTTATATGTTGTGACGACAAAGGTCGGAGGCATACCGGAAGTTCTTCCGCAGCATATGACGAGCTTTGCCAACCCCGATGAAGATTCGTTGGTGGAAGCTGCGCTTGATGCTGTAGACTCGGTTGGATCTGGAAGAATCGATACGTCCCGCTTCCACGACGAGGTGGCTGCGATGTACAGCTGGGCGAATATAGCCGAACGGACAGAGAACGTCTACCATTCGCTCAACTACCGCGAAGTCAACCAACCGCTTTTGAGTCGCTTAAAAAAGTACTATTGTTGTGGAGCAGTGGCTGGCAAACTTTATTGTGTTTGTGTGATAGTTGATATTTTCATCTTCACTCTATTGGAGTATTTCTACCCAAGAGAACATATAGACTTGGCATCCAAATGGCCTCGAAGACCTTCTCGGAACGACAATTAATTCTAAAGGAAGTAATGTGATGATAATTTTATGCAATGCTTGTACTTTTAGAAGAAAGAATCTTCTTCAGAATTCCAGAAGCAAGTGCCCTGGTTTCATGAGCTCTGGCCTCGAATGCAACTAGTTCACCATTGGTGATCGCTTTATATTGGGGATAAATCGGTTCGCGCAACCACGATAAATAGTCATTCCCGCGTCTCTGAGACGATAGCAACACCATGTTTCTCAACATAGAAACCTCTTCAGCAAGTGCCATCTCAGTGGTGTAGTTTTTCTTTGATTTGAGATCCTCAAAAGCACGAATTTGACTGTGTGTTTGCAGGGCACTCAGTTCGAATAACGACTGAACTTGGTTGTCTAGCGCTTTATTCTCGGTGACCAATTTCTTATGGCTGATCTCCAACAGTTGGAATTCAGCCTGGGTCTGGTGCAACATTTCCTTCAATTCATGAATCTTGAATGACTTTCCCTTGATGGTGGCGCCCATGTTTTTCTCTAGCACCTCAATGTTGAGTTTCAAGTCGTTAATGATCTTGTCTTTTTCTATGAGTTCCGGACCCAAGTCCTTCGTTACCAGAACAGGGGCCTCCACTTGACGTTCATGTAAGTATTGAAATATAGCGGGTTTGGTATCAACTTCGTTTAAGCTATCTTTCAATATGTCCAGAACATCAGAGACGACATTGATGTACTTTTGCAATTGACTAGTAGACATGGCGCTTTCGAAATCCAAAGATGTGTCCGATTCGAGAAGCCTGTAAACTGAGAGTAAGCCATTGGTGTATTCTCGCAACTCAATTGCCGGGAGCTTTTCCAACTGTTCAGGCTTAACGGTTTTGTTCTTGTTGACTTCATGCAAAGCAAACTCACACTCCTGCTTAGCCAAGCTAGTTTGAACCTTTAACTTTTCAAACTGATGTACACTGGAATTTTTCTCTGAAATGAACTTCAAGATCTCACTGCAAATGGCACTTGAATAGTTTATCTCTAGCAATAGCAAGGAGATGTAATAAAAAGAGATTGTCTTTGGCAACTTTGCAAGTTGACCAAACAACGATTGTAGCTTATCAAGATGAGAACTCAAAATGTCAAGCGAGTTAGCATTTTCGAAATGCAGAGTTTCGAAAATATTTTGAACATCAGATACTAGCAGTTGAAGTTGACTTCCCAATGGGTCCAAAGGCAAATCTTCGTATTCATGTTCAAGTAGATAAGATAAGGCATTCAAAAGGAGGTGAAGTTGATCGAGTTTATTTTCAACCCCAATTTTCAAAGCAGACTTGTTTGAAGCAGCTAGTAGCACCAGAATTTCCGATACAATTGATCGTCCTTGTCCAAGTTTCTGCAAAATTGCAATCAACTGCTGGTACTTCTGCGGAACAAGTTGCACGTTGAATGACTCGAGATACGCCAAATCCCTTTCGCTCACATTGTACTTGAAATTAGAAGCCTCAAGTTGTACCCTCAATGTTTTGAGCTCGATTCGAAGTGCTTCCAATTCCACGTTTTCACCAGCCGTGGATGTCTTCGGCTGCGCTTTAAGCGTCTTGATCTCATTGCGTAGCAGCTCATGCTTGGAAGTCAAGAATCCAACCCGCTCCTTTTCTTGGGCAATTTGGTTCTGGAAAGATTCAAGCTGCTCCTTGAGTTCCTCCTCAACCTTCCGCAGATTTTCTTCAAGCGTTTTGTCAAGCTCGTGGATTTCCTGCAACTCATTTACTGTCTCCGAGAGGTCTGTGTTCCTCAATGTGAGATTTTCGTTCTCTCGTGTGAGGTATTCGATGATTTGATCCAGTTCATTCGCAGATTCCAATTGCTCTTGGAGTTGCAAAATGATTGCTTCTGCCTGTTTCAATTTCTCGGCCGTCTTCTCATAAGTTTTCTTCAATTCTTCAAAGCCAGCTATTTCGCTGTTGAGGGTCATGATCTCTTCCGTGAACTTGTTTTCCTTATCGCTAGAAAGCTTTCTGATTGAACTTATCGCAAGTTCTAGTTTATTGTTGTGTTGGACGACCAACTGAAAATCTTCAGGAGAGATTGTTTGGCCATTACGTACCTGTGATCTGACTTCCTCTTCGAGCTCTTTGTTGAGCTCCATCTCCTCTTGTAAGATTTCGTATTCCGCAGACATATTTGCATAACTTGCCTGAAGTTGCTGAAGTTCGATTGACAATGTGATATTCTGAGACTTCAAATAGTCTGCTTCCACGCTGATTCGTTCAAGGTTAGTTTCAAGATCATCTGCTAGACTAGATTTCTGCACAAGTTCTGTGTGTGCTTCTTCTAAGTCCTTCTTGTTCTTGTCTATTTCTGCCCTCGCAGCCCGAAGCTTGGTCTGAAGCTTGTCAACGATGACTTGCACCTCCAGACTGGGTCGTATCTTCTCATTTGGTGGATTTACTCCTAGCACACTTGGCCGTACGAAAACACCATAATTTCCCTGTTTCTGACACAGAAAGTAGCGTACGCCTTGTAAAGACCCGTCATTCTTACCGGAACCAGTATCCAATTCAATACCAATCCACTCTCCAGCGGCAAATTTGGTTGAACCAAGGAACCGGATCACACCCAGTTCTCCCTTCACCGAGACGCGCTGACCTATCTCAAGTAGGGGCATGATGGGCGAAACACGATCACTTCGAGCTCAATTCGTTAATAATACGTATGTTACTTCCGATTCAACGCAAAATATTCAAACCGGTAGGTTGTTTCTCGGTTTCAAGTGCCCATTACCTTCCTCCGTTGTCCAATACATATACACGACACCGCGGACAGTAAACACATCTCCACATACTTCCCATTCTAGACATGTCAGCAACTGGCGCCAACAGCAGCCAGAAAAAAGGGCTAGGCAACTTGAAAGTTGAACTTCTCAATGAGCAGAAACAGGAGATCAGAGAAGCGTTCTCATTGTTTGATATGAACAATGATGGAATGCTAGACTACCACGAATTGAAGGTAGCCCTTCGGGCGTTGGGCTTTGATTTGTCCAAGAGAGAAGTGTTGGATATTATCCACGAATATGACACAGATGACCGGAACTTGATAACCTACGAGAACTTTTTCCATGCTGGTATGTTTTTATTAGTTCATTGATGTTTGTCCCCGACCAATGCAATTGGCCTTCAGCCTCAATACTAACCACGCAGTGGGCGAGAAAATCGTCAATAGGGATCCTATGGAGGAAATACGGAGAGCTTTCAAGTTGTTTGACGACGACAACACCGGCAAGATCAGTTTCAGGAACTTGAAGCGAGTCGCAAGAGAGTTGGGGGAGAATTTGTCGGACGAAGAACTCAGAGCCATGATCGATGAGTTCGACTTGGATGAGGATGGGGAAAGTACGTATATGGATCGGTTTTCTTTCGTGAGTTTTAATTTACTAACATGTCAGTCAACGAACAGGAGTTCATCAACATTTGCACAGAGTAGCGTGCCAGACCGGCGAAAATTTTTTGTACTATTATCATAATGAATCCAAACACAACGAATGTGACATTTACTGTAGAATGACCCCTTGAGCCCGCTGTCGGTAACTCCTCTGTCCCCGTACTAGTGGGCTGTAGGTCACGTGCACCAAGTTGTGCACATCCACCAGCTGAATTTTTCCAAGGTGCCAACTCCACGACTAAAGACACTTCACCACTAGTATGTCTTGGAATACCGCCAAAAAGAGGTTCCAAAAGGACTTGGACAGGTACCCGGAGCTCCTCCGTGAGGTTCTCCTCAAGAGATCCAACAGATTGAACTTGCCTACCTTCCTGTCTACCAAGTATATTCCGAAGCGTGAAAGAAAGTCCAAAATTGAGGATGTGGGTCTTGCAAGCGGAGACATGGTGTACGTTGCAGAGGGAGAACACAAGGGGAAAATAACCTCTGTTCTTCAGTACTCGCTGGAGTCCGATACCGTCATTTTGACCGATATCTTGTCCAAGAGAATCATTCCAAAGGCATGGTGGATACAGAACCAGACAAGCCACATTATGGAGTACCCTGAGAACATTCCTAAAGAACACGTCAAGTTGGCCGCAAAGGACAGAGATGACACCGGCAAAATCTCCTACGTCGTGGCCGACGAGGTCGTTTTGAAGGACAAATACTACGACGACAGATACAAGAGGTGGTTGCCCAAGAGATTTGTCAAGCACCACGAGACCATCGAGATTCCTTGGCCCAAACCACCCACGGAGATCGAAGATGACCGCAACTCCACCACTGCCGATGCAGTGTTTAATAAGACATATGAGGACCAGTCTATTGCCAAGTCTCCCTTTCCAAAAGGTGTGTTGGCTGAACTCAGAAATCCATACTCATCTTACAAGAAGAAGATCCTAACGGATGTGCAGGCAAGAAAGCTCACGGCTCCACAGATGCCTTTGTCCACGGAGCAGAAGATCTACTTGGCCAAGAAGTCCCAGGAGCCTGAGAAGAAGCTCGAGCCATTGTCGGAGGAGGCGAAGGACTATATTGGAACCAAGATCGCTCAGCATCTTGCGAAGATCGAGAACCCTGCATTGTTGACCCACTTAGAAGCATTGTCCAAGTCGAAGGTTCCTGATTTTGAGAACACCATGAAGAAGCTCTCCCAGAATGAGAAGTAGAGAGGAGAAGTAAAGAGGATAACATGTGTACATAGCGAATTATAATACTGTCTACCGGCAACGAACCTACGAAGCTTGTGATTTCAAGTATCTTCAGGTACTCATCTCCGTACTTCATGTCGTAGCATTCTTCTATATGATTACAACTTCTCGTAATCCAACTTACCCTCCAACTTTTTCACATCGGCCACCTTTCTCACTGCTTTCATCAAATCATTTTGCAAGATATAATCTCTTTCATCTCTGATGGCAAAGAATCCAGCTTCAGTCACCACATTTCTGATGTCAGCACCGTTGAAGCCGTCACTCATCTTGACAGCAGCCTCAAAGTCAAACTCACCCTGCTTGGCAACCTTGGCAGTGTGAATCTTGAAGATCTCCAACCGTCCTGCTTCGTTGGGCAAGCCGATCTCGATCTTACGATCCAATCTTCCCGCTCTCAACAATGCAGGGTCAAGAGTGTCTGGTCTGTTTGTTGCCATGATGACTTTGGTCTGGCCCAAGGTATCGAAACCGTCCATTTGGTTCAACAACTCCATCAAGGTTCTTTGGATCTCACGATCTGCCGACGTACCTTCACTGAATCTCCTACCTCCAATGGCATCGATTTCATCCATGAAGATAATACATGGCTCGTGCTCTCTGGCGTAAGAGAACATCTCTCTGATTAATCTTGCCGACTCACCAATGTACTTATCCACAATGGCCGATGCGGGAGAGAAAATGAAGTTGGCGCCAATGGTGGCGGCCACCGCTTTGGCCAACAACGTCTTACCAGTTCCAGGTGGTCCATACAACAATACACCTTTTGGCGGTTTTATTCCCACACGAGTGAACAATTCCGGATTTTTCAACGGCAACTCGATCACCTCACGCAATTCTCGGATCTGCTCCGTCAATCCACCGATACCGTTAAAGGAGATTTCTCCTGGCTCAAACGTGGTCATGTTGTACACCAACGGATCCACTTCTCTGGGCAAGATACGCATGATGGTCAAGGTGGTCATGTCCAATGACACACGCACGCCATTCTTCAAGCTTTCCTTCTTAATTGTGTTACGGCACCCGACAATGTAGCGGGGCCCGCTCGAAGCCTTGACTATATATGTTTCGTCGGTCAACTGCTTCAACACCTCGCCCACGATCTGGCCCACAGATTGCAAGGCCTTGATGTCATTCTCGGTCTTGTCGTATGTCTTCTCTAGATCTCTCATGCCCAATCGCATCTCTTTTATCCTGGCGTCCCATTTTCTGTGTTCCACCAACTTTTCCTTGAACTTGGTCAACGCCTTCGTTCTCTCCTGCTCTTCGCGCGACACTTCAACGGGTTGCTCATCATTGGTGTTTGGCGCCTCTTCGCCTTGCAATGCTGTCAAAAGTGGATCGTTTTCTTCCGTCATAAAGTGTTGGTAGTCGTTGAGTTGCCACTTTGAGGTTGAGGTTGTAGCTGTGTACACCACTCACTGAGGTGGACTGCGTCACGTGCCGAAATCACCTTCAAAAAAAAATGCTGCTTGAATCATCTAGCGTTCACCACATATATCATGGAATTCCACTCCTTCATTCTCTGTGGTCCAGGAAAACAGCTCGCGCCGTTCTCGAAGGAGAGATCTACCGGCATTCCCAAGGCGCTATTGCCCGTGGCCAACAGACCCATGGTTGAATATGTGCTTGACTGGTGCGAGAAGGCCTTCTTCCCTAAAGTCACTTTGATTTGTGATCAGGAGTCTCTCGAAGACATCCAGAACGCATTGGACGCATATAAAGCGAGAAAACTCTCGGACAAGCCCGACGGGGAAGATGTGGATGAAAATATCGCGCAATTTGCCGACTCCCTCGAAGTCATTGCTTTGCAAGCACCAACGAATGCGCTGGTGTTACGACAACTTCTCACCAAGGACCTTCTAAAACCATATCAGCACTTTGCTCTACTTCCATGCGATTTTGTCACCGATTTGCCCCCTCAGGTTCTAATCGAGGCCTACAGAAGTAGACAGGATTCCGATGTGGGTCTAGCTGTGTGCTACAAGAACCATTTGGACATTGAGGATAAGAAAAACCGCATTTTCCCCCAAAACTACACCGTATACACCCAGTTGCCCGACGGCGATGCCCAGATGTTGGACTACTACTCGGCCGAGGATGTGGAGTTCCACAAGGCATTCAAGATCAGAACCCAGATGGTGTGGAACCACCCAAACTCTACCGTGAGCACGAAGCTCTTGAACAGTTCCATCTTCTTGGGCAACGGGAAGAGAATTGCGGAGATTTTCGACAATTTCAATGACAAATTCACCGACGCATACTTCTCCAGTCGTCCTCTAATCAAGGTCGTGAGAGACTTGGCTCGTAAGCAGTGGCAGAGCGTCAGTCACCAATCCACAGTGGGTTTGTTGATTGTTCCAGAAGTCGCCAGCTTTGTTCGGTCCAACAACTTGCCTGTTCTCTTGGAGGCCAACAGACACTACTTGAAGTTGCAGGCCAGAGAGAACTCGGGAAAGCCTGCTGCTCCCAAGGACAAGACCGCGGCCAACGTTGGCGCGGACGCCTTGATTGGTGAGGGCTCGGTGTTGGGCGAGAAGACCAATGTCAAGCGCAGTGTTGTGGGCTCTAATTGTGTCATCGGAAAGAGAGTGAAGTTGACGGGCTCCATACTCTTGGATAACGTTGTCATTGAAGACGACTCGCAGTTGGAGAACTGTATTATTGGCCACAATGCCATCATCCGCAGCAAGTGCCGATTGACAAATTGCTACGTGGAATCGACCAATGAGGTTGCCAAGGGCACGCAGTCGAAGGGTGACACATTGTTATGCTTGACATTGGAAGGGTTGGTAGAGTCGGAATCTGCATCCGATTCTACAAGCTCGCTGGAGGGATCTTCCGAGAGCGATTACGAGGAATACGAGGATGAAGAGTACGGAGATAATTCAGACGGTTTATTCGGATATTAGCTATAGAAACAAACCTCAAATGCATATATTAATGACGAAGTGATGCTGGTGGTGATGCGGAAGTGTAGATGCAAAGTTTAGAGACATGGAGCCAATGGTCAGTCGCAGTCGCTGGGCGGCTCTCTTCGGCGCCTCTTTGTAGTATCGTGAAGACTCTGAAACACCTTTCTCCTTTTCTTCTCTACATCATCGCTATTCTCAGCCACATCACTCTCATAGTCGGAAGATCCACTATTCTCCTGCGACTGAGCAAGAGACCTTCGGGATCTTTCCACCTTCTTCTTCGGCCTCTTGTAGTTCACCGAAAACGGCGCAAGCGTTGGCCGGAAATGCATGTTGGAGTTGAGCTCCAGGGGCACCATAAACTCGTACTCAGTAGGTAGACTGAAGTCTGCGCTTTCCAGGTCGACAGGATCCGAGGAGGCCAGCGAAGTCTGGTCTCGATCCTTGTTGTTATAATGATTGGTAACTTCGGCCCTCTTCGTCAACGCCCAGTTCTCGATGTCGTCGTCGTTGGCGATAACCTCCAAAAGGTCATCTAAGCACGCCAAATAGCCCTTATCCATCAAAAGGGCATTGGAGTTGCTCCCTAGACGATAAAGGGAGGCGACAGACCTCGCGGCATTGGCAAATTCGGACTTGGCGTGCTTTTCTCCGCCATTCCCGGTGGCATTATAGAGCGAAGCAACCGATTTGGCAGCATTCTTGAACTCATCGGTGAGCTCCTTCTTTAGGTCGGATACAGAAATCTGCTCCAACGATTTTGTGGGTGGAAGGTCACTAGATAAGTTGGACAAATCCATCGTGGCTGGTGACAAACTGGAAGATAGAAGGAAGAGACGACTTCTGTGGAGGCTAACTGAGGTTTTTTGGTGTGCGATCAGACATGCGACAAGCCCTCGAAAGTGGATGTTGCAAGTCGCACTGGTCATGTGCGCTGCCCCCGGAATGAAGGGATAATAATGTGAACAAGTAAGCTAGAACCTGCCCAGAGCGAAAAGCCAGTCATGGTCAAGTCGACTTTAATATACCGCTATGATGGTGTGTAACATTTTGAGATTCGAGAGCTGGAGTTGTTCCCATCCTACTTGCTGGAGTGGGCAAAATTGCACACGCTCTCATTCATCGAATCCTACTAACAAGTAGCTCTCCCCCTCTGTGGATCGGTAGACAATGCGGCGGACCAGGCATTGAACGAGCAAAAGAAGAAATGTAAGATTATAATCAGCAGAATCACCCCAAACTCCGAGCCCCAGGCCACCATCGAGTCGGGCAACTACAACATTCATTACTTGATTCTGAACAACATCATCTACTTGACGATCTGCGAGAAATCGTACCCACGAAAGTTGGCGTTTCTGTACTTGACAGAAGTCAGCAACGAGTTCGAACACTCTCACGGCAGAGAGGCCTTGAGCAGTACCGCCAGACCATTCGGCTTCAGCTCGTTCGACAACTTTTTGAGCAAGACAAAGAAGATCTACCAGGACCAAAGAGCACAGTCCAACCTCGATAAACTCAACACGGACTTGGCCGACGTCAAGAAGGTCATGACGAAAAACATCGAGGACTTGTTGTACCGAGGCGACTCGTTGGATAAAATGAGCGACTTGTCGTCGAGCTTGC
Organism: Sungouiella inulinophila; assembly: GCA_030562885.1. Taxonomy (NCBI): domain Eukaryota; kingdom Fungi; phylum Ascomycota; class Pichiomycetes; order Serinales; family Metschnikowiaceae; genus Sungouiella; species Sungouiella inulinophila. The sequence goes on from JAKUAG010000002.1 coordinate 672,405, forward strand.
GGAACGACTCCATCAAGTATAGAAAGAAGGCGCAGCGAATCAACTTCGAGGCCATGATCAAGCAATACGTTCCAATTGTGGGAGCGGGCTTGTTTTTGGTGTTTTTGATCTGGTTCATGTTCCTCCGCAGATGAGCGCCATGTCATAATCCACAATCCTTCGTTAGTAATATACCCTCGAGATTAGAGCGTGAAAGTAGTATTGTAGAAGCCAGGAATGTGCTTGAATTTTATTTTCATTATGGCATTCTGTTCTCTCCGTCTCTTGCTATCTCAGGTACCGCTAGTGCGCATTATCAACTCTACCTACTGCTTCTCCACAATGAGCGAGGACTCTCATACGCCAGATGTCCTGCTGCCCACAAAGCCGAATTTGCAGCCAAAGGCGTCCTCTCAATCTCTCTTCATCCCCAATTCCCAGCACACCAGACGTCGATCCCCCACTTTGGCTGCTGATGCTACCACTGCTGTTACGCTAGAAAACGTTGACCAGGCAGAATTGTCTGGTGCTGAGCCCGAAAGAGACCTTCAAGTTCCAGAGGCTCTGAGCCGGAATTCTGTCTACAGTAATGCAACCAGCGAAGCTGGTAGCTTGGGCGACGAGGAAGCAAATCAAGTCCATGACGACGACAATCTCGCCCACATGCTCCATGGATTAATGGTGCAAGATCTCAACAGGGTCAAGGGCGCCGTCACGTCGTTGAGCAACTTCAACATATTTTCTGATGAGTTTTCGACGTTTGGCGAGGAATTTGTCAGCAAGAAACTCGTATTTGATAAGCTGGGTCCATTCAGCGATTTCCAAGCCAAGCTCAAACAATTCTTCATCTTGTCAACAGCCGGCAAGCCAATCTACTCGATGAATGGCTCCGATGACTACATCTTGGGCTACATGGGTCTTCTCACCACCATAGTCAGTACGTTCCAAGAAAGCATGAAGACAGAGTTTCATCATATATCACAGGACGGATTCCGCATGGTTGTCATGAACAAAAGTCCACTACTTTATGTGGCGATGTCGAAGGTACCGCAAGAGCTCGTGCCATCCACAGGCTCTACTACTTCCTCTGCCATAATAGAAAACCAATTGAAGTACCTCCACAACTACTTGCTTGCAGTGCTCTCTAAGCCGGTGATAGTCAGAAACTTTGAGAAGAGAATGAACTACGACCTTCGACGCATTCTATCTGCTCAGGATTTTCATGTTCTCGATACGCTTAGCATGTCACTCACATATGGCTTCAGCATTTCCGAGGACGACAAGCTTCAATTACAGAGCACACCCTATCTTTGTTCCATCCTAGGGAATGCAATCAGGTGTGCTAAGATCACCAACACTTCCCGAACAAAGCTAGTTTCTATCATGCTCCAGTCTAGAAAATTGAAGAATGAGTCCGCAGATTCACAGACCGGAGGAATATTGGAATCTGACAAGGGAAAGTATCTAGCGGCAGACTTACTCTTCGCATTTCTAATACTCGAGGACAAGATCATCAACTACATGAAACCTCGAAACCATGATTTGTCGAATGAAGATATCCATACCCTTCAATCCACGATTTCTGCGTCATGCAAGGCCATGAACCAGGAGCAGTCTGCGGACTTGTGGATACCACTCTGCATGCCCAATTTCAACAGTTCGGGCTTTCTCTATTTATTTGTGAAGAAGTTCAAGCTCAAGGGCTGCTCGAAGCCCATCACGATAACTTTGTTGAGCAGCAGCAAGAATAGCTTTTTTGAGATGAAGAAGGTGGCAGAGTTTATCATCTCGAAGATATCGAACAATGAAGCCTTCAGCAAGAAATTGGCTAGGGAACTCTCTCAGTCTGGTGACACAAAGGACATATTCGAGCAGTTGAATATCACCACCATAAAGCATTTTATCTACAAACGAAAAGGCTACAATCAGATTTACATGGATGAGATATTTCCTTCTTCCGAGGACTGTGACATAATCACACTCAAAGCACATTGTCATATACTTTATTTCTATTCGACATTGGCTTCGTCGAAAGCCACTATTGTCAAGCAAGGCAGTCTTAATCCTAAGAAGCTTAGCTACACTCGCTGGCAACTGAGCGATGATTGGGTCACTGCATTCATGTTGGCCGATCAGAAGTACGAATTCTACTGTTTGTGCGGTGGGCTGGTCCAGGCACAAGAAATTATCAACCAGAATCTCCGTCTCATAAGATGGTGTGAGCGATACAAGAAGAGGCTCTTTGTTGGCAAGGGTGTAGCGTTTTAGATGTATAGTGGAGACGTTCGTCATGGCACTACTTCAAAATGGCAGTTTCTGCAGCCTTGAACACCTCTCCAAGCTTTTCAACGTACTTTTTGTGAATCTTCTCGTAGTCGTTCCATAGCTGGGTCTCTGCATCGGTCATTTTCTTTTTCTTGCTAACCTTGTGCTTGATATCGGCTCTGATGGCTGCAAGGGTGGAAGCAGACTTACCTGAACCGGGACCGTTTCTAACTTTCTCGAACACCGTCTTCAAATGCTTCACATTCTCCTTCTTGGACTCAGTGGTCACTGGAGGTAACGGCACCTTCAACATTTGCTTGTTGGAGGGATCAGCGATGGGGTTCATGTTCAAATCGGAAGCAAGAATCGCATTAACCAAATGCTTGGTGTTGGCAGGGTCGAACACCGTGATGATGAAGTTTCTACCCTTGATAGAAGTTTGAGCAACCGTGGTGAATGGAACCTCACCGTCGGTGGTCTCAACATGCAAATGATCGAAAATCTGAGGGTTCGTTTTGCCTAGTTTGGCTTCGTTGGCTTGCTTGGCAAAGTTGTCGACCACGGTCTGGAGACGTTTTGTGGCATCGTCGAAATCAATCAGTGGAGCTTCATGAGAAGCTTCTTCCTCCACCTCTTTGGCACCTTTCTTTCCCTTCTTCTTGAATGTGACAAAAGATTGGTGGAAGCTTCTGGTCGGGAGAGCGTGGGCAGCAAGCGGGCGAGCCAATAGCGGGATAGCCACCCTTTTGTTCGTGAGAATTAATGAGCGAAGCATTGTGGAGAAGAAATTCGTAGGTCGAGTTAGTTCGCACCTGGAGAAAAATATAGTGGGTATACCTTTACAGACCATGATTTGAAGATGATGCGGGGGAAGACTTCAGATAATCATATCGGCGGCCACTGACTGCTCTGCCATTGAGAGAGGTTGGTAGTTCCACCATCTGACAATCTTTCATAATTATTCGTCGAAGACTTGATTATCGCGATACTTCTAAAAAAAATGGTATGTAGATTGGTCGTTCATTGGTCTATGTTGGGGTTACGGTTTCTGGGACTCGACGTACTCTTTCTCGAATCTCTCAATGACAGCCATGCATGCGTTGGCCTCCTTGCCAGCTTCTCCACCTTCCTTCATGATACTTGGAAGGTTCTTTTTGAGAGGCATCAAGAACACATCGTAGGTGATTTTACGTCGGGTCTCCTGGTCTTCGGACGACACCTGGTCCAAGTCGTGCAAGGAGTACGAACCGTGGGCGGTGTTGGAGGAGTTTGCAGCGTGAACAATTGACGGAAGCTCAGTAATGAAGAGTTTCAATGGAGCAAATGCCTGCGAGTTGGCAGGGAGCATATATCGCGGGGTTTGCGGATGAACGGTAACATAGGCGGTCCAGTCGATCGACCTGGATGTATCTTTTGCGGCGTGCTCAAACAACGCTGCCTCGAGAAACTTGGATAAGAATGCTAGGTGGCCCACTCTGGCCTTTCTGGAGGCTCCATCGAGCGACGAGCCAGTGTTCACCGAGAGCGAAACCGCACTCTTGTCGTCTTTCAACGTCCACGACATCAATGTGAAGAATTGACGGAGAGTCTTGACGTAGTAGCCCTTGACCAATGCCTGTGGAGCCTTTTCCACCAAAACGTCAAGCACTCCAGTAGAGGTCGAGCGAATGTCACTTTGGATGTGCGACATTGCCGAATGGACAAACAATATTATCGACCTCATGTGAAGCTCGAGGAGGCCCGGCTGCTTGTCAGCGCATGCATTCAAAAGCGATATAAATGCCTTGCGCACACTGGCAGACTGGTCAGTCACCAACGAAACAGTCAAGCTAAGGATCTGCTTATAGAGCGAGGGGCTCGACGGTAGGTGGTTTTCGATGTAGTTCAACACCTCCTTTCTGGTGGCTGCCGAGTGGTGTTTTGTGAGCAGAAGGTGGTGGGTAAGGTCGACCTGGGTGGTGAGATGACCATCGCCTTTCTTTGAAATGGACTGATTGGGAAGAGAGATGGACCGCGCCGTGAACGAGGTGTCGGTGTAGTTGTCTGGCTTTGCCGCGGTCTTGCCGACCTTTAGCTTTGTTTTCTGGAAATCTTTTTTCTTTTCTGCTTTCTTTTTCTTCGACCCCATGTTTCTTGAGTAGTACTTTGGGCGAAAATCAATGTGCGCGATGCACATGAGTGCACACCGGTTGATCTTACCAGCAGATCTCCAAATCGCTACCCATGTTTCACTACGACGATCTTGGAGCTGGCTTGGGGCTGCTTTCCCTTGACGATATTAGGGGCTGCCATGCATCGAGCACACTTCAAAGACACATTTTGCCGCACGACACCAACAATGGTTTCTCAGATGATGATGGCATGGATATCGATTCGGTATCTCTGGCATCACACCAGGATTTGACAGAGATCGATGCAGAAATCCAAGAAAATAATGATGGAGATTGTGCTGACGAAGACAGCGCAAATACTCTGCTCGCCAACATTCTCAGCCCAACAACTCTAGGTGTTCACTACGCACTCAAGCACCGGCTCCTCTTGCCACCACCAGAAAGCATCAAAACAGAATCACCAGTGGACTATGAGTTTGACACTAGCAGAGCCCATCTGCATAGCACCGGAGTTGTCAACCAGCCGAATCGAAGCAAATTCGACCCAATTCCGCCTTATTCCATCTTCAATGCTGCTGGCAGCACCAATCAGTCGAATGAGGTAGAAGATCAACTGAGTGTCCTGGTAGAAGAGCCTGAAATGTACGAAAACTCCATGAACCGCTCTTTCCGGTACCGCAGCCAGATATCGCCGGCCCCCTACTCGATAGTGCACCACCATCACTACTATGGCGCCCAAACAGGCTTCCAGAATGGCCACCCCGGCTTCCAGAATGGCTACCAAGGCTTCCAGGATTCCGGCAATTCGCAGCTCGGTCCAGGACTCAGACCCGACCTTCAGCCAGCGTATGGGCAAAACGGACTTACAGATGAGGGCAAAATTGACGGATCCAGCGACCTCAATACTTCTAGTAACCTCAATTCTTCTACTCGGGACCCACTTCACACGGCCCTCACGAGAAGACACTCGCTCCAATCTAAAGACGTTGTGCTTCCGTCTCCATGGGACTCTCACCTGATGCCGGCGGAAAAAGCGCCTTACCTCTTCTCTCTGTATCTCCAGCTTGTCATCAACTTGAGCTTATCGGTCTACACGGGCCACCTCTTGGTGAGCATAGTGCGTACCATCAAGCAGGATGTGGCATACAAACTCGAAAAAGAGGCTAACAATCTCTTGGTAGAGATCGCTCTGTGCGAACGCTCGTACTACGAAAATAATTGCCAGCCAGAATCAATTGTTCCTGCCTTGGAGAAAATGTGTGCTCACTGGGAAAAATGCATGAACCAGGACCCGTTTAGAGGTGGGAACAAATCGCTGGTCAGTGCCCACACAATCGCCATGATTGTCAACCTGTTAATTGAGCCGCTCAGCTTCAAAGTGTTATTTGTGTTTGCCTCGGCCTTACTGCTAGTATTTGTCAGCAATTTTGCCTTTGGTTACATACGAGCCAAGACCTACTATGGCTGGAGCCACGGCCACGGACTTCAAGCGTGAGCGCCCGAGATTTTAAATCCGGACTTCTGTGAGCCTCCGGAGTTAGCGAAAATCTCACATCTGCACCGAGGATGTACCGTGTTGAGTCCAGGGTAAACCTGCCAAATAATTCATGTGGCTCCTGTCTGGCGCCCGTTTTGGGCTTACACCTGCGGGTAGTGTTGTCCCACAATCAGCCCGGGTTAGGGACGCGCGCACCGATGGAGATGCCTTGGCATCAACTACGAACGGAGACCCTCGGGACTTCCACGGAAATTTCTCCACCTTTCCACTAATCAGAGCCCTTGTCACATGGAAAAGGGCTTGTGTGGGCAAGGGCACAAGTACAATGTGGAAGTTATTGACGAAGCCATCGAGTTTCGCAATCCTGTTTGAAGCACTTCGATGTATGTCGGCTACTTTCGATAAAGGTATATTATCTCAGGCGCTGCCACCACTTCTTCGCCAGCCTACATGGGTTTTTTTGGAACTAGTGAAAATGAAGAGGCCGCATTGAGGGCTGCGGCAGCCTCCAACGATGGTGTGGACCCTACCGCGTCCACTTCCTCTTTTCGTCAGTCAGTGTCCGGTCTGTCCCATTACGAGACGGCCTCGGAATTCTCTTCCCAAGATATTCACAGCCAGCAATCAATGCCTCAAGAAACTATCATCGATGCTGAGCACCACCTGCAAGGCGAGGATGATTCCACCGTTCAAAATTTTGATTCGGACCAGATCGATCCACAAGTGACCCACTCTAAGCATGATGAAGATGCCTACTATGAAGTTCCTGAGCCTCATCTGGAGGACTTCGATCCAACAGGCATGACTGAAGACGAATTGAACAGGATAATGACCACCCAGACTCACCAGAGCGAGACGTTAGGCAAATCGATTACCAGGTCCCGTACCCACGGTGAATACGTCGACCCTAGCGATTTGGACTGGGATGGCCCTGACGACAAGGAGAATCCATTCAATTGGTCGAAAACAAAGAAGTGGTTCATAACAGCTGTCACCGCATATAGTTGCCTTTGCATTTCTTTGGGCTCCTCTTTATACGTCGAAGGTATCCCGGAGATTATGGTGAAGATGGGCGTCTCCCAGACTCTCGGATTGTCAGGATTGACTTTCTACTTGATTGGTTTGGCTCTTGGTCCTGTTATTGCTTCTCCACTTTCAGAATTAATTGGAAGAAGAAACATTTACATTACCGCTTTCCCCGCTTCCTTGCTTTTCACCATGGGTGTTGGGTTGTCTCAGAATATCACATCAATTCTTGTTTTGAGATTCTTCGCTGGTCTCATAGCCTCTCCACCTATGGCCGTTTCTGGTGGTACTATTTCCGACCTTTGGGGCAATTCTCCTGTCGATATGGCTCTCGCCATGGCGTTCTTTTGTTTGGCTCCATTCTTAGGTCCCGTTATTGGTCCTATTGTGTCCGGTTTCGGTGTTGAGGCACACGGCTGGAGATTTACAATGTGGCTCTCTTTGATCTTTTCGGGTTTCATTTTGCCTTTCCTTTTGCTCTGTCCAGAGACTTATAAATTGGCTATTTTAAAAAAGAGAGCTAAAAAGAGAGGTATCAAACTCATCGAGCCAGAAATGAACTTTGCATTCTTTGCGGATATGGTGCAAACGAGCTTAATTCGCCCAATTGAAATGCTCTTTGTTGAGCCTATTGTAGGTTTGACATCGATCTATGTTGCCTTTGTGTTCGCTGTCTTGTTCGGCTTCTTCGAAGCCTTCCCCATTGTGTTCAGAGGTGTGTACAAGATGGGAGTTGGTGTTAGTGGTTTACCTTTCATCGGTGTCGGAGTCGGGTTGGTGTTCGGTGTCTTCCTCTACGTCGTCAATATCTTCCATGATGTTCGTAGGGCCAAGAAGGCTGCAATTGTCAAGCAGCAGAAAATTGCTGCTGGAGAACCAGTCGAAGATGAAGTGCCACCTTGGGTTGCTCCTGAGAAGAAGTTGATCAATGCTGCTGTTGGAGCGATCTTTTTACCTATCTCACTATTCTGGTTGGGCTGGACTTCCAGAGAATCTATTCATTGGATCGTCCCTGTCCTCTCCGGCGCTCCCTTTGGCTTTGGTTTGGTGTGGGTTTTCTTTGGTGTTGTTCTTTACTACTCCTTGACCTTCCCCCCAGCATACCTTGCATCTGCATTGGCAGCAAACAACTTGTTGCGTTATATTCTCGCGTCTGTTTTCCCCTTATTCACTGTTCAGATGTATGAGAAATTGCATATCGACTGGGCTTCTTCGCTTCTCGGTTTCATTGCTTTGGCGATGGTCCCAATTCCATTTATGTTCATGAAGTACGGTGCAAAGATCAGAGCACATTCGAAATACGGCTATGTTGCACATTTTAGAAAAATGGCCGCTGCGAAGGCCGCTGCCGAAAAGGCCGCTGCTGAGAAGTCTACTGCTACGGCTACAATTGTCGAGTCTGACCAATCTGGACAGGTTTCGAACGGACACGCATCATTTGACAGTGAGCATGCTTTGGAGCATGTTCATGACAAAGTTTGAACACTTTCATTACATTATCAATAATTCATAGAGATGGCAACGGTACCATATAATTAATAAATGAAAAAAAAAATAGTATTCAAGCTGTGTCTGATTTATGCGATGCAAGTCCAAGCTCCTTGAAAGTGTCTGATAAGATGCTCTTTAGCTTGAAAAGATTCAAGATACGAAGCTTTTCGTCCTTCAAATGTGCATTGTCACTTGATTGACCACAAGGGATCTGAGCAGCAGGAGCATCAAATGCCTTTTCCAAGAATCGAATGGACGGAATAGAGCCACCTTCTCTGATGAATAATGGATCTGGGACAGAAGGACCCCAGTTGAGTTTGATCTTCTCGTAAAGGATCTGATAAACGAGATTGTTGGGATCTCCCAACCATGGTTCAGCTTCGTGCATGAAGGTAATGGTCAATTTGTTCTCACTACCTAATGAGGCGAATTTCAGCTCGACGAATTCCACAAAACATTCCTTGATCTTAGAAAGCACTTGACATGGAACAATACGAATAGAAACAGAAGCATTGGCAGTTTTAGAGATGACAGTATTGTTCTTTGGGCCCGAGACGTCAATTCTGTGCACAGTTAGGGACGGATTTTTCCACTTGGTAAGAAGAGTCTCCAAATCGTGGCTCTTGCCAGCAGACGACTCTCTAATTTTTTCATAAAGCCGCAATTCGTTGTCGTCAACGGGCAAAACGTCATCATAAAATCCGGGAATTGTGACCTTGCTTGACGTAGGACACATGAGCTGAGAAATGATTTGAATCAAGTCCATGGTGGGTTCCTTAGAGACTCCTCCATCAACTCCGGAATGTCTATCGGGTTTCTCTGACTCAACGACGATACTTGCACTTAGAACTCCACGTAATCCGTAGTTCAAGCATGGTATATTATCGTCTAGCCAGTAAGAGTTAGAAATCATGATCCAGTCAATTTTTCCAATGAAACTTTTATGCTTGTTGATAGCATCCTGAAAACCGATGGAGCCGCACTCTTCTTCTCCTTCTACCAAAAAAACAACATCTGTCGAGAGCTGCTTTGCTTCATAGAGACTTGCGACCGCATATATAGATGCTAGAGTAGGGCCCTTGTTGTCGGAAACACCACGAGCGTACAAGTTTCCATTTGCAGCAGTCATTTTGAAAGGATCAGTTGACCAGCATTCTTTATCTTTAACTGCTTCAACCACATCGTAATGTCCATACCACAATACTCTCACGGGATCGTCGTTTAACGCCTCCTTGCAATTTCTCTTAAAGACTGCGAATACCACTGGGTTGCCGTTAGGAACAGGCAATAGTTTCGTTTCAGAAGCTCCAAGGAATTTTAATAAGGTGTTAAGATATCTGGCGCACTGTCTTGACTCTTCCAAATACAAGTGGGGATATTTGGAGATGGTTTTGTAAGTGATAATTTTGCCTAATGACTCGAGCATGTTCTCATCACTGGCGATGTGGTCAGATGTACGAGCATCTTTTTTATGAGCACAGTCTCTTGTGTCTTTCAAAGGGTCATTTTTGCCAACATTGGTGATGTTCCACAAGCACAAGGAACCTGATCCTCCAGACAATAGGTAGGTCGCGTTATTGTGCTGGAAAATTTGGACCACGAAGACAGAGCTTTCTTCAACATTGATGAACTCCTGGTGGAGATACAGGCCGAAGTCCAAACTGTTTTCAAGACTATTTCTTTGCAGTGTGGAATTTCTGTCGTTCAAGTCATGTCGAAGAGTGAATTTACAGAGACCGCCCATGTTCGTGGCTTTGTAGATGCAGCCGTTGTAGATGGTAAGAGAAAGAATCTCTTCGTTTTTTTCTTGACCTGAGACGAACTGGTAGGAACGAGTTAGTTGAAACGTGGTCAAGTCCCATGCGTTGATGTTGGAGTTGCACAGACCGACATAAATGGATGAGTCAGTGACAGTCATGGAAAATATGGACTCGCCATTCTGTAACTTTGAGATGACCTCAAGCGAGATGCCCTCGTTGTGGAGATTGATTCCCCATATGCATATGACCCCGTCACCTCCACAACTCACGAGAAAGTTGTCATATTTGGAGCGGTAGATCTCGCAAAACTCGGGAGCGTTCTTATCATGGAGAAATTCCATGCAGTAGACGTAACCATTGTGGGCAAATCTGATGATATTGTTCATCTCCACCAATGCAGGGGTGTCTGAGTTGTTTCTGGCAGTACGTAAGAGTTCGTGCTCCAGTTGCAAGCGATTGACCGATCCTCCAGGGCCTTTGGAGTCGAAGAATCTGTCGAAACGAAAATGGGGCAATTTTTCAAAGCTGGTAGCCTGGGTGGCTGGATCTCGTTCCTGGTCCAAGTTGAGCACACACCACGAGATAGAGGCATTCTGAGCACCGACAAATAACGCCGAGAGTGAATGCGAATACGAAATGGAGAAGATGTCGCCAATATCTACTAGCGTGTAGATGATATGTGTACATGGCACCGTGTACTCGAGGACACTGGCATCGTCAAGCGGAGTCAAGTCCCACACTTTGACCAATGAATCAGAGCCCGCACTGAATAAGAAATGCTCATCCGGGGTGATGGCGAGACATAGAATGGACGCAGAGTACTGATTGTGGCCACAACCTATCACATGCTGGAGACTGTAGGTTTTGACGTCAAAGACGAGGATCTTGGAGTCCTGAGTTCCACAGAAAATAAACCCTTTGGTAGGTGCGGCCACCACACTTAAAATGGAATGTGTGTGGGACCAGCGGTGCACCAATGGAAGCACCTCATCAGGCCCTGATCCTTTCAACTTCAACTTGTCAGTGGCTGAAACAAGATTATCTGTGTCTGTGAATGGCTGATCATCTCTATCTCTTATGAGAGGCAGGCTTAAGCGGGGTGGGGTGTTGATGGCTGAATTTGATGTGCTGCTGATAGGAAGGGCCAGTCGGGCTGGATTGGGCACGAATTCGGCCTCGTGGATGTTTCCTGTAGTGAATTTCCCCATGAAGTATTCACACTAATGATTCGGGTGACTGAATCGGTGGACGATATGCCACAAATACCCTGCAGATTGGCTACACTCACGTGAGATTATCTTGGGCGACGTGATGCGATGAGTGAATCTAGGATGTAGGGATGTGCAAGGGGTACGGGTGTTTTGACGGTGTACGGGTGTAAATGGTACGAGAATAGCCATCACCCGGCGTCCAAAACTGACTACACTTTTGATATTTTTATAGCGATCGTTTCGGTATATGGAACGGTGGCTTGAATAAACCAGGCTTATTGCTTTGCGAAATTTTTTTCCTTTTTCTCGAAATACTAGTTTTGTCATGAATCAGCTTTTCTGAATTCTCGCTGTGAACTACCAATTCAATTGTAAATCCACTTTGGCGAAACACGAACCCCCCCACATTTACAAAAGAAAAGCATAGAATACTTCCTGAAAGTCAATAACAGCGACAATACTTAGCCTACACTCTTTACTTCCATTACCCTCTACCATGCTTCAATTCGACCTCTTGTGGTGATTTTGGCGCAAAGGACTGCACTTTCCGAATCGGGAACCCACGTGGCCATCGTTGCAATTTAATAACCTGCAAGCCAAGAAAAAGCAATGAGTGACGAGAAATTCGTCTAGTCTTTTGTCACACGAGCTATTGCCCGAAGAGATTTTATTTTTTCTTGTCACACGAGCAATTGCCCTGCCCAGAATTTAGAGTTTAGATTGACAGCTTGGCATGAAGTTCTCACATTCGCTAAAGTTCAACGTGGTGCCCGAATGGCTGGACTACTACTTGAACTACCCGGCTTTGAAAAAAGTCATCTATACTGCCCAACAGAGCCAGCTCGAACATCTGGAAGGCAGTGAGGATGCTCATGCTCCTGTAAACGAGGCCTCCATCTCTGATTTGATCAGAATCGCCAGAAGAAACCAAGCTCTCAAGGAAAGAAAAGAGGCTGCAATGTCTGCTGCTCGCGAGGCTGCTAGGGACGACGATGACCAGTCCATAGAAAGGTTTCACCCTACTAGATTAGTGAACAAGCTTAAGTTCAAGATGAACTCCAAGTCCGCATCTCCAGAGGTTGTGGATATTGAGGAGAACGTTGAGTCTTCGCCAGATCCCGAGAAACGCCAAAAGGGTGACGATGCCCACGAATACCTGGTGGAGACTGACGAGTCCACCTACTGCGGTTCCATCGACTTGAGTGCTATGACTGCTGCAGCCGAGACGGTCACTCACGAGGGCCCTGCTGATCCTTTGCCAGTGTTTTCCAAGCACTTGGTGGATGAGTTGACCAAGATCGACAAGTTCTTTAAATCCAAGGAGTATGAGGTGTATAAGCAGTACGACAACCTCATCAAGGACCTAGAGGCCAACAAGCTGCACGTTGACCACTACTTGTTCACCAACGCTTACTACACAGATAACGTCAACGAGGAACATCAACAACTGCACGTCAGGTCCACCTTGGAGAGAACAACCTCTAATGCTTCGGTGTTTGATACCGTCAACCACATTGACGATCTTGAAAAAGGTGGTGTCGAGGACGAAGAGGAGGATGACGATGACGATGACGACGAAGATGACGACCACCACTCTTCCACCCATTCCGCGTTGTTGACCAAAGAAGACTTCGACACCAGAAAGCAGAAGCAGATTACTTTGAAGCAGAGATCCATTCACTTGTTTATCACGTTGAGCGAGTTGAAATCCTTCATCGAGTTGAACAGAATTGGATTCACCAAGATCTGCAAGAAGTTCGACAAGACTTGTAACTACGCCATCAAGAGCGACTTCATCGACAACTTCTTGCCTAAGAATTCGAGAGCTTTCTTTCCACAGACAACCGAGAAGCTTGAGTATTCTATTGTACACATCGTCTCCATCTACGCATTCCTCTCTGGCAGACCACACGCAACTACTGTGGAGTTGGACTCCATTCGTGACGAGTTGAGGTCCTATTTGAGAGACCACATTGTGTGGGAGAGAAACACCGTGTGGAAGGACTTGTTGTCGTTGGAGAAGCGCAACTACAACTTGCATCTTGATGATGTCGCCGTCAGATCCAGCAAGATGGGCGAGGAAGCTCATGCCAACTCTTTGATCCAGTTGCTGATGAAGACCATTCCCCTTCCATTCGGAATGGTCGTTTTCGGCCGCGACTACTTCAAGCTTCCGAGCTTCTTGTTCACCTGGCAAATACTCAAGTTGTCTATCATTATCGTGATCTTCGTTGTGTTGTTGTGCGTGAAAACCATGAATGACAAACAAGAAGCTCGTTGTTTGGCTGTATTGGCTACGTGTGCTTTGTTGTGGGCCACAGAAGCCTTGCCTTTATGGGTCACCTCCATGATGGTGCCTTTGTTGGTTGTTACTTGCCTGGTATTGAAGAATTCTGCTGGAGACGGTCCTATGGAGGCTTCGCTGGCTGCGTCGTACATCTTGGCTCAGATGTGGTCCTCCACACTTATGATCTTGTTGGGTGGTTTCACCTTGGCTGCTGCCTTGTCGAAATACAACGTCGCCAAGATTGTTTCTTCGTACATGTTGGCTGCAGCAGGTACCAAGCCCCGTAACGTGTTGTTTGCTATCATGGCCGTTGCATTGTTCTTATCCATGTGGATCTCTAATGTGGCTGCCCCAGTTTTGGCCTATTCGTTGATCCAGCCAGTTTTGCGTACCTTGCCCACCGAGTCTCCATTTGCTCAAGCGTTGGTTCTTGGTATTGCTTTGGCTTCTAACATCGGTGGTATGGCCTCTCCTATCGCCTCTCCTCAGAACGTTATTGCTATCCAGTATATGGATCCTAATCCAGGCTGGGGCAAGTGGTTCGCTGTGGCTATTCCTGTTGCTATTGCATGTTTGATCGGTATTTGGATGGAAATGATTCTTACGTTCAAGATTTCAACTGCTAAGATCAGGGCATACAAGCCAATCAAGGAGAAGCTTTCCACCAAGCAGATTTTTGTGTCTGCAGTTTGCATTGGCACCATCATCTTGTGGTGTGTAGAAAAACAGATCGAGGAGACCTTTGGTTCTGCCGGTATTATCGCCGTGGTTCCAATAGTGTTGTTCTTTGGTACCGGTCTCTTGAGAATTGATGATGTCAACAACTTCCCATGGACGATCATCTTGTTGGCAATGGGAGGTCTTGCATTGGGTAAGGCAGTCACAAGTTCGGGGTTGTTGGCTACCGTTGCCAAGTCATTGCAAGCCAAGGTGATGGGCTTTGACGCCTTCGTTATCTTGCTTATTTTCGGTCTTTTGATCTTGGTGGTTGCAACCTTCGTTTCCCACACAGTTGCTACAATTATCATCGTTCCTTTGGTCAAGGAGGTTGGTGACTCCATGAGCCACCCACATCCATTATTGTTGGTCATGGGAACTGCATTGCTTGCATCCGCTGCAATGGGTTTGCCCACCTCGGGATTCCCTAACGTCACTGCCATCAGTATGACTGATGAAGTTGGAAAAAGATACTTGACAGTGAACACCTTTATCACCAGAGGTGTACCAGCATCTATCATTGCATACGTTTTTATCATCACTCTTGGATACGGTATTATGAGTGCTCTTGGTTATTGATCTGCGGCGTTTAGACGTCCGCATTGTATATTAGTTCAATTATGCTTCATTTCATATAATAGCGACTGACGTAAGGATATCATGGTCCATACATATTTCGTTGGACCTGGTCATAAACACCGCGCTGTTCCCATCTTTCAAAAATCTTGGCCAATGGTATCGACCACAGGCTTGTCAACAACTCCTGTAGAAGCCTCGTCAAAGTACCGTCTTTTCTCAACCGCTGGTATAGTGTATTGATATCAATAACGTCGAAAACTCCATAGTTGTAGAGCTTGTTGGAGATGTATGCAAACATGTTGAGGATAAGCGGATCTCTCACCACACCCTGAACGGTGGGCACCACAACTCCGCTCTGGTTGACAGCAGCCAAAATAGTCTCTAGCGAAGACGTTGCAAGTTGAGAACTCAAGGCGCTCCCCACAAGATTATTTAGAAACGCTTGCAACGATCCACTGTATGCATCATTATTAGAAGAGTTGGTACTGAAGATGGAACGCTTGGTATATCGGGTTCCGTTGAACCCAGGGTCCTTAGATTTTGTGTTTCTGGCAATGTCGAAAATCGTGTCGAACGTTATCTTTCCGTTGTCACTCACATATTTGAGGAGTACAGGAATCCATGTGTTGTTGACCATGACTTCACCGAGACTATCAGCAAACATGTCTCTCTGAGTATCGTCCAAGAGCAAGCCAGCAAACGTTGAATATATCAAGCCGGAGGATTCAACGATCCCCAATATTTCTGTTATGTTTGTCGTTGTGGTGATGTTGATGTGGGACGACATGCTGCCAGTGTACACCTTCTGAAGGGAAACGTATATCGCGTTGGACAAGGTATTCATTTGCTCTGGCGACTGAGCAATTTCATGCAACACACCCTCTATAACGCCTGACTGGTTGACAGTCAATATCAACTGGACCAAAGTGTCTTTTAGACCTTCGTTGACGTCTCTTTTGTTGAAGGCTAGGTCGTCAAAGTCCACTGCGTCTCTAGTGTGTTGCATGATCATGTCGAACAACCGAGAGAAATTGGGGCTCATGGGTTCGAGATTTGACTCTGCTGAATCCACAAAGTATATCTCTGAGCTTGGAGCCACTCGGTCGGCCCATACTAGGCTCCAATAAAACGGTATTAATGCAAAGAGAGGGAGGAACTTCATTTTGGAAATGCTCCAGCAGCTCGAAATAAATGATGGAAGGCAAACACCCCTGGAACAAGCCAAAAAAAAAGTGCTTTATTGGCGGGCCGACTCAAGGCTAGTTATTTATGAAGCATTAGTGTGAATAAGTCTTTTCCTCTTCGGGCAGTGATGTGGGGCAGACAGGTTATCTGCATGCCATATGTCAATCTGACGCTGATTAGATTATGCTCGATAACGGCGCGGCAGAGCATCTAGAGATGGCCTGTCAGAAATTCATTCGCAATTCCCCGACACCAGAGACTTTATTCTTATGAATTCGCCAACAGACACTTTCTTCATGACTCGCGAGACATCGTCAATGTTGATGTGGATCTCTGAGATTCCAAAAAGAGCACGACAGAGTTGGCATTGCCTGAACAGGCATATCCTGCACCAGGACTCAATATCATTTCCCAATCGAGAAAGAGACCAAGGCCTCTAACAGCACAATTAACCTAAGTGGTAATTTTTGCACCCACCCCAGCGAAGCACTTGTGATTGTTGCCTGAGAGACAGGCCAATCTCCCTTAATTTCCCCTTTCGTCAGTATGCAATCGCTTGCTCTACGCTTAGAGTATATATTGGCAAATTCCCCCAAAACTCTGCTGGCACTTTGTCAACAGCTCTTTACCCTAATCATTATGAGGTTTTCCATCATACCTGCCGTTGTGTGTGGGTTTGCCTCAGCAGCGTATGCTATCCCGCTCGCTACCCCAATCGAAGATGCAAAGTTCGAATTGATGTCTGAGGTGAAGACTCTCTTCGAGACGAGATTTGCGGCAAAAGATCGCGAGGCCTTCTCCAATATCATCCAAAAAAGAGACACTACCCTGACTGTGGAATCGCTCATAAATGTCGTCAACAGCTCTGGCATCATCTTTGACGTATTAGATCTTGTGGCCTACAACCCGCTGAGAATCGAGAAACTTGCCAACTGGACGGCAGACGCCATTGGTAACATCAATATTTCGTCATTGAGCTCGATGACTTCCAGCTCGCCGTTATTGGTCGTCGCCAAAGCGTTGAATATTTCCCTGATTTACAACGAGGTCAGGGATTCCGGCGTGGTGTCCAGTTTGTTGGATGGTATCTTGTTGGACGAAGATTTCCGTCCTGTTCTTGTCAACTTGACCAGCCGTATAATGGAGGGGAACAAAAATTTATTTTTGTACCTCGTCCAGGATATCTTCAAAAAGTCGAAGAGAGATAATGTGGACATCCACAAGCGTGCCTCTAGCGGGCTCGAGACATTTATTACAAACATCATCGCGTCAGCGTTGGGATCTGATCTTGTGAGTGGAATTGCCGGCGATATTCTTACTGCCTTGAACGACACACAGTTCCTCACTACTACCACCAAGCAGCTTATTGCCAATGAGGGCTACCAGAACATGACTGCGCAGTTTGTCATTGATATCACAAGAACAAACCTTACCATTGACACTCAGGCCATCAATATCACACGGTACGCCGAACTCGCGCTCCGCAACCCAACCTATATTTTGAGTTTGACCTCGCAGTTGTTATCCGGAAATATCAACTTTGCTGGCGCTGGTAAGTACGCCGATGCCTTGTCTGCCATTATTAAAGATGTCGAGAGCAACGGAGTCTTCGCTGACTTGAACAACTATGTCTTTTCCGAGACTCACTCGGTGTCCAAGCCACTTATTCCCACAGGAAACATTGTGGTTGCCAAGACTGACGCTTATGCTACCGTGACAAGAAACAGATCTGTCAGCTCAACCACAAGATCAACAGCGATTTCCACTAGAAGCCCCACCTCGACATCTTTCTCTGGGTCTCAATCTTCTGGGTCTGGATCTTCTGGGTCTGGATCTGGATCTTCTGACTCTGCCTCTGCTGCCGAAGTTGCTTCTATTCTCTCCTTGCTTGGTGCAAGCACTACAGGAGGGCTGTCTTCTGCATCTAGGTCGACCTCTCGATCCTCCTCGTCTGCCTCGTCTGCCTCGTCCTCTTTCGACATAGGCGCCCTTTTGAGTCAGCTCTCAGCATCCGAAACATCGAATACCGCAGAATCTTCGTCTAGCGGGGACGCCGGACTTCTCGCTCTTCTTGCTGGCCTCAGTAATACCCAAAATAGGGCCGTGGAGATGTCTTCGAGCGCAGCGAACACGGCACTGCTGCTGAGTACAGCCAATGCCGCTGGACATCACAACAACCTCGTCACGAAGTGTTTGGTGTATGCCCAGGCATTATTCCTTGGAGGAGCACTACTTCTATAAGTGGTTATACCTCTACGCTGCTGACTCGACAGGGTTCTCCCGCATACCTTTATCACTTCTTCTTCGTATAGTTTTCTTCTGCTTACTGCAATACATATGCATTTTAGACTGTTGCAAACAGATTGCAAATTCAATCAAACGTCTGGTGAAATATTAGAGGGCATGAACTCATTATGGTGTGGACCCTGCACATGCTTATTGCCAAGTGTGGCCACTATCTACTATCTACTATCTCCGAAACGACTTGTAGGTCCTAAGAGGAAACGGAGGCGGGAATTATCCCACTTTGCTGTTTGAAAGTACGCTTAGTTATATTCCTCGCTGTTGTTCATCTGAATCGGAACAATGAATCCGATTCGATCAATATCTTCCAGTGAGGGTACAGACAACCAACAGGATATTGATGGCGAAGAAGCCATACAAAATCTCTCCACGAGTAGACATGGAGAGAATACGAGGCAAAATCTCCTGGCCAGTTTACCCAAGTTGAACTTGCAATCCACTTCAGGCAAATTGAACGATTCTCTGGAGATAAAGCGACGAAACTCGGAGAATTCGGCTGCTTACTTCTCCAAGTTCAGTCAGGATTACATCCTGTCTCCGAAGAAGTGGTACAAGCCATCAAAGAAAAAGAAGAAACGCATAGCGCCATCGGAGTCTGGTGTGTACCTGATTGAATATTCTGTGTTTCATCCCATTAGGAATTTGCATCGCATCAATGACGAATATGATGTTCAGACACATTTGCTCGAGGTTTTGAAAGCAGAGGGCTACAATGTCGATGAAGGCGCTCAGCCAGATAACTACATTGCTGAAGAGGACTTTCGAACTCTTGTGGCGACAATAACACATGATGTAGAATTCGACTCTGATCTCAGGCCACTCAGGATCAGCCAGGGCTCTTCTGGAAGTTACTTCATTTTGGGCAAACGCTACAACGAAGATGACCAGACATACACGTACCAAATATTCAAGAGAGGGATTTTCAAGCCGAAAGATGAGGAACCTTATGGACCCTTGTCTCCCAAATGGACTAAGTGGATCCACAGAACTTTTTTCCCATGTTTCTTCGGTCGTTCCTGTCTTATTCCAAACCAAGGTTATATCTCGGAAGCAGCAGCATGCGTTCTCGACCGCCAACTAATGTCGTACGTTGTGCCTTATACCGACGTGATCTATTTGAAGTCCAGCCTGTTCTACTATTCTTGGTGGGAAAAGACAAGATCCAAGATTCGCCGACACAAAATAGGTTCCTTCCAGATGTTTCTCAATAGATACATGGAAGCGCATACTTTCTTCAAGTTGTACCCTGTTCCACAAAATATCGACCGACTTCCTGAGACTCGCGAACACTTCATAGATGACGATCAATCGATTGAAGATGCCAACTTGACTTTCAAGTGGAGTCAAGATGTTCTTCTACAGTTCCAGGAGCAGTTGGAAAAAGTCGTCATTCTAGACTATATAATGAGAAACACGGACAGAGGAGCCGACAACTGGATGATAAAAATCCAATGGCGGGAGCGCCGGCACGAGTCAGGTGCTCGTCAGGCGTATCCTTACTTGAAAATAGGAGCTATCGATTCTGGTCTCGCGTTTCCTTGGAAACATCCTGACGAATGGCGCTCGTTCCCGTTTGGGTGGCTCTTCCTCCCCTATCTGATAATCGGACAGCCATTTTCCCGAAAGACACGTCAACACTACTTGCCACTTCTCACGCTGAAGTTCTGGTGGGAACAAACCATCACAAAGCTTAGAGAAGTTTTCTCCAAGGACCCTAACTTCAAGGAGAGGCAGTGGACAAAGCAAGTGGCTGTGCTTAAGGGACAAGCATTCAATGTTGTTGAAATACTCAAGTTGCACTATGCTGGGCCTTTGGAGCTTACGAGAAGAGAAAATCTACTCATTTGGGACGACGAGATGAACGTCCCAATTCTGGTCAATAACAGCAGCATCAGCAATGCGATGGAGAGCAGTATCTTCGATTTGAACTCGCCAACAAAACGATTGTCGGTCGCTGAGCCGCTCCTGGCGCAGCTTAACACAGAAACGACTCCGTTGTTGAAGCCGGGAGATGACAAGCGACGGTATTCAGACTCCGGAAGTTTGAAGAGCGGGTGCAGTTTCTGCGAGCCCTTACAAATGTCAGGATTCGAGTACAATTTGAATATTGAAGATGGCGAAAGGGAGCTGTTTGAAGGAGATCAGGAGACCACCACAAAGAAGGTGATTATCGAGCGCCTAGAGAAAGTGGATACCAGACTGCCGTTCTTTACTTGGTGTTGATATAATAATCATAATCCATTGACTAGTCTATTTGGAGGCGTTTGCTTCAGCAAAGATCTGCGGGTAGTCATCACTGTTACGATTCTTGTAATCGGCCTCATTGATGCTGATCTTTCCCGAGCGCTCCATGATGTAGAATTGCTTCATTCTCAATAAATAGTAGATCGAAGTAAGGATTGGGGTTGGAACACCGTTCTTTTTGGCGATGGCCAAAGGATTTCCCAAAATGACCTCAATCTCGAAAGTCTGATTTTTTCTAGAATCCACCAACATAGAAGGAGTGTAAAAGAACCCGTCTCCAATATGCATGTATGTCGACTTGACGCTTGGATCGATGGTCACGCCTTCACTAGCAGCGATGGCAATAACCTCGTCCATCGCAGGCTCCAAAAGCGTTTTGTTTGCTCCATTGATCTGACACCTGTTGACGTCCATGTCTGTGACAGTACATATAGTGTTGAAAACAGAGTTGTAGACCAACTTGCGCCATCTGGCTGTTCTTGTGTCTTCTCCAAAAGTGATCTTATTCACTGATTCATCAGGGTTCTGGTAAATAGAAATGAATTCCTGAGCTTTCTCTTTGGATACCTCAAAGTCAACGTTGGGGTTATGGAAAGGACCGAGGGAAATGACATCCTTTCCGGGGTTGTGAATTACGCAGTCGAGGTTGGTCGAGCCAATCAAAGAGATGCCCGAGAGAAAATGGTTGGTCGGAAACTCTCTGATCATCGGAACCTCGATATTGATACCGTTTTGGATCAACACAACGGTGGTTTTTCCGGGGACAACTGCCGGGCGAACAACATCCTCGCATGGCTGGGGTCCATCGGGAATATTCTTGGTGGTAACCACTACATAGTCAAATGGACCGTTGAGCTTCACCGCTTCTTCCACAGAACGGCTCACATGTGTGGGACGCCAGTGGTCGATATTTCCATATGTGGCAGACCGGATGGTGAAACCATCTTTGACGACCTTATCGTAGGCAGACCGAACGACCAAAGTAGTCTGGGCCCTGCCGTTTGTGGAGAGCGCCAAAGCTGCGATGGTTCCCACGCCACCCGAACCTATAACCAACACTTTAAGCTGAGCCATTGTAGAACTATATTATTTTGGACAACCCCATGCGAACTGTGTATGCGCGATGCGGCATGTAAGTAGACGGAATTTCGAATAGCTCTGTGCACTCTGGCTCACGTCAATCGACTCTCTAATACCATGTCTAATTAAATACTATATGGAATAGTTTGCATGGGTCCCCTCGCCCAGGTACCCGTAGTAGTCTCTAGCCTGAATGACCCTGAGCTCGAAAAACTGCATGGAGTCTGCGTCGTTCATCTTACTCCCTAGCGTCGAATCGACCGGAACCGGAATCTTCTTGTATTCGCAGTACTCCCGCATACCCAAGGAATGGGTCATGTGAAGAACTTTCGAAATGATGGTCAAAACCTGGTTGACTGCCTTGGGCATATCGTCGGGGCTATTCCAATACTTATCGAGCAAAAGTGCTGTGAACATGTCGCCCACACCAGTGAAATAGGACTCGATTACAGGAATGCGGAATAAATTGATGGTATCGTCGCCGCGACATGATAATGCACAATAGAGCGAGCTGGGGTCCGGTTTGCTGCTCACAGAGATTTCTCCGCTCAAACTCGAAACAACAACATACTTGACGTTGAACTTGGCATGGGCGTACAGTACCGCTTCCCGTAGAGATTCCTCGGAGTCGATTTTGAAGCCCGTGAGGAGTTCCAACTCGAACTGGTTGGGCGTGATGATGTCGACGTTTCCAGCCTCCAAAAGCCGGCCGTACGCCTCGACACAGGAGTCATCCACATAGACATGGCCCTGGTCGCCCATGACTGGATCACACACATAGAGCAAATCCGGGTTGTCAACCTTCATCCGAGCGACGTTGGCTGCAAGAATGTCTATGAGCACGGCGGACGGGATGTACCCCAGAACAACCGCTTGGTACTTGCACTTGATGTCCACAAGACCTTTGAACAATGCAGACATATCTTCCGCAGTTATGGCACTACCCTTCACGAAACCGTAGCCAGTATGGTTCGAAAAGTTGACGGTATTGATGTTATCGACATCCCATCCTTGACACTGGAGCGGGAAAGTGGCGGCTCTTCCACCTACATAGCCATGTGTCACATGGGATTGGACGGACAAGACCGATTTCATGATGACTTCTGAGTCATGGAAGAAAAGATGAGATAAGGTTGAGGTCAGGTGCCATTGGTCACATGATTTGTATCGAGATGCTTGCACTGCGATCTCAATCAAGACGTCTATTGTCCGCCGTGCTTACATTGTATGTTTTTTGAAGCTCATCAACTGTCCAGCACTATCGTCGACTGTAGAAAATATGCTAGGTCTGAATTCGCTTATTTTTACAATCTGAGTTGGTCATGTGGGTCAGATGAGTGCGGTCTGGTGGGCTTAGGAGCTGCACACAGCCTTCCTACTCAGCTAATATGTAAGCCATACGAAAATGCAATCGTTAGCTCTTGCGCTCGGCATAAAACTTCGATTCTCTGTACGTTCGCCGTGTGAGGATAAATCTAGCAAGAGGCTGGGAGTAGATGGCCTACTAAAAAAAAGCTTTCGTCACATGAACAGGATCACCTGATTCGGGCAAGGCATGGTGGCTCGGGCCCTGTAAAACGCGAAATCGCCAGTGGTGATAACCCAAGGCAGTGCACCTGTCAGGCTAAGGAGGCGGGCAGCGAGGAAGGAGAACAATAATATCATACGGGCTAGTCGTGGCTGAAGCTACTTTTCAGGCAAAGCAGTCAAATAATAACATCGTCAGCACCATTCCAGGAGGGACGAAGGGAAGCATACAGAGGCAAGATTAGGTACAGTAGGTGTTGAAAGAATAGATAAATTACAGGAACAGCAGGAAAGTGAGGGCTCACACAGGTGAACGGCACAAAAAAAACCCAGAATGGGCAACCATACAAATGATAGGCAAGCCCATAACATGCCACTAACATGATGCAAAAATACCACGCCGAACATTTCCCGAAATTTGGCCGCCGTTGCCGGCAATACGGGCATCGTTAGTTCAAATAATGCTCAGAGGCCGAAAAGCACTATTAGGGCCGAGGCTCGAGAACCTCCAGGGTCGGTATGGGCAACCTGTAGAGAAGCTGAAACAGCGGAAAATCCACAATTTCGGAAGGCATGCGCAATTTCAGAATGCATGTAGAGTTGCCTAGAGAATTCAACAACAATCCTCTTTGATCCGGACCCTTGCACACATCGTCACCACCAAAAAAGATATCCACCACGATCTCCTGGTTATGGCGCAATGTGATCACCATCTAGAACATACCAACCAAACCATACAGATGAACCAGAGCTAATAACGCCAGTGCTATTAATATTCTGCGTGGCGCGGGGTTGGCATACTGCGGGCGTCTCGGTCCACATGCAGGCAGCGCTAATGCCGGCGCCGTCGCCATATAAGAGCGGCGAATTTCCTCCGGTTTGCCTCCCCAGTTTGATACTCAACTAAGATGGCTTCGGTAGATCCCAACTTCAAGACCTCGTTACCTCCCCGCAAGCGCGCCAAGACAGACGAAGAGAAGGAGCAGCGTCGCGTAGAGCGCATTCTTCGTAACAGAAGAGCAGCCCACGCCTCCAGAGAGAAAAAGAGAAAGCATGTGGAGTATTTGGAAGCATACGTGTTGGCCTTGGAATCAAACATGGCCACGTTGTCTGACAATTACGCCAAAGTGAAGGAGTTGGCTCCTGCCGACAAACTTGCCTCTTTGACGTTGCCAAACCTCGACGACTTGTCTGAGTTGCGGGACAGAATCCCTTCCAACTTGTCGATATGTCCCCTCACTTCCATGTCTGGCATGTCCCCCGCTTCGACCGAGGTGTCGATGTCTCAGGACGCCGAGCCTGAGGCCGACCTTGAATCCACTGGCTCTACCAGCCCATTCATTTCAGTTAAGAAAGAACCTGTGGAGTCCTCCTTAGTAGTTCCTTCCACTAACTACTACAACTTTTTGACTCCAGTGTCCATCAGTTCTCCTATGAACTCCCCCATCAACTTGACGTTGAGATCTAACGATCCTTCGTCCCCGGACTCGGATTCCAGTCCTAACACTCCAGAAATGTCCTCCTCAAATTCAGACGGCTTGATGATCGGATCAGCTGCTTCGGGTATCGATTTTATGGCGCAAAATTCAGCAGTGATTTTGTCTCCTAAGGTATTGAAGGTGTTTGCTGCTCCTTTGACAGTTCTCTGCTTGTCTGCCTCGACTGCATGACTTGAAACACGTGTATTAATCTGGAACAATCGACCTGGTGGCCGCTTGTCTCAGATTAGTATGCGTGCAAATTTCAGGGCATCGTCCATGAGCTCCAGATTTATAGCATTGAAGCAACTCTCTTTGGAACTGCCAGCTAATGCCCCACAATACCGAGGTCTGCAGCACCTACCGAGCTCGATGCACATGGTCTTTCCATCGCCTTTGAGTCTAAGATGGACGATGGTTTCGATCCTCTCTTATTAATTGAAGAGTCTTCGATGCCATTGGGGTCAAATCTTACACACAACTTCGGGTCAACAGAAAATAATAATGATGTCATCGAAGAGTTTTTGTGTTTTTGATTTTATTTCTGGTTTGTTTTACTGGTTTTTAGTGTGTTCTTAATGGGTGGTTCAAGGTTTATTCAGTCAAAAATTAAAGAAAAAAGAAAAAAAAATCCTAAAAAAAAGAAAAAAAATAAATTCTTCAAAAAAAAACAAAGCAACTGTTGATTCTATTTTCATTTTTTAGGTTTTTTTGGGTCTTGTGTGATGTTTGAAGGTTGGTCGAAGATTGGCGCTCCTGTTTCCAGTTGATGCGACGCTTCGCAACCGACTTTAGTATATATTATCATTATACTTCTTTATGTCTTTATATTACCATTGTAGAGTGTCGGCCGCTGCTAGAACCCTTTTTGTTTCCTGTTCGAGATGGATGCATTCGTTGGTACTCTTGAATTTTGCGTAGTAAATCTCACAATCTTGGTTGCAACAATATGAATCAATTTCGGCCGAAGTTGAACTACCAAAACTCTTGTAGCAGCACACTTTGCAGACGTACGTGTATCCCAAAACCTGTCTCTCCTTTTCCTTCCACGTTAGATTTATGTTGTTCATTACTTCCACTTCGTTGCTGAGACATGCCTTGCATAAATGTGGAGACTTACCATCAAGCTCTCTCTTGCAATTGAAACACTCTTTCCGTCCAACATAGGCACTTTTGACTATATCATCTCTCTTCTGAACAAATTGATTTGTGTCCCTCAGCATGTCTCTATACCATTCCTTGATATTGACACCCATGAGGTTAAATACTCGTTCAAGTGGAGGAATCAACACTTTCTTGATGTAGTACTCGTAGTCGAGTTCCATGGGGTTTCCCGTGCTGTATGACGCAATGTAGTCATCAGGACTGAAACAACGATCCTTCAACCGTTCCTTGGTAACATCCTTAATAACCAAGTAAGGTACTCTCTCCTTATACTGAGGCTCGCTTCTGGGTTCCTTCTTCATTTTGTTACGGGCCACAATGGCTCCAGGGGGCAAGTATTGCTCATTTTTGTAGGTTCCATAACGCACGGCTTTTGCAAAGCAAAAATCTTTAACATTGACACGATTCGTGAGAATCTTGTAGAATTGGCGTAGCACATACTCTTTCACTCCTGATAGGTCTTTCGTTTCGAATAAGATCCGAAGGGTTTTACCCACCATCTTCAGTTGCGCAGGTATTCCGTCTCTTCGGATTGTCTCGATGCCTTTAGCTTCAAACTTGGGGACCACTTGATTCTCAAGCTCGTAGCACTGTCCAACATATCGCTTCTTCGCAAGCAAAACACAAGGGTGATACACCTTCTCAAACTTCAATTTAATTGGGTCAGGCAAGAAGTCCGTCACTTTCTTTGCCAAGCTTCGGCCATACTTGAATGCATCATCCTTCGATTTCCCGGGGAAGTATACAAACAACGAATCTGTATCTCCGTAAACTACCTTTGCTCCACATTCGCTAGATTCAATCATTTCGATTGATTTAGCCATAAGCTCTCGGCCAGTTGATACAATCGCATCGGCGATATCGGAGTTGGGCATTCTTCCACTGAAACTGGCAGACGTGTATCCGTATGTGACGTTTGCAATCAACTTCATAGCCAATTGTTTGGAGTTAAGGAGTCTCGAGAGTTCCACATCTTCCAGAAAAGCTGCTGCCACCGCCCGCATGTTGATCCTCATATTAAGGATTTCTTCAAGCATTTTGGCAAGAATGGACTTTCGGAACTTGGCTGAAACAAACATATATCCGTTCGGCGATATATTCAAACCTCCATTCTTTTCAAGAATTTCAATTATCCCTGGGGGAAGACCAAGATGCTTCATGTAACCAACTTCATTCCTGTTGGGATCAAACCCTTCAACCTTGCCGAGGAGAGTAGAGTAGCAATAGTTGTAGGCAATCATGATGGAGGGGTAAAGCGATTGAAAATCAAGCACAACAAGCGGCGATTTGTAGAAATTGGAGTCAGGTTCCATGATGAGAGGAACAACGTCCAAAGCCCGCATCTCGTGAACTTGAGCCTTCGATGGAGAATTAAGTAATAAATTTTCTGCTTTTGCAATTCTTAATAAAATCGACTCGACTTTGAATTGTGACCCTCTGTAGAAATTTGAGTAGAAATCCACACCTATCAACCGGGATTGCTCAACATTTCGAAGAACAAACTCTCGAATGTCAAGAATCCTCATAATCACGTCATGTCTACAGGCGTAGTACTTAAAGAACATCACTTGTTGGGCAAAAGTGCCTTTCTGTATCCAGTTCGATAAGTCCAAGTTCAGTATTCTCGGTAGCTTTTCGTGGAGAACGTGAAAGCTAATCAGTTCAAGTGTATAGGATGTCAAGCTGAGCTCGGAATTTAGTAGTCGCCACACGTTCAACATATGTCGACCATTGATCTTAATAGCAGAAGTATGGGTATATCCCCATCGGTCGCCAAATTTGCCATTAGCGAAATTCAAGGACCTGCTCAAGCGAGGTAATAAATTTTCCTTGTACCGTTCTTGAAATCGTTCGATAAGGTATCCCCAGCTCGAGCCATTGACCTCGTAGCCTGAAAGGATATCGGGGTCATATTCCTCAACTTTTCTCACGAGTTCATCGACGAGTTCACGTTCTGTTGTGCAATATCTGATTTCTTGTTGGATCTGCCTAGAAATCCTCCTAACCTGCTTGATAATCGAGTCCTTGTCCGGCAACTTCTCGATATTCACAAGAATGGTGGTCAATCCTCTGCCTTCAAAGTACATTTGGTTTGCATTGTCAAAATGAAAGATGATCATTGTTACTGAATCCTTCCGAGGATTCGGTAGACGCCCATTTGACGTGTTAACGTGAATCTCCAAGTGCATGAGGGTCAATTTCAAGAAATCACTTGGATTTCTTTCGACATGATGTGGCCGATAAGAATACTTATAATCATTTGATTGAGTTACCGCCGGTTCAATCTGCGACTTGAATTTCCTTCTCTTCTTGATCTGTATACGTTCGAGATCAGAGATCCCCTTTTTGACAGCTGCTTTAGAGGGAGGTTCCAAAGAAAATTGCAAAGTATATGATTTCTTCTTATGCTCTTCATTATCAGTATCGCCGCTGATTTGACAATTAAGAATATGATTCGACCCAGCTACCTGAAAACTAGGGAGGGCGTCATTTCCGTTGTAAGGGACATTGATCTTGCGGTTGGCGAAAATCAAAGGTTGTTCGTGCTTATCCGCAATGTCGGAATAGAATGGATCTGGATATTCGATGCTGAGCAACCCGGCCTCCTGTATTGTCCTTTCGAGTCTTTTTCGCTGTAATGAGGGGGGGATAACATTTTCCCATATGTTCCTCGGATTTGCTAGTAGGAAGTCCAGTGTCTGAGTGAGTAGCGAACCATCGGACTCCGAACTGAGTCGTACAGCTGACTGCTGGGCCTGGGTCAATGCAAGATAATGTAAATCCCCTCGCCCGTACTGCAATTGTGATCCTTCAGGCTGATCAGCAGAAGAGGGGACATCAACATGAATAGGTTGGGAATCCGATTCCGAATCTGATTCTTGCGAGCTGAAGTCTGACCTTTCATTTGTGTTGATATGTTCGGGAAAACTGCCAGAATCATGCTTTGCGAGCTTTTCAAGTGTATTACTTGGCAGTTCTTCGTCACTCTCGTGAGCATCTATAATCCTTGGATCATCGATTTCGTTACTTAACGGATTGTCGAGAATAGGATTCCTATCCGAATTGACAGCAGCATCTGCTTCGAATAGTTGATCGTAGTACTTCCATCGAACGAGATCATCCCTGTAATTGAGTAAAGGAACATTCTCATAGTACTTCAAGGAGGACGTCTTGTCCACCAATGAAAAACAAGTGGGAATGGAGGAGCCAGGCAAGCTGGGAGAGATCACTCTCGAAAAGTAAGTATTGGGGTCTTCAATTCCAGTGCCCTTGTTGAGCTTCCGAATATAGGCCAAAAGCTCCTCACACTGTTTGCGATTCTCCCACTCGCAATAGCCAGGTTTTCCTATGTTCTTAAATACTTGACTGTACAGCTTGTGTAGTAACTGAGAGGTTTTGTCGTCGTCCCTTGAAGTGCACTGATACTTAAGTTCGTCAAACGTCAATTGCAAGGAAGAGAGATAGATTTGTTGAGAAGGTGCCAAGTTCTTGAACTCGCTGAAGTCCTCGTGGATGTTTCTCTCACGAAGTCTGCTTCGATTACAGATGTCACCTACCGTAATGTCTATCTCCAACGTGGATTTTCCCATACGAGGGTACCTCTTCGGGTTGAGGATATTGTTGCGGGCTATGTGAGAAGCCAAGTACTTCTTCAAGGGATCGATGGGGAGACCGTTGTCGTTGATGATCGGCAGCCGAAAATGGCACCTGGACACCTCTAGCCACGAGCATCCAAATAAGTTGTAGTCTGCTAAGAACTGAGAAAAGCAATTGATGTGAGCTTCGTAGACGTTGAGTCTGGTCAATGGCTTTTTTCTGTTCGCACCCGCGAATCGAGCAAAATCCACCTTCCTCTCTCCCATGAGACGTGTGAGTCTCGTCTTGTAGAGAGACAGTAGGAACAGGATCTTCAACATGACACGGTATCCCAAGTGGAAGCCATACATTGGAGTGCCTCTACAGTATTCGATAGACGCAATAAAGCGTTTTGGGGGCAGGCCATTGGCAGATTCGAATGGATCATCCAAGTCCTCTTCTTCAAGGTCATCGTCGAGGGCCAGCTCGGGTTTTCGCTTGAATGACTCGGCCAAATTTTCTTCGAGAACAGCGGTGAGCGCAGTGATGTAGTCTGCGGTGTACGGACCGTTTTGAAGCGGACAGTCCACATACAAACTCGGGTAGTAGTTGTGAACATGCACCACGACATTATAAGCCATACGGTGAGAAGCAGTCGGGACGAGCAACGCGCCATATATTCTGATTATCGGCACTTTTTGCGCCGACGGCAATTGGTCGAGCGGCGTCGGCGGCAGTCTGTACGTGTCATAGTCGCTGATTTGGATGTGAAGAGCCTCAGCCATCAGGAAGCTGACAAGGTAGTTGAGGCATTACGAGGTGAGGGTGGTGCACAGTGTGCCATACATAAGAGTATGGCGATGTACTACAAAGTGTGGAAAGACGCTGCCGGATGAGAAAACAGAATTGATGGGCGTTGTTCGACAAATGCGTCGTTCCACAAATACGTCGTTCGACAAATACGTCAGTTGACCGGCACCACGCACCCACCCAACAGCTAAAATACCAGAGCGAGACAAGCCAGGGAATACCACCGACAATTGGCATGCAGTAGGCATCGCAACATTGAATTTAGACATCCAACAGCATGCCTCCGGTGTGAAAGACACCTTCCAAACCAGAATGGATGACGTGGATTCGGAAACAAGAAAACCAATCGAAGAACAAATCCTAAAAATAGTTGCTATTCGAAGAAAAAAAAAATGCCGTCCGAAGGAAAAATAGATGCCTTCCGCAGGCACCGCCCTTCACCATGAAGGACAACTACCACAGAAACGGCGTGGCTCTCGCTCTATACAGCGCACTGTCTCGTAACATTGCGTCCTCCGCGGCCGTGTCCTGTGCGCAGACTGCGCTCGCAATTCTACCCCTAGTTCCGGTGCCTCCGTGCGCCGCAACCAGATTCCAAGATCAAGCGGACGAATCGATCAGAGGCAAAATTTGCCGGCTGTAAGTAGCACCATGCGACCGAACGGCTCGTGATGCATCGGAATTCGCATCCGGTATATGCCATGGCTATCCAGTAGTCTTGCGGCTGGCTGGGTGCGCAAGAGTGCGACGTAGTATTTTCCTCTACACCTCGCCAACAGTTGACCTGGAGTGGATGTGGCTAAAACCTATCCCCAAAACTCCGCGCTTTTCTTTCCACATCACCCCACTGAGAGTTTTGGTTTCTTCCTATCCGTTTTTTTTTTATTTGATCCTCCGCTGGCCTCCCCGTGGTTGCTTCTCCGTTTCCACATACTTGTTTCGTTCCTTACATCCGGCTCCCCTCGCTCTGCGACCACTATTGGTGTGTAAACCGGGAGCCTCCCACCGATTTGTGATCTCATGCCCGAAGAAAAAGACTTGGCCGACGCTGCCTCGCGCCTCGAGCGCTTGAACGTCGTCTCTCCGAGACCAAATTCCTTCGATGGCCCCCACCTGCCTCCGATCTCCATCTCTCAAGGCCATTTGAGCAGCGACATTCAGGCCCGCATCATGGCGTTTCAGCAGAAGCGCCAGAACAATCCTTTGAAAGAGCCTCCGTCGAAGCCCTTACCGCCGCTTCCGTCCGCCGCTGCAGCCGCTCGTACCGCTCCACCCACCGAAGGCATGTCACAGTTGCTCTCGTCTCCTCCCATTGATACTCCCATGCTGGCTTCGCTGTCGACTGGATCACGAACGCCCCTTTCGCCAACGGGCGCGCCTCAGAAATCCCATGACTTGTCGAAGAAGCCCTCGTTGTCCCAGAGACGTGGCATGAAGTTGAACATGAAGGACATCAGTTCTCTGGTGGATCCCATGAACCTGACGGGAGAACTCGCCCGCAGACTTTCGGAGAGGAAAAACAAGCCCGATTTCAAGTTGAACTTGTCCGACACCCCCAACTCCAGTGGCGGAAGCACCCTTGGCTCGGACGCCAGCAACGACTCCCCGGTCCCGGCCACCCCAAAGTTGCAGGGATTGTTTGCGAATTACTCCAAGTATGTGGACATCAAGTCTGGCTCGCTTAATTTCGCTGGTAAGGCGTCCTTGCATTCAGAAGGTGTGAACTTCTCCTCGGGTTCGTCTTTTCACATCTCCTTGGACGAGTTACAGTTCATTGAGGAGTTGGGAAGAGGAAATTATGGTACTGTGTCGAAAGTGCTACACAAGCCTACTGGAGTATTGATGGCAATGAAGGAAGTCCGCTTGGAATTGGAAGAGAATAAGTTCGCCCAAATCCTCATGGAACTCGAGGTTTTGCATAAATGTGACTCTCCGTACATTGTGGACTTCTACGGAGCTTTCTTCGTGGAGGGTGCAGTATACATGTGCATGGAATACATGGACGGTGGCTCCTTGGACAAAATCTACGGAAATGGTATACAAGACGAAGCATGTCTCGCATATATTGCCGACTGTATCATTCGGGGCTTGAAGCAGTTGAAAGACCAACATAATATTATCCACCGTGACGTCAAACCGACGAATATCTTGGTGAACACTCTTGGTAAAGTCAAATTGTGTGATTTCGGAGTTAGTGGTAACTTGGTTGCATCCTTGGCGAAGACCAACATTGGGTGCCAGTCGTACATGGCTCCCGAAAGAATCAAATCAAAAAATCCTGACGACGCCACCTACTCTGTCCAGTCTGATGTATGGTCGTTGGGGTTGACTCTCTTGGAAGTCGCAGCTGGAAGATATCCTTACCCTCCTGAAACTTTCGACAACATTTTCTCCCAGCTAAAGGCAATCGTTGATGGCGAGCCTCCACGCTTAGACGATAAAATTTTCTCCAAGCAGGCCCAGCAATTCGTCAAGTCGTGTTTGAACAAGAATGCCGACTTCCGTCCGCTGTACGATATGCTTTTAAAGTCGCCATGGCTCCTACAACACAGGGATGATGACCCGCATATGGCTCAGGTGGTAATAAGGCAGTTAGAGGCAGCCAAAGACGAGGCTTCACCATCTGCTAGAAGCTCTGCTGCTTCAAACGTTGCCATTGCCGGAGCGGCCCAGGGCAGAGAAAATGTCCAGTCGTTACTCAAAGGAAAGGTGGTCGCCCCTGCATTACATAGAGGGGGCTTATCCAATCAGAGGGTTCCTCGATAATGTATTTAACCCATTTTCAGAATCAAGCCACGGATATTCGTGGTTGGTGTACATTACTATCGTTTGGTCATACTTTTTTTTACATATTCTGTATTATAATTACTTGTAGTACTATGTGTTGTAGGTTCGTGCTGTGACTCCTTGGAAATTCCACACGGGTTGACGAACTTTTGTCATTCTGGGACAATGAAGTACAACGGAGTTGATGGCCGACACATTTGTCGCAAGGAGGTAATTGGGCGTCATCGTAATATAGATTTGCGGCCATTCTAACATTGACATTGTGTGTTTCCATTTGAAAGGCCAGCAAGTATGAATTTGCGACTTTAGAAGAAATTGCGAGATTTCAGAAGGTAGAGCATTGAAGATGTTTCCTTGATGTTCCGACTTACAAGGAACAGGTTTTCTTTAACGAACTTAGAAGATTATTGCGGTTGGCACTGCTCTGGTGATTTCGTCAAAAAGTGAGAAAATGGCACCAAAAAAAAAATACAAATAAAAAAAAACAACGTCTAATCAAACAATCGAATTGGCATCTAAGATTCTTGAAATGTAATTAGCACTTATTGCAGCAACCTCTCTCATCCCACTATATTTCACTTTATCGTAACTGTTATGATGTCAACAAGGACCGTAAGACCTGGCCACCTGCAGGATATCCGCACACTGCCATGGCCAAACCATATTGAACCAGTCGACCCAGTATCAATTGTATAATCAATCGAGCATCATGTTACAAATTGAGCTGAACAATTTATTGATACAGAAGACATTGACGGACCGGGTGTTTCCCGGCCCAGAAGATTCGTTGAAGTCTTTGGACAGAATCATCACCGACTTCGACTTCACCAGCTACCATATCTCCACATTGCCGGAAGACAAGGAGGCCATCTTGATTTCCATATATGTCCAATGCTGGAAAGACTTGGTTAAGGCTGGCGTTGCGGATTACTTGCTGTCTAAGTACGCCAGGTTTTCTACCTACTTGAAGATTGCCAGCGAGGCGGAGATTGAACCCGGATACAATTTCTCGCTTGTCTTGGACACAAAATCCTTGCATTCGCTGGACGTTTCTGACGAAGAAAAGCAGCTGTTGATCGACGAATTGGCCTTGCTCAAGAGACATTCGATTGCCTCAGCCTTCGAGAAGGCGTGCAACCGTTACGATGAACTATCACAACAGTATTTGGGCTCCAACACGTACGCCGAGGAGATCCAGGCCGAGTTGTTCAATGAGCCAGTGTTGGTGATCAACTACCGTGGCGAAGAAGAGAGTATTTACATCAAGCCATCCTTTGATCGAGTCACGGTGATCTTCTCCACTATTTTCAAGGACGAGACAGACAAGATCTTCGGCAAGGTGTTCTTGCAAGAGTTTGTGGATGCCAGAAAGAGATCGGTGCAGACTGCCCCACAAGTGTTGTACACTGACAAAGAAGCGCCATTGGATATCCAAAATGTGGTCAACAAACGCCAGGAGCAAGAAAACAAGGGATATGTCACGTTTGTCTTGTTCCCCAGACACTTGACGCGAGGCGACCGTAGGGAAAACTGTATTTCTCACATTCAGTTCTTCAGAAACTACTTTCACTACCACATCAAGTGTGCTAAGGCATACATGCACACGAGAATGAGATACAGAGTCAAGGGCTTCTTGAAAGTGTTGAACCGTGCCAAGCCAGAGAACGTCGACGACGAAGGAAAAGCTATTGAGAAAAGGAAAACGGCCAGTGGGAGAAAATTTGACGCTGGTCGTATCTAAGTTACCATCTAAAGTCACCACTACAATGGGGTCATTCAATCGGCCACTAGACGGGTCACCAAATGCTTTTTATATACAAGATACTAAACGAGCGATTACTCCTTAGGCTTCTTCACTCCGTATTTCGACCGCGAAGTGGCTCTGTTACCCACGCCCGCCAAGTCATATGCTCCTCTGACAAGACGGTACTTAACACCAGGCAAATCTTGCACTCTACCGCCTCTCACTAGCACCACATGATGCTCCTGCAAGTTGTGTCCTTCACCAGGAATCAAACATGACACGACGTTGCCGTTGGTAAGTCTCACTCTGCAACACTTTCTCTGGGCCGAGTTAGGCTTCTTGGGCTTGACAATCATCACTCTCAACACCACACCCTTCTTGAATGGGTTGGTATCCAAGTGAGGAGCCTTGGAAACATATGGCTTGACTGGCTTGATGTGACGCCCGCTCTTGATCTGGTTCAATGTTGCGTATCGTTTCTGCTGTTGGCATAACGAAGGAATAATTGGTGTTGCAAGTGGGATGTTTGTGCGGATAGATGCAAGGTATGACGACACTGGTCTCTGAGCAGGCGCAAGCACACGCATGGAAGGGCCGAATCGGGGCCCAAGCAATGTTCTGAGCATGTCTGGTGAAGAAGGAAGGTTGGGAACAAGTCTGAAAAAATGTTCACGCCTGCATAGGTTAGGAAGGTAAGTGGGAGTTGAGATATGGCGTTGATCGGAGTTGGAAAGGGCGAGCAAAATTGTTCTGCAAAGAAACAAAAAATGGGCGGAAACAACTGGAACTATGACGACTATGACTTCAACTCCAATGTACTACATCACAACTGGAGTATTGTCCAATTTCTTCTTGGGCCATTCAGTATGGTAGTGCACACACCATAATGGCGTCTACCACTAAGATCGTCTCGAATTTGTCGTCTTCAACTCAGACACCAGGCTTCACCACAGAATGTTTAGATCCGTCATTGCCAGAGCCATGAGAGCTCCAGTCTTGCCAAGGGCTGCCTTTGTTGCTCGTCCCCAGCCTATTCGTTTCTACGCTGGCTTCCCAGCCTTGACGAAGGATCTCGCTAAGGAAAGAGTCTTAGAGTTGTTAGAAGGCTACGACAAAGTCGCTGGCAAAGAGATCACCGAGTCCTCTTCTTTCGTCCAGGACTTGGGCTTGGACTCCTTGGATGTGGTGGAGGTCATAATGGAGGTTGAGCACGAATTCAACATCCAGATTCCAGACCACGAAGCCGACACCTTGAAGACCGTTGGTCAGACACTTGACTATATTCTTTCGCAGCCCGATGCCTGCTAAGCGGTCGGGTTTTCTTCTACCCCTAGGATTCATCTCTGGGAGTCCCGGCATGAAATGGCCCGCATGGCCTTATCTGGCATTGGAGGAGCACATTGAACGGTATAGACATGCTCAACAGGTCTCCAGCATTTGTCTGCTTGTTCTCTAATTAGTACATGTTAGCAAATAACTATGAAGCGCACATTGGATGTACAAGTAGAACCGCATTGAGATTTGCTAGATAATAATTAGTTCTGCTGTCTAGTCATGATCTTTCATTCTTTCTCTTTTTTTTTTTTCTAAAGTAAGACGTCAGGTGAAAATACACAGCATAATCGAATGATGTCTATTGTCTCGTAAATCTCCAGTTCAGACGCTTGCATTGATCGAACTCATTAGCCACCTACTAGAATAAGCAGAAATTCCACAATAAATTTCAATTGAGATCAATTTTTTGGTCGTATTCTTGCTAGCCATGATGGGATCGCTCGAGAAGTTAAGGTTTGAAATAAATCACTTTCTGATACGTAAGTTCCAAGTTAAAACTTATGATTATGGAGTCCAGTATTAGTGCTGAAAACTCCTTGAAACATGCATATCCGGGTGGTGGTCAGTTCAAATCTTCCAGCCAGATACGAAACATAATTCTCGTTGCAAACAGCGCACAGATCTCTTACTGTTGACGATAGTAAAAATAGATCATCTCGAGTATCCGTTGAGTTCTCTTTCATATCGGATCGCCAACGAAACAGTTTCTCTAGCACATATTCGAATTTTTTGTGCATGTACTAATCTACATACTACGAAGTGACAATCAGATTGACGTTTGAGAAAATCTAGTCAGCTTTCGTAATATAGAAAGCCACCTTCTGATTGAAGAGAACTTGCATTGCCTTTATCGATTTTGTTTTTAAAAAAAAATCCCTCAGTAGTTATATACTGATATATGCACGATGATTCCATATCTTTCAATTGAATGGCCTAATCTACTTCATGCATGGCCGGTAACTCAAATTCCAAAACTTAAGCATAGCTGGAATCTTCAGTAGCACCGCCGGCATATCAGATAGTTCCTGCCTTAACGTATCTAACTATGCTCCGAGCTACTATCAAGTCCAGAAACCGCTGGGTCACGTGCGCACCAAATTGTCCAATTACTGCGCGGTAAAAGTCCACCATAAGAAAACTTCTAGTTAAATCAACTAATCACAAATGGTTTCCGTATGTCTTACCCACGCCCTGCTAGATCCATATTAGCGACCCACACGGGCTCTTTACGATCCTCTTCTACATACTAACCCTCACAGTACATCAAGGCTCCAATCTACAAGTTCGCCAAAGGTGGCCTCAACCTCACTGCTGCTAAGGCTTACGCCGGTAACTTGGTCTTGTGGGGCGGTGCTGCCGGTGCCGCTGTTGCCACTTTCACCGACAACTGGCCATTGTTCCAGCAGACCTTCTACACCAAGATCCCATACTTCGGTCAGCACTGGATTCACAACCCAGACCCAGAGGACATCCCTGTCTAACCGTCCAGTCTGATTGGTCTATGCATCGCAAATACAGAATTTAAAAGAATATTAGAAACTATGGAATGTAGTGCAACGTGTTGTCTCGCTCACCACGTTTGAAGAACTCTGCGGTAATCAAGTGGTCGATTTGGACTTTCAAGTCTTGTACTGATACCGGTACCTTGAGTATCTCGGTCGTCTTGCCAAGGAGTTCAGGGTAGGTCAATATCTTATGAGCTTTCATCACTCTGACTAGTGCAGCCTGAATCTCAGAAGTCCGGCTTCTTTCGATCACTTTGGTGGCTTCATCTCTGGCTGGCACTTCTTTGTCACGACCTAAGGCGATCCTGATTCTTGACGACTTGTCGGTGAAATTGCCATTGAATGTTAGTGTAGTACCGTTAGCAATCAATATAGGATACTTTTCAGACGATAGCGACGTCACAACTCGGTTCAAGAGCTTTTCTTCCAACTGGGTCTTCCTAGCAATTTCCTGGTACTCGAGTACGTCTTGGGACTCGAACATCATCAATACGATTGCCTGGACCAAAGTCAAAGTTAATTCTTTCGTGCCAGTCTTGAATCTTACATTGATAGTGAGCAGGTGGAAGGTATAGTTGCTCCAATCAAGTACATGGAACTTGTGCCTCTCAGACTCACCCAGGTATCTTGCAGAAAACTCACCAAGCATTTCGCTTAGAATTGGCGGAATGACGGCATTAGCGCCCTGCTTTGGCATCTCGGGCCAGTGTTTTTGTTCAAGCACCAAGGCATTGAACTGTATCGAGGGAGATGCTTCCAAATTAAAGTCACTGTATCGAGAAATCGAAGTCTCAATGTCTTTGAACATAGTAATTAGATTCGAAGTGTCAGATCCTCTTCCAACGATATCTAAAATTGTTTGCAACCAACTCAACTCGGCTTTGAAATTGAATGCTCGTCCCAAAAGAAATCTTCGAGACACATCCCTTTCATAAATGACAAGGAATTCGTGCTTATTTGGAATGAGAGTGAAGACAATAAGAGCCTCCTTGTGCGTTCTTCCGTTTTGGTCGCTGTCGCCTGAGAGCTTCAAAAAGGATTCACAGAACTTGGATAACTGTAGCAAAATGAAACGATTGTTCTGCTTCTTCAAAATGGCCTTGCCCAAGGACCCTCTCAATTCGAAACTAAGTTGATCAATCTCGCCGCTCGAAAATGCAATTTCAGTTAAATCATTGTGTAACTGTACCAACTTGGGAATCACTGGAGTTCCAGATGACTTACAGGTCTCTATGAGTGCATCTATCTCGTCAACGACATATTTTCTCCATCCGTGAAGCACCGCTTTCATAGAGTCGACACCGTAGTAGGATTCGGATATTTTTGAGATTTTCACAAGAGTATTCCATTGATGGCGATTGTCTGGATGCACCAATGTAGGAAGAGATGGACAAAGCACATTGGCGAAGTCTCGGAAGATCAACGTCCACTGCAACTTTTTGATTGTTTCAATGATATACTCCTCTTTGAAGAAGACCAGTCGAAGGAAGGAGTATTCATCATCTATTGCCTGCATTGCGATGATCAAGTATGACGCCTCATCTTCTTCCCAGAGTTGCTCTAACCTCGTGTAATTTGCGATGGTTGATTTCTGGAACGCAGAGGTAAACGAAAAGTCAACCACATCATTTATAGTATTCATGAAAGACACCAATCGTTGAGCTGCTAGCTCCGAATCGGAGTTCTTTGTTCGTTCCGGATAATAAGTGATTTGTCCACATAGTTTGAACAATTCTTCTAGTATACTCGCACCTTCGGTGTCTTCATTCTTTAAGAGTCTCCACACGAAAACTTCACTGCTGTGTGTCACAATGTCCTTCTTCTTGGGATGCTGATGTAGGTAAGCTCGATCAAGAGCGATGAACAACTTCAAAATGACACCTATCTTATGGGACC
This sequence comes from Sungouiella inulinophila, assembly GCA_030562885.1. Classification (NCBI taxonomy): domain Eukaryota; kingdom Fungi; phylum Ascomycota; class Pichiomycetes; order Serinales; family Metschnikowiaceae; genus Sungouiella; species Sungouiella inulinophila. The sequence continues at coordinate 711,964 of JAKUAG010000002.1, forward strand.
ATCTGTGCTCGACATCCAAAAACATTTTCGCTAACTGGTGTGGGTCCTCAAATCCTTGGTTAAACAAATCTCGGAAGCTGTGGACCTCCTTCGTATCAAAATGTTCATCGATGGCATGGAGAATCCAGTCCGCTAGCTTCCCCTGTTCGGAGTGTTTGAACATCAACACCAATTCCACATCCTTGTAGATTGACGAGAAAGATCTCTGGAGAGGCTGCCCATTTAAGATTCTTTGGACTATCCCCTTCAAATTCTTCACGATACTGTCAAACTTTGCTTTCGCAGCTCGGTCCCTGGGTGTAGACTCATGGACATTGTGCGATTCCTTTTTTATGTTGGTAATATTCACGGAACCCGATCCCAAGTGAGAGCCGACAACGGTCAAAGGAGGTATTTCCGCCCCTTTAAATAGCAAAATTGGTTTGTTCGCCATGTCCCCAGAGTAGGAATTCAAATAAAGAATGTACAGAACTTATTGCGCATCGTTATGTGCGATACCAACTGTTACCCTAACAACCACAATGGCGAAGGAAACTGAGAACAACCCACAGCCGATTGCTGACCATAAGCAGCTAGCGTCTATATATAAGAAAGGCGGGTCCTTCGACAAGCAAAGAAAACTTCTTCTTGAGAATTTCAAGGACTCTCAGACCCACAAGAACTTAATCTTGAAGTTGAAGCTAATGGTGGAGAACAAAATCAAGAATGATCCAAGTATATTGCTCAAAAACAGAGGCAAAACGGCAGCTTTGATTCAAGGCGAGATCATAAGCAACAGTCCTGCAAGAAACCCGATCTTGAACATTGTTGATACGGACATCCAAGAGAAGATCATCGACTCACCTGAGTTCCACGAGATCTTGAAGGTCGAGTTGAAAGCCATAAAGCGAAAAAGCGAGGGTGTGAGTGATGAGGAGTATGCTGCACAGTTGGCGGAAGAGGAAAAGTTGAAGCAAGAAGAGGAACAGAGACGCGAGAAGGAAAAGGCGGAGAAGGAGCTCGCTTACAAGAATAACTTCAAGGTGAAGCAGCTAGCGGCCACCCATATGGCCAAGCCACCTCGATTCAACTTCACGACCAAGAATATCAGAGACCGCGATAGAGATCGGGATGGCAATCGCGACAGAGATCCATACGGCAGAGGAGGCTACGGGCCCAATGGAGGGCACTTAATGTACTAGTAACGGATAGCAATTCATAGGATACCAGCCAAGTATAGCAGCTCAAAGGATAGCAAGATATAATAGATTCGTAGAAATACATATGAATTTAGGAATGGCACTAGTCGGTATCAAAAATCTGCTCAGCAATAAGCATCAACTCCTCGACAACCTTGCTCTTGTAGCTGAGGTCCTGAGGAGACATGGAGTTGTCGCTAAGAATGGCTGGGCCCCAAATGATAGCCAACGACTTAGCATTCATTCTGTTGACGTCTTGGTTAGCTGCGACCTTGTTGAGATGGAAAATAAGACTTCTTAACGTGAAGTATGCTCCATCAGGTAGGTTGTACACTAAATGATGTAATTTCTTTGCGATGAACGTCTCGTCAAGCGACTTGACCGTTTCAATGAACGACTGGTAGTACTCCTCAGTCAAGAGAGGCTCCGGGAGACTGGCAAAGTAGACTTTCAACAACGATGCCGTGCAATAAATATCTGCATCTAATACGTTATCCGGGTCGATGTTGTTCCCAACGAGCAAGTAGTTGGCGAAGTTCGAGTCAATAGAGTCTTTCAACTGCTGCACTGTCGCCTTGTTTCCACTTGTTCTGTAAATACCTTCAATGTCTAAGCCGTACGTCTCGATAACATCGATGCATCTCTTCACCACCAAGGGAACGTTATCAATACCAGCAAACTTAATTAATTCTTCGATAGACACCCCAAATGTCGGCTGGGAGTGTTGTGCGATCAGACTCAACGATCTTGGACCGCTCAACTCGCTGTTGCCGGGATCCAAGGAGCTATATTGATATGTTGATGGTGTGTCAGTAGGTACCTTGGTAGATTGAGAGTCACCTGTCGACCTGATGTCATTATCGGCAGGGCCCGGTGAAGTTGACCTTTGCGAGCTGGCTAACGCAGGGGCCAAGTTCATGTGCTGATTTTTAGGAGCACTATTGTTGAAGAACGGCTTGGACGGTTTGGTGTCCTTCGCGAAAGAAGGATGAGTAACATATTCCACCGGCACCAAAGACTTGTTTGCAGGGTTCTTTGAATTCTTCAGAAGGTAGTTGTACAAGTCCAAGTCGTTGTCAATGGCACCCACAATCGACTTCATGGACTGCTTATTCGCTTGGATCGGGGAAATAAGCACACCGGAGTTAATTATGAGGGTTTCACTCCAGGTAGCGAATTTCTGCAATTGAACGTTCATGGCCACATCCATCTCCAAGATCAAGTTCATCAACTTCTTGGAGTTCACGGGACGGTGGATCATCAAGAGTTCGTCCTTCAATTTCTTGCATGTTCCGACCTTCAGTCTGTATTCCTGGTCTGCAGCATCCACCTTTCTCTGCAACTCATCTTCCTGCTGTTCGGCTGTTTTATTCTTTAAAAACGACTTCTTGTTTGGATCCGACGTCTTCACCTTCTCCAAGTCCTCACACAAGTGGTAGTACTTCTGCTTAGCCTTTTCAGCCAATGCAATGGAGTCAGCGCAGTCTTTCTCCTTCTTTTTGCTCTCATCCTTTACGGCCTTCCTCGAGCGGCTGACGGTGTTGACTAGCGACACCAATTCGTCGTACATGACGTTCAATGCTTTCACGTACGAAGATCCTACGCTGAATAGCTTCTCGTCAAATTCCACCACCAGGTCAAAACGCGAGCTGAAGCCGTCTTCCTTCAAATTCTTGGATGTCTTCAACGACCCGCGGACTTGGCCCGCAAACTTCTTTAACTGAGCGTAATGGTCGTCTTCGATCATTGCTTTCTTCTTGACGTATTTTGCGATCTCGTCTCCCGTATTGATGGACTGCTTGAGTCTGTTCAAAAGAACATCCAAAGAGCCATCACTGTTCAAGAACGTCTGGATGGCATCCAGATCCAACAACTTCGACCCTTCAGACTTTGTGGACGCTTGTGGCTGGGCCATTGTGTGATGAAGGAAGGAAATCGTGGAGTATGTGGGCTTGGTTACTGTGCGTATCGCACCCGTGACCAAGCCGCGAAATTCTGGCTTCTGGCAATGGCATGGTTATGACGTAGAAGAGAGATATTTTACTAGAAATGAAATAGAATTTAGGTTGAGTGTCACCTTGATGACCACGTTGCTCTCACTTTTTGTTCCTTCAATTGTTATTTACCTGTTTGCCCACCTCAATGCGGTGCCTAGTTGAGGTACAGACTATACCTCTTTTCATCGCCAAACGCACTAACACCCTGCTCCACGTTGGCAACCGAAAACTCCAAGTCTTCAGTGGTGATCATGTCCCAGAACTTGTACACCATCATGTTGGCGAAAAGATTGCACACCGTGGCGAAAAATTTACCGTCCGTGTAGTGGCTGGTGCCCTCACAAACCTGGTTATTGAACACGTACAACAACACCTGGCCCACCACAAAGAAAAACGAAAACAACAAAATTGCCCCCAAGTACCAGTACGAGTCCAACGCAAAAAGCACGAGGATCAACTGCGACACCACGTAAACCGCTAGGATCACCGCATTCAACACGTAAGTGATGACAAAGAGCGTAGTGGTGGCACGGTTGTCCAACGCGGAGCCCCACGACTTGAACGTCACGAGTGCCACTATGAAGTTGACCACAAACCACAACGAGCACAAGCTCCACATGGCAAGTAGCGACTTGCGCAGGCCGTCTTCCCAGAACTGGAAGTACACAATGCCGTTGTACAAAAGACACATGCAAACGGCCGAAGCCACCCCGAGCTGCAAAGCTACAAAATAGGCATAACTGGCCGACGCTGGCGGCGACACCCCGCAGTCAACCACCAACGAGCTGATGGCTAGCACAATGTTCAAGTAGAAGTACGACAACAACTCAGAGCGGCCGATGGCGGTGTACTTGGCTCTGATGTTGAAGATGATCATCAATATGACGAGGAGGGCCCCGAAGTGGATGAAGGCGTTGCCCACCTGGAAGATCATGGTGTTGGCTATTTCGACTGGCCTGGCGTAGCATTGCGCCACGATTCCCGCGGAAAAGGCAGACGACGAGTTGACGGAACCCACCACTGAGCAGAGCGGGAGGCCAGTATTCTGGCAGATGGATTTGAAGCTGCCGAACGCCATGGTAGGAGGTTGCCCGAGAGTAAGCGAAGGTGGTAACTAAAAGTCTGCGAAGGTTTTGAGTGTTAGAATATTCTAAACAGGACGCAGACTCTTTTCGCAGACAAGGCGCATCTATTTATACATGTGCGCCTTGATTCTGGTATGAGCAGCGGCCTTAGTTGATCACTAATATTTTTTTTTCTTGAGTATATAACGTCATAAATATTTCTCTCTTAAGTATGTACCATCATAAATATTTCTCTCTTAACTATGTAACACCATAATAACATGGCTGTCCTATATACACCAATAAATAAGCGTCGGGTTTGAAGTAAAGTCATAAGTCATTTACACTTTGGGAAGCTGGTGGTAGGGAGGAGGAGGAAGCTCAAACGTCTGGCCGTAAGCAGTATTGCCCTTCTCGTCCCCGTAAAGCTCTCCACGGGTGCTTCCGTGTTTCTCGTCGATCTTCATATGTTCCTGAAGCTTCTCGTTGATCATTCTGATATCTACTCGGTTGAGTGACTGTTTTACCTTCAACTTGGTCTCTTCAGCTGCCGACATCCGCCTCACCGGTGCTTTTCTCAATGGTGAAGCCGACACGGGATGGCCACTAGCGATTTGGAAAAACGAGTTGCCGAGTCCAACGCTGCCCACAAACGAAGAGTTCGAGCCCAACGGCGAGGGGCAAGCATTGAACCCGTTGGTTGCAGCACGGCTGGTTTGAAGCGAAGGACGAACAGCTGAATGCACCTTGACCGGCGTTGGGTGTTTGATAGAGTTGGTGTCGTCGCCCATCACTGTAGAAGTATCTGAAAGAGTATCGCTGTAGACAGTGGTATTTGGCGACATCTCTGAAGCGGCGAGAGCCTGTGGAGAGACGACGGATTCCTCCTTCGTCTTCTTCGACTTGCGACCCAACTTGATCTTCCTCCTGTTCACTGTCTTGTTGTCGTTGCTTCCGGACGTAAAACTACGTGTCTGAATACCAGCGATTTCGGTGAGGATTTCACCGACTTTCTGGAAGTCGTTGCTCATAAAGAGGTCCACGGGAACGCTGTTGTTTCCTGTGGCAACATTGGCATTGGCCGGCAAGCTCAAGTTGGCCAGCAAAGACTTGTACAAGTTTGGAGACATGGTTTTGTTGAACTTCTCCAAGTGGTTCCTCTGGACAATTTTCTTGAATTTGGGCACGCTGAAGTTCAAAGTCTCACGAGAGCTGTGAAGCTTGGCGAGCTTGTTGAGATTGTTCGGAGAGATGTTTTCGAGTTCCAACGTATCCAAAACATTGAAATGGGACTCTGGAGTCAAGTGCTCTTTCAAGTTATTCATCAAGTCGTTGTTGCCCAATGACGTGTACTTCAAGGAGACCTTGTGTATCAAAGTTGGTAACGTCTCTCTAAAAAGATCTCTGATCTGGTTTTCGATTTGTTTCTGCAAAAAGTTGGCCAACACCTGAACAGTGTCAAACGTTGAGCTTACTTTGATCGAGTCCAACGGATCATTTCTGAACACCAATGTGAGACCTTTGCTCTTTGAATAGACAATGATACCGATACCAGAGATCTTGATGTCGCTTAGTTTCAAGTCCATGGGGAGATTGAACGGATCCACGGAGAGATGGAAGTCTGGCGTGATAAACGGGCTGGACGACACCTCTTTTTCGAGCGAGTTGTCGCTATACATCTTCAAAGGGTTGGCCTGAACTTTGGTATGTAGTGTCAAGTGGAAGTCGCCGTTGTAGGTGATCTTGAAGATTCCTCGGAACCTGTCTCTGCCCAACTCGCCGATCTCAAGGATCTCGAAGTCAGGCGCCACTTTCCCAAAGTTGAGATCCTTGATAACGATGTCGGATGCGAGGATATTGGGCCGTTTGCCCGAGTTGAGGGCATCCGTCAACAAGTCGACGGTCCAACTGCGCAACGAGTCGGTCTCCAAGTTATTCCAGTTAACGTTGAACGACATGGCGATTTATGAGAAAGAAAGTGTTGTGGAAACTGAAGGGGCCGGGATGGTTTTGTGGGGAATGGCCGTGGTTATCAAAGCCCGGGTCGCCGAGGTTTAAGTCCGGCGAGATATTTTCTCTGAGGGGATAAGGCGAGAAAAAGGACGGTGGGTGATGGCAGGAGTACAATAGCCACTAATCTCCGATAGTTGTTGAGGGTTCTGGGACGGGAGATGCGAGGCAAACAAACAAAGGCACTCTCAAAAAACTTTTAGCCTTCGCACAAAATCGTGTGATTGATACCTCCAGATGCGGCAACCCCCTAATTGGTGCGAACAGTAATAGTAATAGGAGTGAAATCTGATTGGGGCTTGTAATTGGGCAGAGGAGGATGTTTTAGATACTGGTGGTGTTGGATACGTAAGTATGTTGATTTCTGATTTCTCCGTCCGTCTTCAATCTTTCCAATGCCCGGGGCAATTCGGACTTTGGATCGGGTCCCATGCTCGGTGATTGATAGCACTCTGATAACTAGAAATGTTTGAAGGAAAATAAGAAAATTGAAAGCATGGCAAGGTAATAGTAGAAATTCCTAGACTTGTGAGAGAGTATTTCCATGTGGCTTGATAGCGTTGAAAGAATCATCGCAGGCGTATGTTCTATAGGAAAAGTTCTTAGTTAGAAGCTATTTGCATGACAGCCACAGTGGGACACATTCTATAATACCCCAAAACTGAGACATAATTGACTTTGAAATTTTCCCCGTTCTTCAAATGTGCATTGAAAAATCCTTTCATTGCCGAAGTCACCTTATCCATCCTAGATTTCCCATGGCCATCTATGTCGTGGGAGTGCACGCTTGTTGGTTGTGCACGTTGGAATACTATCGATAACCACGGAATTTTGTTCTCTCATCTGGTCATACTATGAAGCTGGTACGATGATGCAGCCGGACGAAACCTCTGATGTTCCGGAAACCACTGATTTCTACTCCTTGAGTGCCTTGGACGAATTGGGTAACACCAAGCACTTTGAATCTCTACGAGGCAAAGTGGTGATCATAGTGAATGTGGCTTCGCTCTGTGGTTTCACACCACAATACAGCGACCTACAGTACCTCTACGAAAAGTATCAGAAACAAGGTTTGGAGATCTTGGCTTTTCCATGCAACCAGTTTGGTGGGCAGGAACCGTCTGATCACAGCTCTATCGAGAAATATGTCCGGTCGACTTTCAAGGTCACTTTTCCAATCTTACAGAAAATCTTAGTCAATGGCGTTGACGCACACCCGGTGTACAAGTACATGAAAGAACAAAAACACGGTGCCTTAGGGTTCAAGGGCATTCGATGGAACTTCGAAAAATTTCTTGTCGACAGACGAGGCAATGTGGTGGTTCGCGTTGTCTCTACAATTACACCAAAGCAGATGGAGCCACTAATATCCCACTTGTTGGAGCCTACAATAGCATAAAATATAGAAAATAGACAGGCGTTATTCAGCTAATTACTTTTTGGCCTTTTTGGCTCCACTTTTGGGAGCTGGTTTCTTTCTCTTACCGTTGGCCTCCTTGCCAGCAGCAGCTTTGCTAGTAGCCTTCGAAGGAGCAAGAGTCGGGTGAATTTCTTTCAAAACGCAGGCAATCAACGTGCTGCACCTTCTGGAGATCTCTGCCGTTGATCTGGATTGCAAGAAAAAGTCAAATCGGAGGAAGGGACTCAGTCTCACCGCATCTCGAATTCTTTCGTAAAGGTCCACTCTGTCTAGTCCGAACCTATACATCTGAACGAGCAAAAATCGGTCCTCGTCATCTGTGAATGTTCTTTTGGTGGTGGCAGCCGGAGGGTACTTCAACTCAAGTTCTTGGAGCGGGTATCTGTAACTAGAGATCTTTCTTCGGAGACTCTCCTTCTGCAATTTAGTTCTTGCCACTTTCTCTTCTCCAGTCTCAATTTGGTTAATATATTTTTCGTACCCGTCGATCTCCTCATAGTGGGTCCAGAACATTTTGGCATACTCGCGAACTTCCTCAATGGTTTTCTCTTCAAACTCCGCTGCAATCAACGGGATTGCGTTTCTTCCGTACTTTGTGCTGACCAGGATGAAGTGAATGAAGTCTTTCCTGTTCCAGTTGTGGAATCCTTCTGTCAAAAGCTGTTCTTTGAGCTCCTTTTCTTCTTCGGTGAGTGGCCGAGAATTTTCGATTTCTTCTTGTTCAAGTTTTTGTTCCAATTGACGTTCCGCCAAGTCCTTAGAAGATCCATTCTTCAATGGAACAACGTAATTCACTTGTTTTCTGTAGTGATTCTTCTCCATCTCATATAACTCCAACAATTTGGGTGGATAGAATTGGTGATCATAGATGTTGAGCTGCCTTGGCGGGCGAGGACCACTCTTCGGAGTCGAGCGACTGCCTGAACTAAGAACATCCTTGTAGTACATGTCAATAGAATAGTTCTCCTTCCTTTCTCTCTTTCCTGGATTGATCCACGCATGTCCGATATTGGTTATCGCAGTTGGCTCCTTCTTCTTGAAGTTTTCTCCATTCCACTCATAAACTGACTCATCGTTCGAGAAATTCTGCAAAGCATTCAAATCAAGCTTGGCGTATTTGCTATTGAGCTCCTTAGTCTTTGAATCAGACTCCTTGAGGAGCTCTTCGATATCGACATCAACGTCTTCTTCACCTTCAGTTTTTGCCTTGAAAATATCAGCTGCACCGTACTGAATCATATCCAAAAGTTCATCCTTTGATGCAGCTTTACCAGCAGCTTGGTTACCGTTGTTGATACCACCACTATTACGTCCTTGCTGGATAACCAACTGATCAAGTCTTAACTTTTGTGTTGCTCTTTCCAAAACCTTCTCTTCGATGGCTTTCTCGGTCACGAATCTGAACACCTTAACTTGCTTCGTTTGTCCAATACGGTGAGCTCTATCCATTGCTTGCAAGTCTGCTTGCGGGTTCCAATCACTATCGAACAAGACGACAATGTCGGCAGTCGTCAAATTGATACCCAAGCCACCAGCTCTGGTAGTTAACAAAAACACAAACTTGGAAGAACCTGGCATATTGTACTCATCAATTGCTTGAATTCTGTCTGCGTGATCAGTCTGACCGTCGATTCTGCAGTATTCAAAACTCCGGAACATACAATAATCTTCTAAAATATCAAGCATTCTTGACATCTGGGAAAAAATCAATACTCTGGAGCCTTCTTTTTGAAACTTCTTCAAAAGCTTATCCAAAATAATCATTTTCTGCGAGTTGAAAACCAAATGTTCATCGGTTGTGAATGGGGGACCCGGCTCAGCACCTTCGAAAAGGTATGGGTGGTTGCAACACTTCCTCAATTGCATAACAATGTTCAACAACCGTGTCTTGGACTCCTTTTTATTTGCTCCATTAACGGCATCCAAATCTTTCTCCAAGAGCTTTTGGTACCACTTTCTCTGCATCTCTGTCATCTTGACGTACACATTCATCTCTTGCTTTGGCAATAGCGACTTTTCGACATCGGACTTGATACGACGCAACAAGAAAGGCTTCAACACCTTGTGCAATTGCGCGACGACACTGTCATCTTGTTCTCCCGGATCCCCTGCGGCTGTAAACCACCGGTCAAAAGTGTCACTATCACCGAAGACATCAGGAAGAATGAAGTTAAGCAAAGCCCACAATTCATGCAAGTTATTCTGCAAAGGCGTACCTGTAATTAAAAGTCTGTTCTTTGAGTGGAAAAGACGGATGATCTGCGATAATAACGACTCTTCGTTTTTGATTCTGTGGGCCTCATCAATAATAATATACTCCCAGGCAAACTTTTTGAAAGTGGATTTTTCTCTGATGACAATTTCATACGATGCAATGACCACATCGAAGTCGCAAGTCAACAATCTATTCGTGATCAAGTTTTGTCTTTCGTCCTTGTCTCCCTGAAGCACCACCACCCGCACCTCCGGTGTCCATTTGGCGAATTCTCTCGCCCAATTGTCCAAAGTCGATTTAGGAGTGATCACAATATGAGGACCGTTGATACCTCTCAAGTGGCGCAAGTACCCCAAGAAGGAAATGGTCTGCAATGTCTTACCCAAGCCCATCTCATCAGCCAAAATACCCGACAAGTTGTTTTCGTATAAGGATACAAGCCAGTTAAGACCCTGTATCTGGTACGGACGAAGCTGGCCCTGGACGTAGGCCGGGCTCTCGGTGAACTCTGTGATTCTGGCGGTCGTCTTCTCGTCGCTTAAGAGCTCTGCATCTTCTTCACGTTCAGTTTTTCTTCTTCTGTGCGAGCCGTCAACATTCTTTGGTTTTTGTTCAGCAGCCAACTTCACCTGGGCAAGCGCAGGGTCTCTCTTGGCTCTGGAGTCGATAAAGTGCTGAAACAAGTCCGTTAACCCCAATAAGTACTTGAACTTCTTGACCGTTTCTTCGACGTTGAGGCGGGGTACATGATCGGGAGCAAAGTACTTCTTTCTATTTCTCGCCACATTGGTGAGCGGACCGAAGCTATCTCTTCCAGTCGGTTGTTCAATAGGCTGAGGGGTGTTGGCCTGGTTTGTTAGTATGGAAGCTTTGATGAATGGCGATATTGCATTGGCAATACATACCTCCAGCGGAGTATTGGTGAGCTGGTCTGATGACACCAAGTAATCTGCCTCACTCATGGTCTAGAGGAAAAAGAGCAGGCAATGGGTTGTGGATGAATTTCTACCAGTCGCGCTCGATTGTTGTCGCAGCCCACACGCAATCTTCATATTGAGGGAGGCATGAGAGAAAGGAAGGGACAAACCAGCAACGAAGAAAAAGTAGAGAGTTGTAATTAACGAAGCAGTAGAGAGTTACTTGTTATCGAAGAATTGGTATGGAGTCTGGGAGGTGCGCTTGTTGACAATTATGGACACAGTAAGACCGAATATTGTTAAAAGATACACTTTTGGTGAGAGAACGAAGATATCGAAAACAGGTCAAAATTGAAATCCAAGTGTGATAGGTTGCCGTACCCGCTGTATTCTGTATTGCTGATGTGATGACCTTGGCGTCGGGAGCCTCCTGTGGGTGTAGATTAGATGAGCAGATCAAGCTGCCCCAAGACCTTTGTTTCTTGAATCTGTGGTATGACGAAGAGCTTTCTGAACATTACTTTTCGAGAATTTCTACCTGGTTTCCAATACAGTTGGTATGTTCTAGTCTAATGCTGTCCGGGAGAGAACCAACCAGGCTGAAACACCGATCGGAAATTTAATATGGACTCAAGGCCATGTCAAAGCAGATGAACTGCTAAATCTAAGGTGGTTCTCCTCTTCTAATATCTTGAGACTGATCAATTTTGCCTTAACGTTCACTTCCGGTTCCGTTCAACTATTGGGTGCAAATTGTCCTATTCGCATAACCCATAGCAATCGACATGATCGAAACGTGGAGAATAATTCATGAACTTTATGAATTTCATGACCATGGCAACTCTCGTAATGAACCTTCTTCCCAAGCATTCCTATTTCCATCACCCCACGTGAAGTATCCTGTTGCCTTCTGGACGTATCCTATCATCTTCCTGCACACTCCGAAACCTGGGCTATGTCTTTAACCTCTTCAACCCAGAACACTGGAGGTGTTCTTCTCAATAAGATCTTCTTCTCAAATGGGGGCTCGGGTTGATAATAGGGCCTTTCAAAGCGCCGTAGAGGAATATTTAACGCTATCCCCGCTAACAGCGAGCATCAGACATGCGAACCCCAATCTACATCCAATGGAAACAGAAATGGAAGTAGAAACCGCCAAGCGGGGTCCTCGGAGGAAAAAGCCGACCATGCCACTTCCCATGGAGCTGCTACCAAGAACTACGTCATTGAGTTCATCGGCCTCAACGTCATTTCACCAACATTTCTGGAAATTCCATCTTGTCAAGTTTGGCAGCGATATGTACCTCACCACCAACCCTACTCCACGCCACCTACATTGCCGGAGTTTCCCCGGGTATTTTATATCGGTCGAAGGGAATTCCATTGACTACACGTTGTCGTTTGAAGACATAGAAACGGGAGTAACGTACCTCAGGATCCGGAAACGCACAACCAAAGATCGTGAGTTCTTCAGGTACAAGCTCAGACGGGCACGAGCCATTGTGAACGGCAGGGTATCGGAGACAAACGATGACATACAAGTCTATGAGAATTATCTCTGGCAGGAGTTGATTCCCGATGTCCTTTTCCCTTCACCTCCGGATGTTCCCATGACCAGCTATCACACAGAAGACTTCACTGGAGGCACGTGGAACGTGGGGTCTATTCCCAGGGTCCGGGAGTCACGGATGAATGCAAGCGAGTCCAAGTATGTCGGCAAGCACTATATTTACTTCCACGACAATTTCACTCAGAAACCCACTGGGGCCATCCACAACGTTCCCAAGGTAAAAGCTGTCTTTCGTCCCACGGAGGCCAGCACTAGGAAAAGAGTAATGCATTCGCTCAATCGACTTCTGAGGATCGATAGTAGTGGTAAGAAGTTCAATAGCGACGAGGTTGGCTCCACGGTGTTCTCTGACATAAAGTCCTACTTTAAGGCAGGAGATGGGCTCTACGGGCAACATAACCCGGCGGATGACGATCCGGATAAGCGCACCAAGTACGGATGGCTCACGTTGTATGAGGACGATGAATTTTTTCTGCAATGGGGCATGTTTGACTTGGTTGTGGGGCTTAGTGTCTGTATGGCATACGAGAAGCTGATTCATTGAAGAGGAAGAGAATCAAGATGAGAAATGATAATGAGGAATAGTGGGAATCGTAAACAATGGGAATAAGGATGGGAAATGGGAAGAGGATTGGTGATTAGGAAATGAGATAATTGACATTATAGAAAATGAGAAAGAGATAAATGACATTATTGAGAGACAAATGACATAATAGAGACTATGTCAGACAGAGCTAAGCGAAGTATGCGGAGCGCGCATAGTACTGGCCGCGACCCACACCAAGATTCAATAATACAGACGGCTCCATTCACGTTATTTTAAAAAAAATGAAAACTATTATAGATGGTCACGGTGGATAAAATCTTGTCGATGCAGACCGATTCTGCCCAAAATAATTCTGCCCAAGTTGGTCCCTACGCCGTAAGCCGTTCCATTCCAGAAACTCACTCCTGTGTTCCATTCCACGCACCGTGCACATATTTTGCAGGAACGTTGCTAATCTACATTTCAACGCTACTCTGCGTATTCTTACCCATATTTATCTGTTGGCATGAGTGAAGAAATCAGGCGTCCGGACGAGGAAGAGAGCCTTCTCGAAGGATACGATATCCAGAATGGCAATTGCGCCACGCCACGCCAGACTTGGAGGGTTGCCATGAACTTAAAGATCTTGATTGACAAGGTAATACCAACCTGTTTCAACGAGAAAGATGTCACGGACGCACACTCTCCAATCTTGAACAGGAAGGTAATTGAGTTGGCACGCCGAGCCGCTGGCGGCAAAGGAAACGGAAAACGGGGCACCTCGTCCTCCAAGTACCGTGCCTGTTTGATCTTTGCTCTCTTGAAAGTGACGGGCTGGTATTGGCAACAGGCTGAATTCGAGCTTTCCGACAACGCTTTGTTCAAATTGAGGGCCACGGCTGCCCAGAAATTGGCCGCGACGATTATCGAAGAGACACTAGATGACGAGTATTTGTTCTTGGGAATGCTCTGTCACAGATACCAGATGTACGCCAACGAAAAGGAGACCACGCCGGTCAGTGCGTTGGAGTTGGCTGTGGACATGCATTCCACCATTGTCATCGGCTCTTCGGGATACCAGAGATGTATCAAGTGGCTCTGGAGAGGCTGGATTGTCCAGTCGTCCACAGATCCACACTCGTACGTTCTCTACGAAGGAGTGTCGTCTCCACGTATCCGAACCCACTTTGATCCCAACAGAGTCAAGACCCCTGCGTACCAGAACAAGTTGGAGATCTTCGTCAGCGTTGTCTACTTAATTCTTTTCTCCGTCATCTTGAACACCAACCTGGTAGATACAACCCTGATCAGTGGCTTTGAAGCATTCTTCTATCTCTTCACTTTGGGCGCAGTCTTGGACGAGATCGTCAAGTTCTACCATGTGGGAATGAACTACTTAGGGTTTTGGAATGCATTCAATGATACCATGTACGCAGTGATTGTGGTCGCTATTGGGTTCCGTTTCGCTTCTTTGAACACCACTGGTGTGAACAGAGACCGCTACGACGAAACCAGCTTCAGAATTTTGTCTTGTGTGTCGCCTATGATGTGGTCAAGGCTCTTGTTGTACTTGGACGCCCAGCAATTCGTTGGAGCCATGATTGTTGTGGTGAAAACCATGATGAAAGAGTCCATCATTTTCTTTTTCTTGTTGGGTGTCGTAATCTTGGGTTTCTTGCAAGGCTTCTTGGGGTTGGATGCATCAGACGGTCGCAGTGAGGCCACCAAACGCATCTTTATTTCTTTGGTGAAGGCTGTTATTGGAGCCTCTGGCTTTGCTGATGTCAAGAGCTTGGTTCCTCCTTATGCGTCTGTGTTGTACTACATCTACTCGTTTGTTCTCTCCGTTATTTTGATGAACATCCTTATTGCGTTATACTCTACGGCTTATGCTGCTATTGTCGAAAATGCTACTGATGAGTACTTTGCTTTGGTTGCCCAGAAGACTTTGAGATACATCCGTGCTCCAGACACCGATTTGTACGTTCCTCCGCTTAACTTGATCGAATTGTTGCTTGCTCCTTTATCTTATGCTACCAGCAAGAAATTATTCAAGCGGATCAACTACTACGTCATGTTGGTGATATACAGCCCGTTATTGGTGTACATCACCATTGACGAGTTGGCCAACGCCAGAAGAATCCAATACAACCGTTACAAGGGCTTCCCAGATGATGCCAATGAAGTCGATACCGAATGGGATCTTACCGACGGTTATGACACCGGCAATAACTTGAGTGCTTGGGAAGGTATCAGAGAAAGAAATAGCGAGTTGTATGAGGCAGCGAGAGATCAGAGACTTGCTGAACGTGACGATCCAGAATTCCCCATTGATTTGAATGAGTTCAAGGACGATATTGAAAAGGTTGTTCAACCAGTTGACCAGGCCAATGAGCTTGGTATCAAGTGGGAGATGTATGAACTCTACAGTAAAATTGATCATTTGACTGCCTTGGTTCAAAAGGTTCTAAATGAGAACAAAGAACTCAAGGAAAAGGCCAAGGCATAGCTGGCCGTCTGTTCATAGGCTTTCAAAATCGTTTTCGTATAACAATAAATTCATCTATGTTCGCGAGAATTGAAGAAGTTACCACAAGAGACCCTTACCTCCTCATACATCACAAGAAATTTTCGGGCATACTAGCATTACAAACCAGTGATCAGCATAACCTACAAGAATCCTACAAAGTGAAGATCTACACCACGGGACACCATCGGGCTCTAGTGACATTAGAACACATTTAGCTGTTATTTTCTCCGGAATTACATATCTTTCTTGGATAAGCGCACTATAACCACACACGATGGATAAACTGGTTTTAGAGTTCAAGAATGGAGATGACATACATTTCAATTACTCCAGCCAGGCGAATGCTCCTTCAAATACGGTCGAGCCAAGTCTGAGTTCCAAGAAGAAGAAGAAGAAGAAGAAAAAGAAGAAGTCGGGTGCATCAAGCGCAGCTCATCAATTCACATTGGGCGGTGCCACACTCAACGACCCAGATGCAGATTATCCCGAGTCTCGAGTGATAAAGTTCGATGCTGATGGGAATGTGGTGGTCGAAAGCCTAGACGACGATTATGGTACTGAACGGATGGATTCTCAAATTCAGTCTCGCACAATCGAACAGATGGAGCCAACCAAGTTCTCTGTTTTCCACTTCAACAATGACGACGAAAGAAACTTCTGGGACAAGCTTCCTTTGCAAACCAAACGCGAGATTGTAGACTTGTCCCCGTACACAGTGATTCAAAAGATACGAGAACAAATGAAGAACCGTTACAATAGCCATGGTGGCCCCGAGCATAATCAAAACAAATTCCGTGACTGTCCATGTTGTGGAAGGCTTAGCTTTCATATTGAGAAAGAAATCGAAGCTGCATATCATTTGGATGTGCAGATGATCTGGAACTATGTGGAAGACTTCAAACGAGATACCTTTGAGGATTTAAAAATCACTCCCAAGTATGCCATGGACAAATCATTCCTCAAGCCGAGGGGAACATCTCCACCCGTGTTGTCAGTTGAGCCACCCATAGAAGTCACAACAGACGAACCTCATGTGAATGCACCTGCTCCGAAAGAAGACACGGCGATAAAAGTGGAAGAAACTATGGAAAAGGGTGCACAGGGGACTCAGGAGGCCTTCAATGAAGCTCAAGACCAAATCACAGCTACTCAAGAACACGGTAATGATTTGGACGTCGACCCAGCTACGCAGGAAGAGAAAGACTGGTCAGATTTGAACGAAGAGGATCGAGATCGATTCAATGACATGTTCGAGAGAGATTTCCGAATGGAAGCAGAACTACGATCGCGTGTGAAGTTCGTCAAGGGCCTCAAGCAACAGCTTATGGAACGATACAAGGATCCTTCCAAGATCCCAAAAAGTGTACTTGAAACGCTAGAATTTGCCGAGAGAACCTCCAGCCCTGCAGTGAATTACTCCATGGAAATTCTCAACAGCTTGGGGATCTTCACGGGCGATGGCTCTGAAAACAAGGTCTCTGGAGCCTCAGACAAGATCAATGCATTTGCTGATCTGATTCTTAATAACGATGGACGTTATTTTGTTGATATTTTGGAGTCACTCATCAAGGAAGATGATGAAAAAACCGCCCAAATCGAAGAGATAGAGGAAGACAATCCTGAGCTCGAGCATTACGCTTTAAGATCTCCAATTGAGGATGCAATGACACTGCAAAATAAGGGCTACTTAGCCACACCACCGGAGCCAATTTCAAATGTACATAACCTGGAAGTCGGTAACAGCGCAGCTGACTCTTATCTCCATGATAAAGACATTGACCAATACCACAATCGCCATATCGGTGAGCATGATGTTAAACATCACGAACAGAGATGCGAGTATGAGCATGATCATGACGATGAAGATGAGCACCACCACAACTGCAATCACCACCATGATCATGAACTTGGTGATGGCGAAGAGGGCCACGCGGAAGAATATGCTTCCGATTACGATGACGATTACGATTATCATCATCAATGCGAGCAGCATGAAAACTGTGACCATGACTGCCATCATGAATGTGAACATGGCGAACATTATGATGACGAGAGTGAACAGGAGAGTGACGAGGAGAGTGAATACTCCCAGCAGAAGAGACGAGAGGAGATTCGAGGCTTTTTTTTGATCCAGGCAGTCTCCATGATCAGGCAGAACTTCCGTGAAGCATACGAAAAGAAGGTTTCCGAAGACCGCACTCAGAAGTTCATTGAAGAGCTTGAAGCCGAGGAAAATGCCAAAAGGGAAAGAGAGGAGAAGAAGTTGAAGCAGAAAGAGAAGCAGAGAGAGAAGAAACGGTTGCAACAACTTCAGAAGGAAGAGGAGAACAGGCGCAAGGAAGCAGAAGAATTGGAGAAGACGATTGAGATCAAGCGGAAGCGAGATGAGTTGCGCGCCGAACAATTACGTCGGAAGGAAGAGTTGCGTTTGAAAAAGGAGGAGGAGAAACGTAAGAAAATCGAGGCACTCAAGAAAAAGGAGATGGAACAACAAAAGCTTACTGAGCAGAAATTGAAGCAACAGGAGGAGCAGCGCAAACGAGATTCTGAGAAGGAAGCGCAAAGAAAGGATGCCGAGAGGAAGGTTACCGAAAGGAAGGTTGCTGAGAAGAGAGAGGCGGAGAAGAAGGCTGCGAAATTAAGGGCTGCTGAGGAAAATAAGAAAGCACAAGAAGTGGCAAAGGTAAAGCAAGATGCGAAAGTGAAACTCTCCTCTCAGGAAGAGTTAGTTAAGGGACCACCTCCTGGGCTCTCAGTATCTGATGATGTCAAGCCTCAGATTTCTGAGCCGTCTCCGGCTAATAACCATCTTCTTGACCAATTATACCAAGCCAGACCACGATCAACGTCGTCGACTTCAAGTTTCACGCAGCAAGTGCCTTCGCTCTACTCTCCAACGAAGCAGAATATGCAGCAGACTGCTCCTATATCTTGGGGCACGGACGCCGTGAACATTCAGGGTCAGCCACTTTCAGCTCAGTCTAACAACGTATTCAGTCCGTTTAGTGAAACGACCGCTGGAGCCGATCAATGGTCTGGGAACCAATTTTCCGATCCTTTTTTGACGTCCAAGCCAGTTTTGGCTGGCCGTACATCGGCTCCGGCCACCTCTGTATGGGGAGGAGCATACTCATCCAGAAATAACTCTATCTGGAACTCCAACCCAGCTTCTGCCTCTAGCGGATCCGCTCTCTGGTCAAGTCCTGGTCATCAGAATGCAGGCTTGATGGCCGGTTCACATCCGGCGGTTGGAAACGATGGTACAGATGCTAGCTTGATTCAGGCAGCCACATGGGATGCCTTCAACACGTTACACCGCTCCAACCAGGTGACATTTGGAATGGCTCCGGCTGCATTGTTGTTCCAAACTACGAAGGCGCTCTTGAAGAACACAACCTTAGGAATGGCTGAGTTTTTGGGCTCGTTGCGTACTGGCGGAAGGTATCAGTTTGATTTTGTCTATGACGACCTTGGAAGTGTGACGCATATTAAAGTCAACTCGTTGAACGCTAATACGACCCCGCCTTTGTCGATGCGGGTCCCTTTGCAACAGCCATTGTCTTCTCAAATGCAACCTCCAGTCAGTTCTCATGTCCAGCCTCAACCACACCAAAGTCAGCCACTTCACAGTCAACCACTTCATAGTCAGCCACTTCAGAGTCAGCCACTTCAACTGCTGCTTCCTCAGCACTTACCAATTCAGCAGGGTTTTCAGCCACAGACACAATTGGCCCCAATGCAACTAGCTCAACTGTTCCAGGGAGTTGGGTATCCGCAAACACAGTTTTCAGAGAATCAAGAGGTGTTCGGGACTAACTTCCAGAAGCAGAATTCAACGTCAGATGATTTGAACTACGACATCAACTTACCTGGCTCTGTCCAAGGGCTGGTGAGTCAGTTGGGGTTTGCTCAGACCAAAGGAAGTATCTGGTAGCGATGAGCCATTGAAGTGCTCTGAAATGAAGAATATCATAGTGATGTATAGGCATGATGATAGATAAAATGGATGGTAAGTCTACAGATATCATGGGCATTTCGTAATAATTATGGGTTGCAAAGAAAATTATGAGAATAGTACGCAAATCAGTAGTAGTGTAGCGAAGACTGAGTAATGGTGGACGACTGAAAAAGGGCCGACCAAAAGAGCACCCTGCTAAAATTGAATGGGAAAATAAGAAAAATCTTGCACAAGTTTCAGAGCCACATAATACGTAAACACCTTCAACAAGAATCTCTATCCACAGATAACCCTTCGACAAAATAAAGTAACTTGCCAATAATAGCTTTATTTTTAAAATAATAGCATCGCCTCAACGTCACCCATTCCTCTCCACTACAGGAAATTTCTAGCCTGTCCCTGCCTAAATGCAGGCACGTACCTACCAGACATTTGAACCCTTCGTTAAAAAGGCCCAACCGTGTCTTATTTGGTGATTGGAGCAGAAATTACTCGGTCGAAGCCATGCAGCTCGCCATCCGAAGGAAACTAGTCATCGTCGGCGACGGTGCATGCGGAAAGACTTCCCTTTTATACGTTTTCACCCTCGGAGAGTTCCCAACACAGTACCACCCCACAGTATTCGAAAACTACGTGACCGACTGTCGAATCGACGGCAAGCCGGTGCAGTTGGCACTCTGGGACACTGCCGGCCAAGAGGAGTACGAGCGGCTCCGACCGCTAAGCTACCATAACAGTCATATAATCTTGATTGGTTTTGCGTTGGATGTGCCAGATTCCCTCGATAATGCCCGCACGAAATGGGTGGAGGAGGTGAAGAAGTATTGTCCCGACACTCCCTATGTTCTCATTGGGTTGAAGAAGGATTTGCGTCTTTCAACGAAGGATCTGGTGAGGTTTGTTCAGACTCCACAGGGGGAGGCCGTAGCGAAGGAGATTGGAGCGAAGCGGTATATGGAGAGCTCGTCACTCACAGGCGAGGGCGTAGACGACATTTTTGAGGTGGCCACTCGGTTGAGTTTGCTCCTCAATGAGAAATCTGCACTGTCGTGTTGTGCGATTCTCTAGGAATCAAAATCGAAGAGTTGGCAGGTGCACCATCAATATTATACTTGTGACTTGCTGGAGAGTTTGGCCGACTTTACGGCCGAACAACTCACGATTACGAATCGGGTTTGGTGGGTAGTTAAGTGTCTTCTACAGGTGGCTTCTAACGGCCGAATGTTGGATAGTCTTCGCAATGGTTGATCGCACTTTGCCAAAAGACCGAACATCTCCTATTGCTCTACAAACTCCCAAAGCTCGTGGCCAAGTTATGGCTGCAGCTAGCGAAAGTTTAATTGAGTAGGTGACGGTGACTTATTCCTGGATGGAATATTCCTGACTATTCCTTTGGCTGGCTCATAATTGCTCCTGCAGTTGCTAGCCGCAATGTTAGAGGGGCGGAGGGAGACAAACGGCAAATGTCCACTAAAATTCGCCGGCATCACCATGATGCATGGAAGCACAATTCGGACAATGTTCCTTGCGTGAATCTCCGTCTGAAACACACAACAGAAATTGCATATTAGCGAATTTCGTCACCGCACCTTTGATTTGCAACACGTAGCAATTTGGGACACTGTACGAAATGCGCCGTACATGCGCAGCAATTCGAGCCCAGTTTGCACTTGGGCGAAAATTTCCAGGCTAATAGGGGAAACTGTGCGGGTGACCGTGAATTGGGGGCCCTATTTTTCGCCCCATATGGTCTGGTGGAGGCGATCTCGACACGGGCGCCGTGCAAGGTGGGGGATCCCCACGAAGTGGGGTGTTTGTCTTGAAATCTCAGCTATATCCCGGAGTGTGCGGCCGGAGTTCCCAAACTGGACTACAAGACGAATTACGTATTCATCCTGTGTGCACGCGCGGAGTGCATCATGACTAGCAACCGATTCCCTCTGATGGTTATAAAAGGCCGATGTTCGTCCCAGTACCGAACGTCCATAGGTTATTCCACCACAAACAATAATGTCTACAAAATCTGTCATCAACGAAGCTGTCGGTCCTCTCCCCACCAAGGCCCCACCACAGGCGAAGAACATCATGGACTTGTTCTCCTTGAAGGGTAAGGTTGCATCTGTCACTGGTTCATCTGGTGGTATCGGCTGGGCTGTGGCTGAGGCTTATGCCCAGGCCGGTGCTGATGTCGCCATCTGGTACAACTCCAAGCCTTCTGAAGAAAAGGCCAAGTACTTGTCTGAGACCTACGGTGTCAAGGCTCGTGCATACAAGTGCAACGTTTCCGATAACGCTGACGTTGAGCGTGTTGTCAACCAAATCGAGAAGGACTTTGGCGGTCTCGATATTTTCGTGGCCAACGCCGGTGTTCCTTGGACCGAGGGTCCTTGCATTGACGTTGAGGGAACTGACAGCTTCAAAAAGGTGATTGACTTGGACTTCAATGGTGTCTACTACTGTGCGAAGGCTGCTGGCCGTATCTTCAAGAAGAACGGCAAGGGTTCTTTCGTCATTACTGCATCCATGTCAGGCCACATTGTCAATGTGCCTCAGTTGCAAGCTCCATACAACGCTGCTAAGGCTGCCTGCATTCACTTTGCTAAGTCATTGGCTGTGGAGTGGGCTCCATTCGCCAGAGTCAACTCTGTGTCGCCAGGTTACATTGCCACGGAAATCTCTGATTTTGTGGACTCGACCGTTAAGTCCAAGTGGCATCTGTTGATCCCATTGGGTAGAGAGGGCCAGCCTCAGGAATTGGTGGGTGCTTACTTGTACTTGGCCTCGGACGCTTCTACCTACACCACCGGAACTGATATCTTGGTTGATGGTGGTTACTGTGCCCCATAAGTGCAAGCTCATTTCACATATCTTGTATAAAAATGTATATCGAACTGGACAGAACATATATATATATTCACCTTTCTTTTCTCTAGTCGGTCATATTGTCAAGCATACAACAAGAGTCTTGATATGGTGATCCGGCATACTGCTCGCAATCACTAGCCCAACTAACAATCGTCAGATTCATCACCAACTGGCCATACTACCATGGACGAAGACTTAACCGCCTCCCACTGGGACGACGTGCTTGCACCCTCGCAATCGCAGTTTTCCTCATCAGCATACAATGAATTTGGTAATAGATTTGGAACCATCAGCCTAGACAACCCACACAAGGATGATGATGATGAAGACGACAATGATAAGAGCGACGATGGCGCCAATGATGACGAAGAGAACGTTCCAGCACCTCCCACCGTACCTGCTGACCAATTTGCTTCCGCTTCGGTGTTTAACCAGGCCGAAATCGATCAGTTGAATGAAATCCAAAGAGAGGAACGGAAGGAGAAGTCTTCCAATTTATTGACCGAGCTCACACATGGAGTTGACGGCAGCGATCTCGAAGCTTCATTGCAGTCGCCAACCAAAGTCGAACCGTCCGATTCGTTGTTCAGTGACCGAGGCACTCCACTCAAAGTGCCTGTTGGAGACACTCGAGATCCAAAAGTCGTTACTTCGCCCACCAAATCCGCCAACTTGAAAAACGGAAAATTCAAGGCGACTCGGTCCAGGCGGTACCCTTCAAAGACTGTAGTGAAGCATTTGAAGGAGCAGAATGGAGATGCACTGGATCCATTGGGTCCTCTTGGAGGAGACGGAGCTTCCGATTCCATCCACGAAGACCCACTGATGACGAGAGGAACCACCTTGGTGCAAGAGGCAAACGCTCCTCTCTACGATATCGAGCCGGAGAACGAACACGAAACCGTTATGAAGGTGAATGAGCAGCTAACTGACAAGGCCGACAAGCCAGCACGCCCAGACCACTCAAATGCTCTTGAAATCACAGTGGGCGACCCGATCAAGGTGGGAGACATCACGAATGCTCACATTGTGTACTCACTTAGGACAAGGAACAAAAACGAAAAGTCACTGCACTTCCCTCAGACACTGGATTTCGTCACCGTATCAAGAAGGTACAGGGACTTCAGATGGATCTACCATCAATTGCAAAACAATCATCCTGGTCGGATCATTCCGCCACCGCCGACCAAGCAGACCTACATTGGCCGTTTCAACGAGAGCTTTATTGAGAACAGACGATTGTCTCTTGAAAAGATGCTCACCAAGATAAGCAAAGTGCCCGACTTCGCAGACGACCAAGACTTCGTCATGTTTCTCACCAGTGAGGACTTTGCCAATGAGTCCAAGGAAAGAGAGAGAATCAGTGGATCTGGTGCATCCAGTCATCCGGATCCCTTGGATGACGACAGTGAAAGTGGCAGCTTATCTTCGTCCTCCGCTGCCCCTCTTGTATCGGGTACGGCAGCTGGAAGCTTCATGAGCTCGTTGTTCTCAATGTCAACCAAAGTGCCTGAACCTGACGCATACTTTTCGAAGAAGAAAGCATACATTGAAGATCTTGAGCATAATTTGAAGACATTCTACAAGTCTTTGGAGTTGATCGCCACTCAACGAGTGGAGATCATTGGGGTCACAGAGGAGATTTCCGCCACTATCGATGCCCTCGCAGACTTGGAGATTCTGAAAGCTACTAGTGAGCTATTAGGCGAGTTTGCAGAAGTGCACCTGAAGCTCCGAGAGAATCTCGACCGGGTCAACTTGCTGGACCAGTTGACACTTGGGTTCACCATCGAAGAGTACTTGAGAGTCATCGGATCCGTGAAGTATGTGTTTGAAGCACGGTCTAAGATCTACCAGCAGTACATTACATTTAAGAATGACCTTGCGAAGAAAACTGAGAGCTTGGATAGGCTAAACTCCAAGTACAAATCGTCCGTGGACAAGATCAATATGCTAACATTTGAGGTGGATAAGTTGAAGCAGAAGGTTGCTCAGTCTGAAAAAAGTTTCAACACCATCAGCGACACAATCAAGATTGAAATTGACAACTTTGAGATTGAGAAGATTGAAGATTTCCGCAACAGTGTGGAGATTTTCATTGAGAGTTCGATCGAGTCGCAGAAGCAGTCCATCGAGCTCTGGGAAACATTCTACGACCGCCAGAACTTGGCCCTGATTTAGATACTTAGCAATCCACTAACGGACATGTGCCAGACCTTTTATGATGTTCGCGAGTAGACTTGAGACACGAATCCCTTTCTCTAGAAGATTTCCCTGTCACAGGTGGTTGTGAGTCAACAATAGCCGGCTACCCCATGTTGCACGTGACTTTCCCAGCTACTGTTGTGCATATCCGGGGATACCGAGGTATGATTCATCGATACGGTGGTGCCATTTCGGCTCCCATTTGGATAAACTTTCATTACTGCCCGGTACTTGAATGAGTCTTTCCACCCTCTTTTCTTCAAAATACCCATCCTCCATCGTATCCTTGTACTACATCAATGAGTAGCCAAGTGTACTTGAACCCAGTGGGGCTATCCATCCTCACCGTGCCCAGGGAGAAAGTGTGGATCTTCTCCTCTTCGATTTTAATACTATTGCACGAAGCTTCGAAGAAAACGACCAAAAATTATGACGACAATAGCGGCTCCGAGGACTCGGCCTCGGACGGTGATGAAGTTGACTTCGCCAATGACTCATCTTCTGAAGATGACGAAAATGAGCACATGAATCTTAGCTTTTTCTCCACTGGATCGGGATCCAAGAGAAACCTGACGACGAAGGTTGCGGAGTCTTCTAAGTTCGACAACTCTAGCAAAAATGATTCGGTGAGTGTTACGACAGACACCGCTGGCGATGCTCGGAGAAGTAATGAGTCAGAGACATCTGGCCAGGAATATGATGAAGAAGACGACTACTTCTTCCATGTGGCGTTCAGCCCGACCGAATGTACTGTGATCTGCTCGAAAGAGAGGTCTCGCCGCTACTTTGACCAGCCTCTTGCTCTTTGCAAGCAGCTTGGCTACGATGATGTCATGATGTTGTCTGAGTCGTATCTCAGCTTGCTGATTGATACTGAGGGCGATTTCAACAACTCCGAGAGAATATTGGAGCTCACGCGTCCGCTCTCGGCCCACAAAATCTCATTGTTCTTCCTTTCCAGTCATTTCACAGACATTGTGCTTATTCCATATCGCTTGAAAGATCAGGTGGTGCGCATCTTGACCAAGAAGAACTTTGAATTCTCCCACGTTTCCCAAAGTTACCTTGTCAACCCTAACATTCCCAGCCATGCGAATGATAGCCCTGGCTCTCCTCGTGAGACCATCACCGAGTTGGAAGACAATACTCTGAAACTATTCCGCGATGCTCAAATAATGCCCAAGATTGATAAGAAAGTCAGATTGTTACTCACTGGAGCCCGACCGGGGCAAGTTCATCATAGCATAAACAAGGCTGCACGATGCATTTCCTCGGGAGAGGTGCCTGAATACTTTGCAATTACAAGAACATCTCTCAACGAGATCTCTCTCATCCTTCCTGGATCTGCACGTCGTCGCTCGGCCATGGGGTTTGATTACACACGGATCATCGGGTCTGCTCTGGATACCATAGTTCCTATCTCTCTCGACTTGACAAAGCTTCCTCTTGATGCAACTGGTATTGTTGCTGGGTTGGCGAGCCGTCTTTTTACGAGTATCAAATCGGTGCCCGAGGCTACCGGTACATTCGAGATGAGTTATCTTTCCATGGCACGATCGGCAATCTTGATGATCCCAAGAGAGAACTTGTATGTTGTCTCGAAAATGATCAAGGCCATGAAGAATTCATCTATCGAGGATACCAACAAGTATTTATCTGATCTCCTGCTTTAGGCTGTCTCCAGCATATCAATGGGTTTAATGGTTTACTTTAATAGACATTTGCATTTTCGGCTTTTGTGATTTGTATTTTGTATTTTGAGGGCCGTGACTAATTCTTCTTTCCCTTTTTCTTGGACTTCACACTGGTGCTCCATCCTTCGTCATCAACAGCTGGAATCTTGTCCGCACTGGCGGTGATGGCAGAAGACCATGAGCCGCTGTCTCCGGGACCAAGCTGCTTCTCTACCTGTTGTCTTCTCTTCATGAACTCCTGAGCAAACCTTCTACCGTCCATGGTTGCAGAAGAGCTGTAGATCGTTTCAGTAATCAACTGGGCAGAGTCGCTGTGCACTGGCAAAGTGGTGAAGATCTCGAGCAAATCGTCCTTGGAAACAGACGGATACAAGTTCGTCATCGCAGATCTAGCCCACACCATGAACTCCTCTCTCAACGCGTTGCTGTTGACAGAGTGGCCAATGGTTGAGCTAGAAGAGGCAGCTCTCAACATTTGCGGAGACAAGCTGGAGTGCACTGGCGAAGAGACGAAAGTCTGGGTCGCAGCCTTCTTAGGAACAGTTTTCTTGGAAGCAACAGTGGTCCATGCAGAGAAGTCCTCCTTAGGAACCGCGTTGGCCAATGAAGAAGCCAACGAAGGTTTGCTGACAGTGGAACCAGCAGTGCTGCTGGACTTGGCCAACTTGGCTCTGGCCTCGACCTCCTCTCTCTGAATTTCAGCCAATGTCTTTGGAACGGCAGTTGGTTGGGACGTGGTAGTGGTCCAGTTGAAAGTCATCTTCTCCGCAGGCTTCTCCTCGGCAACACGAGAAGTGAAGCTGTTGGCAAGAGAGGCCTGTTCCTGTCTCAATTCGGCCTTCAATTGTCTTTCCTTCTGCAATCTTTCAGCCTCCAATTGTTGGATTTCTTTCAAGGTTTGCTTAGGCTGTGTGGAACCAGAACTAGTGGCAGCAGCCCATGGGGCAAGAACTGGTTGCAGAGATTCCTCGGAAACAACCCTTGTGAGTTTCTCGAGCTTTGGTTCTGGCACAGAGGGAGTCTTTACTTCTTCTTGTTCCACTTTCTGTTCGGGTTCTGGAACAACGGGTGCCGGAGCTGGAACGTCTGGCGTTTCCGCGATGGCCTCAACAACCTCCTCCTCGAATCCACCTGGAGCAGCGACTTCAGGTTGAAGCTCGGGCTGTGGAAATACCTGGTCAGCAACAAACTCTTCTTTGTCGTCGTTCAAAATTCCCGTCACCATCGAGCTGTGCAAATCATGCAAAACGTGATCGTCCACCTTCGCTGGTTCGTTAGCCAACGTAGATGATGGAACGAACGGTGAGTTGACTCGAGATGCGGATTGCATCCCCGTCAACCAAGGCGAAATTGGGTTGGGCTGAGACAACAATGGATTCAGGCTTCCGCCCGTATTGTTCCTGGCAAGAGTTGGATCGACGCCCCAAGTGCTACTGGTTCTGGAAATCAGAGGCTGAGGCATTTGTTGATGGAGCAACGACAGCATATTCAACTGGCCGAACCCTCCACCAATGTTTTGAGCAGCTAGGTTCTGGCCCCCAAGATTCAGGCCTCCAAGGTTCGGACCTCCAAGATTCAGGCCTCCAAGGTTCGGGCCCCCAAGGTTCTGGTTCATGCCTGGATCAATACCGAACTGGTTTGCCGCAGGAAATTGTTGCTGGTTGATCAACAGATAATCGTTGTTCAAGTAGTCAAAGAGGTGGTTAGAAGACAGCATCCGCATGTTAGCTGCACCTAACCCCCCGTTTGGCAAGCCGTTAGGCATCAACTGCGAGTACAAAGGAGCACCAAACGCCGACTGGCTTCCGTTGGCATTCTGAGTAGGTTGGAAAGGTTGAGAGCCACTCACCGCACCACCACTTCCATTTGTATGGAGAGGAGCATTCATGGCCGATTCGTGGAATGAGTTCACAGGATTCAGAGCACTCGGAGATGCCGAATCAACAGGAGACATCAACTCGGGAAGTGGCACCTTGAACGGGAAGGTGAAGTTCTGAAGCTTCTCACAAAACTCACTCAACTTCTGGAACAGAGTCTCCTCACTTCGGCGAATACGCAAGTCCAAGTGCAAGTAGCCCTCCGAGAGCCATTCTTGCATGACGTCTCCACTGAATGGGCCTTGCTCGCTTCCACTAGGATCAAGATAGAGCCACTGGATTTCCGAAGGCTGTATCAACTTGACAGAAGGATCCAGCGATAAAAACGGCTGCGGAGCAGGAGCAGGAAGGTTGGGAGGCGGCATTGCTGCTGTCTTGCGGGTGTCCTCCACAGACAACTGCTCGACGGACTTCTCCAACGAGGCTTTCTCCAGTTCTGATTCCTTGACGGCATGTTGCAACACCAAGTGGTAGATGGGAGTGGGCTTGGCCACCTTGTAAGACTCGCTGTTTTTCGGAGATGCCCTCACGTCAGCAAGCATGGCATTCTCGTTGTCGTACCAAACTTGGAAGATTTGGCGCATTGAGTATCGTTTACCATTCTTATTGGCTGGGATGATGGGAATGGATGGACCATTGGCAGAATCCGTTAAGACCACATCCGTGGGTTGCTGAATAGACTCCAAAATGGTACCGTTTGGGTCCTTATGTTGCCTGGTGGAGTTAGTATGAAGGGGTGGCGGTATTTGCGACGGTTTCACATACCAGTTGGCTTGAGATAATGGTGATTCCATGTGTAAATGACAGTTGGTAGCTTGGGCGTTGAGCAGGAGTTATGCAACAATAGACTCTGATGTAGATGCAGCGATGATTGTTGAGCGATGCTTATCAATTTTTGGAAAGAAAAGACTTTGGTGGTTTTTTGACGTGAAGACTTCACTGGTGATGGAAAATTTTATGGCAATGCGGCCGTACTTTTTTTTGGCTTGGGACGCTATAGTGCACACATCAACGTTGGTCAATATGAGAGACAAAAAAGGGACTACCTGATCTTCAAAAAATACCTTAGGAAGTAAATTAAACTCATCTACTTATGTGGAAATCAGATTTCAGGTTTCAGTTTTCAGTTTCCAGTTGCGGTGGCTACATCTGAAAATACATGACATAATCAGCATGGACTATATGGATGTGGAATCTACCACGAAACACTCCTTTGGAGTTCTGTGAATTTGTCCGTCACAGCGTCATACGGAGTGATACGAGACTTCGTCGTAATCTTCCTGCCACGCTTCAATTCGTCCACACATCTTAGTAACTCGCGCTGTTCTTCCAGTTCTACGCTTGATCTCTCTCTGTCTCTCTCTCTCGCTCTCTGCCCCATTACTCCTAGATCCAACAGCCCTAGATGCCGAGCTGTCTCTCCATCTCCGAGTGGAAGTCCTTGACGTGTCTACCAGACTCGAATCCTCCCGTATAGACGTCCTCCCAGTCCACGGTGGCTTCTCTGTTTAATAGGATGTCCTTGTGCATGGAATCCGAGCCTCCAAGAATCAGAGGCTTGAAGTCGGTGCTGTCAATTATGTTCAATTCCATGGTTCTCTTAATTGGTTCTGCTGCACCAAACACTCGGCGGTACATTTCCAATCTGGTGTTGTGCTGCGTTTCTTCCCAATTCTGCACCCTTCCTTCGAGCGGGTGGCGGTTATTCAATTGCGATGCAATGTTTAACGGTCCCTGCTGGGCTCTCAAGGTATCTTGTAATGCTGGCGTATTTTGTGCTGCATCTCCAAAAGTGGTAGTGCTGACAGACGCCTGCTTGTTGTTTTCAGGAACAATTCTCAATGACTGGCTGTTAGTAACGGAAAAATAAGTAATTATAAAGTTTGTTGCATACCATTGTAGGATAGTGGAGAGCTAGTTAGTTGGTGGTTCACGATAAGTGGCGAGAGTGCGGGTTGGTGCACGACTGGTGGAGGTTGCAAGGGCCATGAGTGAAGAAAAGAAGATAGCAAGATACGATAATATAAAGAATTTAAGGAATTTTTAATAGTGAAATTTCTCGTTAAGTAAATCATTCAATACTTTTTTCGGCTACTATGTTGTATATGGAAAACTAGGTGCAACCACTTCGTGAGAAGGTCCACAATGTTGTACAAGAACTCTGAATTCGTAGAGATCCTCCATTCTTATGCTCTCGAACCTCACAATCTGTCCACCGGCTCATCAACCACATCAATCAACAACTCTTGTTTGTGTTCGGTGTCCTTCAAGAACTGAGGAACCCAGCTCCAATCTTCTGGTTGGAACACACCATTGAAGCACAAGGTGCCGAACACAAGGGTAGCAAATCCAAGAGTCTGTAACAACAGGAACGAATCCCATCCAAGTACCATGGCAATGAGCCACACCAACAAAGTACGGCAGCTGTCAACGGTCGATCTGGAGGTGGCAGACAACTGGTGGGTCAACGAGATACCACAGTAGTTGAATACGGCAATGCACACCATAATGAGTACGGAAGATGTGAGAACCTCCTTCAGCGAGAACGTCTGGCGAAGAGACTCGTGCAAATTGAATGGAGAATCGGCGAATCTGCTTGGCGATTGCACAGAACCCACGACAAAATACAAGACAATGAGGGCTGCCAACAAGATCACCAGGCCAAAAAAGCCCTCAATGTACACCAAACGCAAAGGAATAAAGTTGTAGCGAGCCATGATCTTCTCCTCGACAACGAACTGCACGGCCTGGAACATCGTCGCCACAATGATTAGAGAAATGCCGATCACCACAAGAACAGCATCGTCAGCCGCAGGCTGACGACTGGAGCCGCTGTAGCCCACAATAGCGATTCCAAGAGTGACCACCAGTAACGCAATCCACTCTAACTTCCTGATTCTTCTCTTGAGAAAGACCACAGAGAGCACGGCCACAAAAAGGACAACCACCCCTCTGGTCATTTGGTAGATGGACACTGGAGTGTACATCAAGCCGACGTTCAAAAACGTCGTAGCCAATATGTCACACACGGAGGGTATAGCGAGCATAATACTCTTGTGTGTTAAAGTAAGCTGGGCCACATCTTCGCCAATTGGGGTGTACTGGGCCCTCTTCGAGAATCGGGACTCGTAGAGAATGTAGTAGACAAAGTAGACGGCGAGCTCGCCAATAAACATCTGGAGAGTCTGAATCCCAGGCTGCTCAAAGTACCTCTGCTTCGAGATATCTGGATCTGAGCAATTGACCACACATTGGTTGTCCTGATACTTAGTGAGGAGCGAATTGAGACATCCGCACACAATTGTGCCTATCACGATGTATAATGTGTACCACATCAGCGACAAATGAAGAGGTTGGGGCGAATTGCCGACTTTTGTAATGAGATAACTTATCAGTCTATCGTCGAGGACCGGCTATTGAAAGCCCAAACAGGCAAGACACGATAGCGGCGTGCAGGATTTGAGATCAAATGTGGAACACTTTGGATTTCGGGAAATTGGCTAAGGCAACATTTTTATGGAGAATTGATGTATGGGTGCGAATGGTCGGTTGATGGTGAGTATATGTATGCGAGTTGGCTCTCTTTGATAATGTAGGAGACACCTTCCCGAATAGGAAAGTTGGCTGTAGTCAGGTGCGCCGCACGATGGTCATCGTCATGAGGTTGTTCGAGAGAACATGTTCCCATATATTTCAAATCATATGGGCTATTTTCCAAAGTAATGAAAACCTGAACCGTCGTTCATAGGAGACAAAACGATTTATTGCCTCAGATATCTTTTTTAGTCCGCAATTTGCTGCCTTTTCTTCATTTATCATCGCGAATGCTGCTTTCAATCCATACTAGTCGCCTGATGAGTGGCTTTCGATCAGAAAACAGCCATAATCCAACTTATTCCAGTATTTTCTGCTCAATATCCATCTTTCACTAAAAACAAAACCGTCTGTGGCCCTTGTCACCAGCCATTCCATCTGGCCAATTGTATCAAATATAAGGGTTACCCGCACACCGCCTCCATATAGATCGACTACTCTAGAAAAAATTTTCTCATAAGGTGCATCTTCCTTTAATACATAAAATTAGATAAAATGGCTTTCGGCGATCAAAGAGGCGGAAGAGGCGGTTCTAGAGGAGGATTCGGCGGTGGTGCCAGAGGCGGCCGTGGCGGAGGCAGAGGTGGCTTCGGTGGTGGCCGTGGAGGCTCCAGAGGCGGATTTGGTGGTTCCAGAGGTGGTTCTAGAGGCGGAGCCAGAGGTGGTGCTAGAGGCGGCGCTAGAGGTGGAGCAGCTAGAGGCGGACGTGGAGGCGCTAGAGGTGGTGCCAGAGGTGGTGCCAAGGTTGTCATTGAGCCCCACAGACACGCTGGTGTTTTCATTGCCAGAGGTAAGGAGGATTTGTTGGTCACCAGAAACATGGCCCCAGGTGAATCCGTGTACGGCGAGAAGAGAATCTCCGTGGACGAGCCAGCCAAGGAAGAGGGAGCTGCTCCAACCAAGATCGAGTACCGTGTTTGGAACCCCTTCAGATCCAAGTTGGCTGCTGGTATTATGGGTGGTATTGATGAGTTGGGCATTGCTCCAGGCAAGAAGGTTTTGTACTTGGGTGCTGCCTCTGGTACGTCTGTGTCACATGTGTCCGATGTTGTCGGCCCAGAAGGTTTGGTGTACGCCGTTGAGTTCTCTCACAGACCAGGTAGAGAGTTGATCTCTATGGCCAAGAAGAGACCAAACGTCATTCCTATCATTGACGATGCTCGTCACCCCCAGAAGTACCGTATGTTGATTGGTATGGTCGATGCTGTTTTCGCCGATGTGGCCCAGCCTGACCAGGCTCGTATCATTGCCTTGAACTCGCACTTGTTCTTGAAGGATCAGGGTACCGTTGTCATTTCCATCAAGGCCAACTGTATTGACTCTACTGTTGACGCCGAGACTGTTTTCGCCAGAGAGGTGCAGAAGTTGAGAGAGGAGAGAATCAAGCCTTTGGAGCAATTGACTTTGGAGCCTTATGAGAGAGACCACTGTATCGTTGTTGGACGCTACATCAGAAGCGGCTTGAAGAAGTAAGCCGACTTCTCTTCCCTGTATTTTACCTGCCTTTAAATTTGCATAAAACGTACCAGAAAGAGAGTGTAGATTTATCTTGTAATTTGACAGTGATGATTATCCACCTTGCGACTCAGTATGCTTGCTACTACTGCGATGTGTGGTTACTACCGTTCGCGGACATCGGTCTTTTTTTGCTTGACAAAAATCTCCGTTCTAACAGTCTGCCTACTTAGAGTGGGACATTAGAACCCCTTTCCTCCATAAATTTTATGTTGGCTATGCCAAATCTCTTTATTCTCATCAACTTCTCTTTGTCCCTATCCCATCCCTCGCAACCATCTACGACCTGTACCACCTTTATCCTAGATCCGATGTTTCATGCACTCCAGTCCAGCGTAAGACCACTACATCAACAGTCTAGTGGATTTTTCCCGCTTATTAATCCGACCTCCTCCTTCTTTGGCACAACCGTTGTCCTCACCAACAGCAAACCACTTTTGCCCCTCTCGTCCCCTGTTCTATGCCTTGTAAAGGCAACTCAACCGTTCGATGAGTGAAGTGAATGAAACGAGGCAACCAACTCCACGGGTTCGCCACAATAATGTGATAGAAGTGCTAAGCGACGAGGAACCTGAGGTTTCCGCTCAAGAGCCATCCGCAGGCTCACGCCGGCGCCACAGCATCATCGAGGTGCTCACCGACGAATCAGGCGACGAATCAGGCGACGAAGTCGAGATTGTCTCAGAGAGCTCTGCTGCTCCCAACCTACACGAGGTGGAAATCACAGGTCAAAATGAAATCCACTCCCTCCCGCCTGATGTGGAATACCCTGGCGCTCCGCCCCAACTCCGAAGACCGCCTCCGCCTCTACGAAACCGACGCCGAGTACGTCAACGTCATAATCCAACATTCGACAGCGACCAGCTCTTTGTGGATTTCAATGGGTACGGCGAGGGGTCTCTTCCATTTCTTTTCAGTAACACCGACCGCGACATGCTACAACACCAGCAACACGCCATACTACGAATGATCCATTCGTATGGTCAACAGGACCGAGTATCCAACACCATCATGGAGCGTCTTGCTCGTGACGACGAAGCTGCTCTCGACCGCAAGATCGAAAACGAAAACATACATAATCGAAGAACGCTCCGACAGAAGGAGGAAATTGCCGCAGGAGAGACAGAAGGGTACACCAACTCTATCACCTCCACAGATACACTCATGTGTGAGTTATGTGGAGTTGAACTTGGCGAAGGTATTCCAGCAGACTTTAAGCCAGACCCTCGGTACGACGAGAAGTTGACCGAGTACGCCGGCCGCTTCCGGGTGAACGCCCCGTGGTTTTGCATTCGCCAGTGCTTCGATGCTGATATCGAGCTCTCCAAGCGAGTGTTCGCCGCCAAATGTGGGCATGTTTTCTGCGGAAGATGCATCAAGAACATCGGTAACCGTCCTCCAGGGAGAAGATCCAAAAAGAAGAATGAGGAACTCTCCGTTACCAATCCTCAGATAAGCGCTCCTCGCAAATGTCCAGCAAAGGACTGTGGCATAATGTTCACCAAGGGCAAGAAGACGTTTTCGGAGCTTTTCATCTAGGCATCGGGTTAGGGACCGGGCGTGGTCAATCAATGAATTGCGTTATCTCGTTCTTGTAATATAAATCAGTATGTATAGAAAAAGGTGGACCATCGAGAAATAAAGTCGTTAGCTGGGATTAATCCACTCTGGCCTCCGACAAAGTCAAAGGCTTAATATTGTTGGCAAACACAGACGAGCCGCTCTTGAATCTGTTGATCTTCTTAAGCTTCTCTCTGACAACCATCACAGGCACCGTGGACTTGGCCACCAAGTAGTTGGACAAAGATCCCAACAAGACACCCTTTATGGCACTCAGTCCCTTGGAACCAACCACAACCAACGTGGGCTGTAAGTTGTCAATCAACTCCAAAATCAAGTGTCTGGGGATTGGATGGTGGATGATCTCAATGACAATGTGGATCTGCAACTTGGTCAACTTCAACAAGTTCAACACTTGCTGTTTGGCCCGGTTTAACATGTCTATTCTGCTCTTTTCACGAGTAGACTCATTCACCGTGCTACCCTTCAACAGGTGATTACTGTCGGTTTCCTCAATCACACACACAATAAACAAGACAGACCCGTCAACTAAGACGGTTCCCAATGCCCATTCGAGGGCAAATATGGATTCAGGACTGAAGTCCATACAGAGAAGGAACATCTTTGGCTTCATCTTAGGGTTAACGAGCTGGAAGAAGTTGCCTCTGGTGATGGTCTGAATCACCCTCGACTGCGACATGTTGGAGTCCACAGCTCCCTCCTGAATAGTTTCGTTCAATTTGGATGCGAATTCAGAGTCCAACTTGTCCTCCACCGCCGACGTGTAAGGCACCATGAACTCCTCGTCGGATTTCAGAGGTGAGCCGTCTTCCGAATGCACCTTTCTCAATGCACTCATGGCATTATGCGAACGCAAGTTCTCATTCTCCTGGTCGATGATCTTTCTACGATACGCTTGATAGGTCTCCAACTTTTGTCTTCTGGATTGCGCATCCTGGTCAGAATTCAGAAGGTTCAACGCCTCACTTCCTGTCAATGCCTGCTTATTCTCGGAGAGCTTATTGACGATGTCGCTGTCCACATCGCATCCCACGTTCTTGGCATTTGCCAACGCCCTCTCGGTGGCTGTGAGTTCTTCCAACTTCTGGATGGTCTGGCTGTCGTTCAAGTTCAGGTTCTCCAAAATGGTAGACACCTCAGAGATCTTCTCGTCGTGGCATGCATAATTGGGCAAGATATTGCCAGTTCCATCGTATTGGAACTTCTCTCCGTCGTCATCGTCGCTAATATGTTCCTCCTCACTGGCCTCGTTGTCCCACATGTGCTTTGCATCGTCCCCGTCGTCTACCGCCAGTTCCGCTTGCAATCGCTCCAGAGGATCGTGGTTGGTGATGGACCATTTCATCTCCTTACTGTTGAAATCATCTGCCAGTGCCGACGACGAGCGGGAGTTATTGCCAGACGGCGACTTGGAGCGCCCTCTGGACATGGACTTATGGATGATGGCCAATTTCTCGGCCTCTAGTCTGGAGAGTCGGCCGGCCATGGTGTAGGAAAAGGTGTAGTTCGTGAACCGAAAGGGGAAGTTGAGATAGCGTAGTGTGTGACGCTTCTATGCCAGCCGCACGGGCCAGGCGTGGAGCTCGCTCATAAAGATTGGCAAGTTTTACATGCATTTAATCATGAAGTTGTTGAGTCGATTCTTTGATGGGGCAATCGGTTGCGTGGCTCTACTTCTAGTTGTTTCTGCGTATCAATTTTCTTCTATTTTGGTATTTTTGCTGGAGCCGGGGTTCCTCGTAATTGTGTGCGAATCGCTTCGAAGACACCTGTTCGCCTATTGATGCTTGAGATATGATTCCTGAGCCCATCATTTGAGGCAGATAGAAGAATGTGGCTTCACAGAGCCATTCTGAAGTAACCTGCGTTTATGTTGGGTTTTTCTTCTTATCTGTATTATTTATTACCACAGGTTCAAACATAGCATTTCACGTTGTCTACCTCATTTACCCATTTTGTCTCAACCGCGCCAAGACAAACTATTTCCGTAAACCAGGCTGTGTATTTTTTTTGGCCAACAAGCATTATACTATCCCTATTCATTCAAGTAGTTTGCTTTTTCATTCCCCTATTCATCCAAGTACTCTACTAATATATTATCCCCCGATCTCAATTCGCCAAACTCCTCGATCGATTGCATCGACGAAGGAAGTGTTAGTTTAGGCAACGGCTTGAAAAGCTCAAACCCGAATTCGAAATATCCGTAATACTCGTCTGGCTCCATGTCAACTGCCTCCACATCTTCGGGGTTGTCAAACAATTGAAGCTCCACAAATAAATGCACCTCTTTCAAAGGCGCAGTCTTGAGGAACTTCTGGATCACTCGCTTCCCATTAGGTAACTTGATGGAAACTCGTACCAGGTCTTTTGGTGCAATCTCATCCACTCGTTTCAGGAACCATTCTGACGAGGCAAGATGCGTTAGGTACCCAACCTTGAGATTCTGAAGATTCTTGTTGGAGATCTCCTCTTTCAATTTCCGTTCCTTTTCCTCCTTTTTAACTTTGTCCTGTTGGAGAGACTCCAAGTACGCCTCATCTTGCTTTTCTTTGATCAATCTGCACATTTCGATCTCTTGCTTGTCGTACTTCTTGGTGACAAGCTGGGGACTGTAGTTCGTGAGACACTTGTTAATGTGTCTGAACATGCGGTTGACGATCTGCGAATTGTCTTCTTCGCTGTCTCCGAGAAATAGGTTCGACTTGTACACTATCGACATGGACGACATGACCGCGGGATTATTGGAAACATTGCCCAATAAACACACGTATGGAAACCTCTTTGCTTTATAAACTTTGGATACCTCGAATGCTTCGGGACTCTTTTCGATATTGCTCATGTATATTTGGGTGTCCTTATAGGTTCCTGTTGTCTTATCGAAGAAGTCACGGAATTGTTCAGACAGGAGAATATTCTCTGCAAATGACGAGCTCCTGTCATCCACTAAGACCACCAAAAGGAAATCGAAGTTTGTTTGGCTTGACTCGTGGCATTCGTCGAAGTTGGTGGTGGAAATATCGAAGTTGGATGAATTTTCAATAGATTTCAAGTCAACTGCATAATCGTAGCCCTCCTCATAGTCTTCATAATTGAATGACCGAGTTGGCAGTGTGAACACAGACGATGAACGGAAGCCAGTAAGTAATCGTAATAACGAGAACAAGAGAGAGAATGCACGAGGAATAATGAGAAGAATCATCCAGATAATCGAAGGCCGCTTGGAAGGCTGGGAGGTTGAGGTGGGAGTTTCTGGCAACTCCTTTTCCAGGAGTGCATCAGCACGCCTCGACATGTGTATTCCCAAGTCAAACTGCCATTTGTTGGATATCCGGGGCGCTTTAGGTAGCTTGGGCAAGAACTGGTCCATGGCGAAGTCATCCTGCAAGTTGCGGTGGACGATCGACCCTTCAAAACGTTCGGCTCCGGAAGTAACTGCATCATCATTAAATGGTGAAAGTTCCGGGATGGGCTCCGGTTCGGGAGGCAAGTCAAGTCCAGTCTCAAAAAACGCCAAAACGGCATTGTTTAAGTTGAAGTTGTGGTGCGAGAGGAGCACCGCCGCCTTGGAACTTGTTTCAGGATCCAGTGCATCGATTCCCGTGATGACAACGAACTCCTCGACCTGGAGGTTGTGTTGTGGAGACAAGTCCATGGTGAGTAGTAGTTGGTGGTATCGAGAATTACCTGGGGACTGTCTGCAGGGAGCCCAACGATAAGACCCGAGGTCAAGTATCTTGAGAATGGGGGAGGTAAGGGATACCGGACATGAGGAAACGGGTTGAGGTATGGCCGAGAGTAGAGACTGAAGGGGGTCGGCTAATTGCTGGACAGAGCGGTTGTACGGCACTCAGACTTCCGCAATACGTCTGATTGCAAAGGCTGAGCATAGAGAGGAACTGCGATCAGTATTCCGAGTGATATCAGACATATAGCATGTACTTTGAAAGTATATGTATCTGGGGTGATCGTTGCCATAGATGCAGTTTATTTGATGCGGTTTATGTTGATTTCGTGTCTTTCTGTCCTTTATCCTGTAACTGATTGCAAACCAAGTTTGGTGTACGTGTCTCAGATACCGTTACCTTTCAAGTATTCTTATTCGAAGTCAGTTTGCAATCGTCTAGGTGACGCATCGTCCTTCGATCGTTTGCCTTCTATCGTTACCCTTCGTTACCCTTCGTTACCCTTCGTTACCCTTCGTTACCCTTCGTTACCCTTCGAGTAGATGTTTAAACTATCGCCAGCTGTTTTCCTTTTGAGCTCAGTATGTAAGGAAGCACAAATTATTCTCCGTACCTTTTGTCCACGCCTTCATTTCATGGACTTACGACTACAATTTTACAACCTTCTCTTTTCGTAGATCTAACTGCGTATTTCGTTCGCAACCCAGAGCCCAATCCCAAAACTATTAGCATTACCGCAACCGGCCCAAAACCCACCGCACTAATACCACTATATTCAGGGTACCTTCTCCACCACTAATACCAGCGTTCAAAATATGTCAACGCTCAAAATACCCCAAATACCCAAATATTTCCACACACTCAGCACAACACAAGCAACACCCAAAAATGTTCACTACACCGTGCACATTCACCCCGAGGTATATCAACAGTATATTTTGTCCTCGGTCACATGGCACTGTAGTGGCCGATCTATTCCGCTGGTGCGAGATCTTAATAAACCTTCGTCCTCCGCCGAGCAACCACGCTACAAACCGACTCAGCCAACACACCCTCAACCAAATTGTCCCATCCAGTGGATGGCACCACCTGTCAACAAACCAATCATTGAGTGGAGGACAGACGCTCTTCGCCTATTTTAACCGCAACAAAGTTATCTTCTCTGGTAGTGGCCACGCATCTCTTCTGGCATATGGAACTTAATCCGCTACAAACTTAGCCCGCAACAAACTGATCCGCAATTACAGCTAAGGTTGCTGCTTCGGAGCATTCCAACAATAATCATCGATATGTAAAAACACCCGATTGTAGTCTCTAGAAACCATAGTCTGCCCACAACAGGCAGCACAGTGACCACGTTGCCATGTCATCTGGGGTGATTTGTGGTCTTCCCCCACTTTTCTCGGCCCCAGACTGCCCATTGCGCCAAAACTTTTCCATCGGTGCGCTGCCTGTTTGGAGCTCTGACGGCTATTAAAAAGACAAGCCGACGCAACTGTGCAAGTGGTCATTTCGACATCTTGGTTTCTTTTATAGTCTGGTTTGCAACGTCCACCGGGATTTTTTTTGAACCAGTACTATTTAATTAATACGTTGTTTGAAAAAACTACTACTGCTTAAAAATCTTCGACGCCTGGAAACAGTAGAATGTCTCGTTTTTTCAACTCCATCTACACCAAGACCTTGTTGGCGGCCGGAGGTGTGCTTGGAGCCTCCGTCGTCTACATCGACTTCGTTCGGCCTCCTGCCCCTCCACAGATGACTAACTCATTCAAGCCTCTTCTCAAGAAGCTCGAAAATCCACCTTCCAGAGAAGAGCTCTTGGAAAGATTGAAAACCACCCAGAACTTCGACCTCTTGGTCATTGGTGGTGGTGCCACCGGTACCGGTACTGCCCTTGACGCTGCAACTCGTGGTCTCAACGTCTGTTTGTTGGAGAAAAATGACTTTGCTTCCGGTACTTCGTCCAAGTCCACCAAGATGGCCCACGGAGGTGTCAGATACTTGGAGAAGGCCATTTTCCAGCTTTCCAAGGACCAGTTGGACTTGGTCATCGAGGCATTGAACGAAAGAGGTAACATGCTACGTACCGCTCCTCACTTGTGCTCCGTGCTTCCTATCATGATCCCAGTGTACAAGTGGTGGCAGGTGCCTTACTTCTTTGTGGGGTGCAAGATGTACGATTGGTTTGCTGGCCACCAGAACTTGAGAAACTCCACCATCTTCTCCAAGGAGACCACCAGTGCGATTGCTCCTATGATGGATAACGCTAACTTGAAGGCTTCCTGTGTTTACCACGACGGTACTTTCAACGATTCTAGAATGAACGCTACTTTGGCCATTACTGCTATCAAGGAAGGTGCTACCTTGTTGAACTACATGGAGGTGCAGCAATTGATTAAAGAAGACGGAAAATTGGTCGGTGTGTTGGCCAAGAACCGTGAAACCAATGAGGAAATTGTTGTAAGAGCTACTGCCACTGTGAACGCTACTGGTCCTATGGCTGATAAGATTTTGCAGATGGACGAAGACCCTAAGGGTTTGCCTTCCAAAGATCCTTTGCCTCCAAAGATGATTGTTCCTTCTTCCGGTGTCCATGTCGTTTTGCCTGAATACTACGGTCCTACCAACATGGGTTTGTTGGACCCTGCCACCTCAGACGGTAGAGTTATGTTCTTTTTGCCATGGCAAGGAAAGGTTTTGGCTGGTACCACTGATACTCCATTGAAGTCTGTCCCTGAGAACCCTGTCCCAACGGAAGAAGAGATTCAGGACATTTTGCATGAGATGCAGAAGTACATTGTGTTCCCTGTCAACAGAGACGACGTTTTGTCTGCTTGGTCCGGTATCAGACCATTGGCTCGTGACCCAAGCAAGTTGCCAAAGGGTAAGGACGCCAACTCCACCCAGGGTTTGGTCCGTTCTCACTTGATCACCACGTCTCCTTCCGGTTTGGTCACCATTTCTGGTGGTAAATGGACTACTTACAGAGAAATGGCCGAAGAGACTGTTGACACTGTGGTGAAGCAGTTCAACTTCAAGAATGTCGGCCCATGTAAGACCAACGAGATCGTGCTCATTGGTGGTGAGGACTACTCCAAGAACTACTCTGCTAGATTGATCCACGAGTACAAGATTCCTTTGAAGTTGGCCAAGCACTTGAGTCACAACTACGGATCGAGATCGTCTCTTATCTTGGAGTTGTACCAGCAATCTGACTTCAACAAGTTGCCAGTAACTTTGGCTGCCGAGCACTCCTTCAATCCTTCCGAAGTCTCTGCTTCTGAGGGTAACAGTTTGTCGTACCAGAACTTCGATGAGCCATTTACTATCGCTGAATTGAAGTACTCGTTGAAGCACGAGTACATCAGAACTCCTCTTGATTTCTTGGCTAGAAGAAGCAGATTGGCGTTTTTGAATGCCAGACAAGCCTTAAGTGCTGTGGATGGTGTTGTTGAGATCATGAAGAATGAGCTTAACTGGGATGATGCTACCACCGCCAAATTGACTGCCGAGGCTAAGGAGTACATCGGCCACATGGGTATTTCTTCCGAAAAGTTTGATGTGACTGACTTCGTGGTTCAATAATGAAGTTGCTTACGGTATGAATGTACCATATTTATTAGACTGATTTTCTTTTTTAGATTGTATACCGCAATCTTGTATTTCGTGTGCGAACAGCCATTTTTCAAGCCCCATAATTACACAGGAGATACCAAATTCCAGAGGAGATTGTAGTCCATGACAATTCGGAAGGGCCGATCTCGAAATGGC
This sequence comes from Sungouiella inulinophila, assembly GCA_030562885.1. Lineage (NCBI taxonomy): Eukaryota > Fungi > Ascomycota > Pichiomycetes > Serinales > Metschnikowiaceae > Sungouiella > Sungouiella inulinophila. The sequence goes on from JAKUAG010000002.1 coordinate 754,137, forward strand.
TGCTTCAGTTGCAAGAAGTTGAAGATCAAGGTAGGTATCGACACTTGGCTATTGCATTTCTTGATACTAACATGTAGTGCAACGAAGCTTTGCCAATTTGTGAGTACTGTGAAGCAACCGATCGAAGATGCGTTTATCCTCATGCTTTCCAGAAAGTTACCAATTTCTGGGACACTATTGAAGACGGCCTGGATTGGCGAGAATCTCCGGGGTCAAACACATTGAGTCCTTTTGCAGAAGACGAAATTTACAGTAGCTCCAGAGAATTAACCTACCAAATATTGCTCAGCTCCACTGCCACGCAATTGAACATCTCCAGGTTCGAGCTACGTGTTCTCAGGTTCTTCAACGATATCTGTGTTCCCTTGTTGACCTTCGGGGTCAATAAGAAACACGACTACATCTACAGACATGTCATGCCTCGGTACTTCGTCTCGTCCCGATTGATGAGACAGGCCATCTTCTCGTATGGGTGTCTAGGAATTTGGCCATTCTTGGATGTAGATGTCGTTCTCGAAGCAGATTTATCCGATGAAATGGAGGTCTTGCTGCTTCAGGATAGGGACGTCGGGAACTTGTCGGTGGTGCTCAATGACCCGCATATCTTTGGAGAGAACGAAGACTCCAACGTATTTCGGCGTACAGCAATTTACTATTCCGAGACGCTCGCAGAGTCTCGCAAAACGTTGACGGAATTAAAAAGCCATGAAGACATGTCGGACCCGCAAGTTCTCGAAAAGCTCATCTGCGTGATTCTTTCCAGTTCATTGATCTTTGGGTTTCTCGCATGCCATCCACACCGAGTGGTGCCTCTCATATGCTTTTCGGATGACGACCGTGAGAGCAGCATCGACGTCCTAAATATCATCAGTGGCATGAAGCAGCTCGTATTAGGCTCGATCGAGGTCCTCCGCAGATCGGATGTGGGCGAGTTGTTCCATAATGACGAATTGACATTTGTCAACACTCGGAACGTGCCCATTGTCGATGAGCTTCGAAAGCAGATGAACGAGTATTATCATTCAATCCAGTTTCTTGACTTTGGCCTGGACTCGGGCAACGAAATCCAAATTTTAAATCATACACTTGACATGTTAGCCAAAGCCATCGCCGTATCTGTCAAGTTCAACTACCCTGTTGCAGTATTTCGATGGTTGTTCACTATCCCCATAGATTTTGGATCTATGGCTAGAAAGAAACACTGGATAGCCTTGAGGATCCTTTTTGTATACTCATGCTTATGTCTCTACTGTCGATTCTGCCTACATCGAGAATGTATATGGCGAGACTACGTGGAATGGTTCCACCAGGAGTACCAGCCACTTTGCGATTTTGACAATAGATTATACCACTACGTTGTTACACGCGAAGAAGTTGTGAAGACTGACAAATATCTGTTTTTGGCCAAATTCGATATCTGGGCACCGGAGTTTGATGTCAGACTGTGAGAGGTGGGGCATAATAGGAGTGAACTTCGCGAGTATCCCCCACTTTCTCTCCGCGATTCCTCCACTTATTTCGAATACTCCACACTAATTGACATTGTCATGGTCGAACTCAAAACTGACTACTTACTATTTGATCTCGATGGGACTCTAGTGAATTCCACCGCTGCCGTGGAGAGAAATTGGCACGATACAGTCGATATCCATAACTCTGAATATCCAAACTTGATAATCGATCCAGTGGTATTTCTTCAAACTTCCCATGGTGCACGTACGGTGGATTCGTTCAAAAAACACTTTCCATATAAGAAAAACGATGCGGATGCTGTGGGTGCGTTCGAGTTCCGAATCGTGGACAAATACGGTCACTTGGCCGTGGAAATCAACGGGTCCACCACCTTACTTTCCAGCTTGCAAGAGCAGTTTCCTACAAAGTGGGCGATTGTCACTTCCGGAACTCGCGACTTGGCGCATGGGTGGTTCAATAAGCTTTTCGGAAATTTGGCGTTTCCAAAGGTATTCATTACCGCAGACGATGTCAATGAAGGGAAGCCAAATCCAGAAGGATACGTGGCTGCATTCTCCAAGCTTTGCCAATTGGGAAGCACTGCTCCCGAGTCTTCTACTGCTCTTGTGTTCGAGGATGCTCCCACAGGTATCAAAGCAGGTGTTGCTGGTGGTTTCACTGTTGTTGGCATAGCCAGCACATTTGACAAGAATACTCTTTTGGCTGCTGGTGCTTCCTACGTCATCAAGGATTTGACTTCGGTCTCTTTTCAAAAAAACGGTCACGGCATTAAGGTCTTATTAGATGTACTATAACGAGCAATAGTCTCACTTCTGTAAGTGTAGATTCTCAATAGTCTGCGTGATCTTGCTGACTCTAGCTTTCTTAAGATCGCTGTCTCTCTTCTTCTCAGCTTTAGCAAACCTCTCCACGTCCGTTCTAGCATTTCTTCCAAATGTTGCACCATTCAGCCCGTCATCCGAGTCGTAGTTGTACTTGTCCTGGTATTTTGTCAACGGCTCTCTCAAAATAGGCCTGATCGAGTCATTCCCGACAAGCTGGTCATGAAGACCGAAGCCGAAACACCACTTGAGGTGCAACAATCTGAAATACAAGAACCAACTGTTGATGGAAAGTGACTTGGACCGTGATAACTTCACTTGAGTAGAGCTCAGCGAGCCGGCAAGAAGCTCAAGACCAACTGGGGACCTCTTGTAGATTTCTTCCCTCTTTTCTGCATTAGTGTAATTCTCAATAGCGTTAACCACTTCTCTAAACACAGTGTTGGTTTCCTTCTTGTCCTTCTTGCCAATTTTCTTAGCAGTTGTGTTTGCCAAACGATTGCAAATTGAAATAATAGACTCCTGTTCATAGTATGGTGCGTTGTAGTTAAATTCATCGTCCTCTTCCTCGGAATCCTTGTCGTTCTCATACGTATACATCTCGTAACAAAGAGCAAGAACCTTAGCACCAGCTTTTGCCAAATCCAAATTGACATCGTTGTCAATGACTTCCACCACTTCAGTGGCAACAAAATTGAGTAGCTCGTTGAGATACTCTCCCTTCTGGAGTAAAGTGAGGAGAACAGCCACACCGTGCAAACCAGCAATTGCAATATTAGCTTCGGCTTGCAAGCTTCTCTGTTGTTCATTCACCAACCGCTTGTCATCCTTCTCGTCCATCAACGTGGAATACTCACGGTCTCCTGTGTCCAATTGCTTCTGAAGATTGACGGAACTGTGCACGAACCCCTGGGAGTACTCCAAAAGCCACTTGATTTTATCGTCGACACCAAAAGCAGAGGTGTCAGCATACAAGATCAAAAGTAAACCACAGAAACCGGTTATGACACTTGCCTTGTTATCGTTGGATACGTTTGCCGTTGGAGGCTCCAGAATCAATTTCTCTATGTGAGCAAGAAAGTCTGTGCTTACCAATTCACCATAATCCTCGAGATCACTACACAACAAACTGATGACGGATCTGAATAGCAAAATGAACTCGCTTGGCGATCTGTAGTCGCCAGTGGTCAAAAGCTTCACCAACAACAGAACACTCTCTTCCCCCACGTAATCTTTCGTTCCCGCGTTCTCCTCATTGATCACAGCAATTGGTCTGGTGACAATGATTTTATAAAGCTGCGCTAATAGCATCTCCCGAGAGAGCGACGACACCTCTGCTCTGGAATGCAGTAATGAGATAATAATGTCGTTTATGCTGGTGGAACTCGACTGGATTCTTGCCTTGTTGATGACATCAGCATTCTTCTGTCTGAAGTCCTGCGAGTTGGCCACCATGGAGTCCTTGTTCTCCTCCTCCTGGTTCTCCGCCAGGTAGAGGAGCTGCTGCAAGGACTCTAACTTCTGAGAAAGTAACTCCTCAAGGGAGCTGAAATTCACATCCAAAGACCCGTTCTCCTCGCCATCTGGCAAGGGAGTGCGTGCCCTCGAGCTGGACCGGGAAGATCCGGGGGATAAAACATCTTTATGTAGCGCTCTCACGCTTACTGGTCTTGACATTGAGTAGTTTGTTAATTGCTGCTTACTCTTGTAATTGTGCAGTTTCTAATAGGTGCGAGAGGTACAGATTTTTGTAGGGTTGTGACCCAATGGCCTGATATGCTCCCATTATGCTTCTGATTAAAAGATAACGCAGCGATGCTGCATTATGGTGTAAGTCCCTGATTTTGTGGCTCCTGGCATTTAGATGTTAAAGTAGAGTGCCTCAAAGAAAACAAAAAAAAAAAGTACGATGATAATGACCTTCCTTTATCGTTCTAGAATGCAATCTCTTGAGGTAACGCATACACCTTCTCGCCATTATCCCTGACGGTCTCCTTGTTAACATCACAAGGTAGCGCTTTTCTCATGTCAAACGCATCGATGTCGTCGTTCAACTTATTTCGGTCCTCGGGGTACACAGAGCCATAGTAGCCAATAACTCGTCTATATACGGAGTAACCCAACTTCTCATACAACTGTCTGGCAGTACTGTTGGTGACCTTGACGAAGAGATCCACAAACAACGCTTCGTACGGCTTTAATGCCGTGATTCTCTCTAGATGTCTGCACAAGTCAGAAGCCAACCCAATTCGGCGATAGTCCCTATTGATAGTGACTGCTGTGATGTGCGTATGCCACTCTTTTCTGCTGAGTTGGCCCTCGGTCTTTCCCATCATATATCCACTGATCTCGGTACCGTAACTGGCTGGTTCCACAGATTTGAAGAACAATTGCGGCCATTCACATACGTACTGCGAGTAAAACAGGAGGTTGAAATTTTCGGTGAACGGATCCAAGTTCACCAAACTGAGATCAAAGAGATCCTCCATTTTGAAAGGTTTTATTGACGTCATGGTAGCTCTAGGTTTTGGCAGTAAACGAGAAGAATCCGGACCTATATTCAGTGCAACATGTGTCACGTGCGCAACCTTCAACAGAAAAAAAAACTGACTCGGTGATTTGCTCCATCATTATTCATCTATAATATAGAAAATGTTTGGAGGCCCAGGAGCTCAGCCATCGGAAGATCAAAAGAAGTTGCAGGAGCAGTATGCTTACGACACTTTGAAGACCGCCGGCCTCATTGCCGGTGCATTGTGGTTGACCCCAATTATCTACCATTGGGCAAAGAAGCAGTTCTAAGTGATCGGGGCCACGAAGGTATTTAACAATCTGTACATATCATATCACGTATCCATGTGACACACCGTGTTGGACAAGTATCTATATTTCAATATATTGTGTGATGACATTCATCTCGCTGTAAGGTTATTCCTCGTCGTTGCCAAACTCGAGCAAATCCTCACGAAGGGTATTGATTTTGCTTGCGAGATTAAGGAATTCCAATCTCTCGGCAATCTTTGACGCTGACAAGAGCGCTCTGTCGGTTTTCAAGAGCTTGACGACACTGAATGCTTTGTTGAGACGTGACTCTTGACAAGCAGTGCTGAAGAGCTTAAGCAAAGATTTATCAAAAGCAACACTGTAAGAATTCAACCGCTCCATGTGCTCATCCTCGTCTTCGGCCTCGGCTAGTGAGGAATGAAGGAGCTTGCCAAGCGTAGACGCTTTCAAAAACTCCTCCTCGGGATCTTCCTTATTAGCCTCCTCAAGCTTGTCTGATATATCATCAGGACCATTTTCCTCGTCTACTCTGGTTATTAAGTACTTGAAGCATTTGGTTGGAAGCTTGATGTCAAGCTCAATGGGCAACGGAAGTGGAAAACCTGGATATGAGTCGTTGTTCTTCAAAATTAAGCACACAAACTTATCGTCGACACATCCTAAGGGCCAGGACTTCCAGTTGGCCTTGGACTCATTGAGCCCAAAGCTTGTCACCGACTGCTTGCAGTTGAGCAATGGAACCCATCTTGCGTTATTCTCTTCTCTCCAATGTGATAATATCGTCAAAGAATCGTCATAGCCAGCAATAACACATGGGTCAGAATAGTTATTGAAGAAAATACCCTTGATGAGCGGTTCGCTCCCATGAGACTTCTGTAAAGGCATTGAACTATCCTGTTGAAGGAACTTGTAGTCTTCATTCACGTTAATTATGGAGTAGGTGAAGTTGTTAGCAGCCACTTGATGGATGACAAACACAGTCGAGATTTCCGACGACATCAATGTCACCACGGGCGAAGTTTTCATAATGTTGACACAGAGTCCATAGAGGTTGAAGAACCGAAGGTATCCGAAATTGGTACCCACCACAATAATTGAGTCACCCGAGTTTCCTTGCACAGTGGCAGTGATGCAGATCGAGGTAATATACTCTCCACTAATTAAAGGTACCTTTCTGTCCCACGAATCTTTGGTGTCGTTATGGTGTCTGTAAAAAATCTTTCCGGAATTTTCGTTCAGACCCATATGGAATCCTGAGCACGCAAGCACCACACCTCGCTCGTTCATGGAACATAAATCGTAATCATTGGTGTCGATGAAATGGTAGTCCTTGTTAATGCTTCTGTCAAAGAACGATATGGTAATACTCTTCTGAATTTCCTGTGCATCGCCCGTCTCGCTCTTGACCGACCAGACGTAGCCGATAGAATTCATGAATAGATATCTTCTCAGCGTTTTGCTCGCGGAGTAATTCATCGACTTGACCCACGGAGTCGAACCTGGTGAGTATGGAAGAATCTCATGCGGCGGAGAGCTGAAGGATGGGGCTGGAGAAGCCAGAGACTTGTGGCGCTTTCTCTTCGATGGCAAGTAGTCGTCGACGCTCTTATTGAAGTATGCAAATTCATTCTCGTCGTCTTCATCGTCCTCGTCAATGATCATGGAATCGTCTAAACGACTTCTTTTCGTATTCTTCTCAAGAACGGCTGGAGCACCTTCGCCCTCATCTTCTTGTTCCTCGGTGTCGGACTCGCTGGCTTCGTCCAAAAAGAGACTATCTACGTCTGATCTAGTTGATGTTGACAGACCCGACTCGTCGACCGTGATAGGCAAGACGTAGAAGTCACCAGTGGTAGATCCGACGTACAAAGAATTCTTGATCCAGGCCAAGGTGGTGGGAAGACTCCCAGACCCAAAGCGTTCCGCCTTTGTTGTTTTGATAACATCGCCGGATTCAACTCCGCAAATCACTATGGAAGCGTTCTTGTAAAGAGTAGCAATCGACTTATTGGAGGGAGAGAAGGTGAAAGCCACCAAAGTTTCCTCATTTGGCTTGAGCTCCGACAAAACTTTCCAGTCCGATCTATTAAATGACTTCACGGTACTTCTCCCCGTTGGAACAAAGAGCGTCTCGCCGTTGGAAGTCCAAACCGGCTTAGTGGAAACGAGTTCGTGTGCATGCTCGCCAGTATAATCGATGGCGTCCACCGAGGTATGTACCTTTTTGTGCAATTCTCCCGAGATCTTTTCCACAAGCTTTGGCGACTCGTTAATCACAGAAAACATTTGTACTTCTCCATTGGCCAAGGCAATAGTCAAAAGCTCTCCGGAGGCATTGTAGGCCAAGTTGACGATCTGGTCCGAGACGTCCACCGTGGTGACGGCGTTGGCGTTGACGTGGTCGATGATAACTAACTTATTGTCATCTCCTCCGCATACAATTCTGTTTCCCTGGTTGATGAATACCGAGTCTCGAAGCGGAAGCTCCGACTGGTAGATAATATCAAACGCCTCTTCGCCCGAAGGATTCTCGCCCACTTGTAAGAGTGCAAGCTGGCCCTCGGTATTGGTGATGAGAAGACGGTCGTCCAACGACGACATGGAGGTCAAGTGTTCTGGAATATCTATGGATACTGGTTCTGAGTTTGACCGAGATGGATCAAACACCTTGATCAAGCCCTCGCTGTTTCCCACGACAAGACGATCCACTGAATCGATATAATGGACCAACGAGTAGCCATCGAGGAAGGCTGAGATTTTAGTCAGCATATCTTGTGAGTATGAGGTTGTTCAGGTAGAAATGATGGAGTAGACTCGCGTCGCGTGTAGTGTGCATCGAATGCGAGAGTAGACAAGTATGGGAGAGATGACAATAGAGAGGGAGGCAGAAGTGAGAGAAAGCGACAAACGGGTTTGATGTTGTTGAGCCATTTCGAATTTGCTGGCATTTTTAGTTTTTTTTTTGTTTTCGCTTCTCGGCGTAGTCACTGACAAATTCTCGGTTAGGACGTCTTTGACTTACTATGATGGGCTGAAGGATGAACTGGCCAATGACTTGTTAACTTTTTATTCTTGTGGACCTTCTAGTCGTCGCTTGTTAAATTTCTATTCTTGTGGGCCATTTTAATCGTTCCTTGTGTCTCTATCATCTCTATCATCTTGTCTCCATCTTATTCGATTGGAAAAAAACTACTCTTTGAGCAAATCCAGAAGTAAAGAGCGTAGAATGAAAGAAGAATCATGCAAAACCATGTAATAGATTGTATGACAATCAGTGTTCTCGTTCTTTAATGCTGTTTTTACTCAGTTCTAGAACCATCCCTGATCGTATTAGGTAAGTCCTGGCTACTATTAAATGGTTCCTTTTTCGCAATCTTTATAGGAATTATCGACGAGAACACTCTGTAAACTATTACACACCAAAGTGCAAGTAATCACTCCCACCCCGACCGAAGTCAACCAAGATGGTTGCTGTACTGCTCTGTTTGACTGTGAGCGTAACCATCGAACAAATAATAGTCAACACAGGTAATTTCTCAAAATGCGTCAACAGCCTTCTAGCCTCGGCAAAACCTCTTAAACAACACTACAAAAAAACTTTGAAACCCTCGTTCCCCTTCCCGTCACCCGATTCTCCTACGCACAGCCAGTCGTGAAAAATTCTCACTACAAAGAGTCCACATGGTCCCCAGATCAGCTTACCCGCAGATACGGGCAGCTGAATTTGGTTTGAGGGATTTATCCATGTGGCGCCCATCAAAATACCCAAATAGCGAGGGCTGAGCCATGAGGGATTTTTGGGGGTTTCAAACAGGATGGCGAGTAACAAACAATCTAATTCTACAACTTTGAGCTTTCGATCTCGTCTCCAAAAGAGGTGGGTGAAAATGGACAGATAGCTAGTAGTGGTACAAAATGCGAACTGACAAGGCTCATTTTTCTCATTTTCGCAGTCACTATGGTCCTGCTGTCAAACTCTGTGACGTCTGCAGCCTCGTAAATCTACAATGCGGGAATTTTTTACACCATCTATCGTTGTTTCGCTGGCACATGATTGTATTTAGGATTTTTCAAACGGGTAAGCGCAGTCTCGGGCCATAAATACCAGGTGTTCGTGCTGTTTTTTTTTTTTTTTTGTAGACTTATGCTGGTTGCAAAATTCCCTCACTCACCAAAAATTCGCACCGCAGACGACGAGGAACGACGGTGCTCTGTTGTAGAGGACATTTCGGCCCCAAAAAAGACCTCCTATCGTGAAGTATGGATGCTTGCTTACTCGTCGCTCGGGGCAATCTACGGTGACATTGGAACTTCTCCTTTGTACGTGTTGGACTCCATCAAATATCCGGGTGGGCAACCCACTCGCGAAGAGGTTTACGGAGCCATTTCCTTGATTTTTTACTTGTTCTTATTTATTGTCCTATTCAAGTACTCCTTGATTGTGCTAACGTTTGGCCCAAATGAAGGCGAAGGTGGCCAGGTCGCTATTTATGCCAAAATCGCCCGATGCTTGAAGTTTGGTCCCAAAGGTGTCATTATTCCTGGCTCTCCAGAGAAGTCCGACTACGAATTGCTCAAAAGAACCGACACTACTGCAAGCTTTATGTCCGCAAAGTCAAGATCTTCAGAATGGAAACAGAACCCAAGCGTTTTGAAATTCATCTCTGTGTTGACGCTTATATGTTGTTTCCTTGGCTGCTCACTTGTGATGTCAGATGGATTATTGACACCAACTACATCGGTATTGAGTGCTATTGCGGGTATTCAGGTTGCCAATCCGTCGTTCAAAAGTGTCTTGGCTGTGTCGGAGGTGGTGCTTATATTCTTGTTTTTCATCCAGCAGTTTGGCTCTCAGAAGATCTCTCATGTTTTCGCCCCCATTGTCCTCATCTGGTTGATTGGCTTGGTTATTTGCGGTGTCATAAATATCACCCATCATCCTGCGATTTTCAAGAGCTTGTCACCTTATTATGCTATCCAATTGCTTAAAAAGGTTGGAATTGATGCTCTTGGCGGTGCTATGTTGGCTATCACCGGTTGTGAAGCAATGTTTGCTGACTTGGGCCACTTTGGTAAAGTTCCTTGCCAAATAGGTATTTCCTTTGTGTTTGTGTGCCTCATGATCACTTATTTGGGTCAAGGAGCATACCTTGTGAACCATCCACAAGACATTGCCAGTGTCTTCTACGTCTCGATTCCCGGTGGAGTCAATGGGTGGTTTTATTGGGTCATGTTTGTGTTGGCAACGTTGAGCACCATTATTGCCTCTCAAGCCTTGATTCTAGGCGTGTTCAGTATTTTGTCCCAGATGATCAACTTGGACTGTTTCCCCAAGCTTAACGTCGTTCATGTGTCTGCATCCTACTTTGGGAAGGTCTATATTCCCGTTGCAAACCTCTTGCTTCTCATAGGAGTGGTGGGAGCAACTGCTGGATTCAAAACATCAAACAATGTGACGTCTGCTTATGGCTTGGGCATCTCGCTTGATTTTCTAGTCACCTCCACCTTAATGGTCATCTGCATGACCTATGTCTATGAATTCAAGTGGTGGATTCCTACCATTTTCTCGCTTATCTTTGTTCCTTTGGAACTCTGCTTGGTCATTGCGAATTTGAAGAAAGTACCTCATGGTGCTTGGTTTCCATTGATGATGTGTTTCTTTTTCTTCTCTTTCTTTGCGTTTTGGAGGTATTGTCGGGACAAGACTGTTGGTAAGCAACTCAGCTCAAGAGTACGTCTACTTGATATCTTCCCACATTACAAAAGACCCCCCACTGAACAAATCGTGGACTTGAGAAGAAAAGAATCAGAGCACAATGCTAGAGATGATAGTGAAAGTGTTGATCTGGAGGATCTGGGCGAGCCAGAACGACAAATCAGTCCAGATGATGATCTGGAAGACTTGAGCATGCCACAAAGGCAAATCAGAACAGTGAATGTTCAGGAAAACTTATTCGAATATGTCACCTCCAGGTACGGTGAAGTCAAGTTATCCATCAATCCGGGTGTTGCCATCATCTACTCCGATACTCCCCACCAGGATTTAACTTCTCCAAATACCGTTCCTGGTGTGTATGCCAAGATAGTCTCCGACTTTGCCTCAGTGCCTTCAGTGGTGATCTTCACCACTATCAGGGTGCTCTCCATCCCGACCGTCGATCCCAGCGAGAAAATTCTTGTTGGAACAACAAAGATCCCCGGCCACTACAAATGCGTTCTACGGTTCGGTTTCATGGAGGAAGTGGTCATAGATGACGAGCTAGCTGAGCAGATTGTGAGTCAATTTGTCGACATAAGCCAAAGCGCGGAAAAGACTTCGATTCTTCACATTTTCGAAACCAACAAGATCCGGTCCCACCAGTATCTCGGAGAAGAATTTGCCACGAGGAATCCTCTCAAGAAAATTCTACGCTACGTGAGGACTATCATGATCAACCAGGTGTTCAGTCCGCTCAACTCCATTTTCCTTTACAACGATCTGTATGTGAGAATGACCAACGAGGAGGACGAGACTAAGGAGAAACTTTTCATTGGGAATGTCATGCGTATATAGATATCGTTTCTCTAATCAATATTGGTGCATTGTATTTTCTAATAGTCATGTGGAATTAAAACAGCTGTGCTCACACATTACAAGAAATTAACATGTCGCAGTAGTGAGGGATCTCTCACTTTCGTAAGCGGAAGCTTCCTGCACTACTGTTTACCAACACCTCGCGTACTTCCAATTACTCATCAGTTCCATAGCTGCCAGCCATAGGAAAAGAAGAGAAAATCGAATACTTGGCATTCTCTTACGTCGTGTACGCTGATAATATCTGCCTCTGCTTTCTCCCGCCCAAACACCACTTCACCACCATCCAAAACGCGTCATGTCGGACCAAATCGAAGACGAAGAAGGCTTCTCGGGGCCGTTGTTGATCGAACAGCTCGAAGGAAACGGAATATCTGCTGGTGACATCAAAAAGTTGAAACAGGAAGGTTACCACACCGTGGAGAGTGTGGCGTACGCCCCCAAGAAGGCGTTGCTTACAGTAAAAGGAATCTCGGAGGCCAAAGCGGATCGATTCAGTATGGAGGCGTCCAAGCTCGTCCCCATGGGCTTTACCACGGCGTCAGAGTTCCACAGTAGAAGATCGGAGCTTATCTGTTTGACTACCGGATCCAAGCAGTTGGATACGCTACTCGGAGGAGGTATCGAGACGGGCTCCATCACCGAGGTGTTCGGAGAGTTCAGAACAGGTAAATCGCAATTGTGCCACACTTTGGCGGTCACTTGCCAACTACCCATTGACATGGGCGGCGGCGAAGGAAAGTGTTTATACATCGATACCGAGGGTACATTCAGACCGGTAAGATTAGTCTCGATTGCGCAAAGGTATGGCTTGAACCCGGACGATTGTCTTGACAACGTCGCGTATGCTCGGGCTTACAACGCCGAGCATCAGTTTCAGCTTTTGCACCAGGCGGCACAGATGATGTCGGAGTCACGCTTCTCGTTGCTTATTGTGGACTCCATCATGTCGTTGTACCGGACAGACTACTCTGGCCGTGGCGAATTGTCTGCCAGACAAACGCACGTTGCCAAGTTTATGCGAACTTTGCAGAGATTGGCGGATGAGTTTGGTATTGCGGTAGTGATCACGAACCAGGTGGTGGCCCAAGTGGACGGGTCCGCGGCCATGTTTAATCCGGACCCCAAAAAGCCAATTGGAGGAAACATCATTGCCCACAGCTCCACCACCCGGTTGTCGTTTAAAAAGGGAAGGGGCGAGCAGAGAATTTGCAAGATATACGACAGTCCCTGTTTACCGGAAAGTGAGTGTGTGTTCGCTATCTACGAAGATGGCATTGGTGACCCTAAGACCGACGAAGACGAGGGCTAGCCTTGGATGCTTGATACAATGGCATATTAGGTCTGTGGACGTGCAGCCACCCACTGGCGCGCGCAAGTTGATGAAAAGTGCCATTTTGGATTTCTGTGTATTGTGTAGAGTCGCTCCGAACCATGGATGCCTGTTGGTAAGACGGCTTGACCACAGCACTTCGCCGTGTTTCCTGCTTGAGCAATATAAAGTACGTCACGAGAATGTTAATAACAAAAGCGAGTTGAGCAATTGTAGCAACAGACATCAAAGACCTGAGCAGTCAACTACTTCTGTTCGTATACAAATCATGAGCTACCAGGTTCTCCATATTTTTGCTCTTCTATACCAATTTTCAAGACAAATGCTTGTCTTAAAGTAATCGCCCTTCGTGCCGACGAAAAGAAATGGCCGACAGGCGTGGGCTGACCGCATAAAAAGAACAATCGAGTGCCCAATTTATCTAAACGATCATACATAGCCACCGTGCGGCGGTTCTTGAAACGGCAATAAAACACTGCATGAACAAATTTTATCTATTGCATCAGAGCGGGTAACCCTGCCTTTTTCGCTCAAAGTGTCCTTCCAGATTTTGCAAGAAAATTTTTTAAAACTACTAACTTGATTTCCACTTTTCCAGTCCGTGGGGATTGTTTTTTTCCCGTCTAATCCCCTTGTCCTGTCCTTTGTTTGATTCTCTGTTTGTACCTCCACATACAGACCCAAGCTACCCAAGTTATCCTCGTCCGTTGTCCTGGCACTATCCGCAGTCGGACCCGAGTCAGCTTTTTGACCTCACCAATCCGGGACAACTTTGGTACAACTTATCAGTTAGCCGCCCACTAATTGCCGGTTCTTTGGCTTGACTTTTTCGATTCTTTCGGCTGGCTCCCCTTTTTATTTTATCACCACCGTTATCACGCGGTCCCGCACCTTTCCCATTAGCTTACCATGGAAAACTCCAAGATGAAATCGATTCTACCCAAGCCTTCCAACTTGCAATCGACCCCGCTTTGTAAACGGAAGTCCGTGACCCAAGATTACTACCCCAAGAAACAGAGGCTCTCCTCAAGTCCTTCCCCGACATTGTCCGCAGCTGATAGCTCCACCAACCTCGGCATGAGCAACAACCAACAGCCCGTTGGCCAGAGCCAGCTGTCCAAACAGTCGAGGCCCGTGACCAGCTGTACCTTCTGCCGCCAGCACAAGATCAAATGCAACGCCTCCGACAATTACCCTAATCCATGCACGAGGTGCAGCAAGATGGGATTGAAGTGCGAGATCGATCCGCAGTTTAAGCCCAAGAAGGGCTCACAGATCCAGATGCTCATTGGCGACGTGGAGGAGTTGAAGTCCAAGATTGAGATGCTCAGCAAGAACGAGCACTTGTTGATCCGAGCACTCAATCAGCATAACCTGAACTACGTGCAACAGGGCCACCAGGCTGGCTTTTCTCCCCAAAGCAATCCGGCTCTGAACAGAATGAATAGAACGCATTATTCGGGTCACAACACCCCCAACTCAGCCATTGAGCAGGTCACGGGCCACCACATGACTCCTCCAAGACCCTCCTCAGTGCACCTGGCCCCTTCTCTAGGCTCCGGCTTCAATCCTTCTATGGCTGGCAACGTTATCTTGAATGATGCTACCGGCCCAAGTCTGGCAATCACAAATCTCTCCCAGGTGCTCCATGCGGATTCATCGGACAATTCACCTGCCACGTACACAAGCGACCACCGCATGGACTCTGATATGTCTCCTGGTTCCGAAAAGGATTTTGTCTCGAATCAAACATATTCCGAATTTATCTTGGGTGACGTTCGACTCCCCATAGAAAAGGCAGTCGAGTTGCATGATCGCTTCATGGCCAAGTTTTTGCCTTTCTTGCCTATTCTCTCGTCGCGAAACGCTACCCAGCTCTATGTTAGATCCAAGCTTCTATTCTGGACGGTGATGCTAACCGCATCGTTATCTGAGCCAGAACCGACTTTATATATGTCGCTTGCTACTTTGATCAAACAGTTGGCCATTGAAACCTGTTGGATTCGTACTCCGCGTTCCACGCATGTTATTCAGGCCTTGATTATTCTCTCCGTGTGGCCGCTTCCCAACGAAAAAGTCTTGGATGACTGCTCTTATAGATTTGTTGGTTTGGCTAAAAACCTCTCCTTGCAGTTGGGATTACACAGAGGTGGTGAATTCATTCAGGAGTTCACAAGAACGCAGACAAACTTGGGGCCCGACTCTGATCTCTGGAGAACCCGATCGTGGCTTGCAGTGTTCTTTTGTGACCAATTCTGGTCTTCGGCTCTCGGATTACCTCCTTCCATCAACACCACCGACTACTTGTTGGAAAACGCAAGAATTGACCACACGCTCCCATCGAATTTCAGATGCCTAATATCATTATCCATTTTCCAATGCAAGTTGGTCAACAATATGGGCATCTCGGTCACCCGAGCCGATGGATTGTTGGAACCTCTGAACCGTGCTGCGTCCCTTAATATCCTTGATCGTGAGTTGGAAAGACTCAAGTTTAAGTTGGATATCATGGATGGCTCTTCGATCGAAATTTATTATTTATACTTGCGGCTTATGATCTGCTGTTTTGCATTTTTGCCTGGTACTCCTATTGAAGATCAGGTGAAGTATGTGAGTACGGCTTATTTGTCTGCCACAAGAATTATCACCATCACATCACAACTATTGAACTTGAACTCCATATCATTGGCTGAATTGCCAATTTATGTTAGACAGGCCATATCTTACGCGGCTTTCACTTTGTTCAAGTTGCATTTGTCAAGGTATCTCATCGAGAAGTATGTTGATAGCGCCCGGCAGTCCATTGTTACCGTCCACCGTCTTTTCAGAAATACTCTCTCTTCTTGGAAAGAGCTCCAAAATGACATCTCAAGAACTGCGAAAGTGTTGGAGAACTTGAACATTGTTCTTTACACGTATCCTGAAATCTTCATAGACGACGGAGGTAGTGGTGGTGGAAGCATCGTTAGCAGGATGCGCTCACATTTGACCGCATCGCTTTTTTACGATCTTGTTTGGTGTATACATGAGGGCAAGAGACGGACAATGATGATGAAAACCAATCCAGAATGGGATGGAGCTTCAAACAAGATCAAGGAAGAAGAGGATGAAGGGCTGCAGGACAAGAGACCACAGCCGCTTCCATTTTACAATCAAATTACGAAGGATGACTTTAAGACTATTACGACTACCACCCCTAACGGAACCACCATCACCACATTAGTTCCTACAGACCAGGCGCTCAATCAAGCCAAACGTGACAGTGCCAACGGAACGAGAAAGCCGCTCGAAATCAACGGAATTCCATTATCCATGCTCGAAGCTACGGGAAGCACCAAGGATCGCCATGTCATCAAATATCCACATTTGGATTCACCAGTGCTGACCACAGTGCCGGAGGCCACCGTGCAGACTGTCATTTCCGGGGTTTCGCAGCCACCAGGAAGTTTCCAATTAGAGCAGACACACCAAGCCATACAAGAGCTACCCACATCGCAACAGGCTACACCCACGATTTACGATTCACAGATGTCACCGGGAGTCGAGTCACGACTCCCCATGGGGTCAAACTACCCATACAACGGGCCCATATCAGGAGGTCCGGGAATGGCGGACCAACTCGATTCTTTTTTCCAGCAGCAGTCGCACGGCTGGCTCAATAATGACCAAGATGACGACTTTCTTGGATGGATTGACATGAACATGTTACCTGAATCATGAACCATCTGTACATAGAATAGGATAGCGTTGGATCAATAGAATATTACGACGATAGAGTATTACACGACGGATGGTCACGTGAAATTTAGCAAACCCCACGACATTGATTGATCGGCGTTCGGAGTGCCATCGATTGCCCTTTTCCCTCAATTCATCGATTGTGCTTGCACTCAATTCCAAAATGATTGCCAGATTTGCCCGCTTGTCTGCTGCTCCAAAGCAATTGGTCAGACCATCGATCCAGCTCGCCAGAACCCAGTTCTACTCCACCTTCAAGCCAGAAGACCAGCCTAGAATCAGAATCGGATCGGTGGCCCCAGACTGGACCGCCGACACCACTCAGGGCAAGATCAGTTTCCACGACTTTGTGGAAAAGAACAAGAAGTGGATCGTTCTCTTCTCCCACCCAGCAGACTTCACTCCAGTGTGCACCACTGAATTGGGAGCCTTCTCTAAGCTTGCCCCAGAGTTTGCTAAGCGTAACGTCACCCTTTTGGGATTGTCAACTGAGGGCGTTGAGAGCCACAATGACTGGATCAAGGACATCGAGGATGTCACTGGCGGCCCCTTCAGCTTCCCAATCATTGCTGACCCAACCAAGGAGATCGCTTTTAAGTACGACATGGTGTCTGAGGACGATTTCCAAAAGATGGCCAACAAGATGGTTGCTACTGTAAGATCTGTGTTCATCATCGATCCATCCAAGAAGGTCAGATTGATCATGACCTACCCAGCCTCCACTGGCAGAAACTCGTCCGAGGTGTTGAGAGTGATTGACTCTTTGCAGTTGACCGATTCCAAGGGTGTTGTGACTCCAATTGACTGGAGTGTGGGAGAGGATGTGATTATTCCACCAACTGTGTCTGATGCCGACGCCAAGGCCAAGTTTGGTGACTTCAAGACCATCAAGTCATACTTGAGAACCACTAAGTCTCCTGAGTAAGTATTTTGAATACAGGTAGTATCGAGTCTTTTGGTTTGGGACTGGCTGGACTGAAACGTAAAACAAGACCGAAGGTATCAGAAGCTTCCGCAGCTAACATTAATGGCTATGATTTATCCCAAACCAGAATCAGAAGTCGTAAAACGAAATACTCGAGGATCATTGCCTTGAATGACTAGCAATACTCATCTCTAAATCTCCACCAAATCCTACCACCTAGTAGTTGCCAAGTACTCATCAGAACACATGCGGAATTGTACGATTATAGAGAAGCAGGTTCATCAATGTTCTAAAGAACTGCCTTTGAAAGCATACGCTGGCTTATAAATTCATGAATGAAGGCTTATAAATTCATGAATGAAGTTGTCACTGGCCACGCTGTTTCCCTTCCAGCATTTTCCTTAAGTCACCTACTCGCACCTTTCTCTACGCCTATTTCCCACTTTATGGTGGCTGCTACCTAACCGTGCCACTTCTCATTTGCATCACGGTTTCCTTCAGTATCTCCTATCATCACTAAAATCTACACCGCAATCTTTGCATTATTTCCATTTTCCTTCCCAATTTTCTCTCCCGTATCTTCCTCCTTCCATCTACCTTCCTGTACACCGCTGCACATTTGTCCCGATTTGTTAAATTGAACGCGTCCTCTCATACACTACACTTTTTCTAACCTTCTTTACTCTTTCTGATAATGTCGAACTTCGTTTCGTCGCCCAGAAGCATCCCTTCGGATGCAGCAAATCTTCTCAATTCGTCCCGGATATCGTCGTCCCTCGGAAGATCCGCCAACTCCCCGCTGAGCGCACAACCAAATGTCGCCTACAGTGATGCCCTGCAACGAGCCACAAGAGACCGGGAAATGAGAATGCCCGCCTCCATCAGATCTACCGTGGAGGTTCCAAAAGTGGTGGATGTCACTGGAGAGAAAGTCAGAGAATCTTTCGAGCAGTTCATTGAAGAATACATAGACGATGACTCGGCCAACGATGACTGGCTGGGTAAGATCTACTTGGCCCAAATTGAGACCATGCGTGTGTTCGAATACAGCACCTTGTATGTGGACTATCAACATTTGGTCGCTAGCGAGAACGGAGTGTTGGCCACCGCCATCTTGGAGCAATACTACCGGTTCAATCCGTTTTTGTTGAAAGGTTTGCGCAGATTACTTAAGAAGTACGCTCCATCTTTGTTGTACATGAATTTGTTGGGCAACAACGACGCCGACAACAAGGATTCGCGTGTGGACGAGGCATCTTCATCCACCTCTTCTGGCGCCACCTCCAACGAGAGAGTGTTTCAGATCTCCTTCTTCAACTTGCCTGTTACCCATAGAATCAGAGATATCCGCACGGACAAAATCGGCTCGTTAATGGCCATCTCGGGAACCGTCACCAGAACCTCGGAGGTCAGGCCAGAGTTGCACAAGGGAACTTTCACCTGTGACATGTGTTCTGCTGTCGTTGATGGAATTGAGCAAATCTTCAAGTACACTGAGCCCACCGCCTGTCCCTCCTGTCCCAACCAGTCTTACTGGACGTTGAACGTGGCCAAGTCCCAGTTCATTGACTGGCAAAAGGTGAGAATCCAGGAGAATTCCAACGAGATCCCAACGGGTTCCATGCCTAGAACCTTGGATGTGATTTTGCGTGGTGAAACCGTGGAGAGAGCAAAGCCAGGTGACAAATGCAAGTTCACCGGAACAGAGATTGTCATTCCTGACGTAAGTCAGTTGGGATTGCCCGGAATGAAGGCTCAGTCTGTGAGAGAAAGCGGTCCAGTGGCCTCTGATTTGAATTCGGGAGTCACTGGTTTGAAGGCTCTTGGTGTGCGGGATCTCACCTACAAATTGGCCTTCTACGCTTGTCATGTCAGTTCGCTTATTCTGAAGGTGACGGAGTCGTCTGAGGTGGCCGAAAAGGAGATCGAGTTCCAGGGTCCCAACGACCAGGAGGTGTTCTTGAACTCGTTGTCCGATGCTGAGGTGTCGCAGTTGAAAGATATGGTCAAGGATGAACACGTCTACAGCAAATTGGTGCGGTCCATTTCCCCAGCAGTCTTCGGCCACGAAACCATCAAGAAAGGCATTTTGTTGCAGTTGTTAGGAGGTGTTCACAAGCAAACTGTTGACGGTATTAACTTGAGAGGTGACATCAACATTTGTGTTGTGGGAGACCCATCCACCTCAAAGTCGCAATTCTTGAAGTACGTATGTGGATTCTCGCCTAGAGCGGTTTACACTTCCGGAAAAGCATCGTCTGCGGCTGGTTTGACTGCTGCCGTGGTCAAGGATGAAGAGAGTGGAGAATTTACTATCGAAGCAGGTGCCCTCATGTTGGCTGACAACGGCATCTGTGCTATCGACGAGTTTGACAAGATGGACATCACCGATCAGGTTGCCATCCACGAGGCCATGGAGCAGCAAACGATTTCGATTGCCAAGGCAGGTATTCATGCTACCTTGAATGCCCGTACCTCCATTTTGGCTGCCGCCAACCCCATTGGTGGAAGATACAACCGTAAGGTGGGATTGCGTGCTAACTTGAACATGACCGCACCCATTATGTCGAGATTCGACTTGTTCTTTGTCGTTTTGGACGACTGTAATGAGCGAATCGACACCCAGTTGGCCTCTCACATTGTGGACTTGCACATGTTGAGAGACGACGCCATCGATCCGCCATACTCCGCTGAGCAATTGTCCAGATACATTAGATACGCCAAGACTTTCAAACCCAAGATGACCAAAGATGCCAGAGACTTCTTGGTGGCCAAATACAAGGAGTTGAGAAACGATGATGCTCAAGGACTTGGAAGATCTTCCTACAGAATTACTGTCAGACAATTGGAATCGATGATCAGATTGTCAGAGGCCATAGCCAGAGCTAATTGTACGGAAGAAATTAGCCCTACCTTTGTGTCCGAGGCATACGACTTGTTACGTCTGTCCATCATCAGAGTCGAAATGGATGATATCCAGATTGACGACGTGGAAGCAGATCCTATGGATGACGATCTTGATGAGGAAGATGACGCGGCTCCAGTCGAAGAGATGTCGCCCCACGAGGATAGAACGCAGCAGAGAAGAGCTGAAAAGGCAACCATCACCTACGACAAGTACGTCAGCATGATGAATCTCATCGTTAAGAAGGTGTCTGACCATGACCACGAGGGTGGTGAGGGTATGACCAAGGACGAGATTGTCGACTGGTACTTGCTCCAGAAGGAAGAGGACTTGCATTCCGAGAGGGAGTACATGACTGAGAGAGCGTTGGCATACAAGGTGTTGAAGCGTTTGGAGAAAGACAAGATGTTGATGAGTGTGACGCAGAACTTGAATGAAGACGTGCTTCCTGGCGACGAGTATGAGCGGGCCCATCAATTGACTCGTACCGTATACATCACCCATCCAAACTGTGCCATTTTGGGATTTTTCGACAATCAAGTGAGGGAAGAAGAACCGGAGACTGGAGAAGACTAGTTGGAAAAGAAGACTAGTTGGAAAAGAAGGCTAGTTGGAAAAGAAGGCTAGTTGGGATGAAGAGAAGAAGTTGGGATGTGATTGCCATGCTATGGCTTGTATAATAGGTTGTAAAGCGTTTAGTTCTAAGTATAATATAATGAATCTATAGAGATTCTCAGTCAGTCTTCTCCAGGGGTTCGTCCTCATTTTTGGATGAGGTAGACCGCCACTCGGCAGGAGAAATCTGGTTGGCGCAATCAACGCAATGGTCTATAAAGTGTTTGGATGATTGGAACATTTTCTGGCACGCCCGGCACCACCCGGGATCTGAGCCTGGAAATATTTGCTGCTTGTCCTTAACGTAGTGAACTAAGCGCAAATGTCTCTTGAGAACATCAAGCCTGCTGAAGGAGCCACCGTTTCTGTGGCATGTTGGATCTGTGCGCCAGTAAGGGCAGTGAAAGGTGGGCTCCTTGTGGGACTTTGTGTGCCTGCGCAAGTCTGATTGTCTAGCAAAGGACCATTCGCATCCTTCAAACGAGCAAATGTAAGGCTTAGGGTCCAGCATTTCCGACTGTTGGGCGTAGCCAGCTCTTGGTCTGTCAATATTATTCTTGAGAGATTTCGTGTGTTTTGAGTGAATGAACATTTTGCCGTTATACTTGTTGCGGGAATTTTTTCCCTTGAAGATCGCCAGGTCCTTGAAGTAGACGAACAGATCTTCGGAAGTTACCAGCTGTGGTTGGTTGGGGATCGACATCTGAGTGCTTGGGAAAATCATGCGTTGTCCCACCATGGGGAGCTGTTGGGCGTATTGGCTCTGTATGCTCAGCGTAGGCGTATGGCCCGGTATCTGCAGAGATTGAAGCTGCAGAGGTTGAAGCTGCAGAGGTTGAAGCTGCTGCATTTGAAGCTGCGCCTGAAACTGTTGCGGTTGGATCTGCACACTTTGTAGTTGCTGTGTCTGAAGCTGTTGAGATTGAAGCTGCTGGCTCAGGAGTTGCTGCCCCTGAAGCTTTTGTGTTTGAGGTTGGCCCAGAAGCGGACTCTGAGACGAACTGTACTGACCGGTGAATTGTGGGTACTGGCCCGACATCTGGGACGGTAGCGACTCCTTTTGCGGCTGCGACATGGTGTGGTTCTGCAAACCAGCGTTCATATTCCGAAGCACATTGTTCTGGTTCTGAGAAACCGCTTGTGTCTGTGTTTGGCCCTGAAGTTGGGTATTCATCGGATACGAAAACGGATCCGGGTACGTGTAGCCATTATACTGCAGCTTGGTCGGATTGTGGTGAAACACGCTCGTGTGCCCCAGCAGATAGTACGACAGCGGTGTCAGCGTATAGTACGGCACCGTCGTCGAAGCAGTGGACGCTGGCGGCGGAAGAGTCAGCACTGTTTTCTGGGGCGGAAGATTGGTGGCCGGGTAACTGGCCTTGGAGGAGCTGGACAGGGCCAGAGTGCTCAAGTCGGCGCCTGAAGAGTGATCTGAGGTTTGGGGCGTCATGGAGGGGGTCAGGCGGGCCATTCTGGCTCGAAGAAAGGTGAACTTTGGATTCTATGTTTGAGCCGCTTGATGTGAGGTTCTACGGGCAATGTGCAGTGCCACGATGGATGGGAGAGTCCGACAAGGCTAAGGAGTGTATGTAGTGGGGGAAGGCAGTGGAGCTGTAGCGGTGTGGCGGGAGGTATGGGCGGTGTGGCGGAAGGTATGAAGGGAGGATATGGGGTGGAGGCAGCCGGGATATAAAGCGGATATAAAGCGGATATAAAGGGGCTGAATGGGCGAAGTTATGGTTGTATGTGCCGAAATACACCGAGTGGGCAACTTTAGCGACATGATCAGCCATGTGTTATCAGCGTGCAGATAAATGCATAATACCCACAGCTGTGTCCATAATTATTTCCCCAGGTAATGACGGTGGTTGCCGATCGGGAAGAGGAGTTTGGTGGATTTTTTTGCTTTCGCTTTGTAATGCACTTCCACCGAGCCGATTTCGGGGAAAAAGACAACTGTTGCTCTTTGCTTTATAATATATTACTACCGTCCACCATAGTACGATTCGCACATTACTAAAGTTTGTCAGTCGGCCCTCTGCAGGGGCATTTGTCTGGGGTTCCACCTATATATAGAGGGTGCCACCGCCTGGCCATTACTGCCCTCTACTAATTATCCACTTGCTCCCAACAAACAATGACGGACGAGGTATGATACCCAATTGATGCCTTCAGCTTCAACCCATACTAACTCTTCAGAAAATCGAAATCTTGAAATTCGCCAATAAGGACGGCGCCTTTAATAGACGGCCCTCGACATTCAGAGATTTTATCTCCCGAACTCCAGGATCCAAGTTTACCCCCGAAGCAAATAGATACCATTTGTACGTATCCCTTGCTTGCCCATGGGCTCACCGCACCTTGATCGCCCGGGTGCTCAAGGGTCTCACGCAATTGATCCCGGTGTCGATTGTCCATTGGCACTTGGACGACAAAGGATGGCGCTTCCCCACCGCAGAGGAGGTTGCGCTGGTGTCCAAGGGCGACATTTCTTTGGGGACCCCCGACCACGTGTACGGTTTTGAACGGATCAGACAGATTTACTACAAGGCTGATCCAAACTATGTGGGGAGATTCACGGTGCCAGTGCTCTGGGACAAGAAGTTGCAGACAATTGTGAACAACGAGAGTAGCGAGATCTTGCGCATGTTCAACACCGAATTCAACGACTTGGTGGATGCCAAGTATGCCGAGGTGGACCTTTATCCTGAGCAGTTGCAATCGCAGATCGACGACATCAACGGCTGGGTGTACGACACCATCAACAATGGAGTGTACAAGGCCGGGTTTTCGACGGCACAGGAGGTGTACGACCGGGAGGTGGTCAAGTTGTTTGAGCACCTCGACAAGGTGGAGGCCATTCTCAAGGCCAATGCCGAGAAGAACGAGAAGTTCTTGATTGGCAACCAGTTGACCGAAGCTGACGTGAGATTGTACACCACCATTGTGAGATTCGATCCCGTGTACCACCAGCACTTCAAGTGTAATATTGGTATAATCAGATACAACTACCCCTACCTCCACGACTGGTTGCGTTTGTTGTACTGGAAGCTTCCTGGGTTCCAAGAATCCACTGACTTTGACCACATCAAGTTCCACTACACCAAGTCGCACATTGGCATCAACCCACACGGAATCACGCCAGCTGGTCCAGTTCCAAACATCTTGCCGCTTTGAGTTAGTTCTTTTTCGGTATTTTTTTATGGTTTATAGTGCCTATCGCTCTGCTTTATATAATGTTCTATCAGTTCACCTGTAGGTGGTGCATAGTGGTGGCAGCGAATGTGTCTAGCCGAGCGATTGCCTCAGTAAGGTATGTAAACAGACAATGTCAAAAGTACGGATTGGACTAGCCACCCAGTAGCAAAGCATGATTCAAATAGATCTAATCGCAGATCTAATAGCAGATGAAGTGTCCAAAATAAATGCCCGTCTATATTCTTCCCTTTTGACTGCAGAATCCTAGTGTGCCATGCTTAACTGAGTTCTCAGGCACCAGAAAACGAACCCGGCGCGCGTACTTAGACGGTAGAAAAAATATTCGTAGCCGGATCCTATTCCTACTCTCACAACTACAGCAATGAGAGGTATGTAAAGAGCATCCATACAATTGGCAGACTCTAAGATCGTTCGTTGCCACTACATTTCCGTGTATGTACTAACTTCAGATTACAAGATTGTTGTTCTAGGTGCTGGAGGTGTGGGAAAGTCCTCGGTGACAGTGCAATTTGTCCAAGGGGTTTACGTCGAAAGCTATGATCCCACCATCGAGGACTCATACAGAAAGCAGATCGAGGTGGACGGCAGGGCGTGCGACCTCGAGATTTTGGACACCGCCGGAGTGGCCCAGTTCACCGCCATGAGAGAATTGTACATCAAATCGGGCAAAGGATTTCTCTTGGTGTACTCGGTGACCGACGAGAACTCATTGAAAGAGCTCTTGGCATTGCGAGAACAAGTTTTGCGCATCAAGGATGCCGACAACGTCCCCATGGTGTTGATCGGTAACAAGTGTGACTTGGACGACGAAAGGGTGTTGTCGATTGACGACGGAATCAAGGTGTCGCAGCAGTGGGGGCTCGTGCCCTTCTACGAAACGTCGGCCATGTACAAGACCAATGTGGACGAAGCATTTGTGGATGTGGTGAGACAGATCATGCGAAAGGAGGCACAAATCAGTGCCGAGAAGAAGCAGGCCAAGGAAATACAAAAGCAGCAGGCTGCAGATTCCACCGTCGCAAACGGCGACGCTAATCCAGATGGCAACGAGGAGACCCGGCTGAAGCGGAAAAGGCAATCGCAGCCGCAAACCGAGAGTGGTTCCAAGAGCAAATGCTGCACCATCATGTAATGGTGGGTTCCGATCGGAGTATACACTAGCGCTCGTAGGCGACGAGTCAGTTATAGATTTAATACAGACTTTTGAGGTATTGGTTTGAGGTCCATTTTCATGAATCGTTATCGGTGTAGGATTGTCAACGTAACGGTTGGAGTACTACAATAATGTGCAAAATCAGTGAGTTTTGTATGGATAGCCTTGTTCAAACTCCAAATGGAAATTCTCCCATCATGTAACCTAGTCGGTCAAAACCAGCTTTTTATGAACTGGTGAAGCCCGCCATTTCAAACCTCAAGTTTGTCTATACTTCTCCCAGTACAATGTGCAAGATGATATGCATCGCAACAATTTAGACAACTATATACGTACATCCCAAGGCATGCAAGAAGTAGAGTCCGACTGCCTAAACGAGAACGGCAAAACGAAAATTACCAACTTTATTGCCGACGCTGAAATCGAAAATTGCAATAAGTTCATCCCTTCACCACCACTTCCATGCTATATATCACTATCGGATTACTGAGAGTCTTTCCTTTTTCCTGCACTGCCCTAGCTACCCTACCCCAGCCACAATAGGCCTGCAGATCACTAACTTATCACTCTGTTCCCACCGAATAATACCCACACACATCTCCAGAAGTTCAGCCAACAGACCTCTCGACACCATGAATCTGTTTGGTGGAGGGCTAGTTGTTCCCGAACTGTCGTCCAAATTGCGAGGTCCGCCACAAAAATCATCGTCATCATCAACCAACAATCCGTCGAGGTCAAGAAGTGTCTCTGCTAGCGAACACGACTTGATTTCCTACATCTTTCCCGACTTCAATGCGGTAAACTACTTTCAGAAAGAGTTCACGTTGTTGAACGAGTTCTACTTGGCCGAGGAGACTGAGTGCTCCGGTTTCGAGATCTACTTGGTGGACCAGTGGATTCGAAGCCGCAAAATAGGAACGGTGGTCTCGGCATTTCATGGAAATTACGAATCGAAAGTGAAGGTGGTCAAATTCACCATCGTTAAGAAGTCATCGAAGAACTATCCCCCACGTTTCCAGGAATATTTGAATGAGGTTATGCTTAACCATGCGACATTTAAGAGACGAGATTTGGCATCGGAATTCGGCGAAGATGAAGAGCCTGAAGTTCAGGCTGATGCAACACCAGAGTTCCTATTGGTGACCAATATCTCGGCGCTACCTTCCAATCTCACCTTGATACCAATCCCAGGTGGAGACACACGGCGAGTGGAGTCGATTTTCCTGATCAACTCAAACTTGAGAAAGTTGAATTGCGGAGGCCGCTCGGTCTCCTTGGTGGCTGATAAGGTTTCTGATGCGTCTGAAGATAAGTTCAGACAAATGTATCGAATCTTCAACTCATCAGTCCCCATAAAGTTTGCCATCAAAGAATTGGTAGACTTGATTCAGACCTGTTTGTTCTACTTTGATCTTCTAGATGCAAGGTACTGCGACGGGCTTCTTTGCATGAAGACAGAAGATGCCATCAACTCTTGGTGGAATTTGATTGGTCTTCCTCATTTCAATACCAAGCCCAACCCTAAAGCTGGCATCCTTCCTGCCAAAACGGTGGCGGCCATAATAAGCTTGACCATAAGTGTTAAGATGCGAATGCAGATATTTGGAGGCTGTGATGTCCCCAAGGATCCATTCGACTTTGAAAATTTTATGTTATCCATTGGTCAGTTCCAGAAGCAGGTTAAGATCGAGAAGAAACGGAAGCTAGACTTGCTCACTCTCCTGAGGCTCTTCTACTTTACCAATCAGAAGTTCAGCTCTGATAATACAAAGAATAACTTGGGAAATGACCTATCCATGGCTGATATGGAGCGGTATATATACGATGCATCGCTCAACGCTTCAACCACTTCTGGAAAGTCCCTTTCTTCACATCCCTCGAGCTTTAACTCCGTTAATCCGTCAGCATACAGAAGAAACAAGCTCCACTACTCTAAGGAACTCAAGAAGTTGACAAACGTCGTGAAAAACACTGTGCAAGATCACATCATTACCCGTGAGGACAATGACAACTTCTATTCGGATCCAATGGAAATTAAACTGAGCAATTTGCGAAGCAAAATTGCCTCCAAGTTGAGTGAAACTGTCACTCCCGCAGATGTGGAGACGATCGACTTGGACCTCTTAGTGAGAAAGTATCTTGTCGGAATGCGTTTGACACGATTATGGCACGGGTTGTCTTCGTATTCCGGTCAGGTCGCATCTTTGAGTAAAGAAGACACCAGGGGAACTGCTTATCTGCGGCATACACAACACCGCCATGGTATTCATCACCATCCCCATTCCCGTCGCCATAGCTTACACGATCTTCATAACCAGAACGACAAACCCGGCGGGAACTCTCAACAAGGTGAGCTGGGAACGGAAGATCCTAATTACCAATTCGTCAGTCTCCGAGATAACATTTCCATGAATCAGGCGTTTAGCAACCAGCACGCTGACAGGTCAGGAAGACTTGGAAGAATGAGATATGCTTTTCAAGGTAAGAGACAAAACTCTTTCCAAAAGCTAGAGATCTTGTCAGACATCACAAGCAACCAAAAGAATGAGACACCTCAGGGGGGAAGTGCCTTGTTTGATGATCTTCACAGCACAACCAACGTATCATTAAAATCGCTAGATGTTGTTTCTGACGATGGAGCTACTGAGAGGAAAAAAGCCGTCCAGCACGCGTTTCTTAGAAGAGGGTCGTTTCCTTTCCTGGTGTCGGGACGTGAAGCTAATATTAATACTTTGGCACACTTGAGAAATGAAAACTACGAAGAGAATGAAGACAGGGGTTTGTCGATAACAAAAGTCCAGAAATGTGCAAGTTTTTCTAGTTTGGAGGAATACTTTCGAGGACCATCAGAGCTATACTCATTAGAAAAGGCGCGGATCGACTACACCGACGTGTCTTCGAACCTTCTATTGTTAGAGTACACCAGGAGATCTGTTAGAAAATATGAGGACGAGAACTTTGACAAAACATACAGACACATCAACATGGAGCTCGTCAAGCTTCATAATATGAAGAGCCACATGGACACACGAAAAGGTGTTATTGACAAAGAGTATTCCGCGGTTTTAACAAGCCGGATGAAAGACCTCAAGGACAATATCGATCGAATGTCGTTCCGGTCCAGAGACTTGTTGAAGCGGATAAATGAGCTAGAAGGCAATGCGAAAAAATTCCAGTTTAGACTTAACCAAGAGTGCAAGTTGAAAGTGGACGATATTGTTGAAGGCTTGATCCGCTCGACCAAGTTTCGGAACGTATTCAAAGACGAAGACGAGCGTCAAAAGCTCATTTACCAATTGAACGGTCGCGATTACCATGCAGAAACTGATACAGACGCAGATGACACCTTCTGGGGACTTCGAGTTGCGATTGTTTTTGTGTATGAGATGATGGCGTCTGTGCTCCAGCTTTTCAACTTTGACAGGTCAAAGATGAACTTGGATCGCATTCGTCAACAATGGGGCAAGCTTGATCCAAATCGTCGTTACATCAACAAGGCTTACCATTTCATTGGCCGGGATCTGGTAAATGTGCCACGGTCGAGTACCTCTAGTTCCCCCAGCCACGAACCCGCTATAGATAGGACCTAAAATAGTATCAAGATACTTTGGGCAAACTAAGTCAATTAATTTTGGTAGACGACTGGAACGATATGTTCAACGCATCAATTAGATCGTCCAAGCTTTCCTTATATTTTGGTGATAATAGTTCGTCATGACCATCTCTTACGGCAGTTAATGCCTCATGAGCGTTTTTGGCAGCCTTTTGATAGGACTCTTCAAGGCTGGAAGCATTGGAGTTCAAGAGCTCGGTTTTGCTGCCTAAAACATCATTCTTGTAGTGCTCAAATCTCTTTGTGCTTGCCTCAAGCTCCATTTTTCGACTTTCCCCTGCACTCTCGTAGTATTCAATTATGCTTCGTACAAGTTCCTCACTTTCGTTAATCATTCCTTGGATTTTGTCAGCCATAAACTCCTGTTTCTGAACATCCATAAGTAGTTCAAGGCGCGCCTTGTATAACTCGGTAATCAATACGTTTTCATCTAAACCTGGAGGCGTAAACTTTCCTTGTTCTTTTAGTAGCTCGTCGTATTCGGTTGATGGCACCAAGCTCTTCGTGGACTGGGTGATCGATTCGATCTGGGAGACCGTTTCGGATATTTGAGAGTCTAGTAGACTCGAAAGTGACCCTAAAGACCGAATAGCCAATTCTTTCCCATCCATGCCCATGAGGTTATAGAAGATGCATAGCGAGTTCAGTAGATAGTGGCTGGTGCACGGGTGCACAAACGGCTACTAGAATAGATAGCAACACGAAATGGCCAGCGGAGACGCTGAAGAGAAAAAAGAGGATAATTTTACTCGAGAACCTTGCTTCCACTAATTAATGCATCTTCATATCCCACCCTAGTATTCCTCCTCTGGAGTTGACTGACTCCATTTCTAAATTACTGGTGCACGGGTGTCCTCCAACTTAACACGTCCATATGCTTGTAGAATAGAGACCTATTCTATCACTGCAATGGTAACTATTACGGACGCTCACGAGGATCTAATCCACGATGCGGTGCTAGATTACTATGGGAAAAGATTGGCCACCGCTTCCTCTGATAAGACCATCAAACTCTTTGAAATCGAAGGAACAGAGAACTACAGGTTAGTGGAGACATTGGTGGGTCATGAAGGGCCCGTGTGGCAGGTGGCGTGGGCTCATCCCAAATTCGGATCCATCTTGGCCTCGTGCTCCTACGACGGAAAGGCCATCATTTGGAAAGAGCAGCCTGAGACCCAGCAGTGGTCGATTATCGCCGAGCATACAATTCATCAGGCAAGTGTGAACTCGGTGTCGTGGGCCCCTCACGAACTCGGAGCATTGTTGTTGTGTACTTCGTCGGACGGAAAAGTGTCTGTGGTGGAGTTCAACGAAGACGGAACAACGTCCCATGTGGTGTTTGATGCCCACGCCATTGGAGTGAACTCGGCATCTTGGGCTCCACTTAATAGCACGAAGGACTCTGGCGCAGCGCAGCGCAGATTCGTTACGTGTGGATCAGACAATTTGGCCAAGATCTGGAAGTTTGACTCGGATGTCGGTAGCTACGTTCTCGAAGCTACGTTGGAAGGCCATACCGACTGGGTGAGGGATGTATGCTGGTCACCATCTGTTTTGGTTCGCTCATATATTGCCACGGCGTCACAGGACCGCACGGTTCTTATCTGGTCGCAAAACAACCAGGGTGAGTGGCAGAAGCAGCTTTTGACCGAGGAGAAGTTCCCAGATGTGTGCTGGAGAGCCTCATGGTCGTTGTCTGGCAATATCTTGGCTGTTTCTGGCGGCGACAACAAAGTGAGCTTGTGGAAGGAAAACCTACAGGGAAAGTGGGAGTCTGCTGGCGAGGTGGATCAATAGATGTAGTAGGTAAAAAAAGAACATACACAGAATTTACAATTCGTTGATTGTAGCATTTACAACTCGTTGATTGTAGCATTTACAACTCGTTGACTGTAGCGTGGATGATCTTCTCGACGTCCTTGGACGCCTCATTGGCAGACTCCAACACCTCAGCATGCGACGCCATGCCCTCGTCCATTCGCTTAGGCTCCACCTCGAAAGCGCTAGGTGGCTCGTCTCCCACACCAGCATTGGTGATCAAAGAAAGAGCCAAGACATCCATTCCACAGTGGCGGGCCACAATAACTTCGGGCACAGTAGACATGCCGACGGCATCTCCGCCCAAGATTCTAACCATTCTAACCTCGGCACGAGACTCAAATGTAGGGCCCGCAGCAAACAAGTATGTTCCTTCGTGAATGGTTCTGGTGACACCAAGTTCCTTGGCCTTGTCGAAAAACAACTTGCGCAATTCATGGCTGTATGCATCGGACAATGGCTGGAATCTGGGACCAAACTCCTCCAAGTTGGGGCCTCTCAATGGATGGTAGCCAGCGAATCCTGGGAAGTTGATGTGGTCATTAATGATCATCAACTCTCCGGGCTTGTAGCTAGCATTGACACCGCCTGCGGCGTTGGTCACCACCACAGTACTGACATTCAACTTCTTGGACAATCTAATGGGGAATGTGGTCTGCTGGAACGTGTAACCTTCGTAGAAGTGTAAACGTCCGACCATGCAAATCACCGGCACCTTCTTGTCGCCAATGAGACCGAAAATGAGCTTTCCAGCGTGGCCAGGCACTGTCGACTCCTGGAATCCCGGGATGTCGCCGTATGGAATCTCCAATCTGGGTTCTGGCAGCAACACGTTGGCGATACCACCAAGACCAGATCCACAGATGATAAGCACACGAGGCAGCTCAATTGATGTTCCAGAAAAGGGCTTAAGCTTTTCTTGGACGGCCGAGGCAGCTTCATCTAACAAATTTATATATTCGGAAGGTGGTATTTGGGCATGGGTGGACATTTTGAGATTTAGATAAAAGAGTGTCTAGTGGCTAGATAAGAGTATGAGTGCGAGGACATTCTAGTCGCATTCCAGTATCGCGATACGACACTACTGTGATAGCACGGGGAGTTTCTCCAGAATAAATAGTATATCTATAATTTTAAAGAGGCGTGTTTTTCTATCATAGATATTGTTTAGGGCTCTTCAAGTGCTTATCTTGGTACGGTATCGACAGAGACTTGTGTTTTTGGTGAAAAGGTAAAATAATCGGTGTGCCGTACTTCCAGATACACCATATGAAACCAAGAAAGCCTCTTTTAAAAAAATAAAAATTAATGATAGCTGATTCGAAAAAGTAAGCCCGATGCGGGGCTCGAACCCGCAACCTTTTGATTGACCTTATATGATTAAGAGTCAAATGCTCTACCGATTGAGCTAACCAGGCAGACAGAAAGCCCGATGCGGGGCTCGAACCCGCAACCTTTTGATTGACCTTATATGATTAAGAGTCAAATGCTCTACCGATTGAGCTAACCAGGCAATTTGTTGATCGCTTAATATTGAAGATAGACTATGATAACAAAGTGTTTCCCCCATTCAAAAAAGAAATAAAATGTTGAAAATGTTGAAAACCTTGGAAAAAAAAAAAAAAAAACCTGAGCGTTTTATTTAATACTTTATTTCAAATAAAAGACTTTTCTTCAACTCCCAATAGCTTGATAAGTATCTTTTTACTGTTCAGCGTCTTAACCATGCTCGACGAACTCGATGGGATGTGTATCCTCTGGAAGCCCTCCCTGAGTTAGACGAGCCTGAGTTGAAGCGGTGGATACTTTATTATAAGCTTCAGTACAGATAGTCACTAGCTATTGATAAGCGGTGGCAGACATTTCCTCATTTATTTCTTTAAATTTTGTTAAACTTTTTCATTGAATTTTCGGATTTAGCTTTTTCGATTTCTACCATGAGGGTGTTAGGAACTTCACTAGGATTCGTAACAAAAAAAGCTAAACATATAATCTTGATTCGTAAAAGATAGTTCAATTTTATCGACTTTCAACTTACTTTCGGAATAGTAAAAAATCTCAATTGTCTCGTTTTTCATTTTTAATTAAAGGGTTTAATCATGCAAGATTTAGATTCGAGAAAAGCATGTGGGTCATGAAGTTGATTCGTAAAAAAAAAAAGAAGTGCTCTCGTACTTCAATTGTATGACACATCTAAGGACTCAAAAATTTCGTTAAAGAAAATGTCCGTTAACATTAACTCAGAACCATTTTCATCCTACAGTTCGGTGTGTTCGATTTGGTTTAATGCTAAATATGCGAAAGAATGCTAGATTGTATCAATCTTATCGTCGTCAACATAAATTTCGCTTCTTGGGCTCGATTTGCGATTGACATACGACATGGTTGTGTCAGTTCTCCTTGCCTTGTCACTAGGAGAAGAATAATCTTCTGGAAGCGACAATGAGTGTTTCGCACTCTCAAATTGGGTGAGAAGTGGTGACGATGGCATGTTGACAACGGTCGCTTTCTGGCTAGCCAATCTGCTTGGCGAAGACTTGAAAGTTCTGAGGGGCGGAAGACCGTCATCACCAGTTAGTGGCTCCTTGTTGGGAGGCGCGGAAGTCTCACCATTATCCTTGGGAGTCTGATCTTCGAAGAATTGGGCCCACTCATTTTGGTCGGGGCTCGAACGCAGACTGAAAGACTTGATCATCATTTGTTCAAAATCTGTGATTTTGGCGTTATTCGAGGGAGGTAAATTTTCTTTGTCCTCTTCGTCTTCAAAATTAATCACACGAGTATTGGACTTGGTGGCCATCATGGGAGGTGTTGACTCTTGTCTCATAGGCTGCATGTCGTTCGGGATATCAATATCTGTCAACGGACCGCCAAAGGAGTTCAATTGGTTCATGAAATCATTGAGGTCCTGATATTCTTCTGTGCCTGTTGGAGTTTGGCCCATTCCTGAACCAGAAATGAAGTTGGGAGTAGCCTTCGTATTGTAGTTTTGGTTGCGAATCACTTCATTAATAGTGGAAGGTGCATGGCTAGGAGTTGCGAACTTATGAGGTTGGTGGATCCCCCTCGAAAGCGGTGGCGATGATGAGTGCATAGCAGGCAAAGAAAGCGAGTCCTCCTTTGATTTTAGGTCCTTCTTGTACTTCTGTTGTTGTAAGTATTTCTTGACCACAGCCTCAGGCCTCATGAAGCCCTTGTTTCTCAAGAAAAGATAACAAGCATTGCACAAGGGCCCAAACATGCCATCGTAGAGGCTCTTGTCGAACGATTTGGCACACTGGATATTAAGATAACTAGGATGAAATTTGGTCTCAAAGTATCTCCAAGTGACCGAATCATTCGTGGCACAGTTCTTGTTGATGCATGCAAGGTCGTGATTTTCCGGAAGTTTTGTGCTTGGAATCGTATGGGTTTTCTTGCTATCGAGATCTTCAAGGTCAGGAAGAGATTGGAACTGATTGTCACCAGTTGATATAATCGGCGTCGTCGAAGCATCTCTCTTAGTCATGCTTGTGGAGTATGATGGCTTGTATGGATGTTGCTCCACATAAGGAGATGAAGATCCGTCGTGGAAGGCTTCTTCGTCTTCCTCGTCTATTATGTGTGGATTCCCAGTGTATTCGGTGTCCTCACTTCCCTCCGACAACGCGTCTTCGTTTATGGGCGACGAGATCATAGGCTGGAGACTGGTGACCATGGATCTGGTACGTATGGCACGTTGAGGTTGAGCACTGTCCACGGGAGTCTGTACGGTAGGTGTCAACGGAGCATTGGAGCGTCTTCTTTTCCTGGCTGGTTTATCTATGATTTTGGCCAGCAAAAAAGGGGCCAGGTTGAAGCGTTCCAGAATGCTTTTGCTGTCGTACTTGGGCACCGCGTTCAACTTATCTGCATTGATAATGTTGGAGATCTGCTGGTTCGGCGGATGAATGAAGATAGGAAGTGACTTGGTTCTTGTTGCCTTCATGGCAGCAGATGACAGTGAATAGTTTGGCGCTCTGCTTCTTCTAGACATCATTTGTTGAGCCATGGGAGCGTGAGTTGGGGCGGCCTTCGGCAATTCCATCTCCGTGGACTTCGGCTGGTCCGCCTCTATGTCAATAACATGAAGCTTCAAGCGTACCTCTAGGGTCAAAGATGACGAGTCCGCCTTGTCGCCAAACAAGAACGACGCGGAGAGGTTCTGGCACACTCGGCCGGGAATCAAGTTCTGCTTTTGGTTTGAAAGTAACGACGACATCACGCCACTAGCCACAAAAGGCTCGTCGGGCTGTTCGGTGACATCTTTGTAGTAAACAGCATAATCCTGGGATTGTAGCTTGAAGTTTTCTGGCGAGCTTTTGACGATTTGCTGGGCGCAGCTCTTCAAGTCAAAAGCTCCGAGTGTGAGCAACTCCTCCTTGGCATCGCCAGAGAAGCCAATGGGAATCTGAGCCACTTTGACTGGATATGGGTTTTTGGACCTCGAGAGAAATACCGTCGGACTGTTGTCAAAGGAGTACAACACCTTCACTTGCATTCGGCGGTAGAGTTGACCGTCCGAGCTCATGAAGAAGGAATGGAGAACAAAACGAGGGCAAAATGGTCAGAAAAAAACAACACTGACTATGAGAAAAACAATCGCCTTAATCCAAGTGCTTGCTGTACTACACAGGTCACTAACGAAGGTTGAACTATCGCAATGGATCGCATAGAATCTAACGGTCCACGTAAACAACGCGACGCGAGACCTTTCGCGGTGGGCCATTACACAGACCACGAAGCAAATGCCAGAAAAGCAGAGAAATCTTGCAAGGAACTATATGTATAATGTTATGAAGAAATTGAAATTACTGGAAATTGAAATGACTGGAAATCGAGTAGGAATTTCCCATCACTTGATTCTTCTTCACTGTGGCATCGCTTCTTGACCTTCGAGTCGCGATTCATGCTCGCGATTCCGTAGTCGTTCCTGTAACCTGAGTAATCTGCAACAGAACAGGACCGACACCAAAACGAGGCATTTTGCGTGCAATTCCGGACCTTAAGAGGACGCTCAGTGTGCATGGTGGTCGTGTTGTGCGTCGTTCTGCTTGAAATGTAGTTGCTGGCCGCCCCTCATCTGTGCCTATTCGGTTAACTTGGGCAAATTGGTATGCGATGAGATACCTTTATAGCACATAACCTTAAAGACGCTGATTGGCAGGATATTTGACTACAGTCTGCAACGAATAAAACAGAGCTTGTAACTGAAAGGCAGCTTCGTCATTCAATTCGCTATATACATTTACACTATTTACTTTTGAGAACCCTACGCAAGTCCAACCCGCTTCTTGATCTGCTCAAGATTGCGAGTGGCAATCTCACGAGCCTTCTCGGTTCCTCTAGTAGTGATGGCATCGAGGTGGGCTCTATCCTCCACCAACAAGTCGTAAGTCTTTTTCTTGTCTCTGAATTCCTCGATAACCAACTCAGTAACATAGTCCTTGAGCTGCTTGTGGTTTGAGATCCAGGACAAGCTCTCCACTGTCTCGTCAATCGTCTTGTTTTGTACTCCGGCTATAATGTTGATGATGTTGGACACTCCGGGCCGGTTCTCGGGATCAAACGTTACTTGTCCCTGAACGGAGTCCGTTACTGCTTTTCGGAACTTCTTGGCAATGGTATCTTCGTCATCCGTCATGTAAACTGACGACGTCTGGTCCTTATCGGACTTGGACATTTTTTTCGAGGTATTTCGGAGTGAAAGAATCTTCTTTGTTGGCGTCAAAATCGTGGTTGGAATATTGAAGAACTCTCCGTATGTATGATTGAATGTCGAAGCTATTCCTCGGCACAATTCCAAGTGCTGGCTCTGATCGTCACCCACAGGCACATGAGTCGAGTTGTAAAGCATGATGTCTGCTGCTTGGAGCACTGGATACAACAAAATTCCTGCTTTAGTGCTTCCCATTACCAGCTCACTGAAAATGCTCAGAGTCTCGTCAATTGAGGCCTTCAGCTTCCACTGGGTCATTCGATTGAGTGCTCCCATACTAGTGAGGCATGTCAAGATCCAGTAGAGCTCTGAGTGCTCGGGAACACTCGATTGGTGGAAAAGAATGCATTTCTCAGGGTCTATGCCCGAGCTGATGAGGCTGGCCATTGCTCCATACCTGTTTTCAGAAAGGTCACTAGCAGTGGGTAGTTGCGTCAACGAGTGAAGGTCGGCAGTTCCAAAGATACAGTCGACATCCTTTGGAGACTTGTCGATGATCTGCTTCCAGTTTCTTACCGCACCAAGGTAGTTTCCAATATGGATCTTCCCCGTGGGCTGGATAAAGGAAAAGATACGTGAGCCCGAAGGAAAGTCGGGAATGGTTTCAACGGTAGCCACAGTACTGGAAGCACGAATAAACAGGCGTAGTGAGCGTAATTTCAGCATTTTCCCGTGATTCTTTATTCGTAGACATAAGTGGTCGCATCTTGAACTATAAAGGTGCAGGGGTCCGAACCGTAATATTGTGGGATGACTACATTATTCTGGAGAAAGGCGACTCGCGAACTATTGTACAATTAAACTATTTATGCAAATGGATTGAAGAGGACATATGAGCCTGAAGCAATGAACTGGTAACTACCTCACCTGGTAGGACCTTTCGGTCCTTCGGTGAGAAAGCCTCCGCTGGTATTATTAATGTCCATTCCGTACCCCGTAAGCCTCTTTTCAAGCTTGCCCCTCTGCAAGTTTCTCCATCTATCTACTTTAGAGTACTCATGCACTTTAAATCCGAACACCCGAGGCACATACGTCTCCTTGCTGTGAATCGGGATGGCGTGAGGGAAATTCTGGAAGAACATGGCTGGGAAAGAGGTTCCAAAGTAAACTCCATCCACAACAGCATGTCTTCCAGATTTTGGATTGTACAAGTCCTCGCATTTTGCACAATATAGCTTGACGGCATCAACTCTAGGCTGGTCGCTCAACCCCACAGGCAACAACGGATGCAATTGGCAGTGTACTCGAGGACAGTAGCCAAAGTCTCCGTTCTTGTACTTCTCGAACATCTTGTTCAACCCACGCTGTGTCAAGATGTATCTGGCATGGATTAACCCGTATAATATTCTTGCGTTGAGTTCCAATGCATCTCGGTGTTCTTCTGCCTGCAGCTCGATGTCCACCATGTCTGTGATGATGTCAACAAGTGTAGGCATCTTACTCACTTCCTGGTTCAATCCCGTCAAGTTGAATCTGTCTCTGATATAGTCATCGTCGATATCGCAAAAATACTCATTGCCCTTAATACCCAAGAATAAGTCTATCCAATACTCGGTGAAGTCCGAGCTGGAGTCTGTGTACTGCTCGTTTCCGTGGTCGTGATCACTTGTGTTTGCCATAGTGATTAGGTGGTTAGAAAGTTCAGGTATAGTAGTAGAGGTGGGATGTTTTTCGACTTTCCCCTAACAGGCTTGTATGAAGGAGGACGGACACCAGAGTAAGACTCTTTGACGACAATAACGAAATTGGACGCAAGTTGGGTATCTAATAGAATGATTGGGGCGTCAAGTTATTGAATATGTCGGGATTATGCTGTTTGAAGCGGATTTGGATTTTTAACGTGGTGCTTATGTTTCTAATAATTGTGGATGGCTGTGAAAAAATGATGAAACTAGTTCGCACTGGCGAGGCGGGCACACATCCATTAGAGATTTGAGTAGGATAATAAACACACGATAATGAAAAAATATCAGAAGTGTACCATTCCTTTTCGCATTCCAAAAATTGTAAAAAATAGAAATAATAATAAAGTGTGTTATCTTCAACACGCCTCCGTCATTCCTTCATGCTCAATCTCATTTTCGAGCTTGATTTCGAGGAGAAACATCGGCACATTTTGACAAGAATCTTGGAATTTAGCAGACATAGCACTAGTTCATTGTCCTTTTTCCTCCACCCCCAATTAAAACTCAAGTATCTCACTTTATTCTTTGGTGCTCGGGAAATTTGGAGTTTCTTCTTACCATTTGCAACTGTTCAAACTAACCCAACGTGCAGGTTCCAACCCGACAGTTCAAGTTGGTGATTAACAACTTCACTTGAACATCATGAAGATACTTGTCCTTCCACAAACACTTCACGATGGCGAAGTCCATACGGTGGATATCAACTCGTCCAATGATTTGGTGGCCACAGGTGGAAAGGACCTGACCATCTTCATTTGGAAATACCTGGAGTTCTCTAACATTACTTCATTCGACAGAGAAGGCTTGGCTCACATCGTGCCCGCACACAACATCAAAATTTACAATAGTACAGTGAAAACTATCAAATGGTCTCCAGCAAACGAACACGTCTTCATCTCTGGTGACATGAACGGCCAAATCTATGTCTCCAACATCCAAGACAACACGAATAGACTCGTGTATCCATGGCCTGCCATCAAGGAGAAACAAATCTCAGTCATTGATGGAAGCTGGTCACCTGATGGTCGGCTTTTTGCATGGTGTACTTCTGATGGGATGGTGCATATATTTGACGTATCAAAAGACACCTACCAAGGCCTTACGGCCAACAAAAATGATGGAAAGGTCACCATACAAAGAAGTATTGCCTTTGATCCCACAAACAATTACTTTGTCACCGTTGGTGATGACACGTTTGTCAATGTCTACCAGTATCATTTCGATTCCAACGGCAATTACCAATTCAAGATCTTGAGCAAGATTTCCAAGCTAATGAACAATAGTGCTACGGTGACCTCGGGAATTAACTACCGAAGGGTTTCGTGGTCCTGCGATGGCGAATATTTCTCTGTCCCCAACGCCAGCAAACAGCTGTCTGCCCTCATTTCTCTACTATCGAGATCTCTAGGCTGGGGTAATAAGATCAGCTTGGTGGGCCATGAGATGGCGTGCGAGGTTGTCAAATTTGCACCGAAGATCTTCCAAGCAAATGATCCCGATATTCCATTACCAACAGAGGAGCACCATATATTCCATGTTCTTGCATCTGCTGGCTCCGACAAGACACTTGTGTTATGGAACACTACTAAAGACTCCCCAATATTTGTCTTGAGAGACGCGGTATCCAAGCCTATTACTGATTTGGTATGGGATAAGTCGAGTAGCAGATTGCTTTTTGTCTCGTTGGATGGTCATCTTGGACTCGTTCAATTCGACAACAACGAGTTGGGATTTGACGCGAACAGCGAAGTGGTCGAAAGGCTCAAGGAGTCCCAGAAGCTGTTCATTAAGCCATTTGCTCAAAAGACTGAATCAGAAAACTCAACGTCCAAAAAGTCAAAGTCCCTGCTAGAGATCACTGACGAGGAACTGGCGATCAATATCAAGGATGCATTTGAAATGAAGGAGCAAAAGCCAGACCAAGTGAAAGAGCAGAAAGAGACCACTGTTGATCCCGAGGATGCAAAGAAACTGGACAGTGATGTAACAGGGGATATGACACCGGTTGTGCTAGCCCCAGGTGAAAATGTTGAGGAGGCTGACGATATCTTGAGTTCAGCCATGACTGACAGAAATAAAACGGAGGTGGATAACACACAGAAAGTCACAAAATCGAAGCCTTCCACGAAGGGATCTACAAAGTTGCAGACCCCCCAAACACAAAAAGTTACAACCAAGAATGGAAAGAAACGCATTCAGCCTGTTCTTATATCCAATGGCCAAAGTTCAATTCCTAAAAGTCCAATATCTACGTCTAACGCAACCGGAGGTAGCAAAATGAATGGATCAAAGACTGCGAAGTCTCTCATCGAATTCGAAAAACCATCGTATTCTGTTTCGGAGGAACTTCAAAAGGAGAACAAGAGACAGAAAGCTCAAGATGAATTGGGTGCAAACAAGAAAGCGAGAAGAGACTTGGAAGCGGTGAAGTTTGTTGGTACAGTTGTTGTTAATCCTAGTACTACGTTCGCTAAAGTCAGATTGTCAGTTCCTAAGACAAGGATGGCATTTAGACTCACTTCGAAGATCTCGGGACTGTCTTTCACTCTTGATATCAAGAATGGTCAAGGAAATGAGGCCGTTCCATCACGAATCACCTATTTCAAGAACCAACAGCAAGTCTGGTGTGACTTTATTCCAAGGTATATTCAACTTGCAACTGAAGGAGACAACTTCTGGGCAGTAGCCACAGCTGATGGACAGATAATAACCTACAGCCATATTTCAGGTATGAGATTTCTTCCGCCAATTGTTCTTGGATCCCCTCTCTCGTTTTTGGAAAGCCATAGCAAATACCTCATGGCTGTCACCTCGCTTGCTGAAATCTATGTTTGGGATATGGAAGAGAAAAAGTTGCACATGAGCTCGCCGGCGTCACTCGCTGCCTTATTGGATCTCAACAATAAGTACCAGGAAGATGTCTTGAGTAAGGCTGACAATATCACCATGTGTAGTATCACATCCAAGGGTATTCCACTTGTGACCATTTCAAATGGTTCTGGTTACCTCTATAATCTTGACATGGAAACATGGCACACAGTTTCCGAAGCATGGTGGGCATTTGGTTCACACTACTGGGACTCAATTACCGATGACAAGATGTCATCAGAACCACAAACGACAAAAGTATTTGGTAAGGAAGCAGAATCATCCATCTTGGGTCTTTTGGAACACAGGACAAACGAGGAGATAATAAGAAAGAGCAGGATTGGCCGAGGCAAGTATTTCAACAAAATTTCTAAGAATATGATCATGAAAGAAGGGTTCGAGAGTCTCGAGAACAACATTTCCTTATCTCATTTGGAGAACCGAATGCTCTGCTGTGAACTTTTGGGCGAAAAGAAAGACTTTCACGATTTTTTGATCACCTACACCCAGCGTCTATGTGAATTGGGCCTCAAAGCAAAGTTGTTCGAGATTTGTCAGCAACTTCTTGGATCTAGTGTGGAACCAGAAGAAAATGTTGGTGATACAGATAAAATCTGCGGTTATGACAGAAAGGAATTGGTCAAAGAGATCATACTTTCATGCGCAGAAAACCGTGATGTCCAGCGAATTCTAGGGCACTTCAGCAAAAAGTTGGGCATGATTGAAAATGACTACTCGTGAAAATCTTAATGTGATAGTAATTATATAGAATGTAAAAACTTTCATGGCTATATTCAACTGGATCTTGAAGATTGCGGACGTGCAGGTTTATGACAAAAAGGTGAACCTGGTCAGATAGTGTACAAGATACCAGATCATGGTTAAACTATTAAAATCGATTCCCGCACATTCAGATAAGGCTTGGTCGGTCAGCTCTCACCAAACGCTACCATTGTTGGCCACAGCATCTAGCGACAAGACCAGCAAGTTATTCAAGCTCTCCAAAGAACAGAATTTTCCACTTGTTGGAAAGTTAGAAGAGACCCATAAAAGATCGGTCAGGACTGTCAGCTTCAAGCCGCCGCTTGCTTCGTCTGATTCCGAGTTTGTAGATTTGCCCGCTTTGGCAAGCGGATCGTTCGACTCAACCATTTCTGTATGGGGCATTGACGAGCCAGAAGAGTTGCTTGAAAATGAGGAAGATTTAAGCACATACGAGGACGAGAGAGCTACTGAAGCAAGAAAAAAGAGAGAAATAGACATATTGACAAGCTCGGCAAATGAATGGAACCTTATGGCATTGATCGAGGGCCACGAGAATGAGGTGAAGGCTGTTGCATGGAACAAAACTGGAAACTACTTGGCTTCATGCTCGAGAGACAAGACGATTTGGATATGGGAGACTGATGCGGAAACCTTGGAGGAATTTGAGTGTATTTCTGTGTTGAGTGATCACGAACATGATATCAAGCACATAATATGGCACCCCAAGTTGAACTTGTTGGCCAGTTCTTCCTACGACGACACAGTCAGACTCTACAGGCAAGACGATGACGATGAGGATTGGTCGTGTGTTGGAATTCTTAATGGCCACGAAGGCACTGTGTGGTGCTCTGCCTTCGAGAACCCCGATTGCAGTGCTGCTGCCAAAGACAAGATCAGACTAGTGTCGGTATCTGACGATTTGACAGCCCGCGTTTGGGTCAGCAACACCAGCCCAGCGGAGGAGGAGGAAGAAAAGGCCACCGGAATTCCAAGTTCTATTAAGCATCGCAGCAGCGACATGGAGTGGGAATTGCAGAGTGTGCTTCCTGCTGTCCACAAGTATGCAATCTACTCGGTATCGTGGTCTCCCACAAGTGGCAGAATTGCCACAACTGGAGCAGACGGCCAGATTGCAGTGTACAAGGAAAACAACGGAGTGTGGGAGACTGAGAGTGTTCACGAGTCATCTCATGGAGTGTACGAGATCAACTGTGTTTCATGGTGCACGTTGAGCAACGGAGAAGAGGTATTGGTTACAGCCGGAGACGATGGACACATCAACATATGGGAGGTGTGATACCAATGTTTAATAGAGTAATACTAGAAAATCAAGCCTATGAGGATTATAGAGCCGAACACCCCGATCAAGATCATCAAGCAGCATATCATCCGGCCACCCGCACGCTTCTGATACCGTTCAGCCTTCCTCAACTCTCTGGATGCACCTTGCACATCCGTCAGGTAGCTGAGAATATTATCCTCAATATTATCAATTTGGAATTGCTGTTCCAGAATGATGTCTTGCAAATTCAGGAAGATCTCGTTGATCTCTTGCGTGTCTTGAGAGATCTGCTGTATTTCCCGTTCTCTCTCCTCAATAAGCAAAGTCTGCTGCTCGAGTTCCTCTGCATTTATAGGCTCGTACTCTATCTGGATCGACCGTTGAGCCTGGCCACTAGTCTGGTGGTCGGTACTGGGTTCGAGAGCAGGATTGTTTGTGACATCTCCCACATACTGCTTCTGCAACTCATCGTACTTCGCCTGGAGCTTGCGAAACTGCGTCAAGCTATTCTGAATAATAGTCACCGATATGGACTCCTTCTGCCTGAGATACTTGATGGTGTCCTCATCTTCATGATTCTGCTCGCAACGACTTAGGTAGCTATTGAGCTTCTTAGTTGCTTCGTTGATCTTCTTGAATCCCTGGGTACATTTCGTGGATAGCTCAGATATCCTCTGGGAGATCTTGGCGGCCTTAAGTTGGTGCTCAGCATCCGCATGCTGTAAAGTCAGGTCATATTGCTGTATTAGGTTTCTAATGGAAGTGAGGTAGGTATTATTGATGTTGTAAAGACCGTTGTCTATGAGCTGCGAGAGAGTGTCGAACTCGGGGTGGTCCGAATAATGTGTCGATGCGATGTCGCCTCTCTCTAAATCATCGTCTATGGGCTGGTTGAAAGACATGTCTAGTTATGGCCGATTACAGTGAGGCCCTCATAGATTGTGGAGTTCCACTATGTACAGTCAGGGGCGATGGCAGTGCCAGCCATGTTATTTGAAAATGAGAACAACACCTAATGGATTAATGCAATAACCTCTACAAGAGTCAATAACATTCGCTCTGTTTAATAATCTATAATCCCTCTATAAATTGGGAGTTGAGAGTCACTCCTCCTCCTCGTCGAACTGGGCGAGTGCGTCCAAGGCTGCCATACATCCAGTACCAGCAGAAGTAATGGCCTGTCTGTATCTCTTGTCCTGAACGTCACCTGCAGCAAACACAAATGGAACAGACGTCTGGGCAGAGCCTGGAATGGTCTTAATGTAGCCAGTTTCGTCGGTGTCTAATTGAGAAGCGAAAACCTGGGTGGCAGGAATGTGGCCAATAGCGTAGAACAAACCGTTGACGGGGAGAGCAGATTTCTCCTGGGTCTTGTTGTTGACGATGTCAAGACTGTTCAACAACTTGCCGTCACCCTTGGCTTCAAGAGCGGAGGTGTTCCACAAAATCTCCACCTTGTCGTGGTTCATGGCTCTCTTTTGCATGATTGGAGAGGCTCTCAAAACATCTCTTCTCACAAGCAAGTAAACCTTGGAAGCGTACTTGGTCAAGAACAAAGCCTCCTCACAGGCAGAGTCACCTCCACCAATGACAGCCAAAGGCTTGTTTCTAAA
The DNA here is from genome assembly GCA_030562885.1 of Sungouiella inulinophila. Taxonomy (NCBI): domain Eukaryota; kingdom Fungi; phylum Ascomycota; class Pichiomycetes; order Serinales; family Metschnikowiaceae; genus Sungouiella; species Sungouiella inulinophila. The sequence continues at coordinate 799,058 of JAKUAG010000002.1, forward strand.
GATTGGCACGGCACCATCACACACAGCACAGGCAGAAATACCCTGCTGCCAGTAGTGGTCCTCACCTGGGATGTTCATTCTCTTGGCAGAAGCACCGGTGGCAATAATGACGGCGTCAGTGGTGATAGGCTCGGCGTCCTCGTTCCACTCGGTCCACAACTTGAAAGGTCTCTGGGAAAAGTCCACCTTGGAGATGGTCTCGGTGATGATCTCGGTACCGAATCTTTCACTTTGTGCTCTCATGTTATCCATCAAACCGGTTCCCGAGATACCCTCGGGGAAACCTGGGAAGTTCTCGATGTCGGTGGTGGTGGTCAACTGGCCTCCAGCGGCGATTCCGTTAGCCAACATTCCTTCGTACAATGTAGGCTTGACCTCGGCACGGGCCAAGTAGATAGCGGCGGTGTGGGCGGCAGGGCCAGATCCGACGATTGTGACTTTGTGGTGAACCATTCTAGCTAGTAAGGGACGATGTAGTTGTAGTTTTGTGGTGAACATGTAAAAAGTAGCAGCGACTCGCGGCTTATATATCAGCAGGCATCGCGGGTCTGGCCGCGGTACCTTGACAAATGGTTTCCTGTATGGTGGCCGCGCTATTACTAACCCTGGATGAAGACCGGTGGTCGGAGCATTTGTGTGCGCCTAAATAATAAGGCACATCTGGAACCCGGCATTTGTAACGGTGTCTAGAATCATAAATGCGTAAATTTTCTTCCATTGCATAATGCCTTTTCGCCGAGACCATTTGGCTTACGTTGATCGTAACCATTTACATCGCTAACTTTGATCTCATGTGATCACAAACCCTTATCTTCACTATCAGGTTTCTGTTCCCTTTTCAGTTGATTGCTCTATACTCACTACTGTCATCCACACTCACTACTCGCTGCTCTCTCGCTCACATTACTCTCGCTCTCATTACTCTCGCTTGCCCAACCTCGCTCGCACTACTCTCTCGTTCTAGCCAGAGCTCACGCTCAATAATATTAACCTACTATTCATCCTACTATTCATCACAATGGCCGCGTCTCTCTCTTACCCCTCTAGCTTAACACAAAATTGGTAATCACCGGCGAATGCTGATACTTGGGATTTAGCAACACATTGGTGAGAAACCATTGAAGGCCCTTGCGCCGGGTCTCTAGCCACAGCTCCAGAAGCCACATCCGCAGCACACTGAAACTGTCCTTCGGTGGAAGCATCGGGAAATTATCCTTTGGGTGCTCCTTGACGACTTTTTCTCGAAATGCTTCAATGTCGCTGTATCGCTTGTAAAGCACTATCAGTGAGTACGGTGCGTCATCCACAACTATTCGAATCGACCATACAACATACAGCTTGCTGCTGTCGCCTTCAATGATGTGGTAGTCTCCCACTAGGACATCAGTGATATGGGAACTTTCTGAGAAATGTTCATGTCCCTGAGCTTGTTCCACTATCTGGATAGGTACCGGTGCTACAGCAGTCAATCCCGGATTCTCTTTTCGCTTTGACATGAATCACGGCCGCTAGTGCTGCAATACTATTAATGGCTGATTGTATTGGCCTTTTTTTTATCCGACTCAGCTGGCCTCTGTGGTCTTACCTTGTAGCAACTGGGAAGTGGTGATAGCTCAATTGGTGGCCTCCTGCATTACATCCATCGCACTTGCACCACCATCAGTGACTCGGATTACACCTTCAATGGACGCAATAGCTTCAAAGTATCCATACTGGAAGAGAGTTCTTCACAAGTTCCAGAGCAGAAGGGATATTCCCTTCCGCAAAAAATTCTTCGTGGGGTACGATCTCCATGGAAACACATACTGGGAGTTCACTCTCGATGGGAACATGCAACGGTTGCGCCGTAAGCTTGAGCCCTTCGAAGAGAAGCTCTTTAAAGCCGACTACTTCGAGACTGTGCCTCCTCAATGGCTTCAGTGGCTTCGTAGAACCCGAAACGACGCTCCGACTTTGCAGGAGCTTGTGGGTGACCAAATGAGACAGCAAAGAATCAAGATCTTGGCCCAGCACGCTGACCAACGGTGGTACATGGAGAAAGAACGCCTTGAGAACGACCAGAGACTAAAATTAGAAGCAGAGTTGAAGAAGGTGGAGGCAGAGAAGAAGAAGTTCGAGAAAGAATCCAAGATTCTCAAGGAATTGGCAGCCAACAAACAGAACCAGACAGAACCGGATCTGAAACCAGAGCAAAAGCCAGAGCCGAAACTGGAGCCGAACCCTTGGGCTGAGGCTGATGCACAGGCGAAGTCCGATGCCAGCCCTATCCAGTCATCCTTCATCAAACCCAGGAAATAACATATAATTACTTGTACATACATGCGAATGCCATTAAACTTCTATTTGAATTCAGCACCTTACAAGAGCTTCACCAACAACTGCGCACCCTTGTTATCCTTATCCTTGGCCAACTCCTTCTTGATGCTCTTCAATGCTTTGGTGATATCCTTGGCCTTGGACTTATCCAGAAGGGCCAACACCTCGTACACAGCAAGAACAACAAATGCACCCTGTCCGACAATCCAGTCATTGATGGCTTTCTCAGCCAACAATGCATCGGCACTTCTTTGGGCAAAGTCAGCGCCCACAGATGGAATATGGTTGTCTTCGGCAGCAACAATCTTCTTGGCCTCATTGTCCCATTTGAAGTCTCCACCTTGGATCAAGGCCTTCAAGGATCTGGAGAAAAATGGTGTTTTGTTGAGCAAGTGGTGGTCCTCCAAAATATCCCCGTTGAATGTGAGGTCGAAGATGGCATCAACCAACTGTGGTCTCAACTCTTCGTTGACTTCCTCGACGTCAGTCTTTGTAAGAATAAGTTCGGTGATGAACTGGGCCGCGAGATTCACGGAGATGAGTGCGGAGAACATCGTAGCGCTGTCGGGTTTGGTGGTGTCAATCACAGACTGGTAAAGCAATGGCAAGGCTCTGCTTTGCAATTCCTCTCTTCTCTGTTCCTGAGGCTTCTTGGTTGTCTTGGCGTATGCCAATGTCTCGTATTTGGCAAATTGTTCTCTGATGGTTGGTGGGAAGAACTTAGCATCCAAGCCATTGAGCAAGTACAAAAGTGGTCTTCTGGAGAACTTACCTTGGATGAGTTCCGGAACAAGCTCTGGGGTGAACAACTCGGCACTGAAATTCTTGTGCACCAAGACAGTATCATCAACTGTCATGAACAAGGTGATCAAGACAGAGTTTCCGTACTCGTTCTTAATCAATTCCTTTGCGTGGGACTTCAACGATCTGATGATCACTTTTCTTTCTTTGGCATTGGCCAATGCAATGAGAGTGGAGGCCACCTCGGCACCTTCTTGCGTGTGGACGAGCTCAGCAAACTGTTCAGCTAACAACTCGATGAATTCTCTGATCTGGCTGTCGTTCTTCTCCACATCAATCGTCAAAATAGAAACATATTCTCTCATAGCAGCGTGCAAGATCTGGAAACCAGTGGATCCCTTGTTCACAGAGGCAGTAATAGTTCCCACCAAGTTGGATGTGATCAATTGTTTCTTCTCAGCAGACTCATCGATGGCCTCCTTGATGGTCTTGCCCTTTCCGGAGTCTCTGAAAACAGCGTATTCAGCGCCCCAGAACTCTCGAAGCATTTGCTGCTTCTGAGAGGCAGTGGAGTACAACACATACAAGTCCTCCACTACGTAGGCACCCTCCTTGTGTCTCATGAGCTTACGCAACTTTCCGTGGAGCTCGTTGATAATCACTTCACGCGACTCTTTGGAGCCATAGTGCAAGAGCTTGACCAACAAGAATTTACCATAGGAAGAGGTAGCCAACTTATAGTAGTTGCCCTTCAAGTCGTTGACGATGGCGTCTCTTCTGTCAGCCGAAGCGTACTTGACCAAGGTCTGAACCACTCTGGAAGAGTCGTGCTTCATCACCAAGTCGTCAATGACGTCTTTGGACAACTCCCAGATTTCATCACACAACTTGTCACGCACTTGCTTTGGTGGAGTAGGCTTCTTGACTCTCAACTTCTCCCACAAAGATTTGATTCTCTCAACCTCTACTCCGGACTTTCTTTTCAATTTTCTCTCAGCAAGCAACTTTCTCTGCTCGGCATGCTGCTCGGCAGAAGTCTTCTTATTTGGATCAGCGACTTTCTCGCTGGCGCCTTCCTCGGAGTCTTCGTCGTCATCAGAGCCCTTGTCTGCAGATGCATCCTCATCCAAATCATCGAGGTCATCGTTGTCTTCGTCGAGGTTGTCCAAGTCGTCTTCAGAAGAATCGGAGATGTCACTGGAGTCGTTACCCTCTGAGGCAGATTCGTAGATGGTGGCCTCGTGCTCCGACTCACTCTCACTTTGAGAAGGTGGTTGTGGCACAGTTTTAGCCTTTTTTGGCAGCTTGGTGCCTGCAACAGCGGCAGAACGCTTGGTACCTTTAGCCATAATGTGATAGTAAATGGAAATTACGATGAGCTGAAAATAGTGAAGTGCGATGAGGCCAGGTGCAGTGCCGGTCTGGGTACTTGAATTATGGCTGGAATTGTTGCAAAGAGACAGACCAGTTTTTTCTTTTGTTTTTTATTTTTGACAAACCAGGGGTGGTAGAGATGATGTGCGATAGGCACACTTATTAGAAAGACTAGCTCATTCTGTTTTTTTTTTTTACATTCTTTTTTCCTGACCTGACTTAGATCACTCACTGATTCGCAGTATTTCAATGAATCGCAAGGCAAGTGTACAAATCACCCATGAAAATCATTCATGATAAATTCCAAAACAAAGCAAATCCATCAAAAGTGGCTCAATAGTGGCATACGATAGGACTACCATGAAGGTAGCTCAAAAACACTGAAAATGCCACACTTGGAGTATCATCTCTTTTGTGGAGCCCGATGCCTACATAAGCAGGTAAGTGCGCTAAAGTAGGAAAGAAGTGGAAGAACGAAAAGAAGGCAACACAATCGCAAACTTTAGAAGGTTTGCAATCTAGCATGCTGCAATTGTCCCCTTAATGATTTCCGCTACGCAACGATCATACCTTCATCGTCATTTCGTTCGCAATCAGTGGCTGCGAAACCACTACGCCCGCAATGGAGAGAGGCACCAAAGTCAGGCTCTCGAATACTTTCTATCCGAAACCAACCTCGGTGTTTAAGTCTAAGGGAAGTTTGGGAGGCTAAGGTTAGGCAATAGCCGAGAGGAAAGAGGAATGGAGAGAACTAATCACTAGCTCGCCGAATGCACTCCCTTGATCTTTACGCCATATTAGAATGTCAAGCTGGACTTGGCACCTGACCATTGATATTTAGAGGAAATTATTACTTTTCTGAAGCTCAATGGATTGTACAGATGAATTCTGTGTCGTCGATTTGAACTATGGATCCTCAGGATGCGACAAGCTTTTGCCCACCCTACTTAGACAATTTGCAACATTGACTCGCAGCAGTAATAGAGCGTTCAAAAACCCACAAATTCGGAGATGTTCACAAGAGTTCGGACATTGAGGCAAATTCTCCGATTACTGCAGAAATTCTTATAGTAATGGAAAGCAATTCAGAGTCTGGGGTGCTGCGACCAGATATCACACCCGTGCACCATAACTATTATTCAGCAATATTGGAAGTTCATGGCAGGTTCAACCTCCAGAAGGAAGAAGAAAAGCATACTTATATTTCTAGAATGTTACGCACACTCACAGGATCTACATTGAGAAACTCGAGGTTATTCCTCAGGCCCTCAGTCAACCTTGCTCGCTTCAACTCCACCGGAACTGCTCCAGTGACTGAGATCAGAGACTTGACTGAATTCGCAAAGTTTGTGGGAACCAAAAAGGTTTCTGTAGTGGACTTCTATGCTACCTGGTGTGGCCCATGCAAGGCCATTGCTCCTGTGTTCGATGCCTTGGCACAAAAAGTGCCTGAGGCTCAGTTCGCCAGAGTTGACGTCGATGCTGCCGAGACTGTTGCTGGCGAGTACGGAATCACCGCCATGCCAACTATCTTGTTCTTCCAGGATGGCGAGAAGGTCGACACCATTGTGGGGGCCAACTTGCCCAAGTTGGTCAAGTTGATCGAGCAGTACTCTGGGGCGGATGTACAACTGAGATAAAGGGACCATGGCGCTTTCTTTCGAGAAAGAGCAGAATTAGAATCCTCTCTATATAGTTCCAATTCATAATATCAGAAATATTGTCTAGTAGTCTCCGCTGTCATGGACTATGGGGAAAGGTGTGCACGTGACCACAGTCGCAAAGCTCGGTGTGCAGTGGCGATCTTAACTAAACCTTACATACCCACCACAGAAACTCAAATCATCGACAATGGGACAAGGTGCGTCAGGTATGCCCGGAGGCGGTGACTTCGGCAAGAAGAAAGATGATAAGAAGAAGGAAAAGCCAAAGTACGAGCCACCAGTGGAATCTAAGTTCGGCAAAAAGAGAAGAAAGGGCCCAGATACAGCCGTCAAGCTCCCTAGTGTATATCCAAGCACAAGATGTAAATTGAAGTTGTTGAAGTTAGAGAGAATAAAGGACCACTTGTTGTTGGAGGAGGAGTTCATTGCCAACCAGGAGGCCTTCCAGCCAACGGAGGCCAAGCAAGCTGAAGAGAGAGAGAAAGTCGACGAGCTAAGAGGATACCCAATGTCCATTGGAACGTTGGAGGAGATCATCGATGACGACCATGCCATTGTGTCGAGCACTGCTGGCTCTGAGTATTATGTGTCCATCTTGTCGTTTGTCGACAAGGGGCTATTGGAGCCCGGATGCTCGGTTCTTTTGCACCACAAGACCGTCTCAATTGTGGGTGTTTTACAAGATGACGCCGACCCCATGGTGTCGGTGATGAAGTTGGACAAGTCTCCTACTGAGTCATATGCTGACATTGGTGGATTGGAGCTGCAGATCCAAGAAATTAAGGAATCGGTCGAATTGCCATTGACCCATCCAGAATTGTACGAGGAAATGGGAATCAAGCCACCGAAGGGTGTTATTTTGTACGGTGCCCCAGGTACTGGTAAGACGTTATTGGCCAAGGCTGTGGCCAACCAAACAAGTGCTACATTTTTGAGAATTGTCGGGTCGGAGTTGATCCAGAAATACCTCGGTGACGGTCCAAGATTGTGCAGACAGATCTTCCAAATCGCAGGCGAGTTAGCACCATCCATCGTGTTCATTGATGAGATTGATGCTATTGGTACGAAAAGATACGACTCCACCTCGGGTGGAGAGAGAGAAATCCAGAGAACCATGTTGGAGTTGTTGAACCAGTTAGATGGTTTCGATGACAGAGGTGACATCAAGGTCATTATGGCCACGAACAAGATTGAGTCCTTGGATCCTGCCTTGATTAGACCTGGAAGAATCGACAGAAAGATTTTGTTTGAAAACCCAGACTCCAATACCAAAAAGAAGATTTTGACAATTCATACATCCAAGATGAGCTTGGCAGACGACGTCAACCTAGACGAGCTTGTGACATCTAAGGACGATTTGTCTGGTGCAGACATCAAGGCTATGTGTACCGAGGCTGGATTGCTAGCATTAAGAGAGAGAAGAATGCAAGTCAAGGCCGAGGATTTCAAGGTGGCCAAGGAGAGAGTGCTCAAGAACAAGGTGGAGGAGAATCTTGAGGGCTTATACTTGTAGAGAGGTGTACCATAATACATACAACATAAAGTAACCAGTAAGACTATAAAAGAACTGTTAAGGAAACGACAATCTAGTCGTCGTTTGTGGTCTGCAAGAAACGAAGAATGAACAAGAAAAGATTCAAAATGTCCAAGTACAAAGTGATGGTGGCTGGGATCTCGTCATCGAGAAACGAGGTCTTCATGAGCATCTGGGTGTCCACCAAAATGTAGCCACTGAAAATAAGAGCTCCAATTGCCGAGTAGAGTCTTTCCATCCCCGTTGAGTGATTTGGAATGAACATGAACACAAAGCCCCAACAAATGAGAGTCCACAAGCCTACACCAAGCACGCCTTGCCAGCTTGTAAAGTCATACGTGGTCTGGAAAGCAAAAGCCGTAAGACCAATAAACACCAAGAGGGTGATTAAAATGGCCTCCACCAAGATGTCACTTTCGACCATGGAACATGCGAGACCAATGGTGTAAGCCTCACAGAGGGTGAAGCCACTTAACAATACCAAGTTGATAGGGTAAGAACGAGCCTTGAAGTAGGTAGCAATCATGAAGCCAAACACACCCACCAATGCGACGAAAAACAACCACATATTGCTGAAGCACCAATTCTGGACGCTGGCGCTCAGTTTGATGATATATCCCACCACCAACGTGGCCATGACTTGCATTGTGAGCAAAGCATAAACCTTACGAAGGAACATTTGTCTGATTGGCAACTCACAGGAAGCGACAGTGACGGAGTATTTGAAGTCATCGGGAATGTTGTCCCCGGAGGTTCTGGGCACTTCCGGCTGGCCGTAAGCTGGCGGAGCAGAGGGCAATTGTGAGTATGACATTGCGTTAGAGAAAAGTTGGTGGCACAGTATGGGGAACTTATAAAGGGCTTGGATTTCTGCAGGAAGGTGGATGCATGACTACAAGCGAGATGGAAAGTGAGGGATATTAGGGAAAGGATTTGGATGAGGATTAAATAGGAGAAATAGAGGAGAAGTGAAATCATAGATCCAGACAGTCTGGGATATAGAGGGCGAGGGCGAGGGCGAGGGCGAGGGTGTTTTTGATGGATATTATTGAGGAGTTTCGGAGTGAATGTACATTAATGCCGGACTGTTGCGCACGGAATGTTCCATCCAACAACTATGATGGTCTTATCTAGGTACCAGCGTTCTATATCCAACCGTAACTTATATCCTAAGAATACCAAACCAATATACCCAATTTGACACCACTAGAATAATCCCGTGATGAGCTCATCGCCCGAGTCGTTCTCGGCCTTCTCGTCTTCTTCCTTATCGAGCAGTGGAGGCTGCACGGGGGCGCCAGTTTTAAGCCGTAGAACCATGGCGTCCTTGAATGCCACAGTCTTTCGGCACATGGGACATAGCCCAACGCCCTTTCTGCCTCTGGTCTGGCCGCGTGCGGAAGATGCCGATACACTTCGCTGTAGACATTCCAAGCAGAAGACATGGCCACAGAGGGTGGCGGTGGCGTTGGTGATTTCGTCGAAGCAGATAGGACATTCGGCATGGGCTAGTTTCTTCACCACTTTTGGCGGCGCCTGAGCGATGAGTTGCTGGGTCAGCTTGCGGAACTCTAGCACTTCGACGTCGTCGTCTGCTTCCTCATCAGAGGAGATGCTGATGACGTAAGGTTCTGCCATATGAAGAGAAGGTACCAGTCTAGCGGAAATGAAGAGAATAAAGAACAAAAATCACCGGATGGGTCAGGCGAAGTAGACACCAGAAGAAATTGATGGTACGCAGACTGTGGACAGAGGTGCGCACGAACAATGAAGTGAGCCCGGCTGAGAATCCTCGGCCTCTAAACGTCATCCGTAACTTGCCACCCAAGTGGGTTTCGCCGGGCCGAGGAAATTTCGCTCCAAAAGCACTGTTGCGCCACCAACCTGAGTCATCGTCACTTGTCATCATCTCCCCATCTTTGCACAGCCTTACTTTTCTTGGTGTCACGGGAAGGTCACCGGCTCCAGTGGGGTGGCTTCTTCCGCGCAACTTTCCTGTCAGTGTGCATACACCGGGCTGTCGGGCCCAATGGGGACCGAAGTAATACCATAATGGGAATGGGAGCGCAAAGTGAATTCTCGAGAAACATGAAAGAAATACCCACCTGTTGCCGTAAAATCACTACCGTCACCTCCCCCAACGGTATCCGCGTACGCACTCCCCTATTTCTTTCGCCTCAGCCATTTCCTCACGGCGTGTGTAATTACCCCAAGCAAATGCTTCGCTTGGAATGCATATCCTGCCTACTGCGAGCAACAAATTGGTCTGTGGAACCTCTGGCCCTGTACCTTGCACACCACTGGACACAGATTTTTCCTTTTGCCCAACCTAATCGTGGTCTCATTCGGCCGACTGGTTTTGTTTTACATCTGTTTTTTGTTTTCCTTCACCGCCCCACCTTCTAGCCACCGCCTCCAGTGATTTGGTTCGTCTCCACACTTCATTTGCGCTTCCTTTCGCTCCGCTTGCATTACAGTCTCCTGAGCCTTCCCCCCAAATGTCTGACTACCACAATCCACTCTCGGTGATAATCCCGAACCAGTTTTCATCCCAGCATGACTACCCCACCGAAGTCATTGCCCAGCGTTTCCAGGCCTACCGCTATATCGTCAAGGACTTGGTGTCTTATCTTCGCCAATACTCCTCGGTGCAAGAGGAGATCGTCAGACAGCAGGTGAGACTTCAGCTGGCGGCAGGCTCGGCTCCGGGGTCCATCTCGTCGTCGTCCGGCTCTCGCGCTCCACACGGCAAAGCGTCCGACAAGGACGCCAAGGACGAGCTCTCGCTCATAAACCACTACTTTTTGCCCATTGGCAACGGCTCCATCCAGGATATCCCCACCATTTTGACCAAGTTTCACCAGCAGAATGTCCTGAACGGAAACAAGACGTTGAAAGAGATCAATCTGGTCATCATCCCCAAGTTAGAGGACTTGCGCAAGGATTTGCTCGTCAAGATCAAGGAGATCAAGAACTTGCAGAACGACTTCAAGAATTCATTGAGTAAGGAGGTAACCGAGACGAAAACGTTGCTCAGCCAGTTCAACCACGCCACTGATGTCGCCAACCACTTGGAATTGTTGGGTGCCGGCAGCGATTCCCACCACGAAGGAACCCATGATGTAGACAGCGTGAAGAACGATCCATACTTGGTCAAGCTCAAGTTGGAACGCCAATTGAAGAAGCAATTGGCCGAAGAGAGCTACCTTTATGATGCCTACACCAACTTGCAGAGCTCCAGTGAGAAATTGGAGTCTATTGTTGTTTTAGAGATCCAGAACTACCTTCGCATGTTTTTGGGTTTAATTGAGACTGAACATTCTTCCTTGGCCAACTTTTTGGTTCCAAGCTTAAGTAACGGGTTCTTGGCCAAGGAATCCAACTTTGAGTGGGACTCATTTATCGAGAGAAACTTGCCTAAGGCTTCCAGTATTTCCAATAACTTGGTATCCGGTAAGTTCATTGACCTCACGTTCCCTTCAAGAAAGTTGTCCGACTTGAGCATTCCGCATTACGACTCGTTGGTCAATGTGGCAGTAAAAGAAGGTCCTTTGGAGAGAAGGTCGAAGTTCTTGAAATCCTATTCTAGTGGCTGGTATGTGTTGACTTGCAGCTACATTCACGAGTTCAAGACTCCAGACAGAAGAAAAGACCAAACACCGGTGATGTCGTTGTCCTTAGACTACTGTCTGGTTAGTGAACATTCCAAGAATGACGGCAAGCTGAGCGGTGCCTACAAGTTTGTGTTATACTCGAAACTGCAGAGTGGCTTGATTCATCGTGGCCACAACTGGGTTTTCAGATGTGACACTTATCAGACAATGATTGAGTGGTACAATGACATCAAAACCTTGACTTCGTTGGCCTCGCCTGCTGCTAGAGCCAAGGCCATGAGCAAGAAGTTGCAGGCCAACAACGCCGCCGCCCAAGACAAGAAAATGTCTCGTGCGTCGAGCATATTATCTGGCGGTGCCAGGTCGTCCAAATCAACTGCAACCAGTGTCTCGAGAGCTCAGAATAGATTGAGTCCCAGAATGAGCAATGCTACCTCAGGTTCTGCTGCCCCATCCCAGAATCGTTCAATCACGTCCACACAAAACCCAAGACTATCGTCCACGTTTTCACAGAAGCTTCAACAATCATCCAAATTGTCTAATTTGATCAACAGTGATGGAACAATTGTCACACCTATCGACACACGTGCCGATGATACATTTGACGAAGTTGATCAGAACGGAGATGTCACTATAACCACTCAAAAGTCGGAGCCAAACGCCGGTCTGGCTCCCTCTCAACAAGCACAGTTTGGCGCAAATGCTACTCCCGTTGCATTCCCTATTCCATCAGGACCTCAAGACCAGGGGACACCACAGCAAAGTCCTCCTCAGAACTACCAGTACTATGTGAATCAAGTAACGCCGCAGCCGCAGCAGTTCTACGATCCGGTGCTGCAGCAGTTCTTTACGATAAGTGCCATTCCTGCGCTGCAGGTGAGCCACTTGAATCCCGGAGAGTCTCCAGCGGCTACACAAAGTAATGGTACGACGCAAGGACTGTCGGGCGCTGGCAATCAGCCCATGCCGCAGTATTTCCCTTCGTCACCACAGCCTAATGCGGGTCCACAGTACTTCGCTGCTTCCCCTAACGTTCAAGCACAGTTGGCACCCAAGTCTCCGCATTCGAACCCGGGCCACTTCATTCCGGTTCAGGCCGATGGAACCTTGCAGTATAATCAATATGTTCCCCAATTTCCCCAACAGCTTAATGAGGGAGTTCCAGGCGCTGCACCATATCCAGTGCAGCTAGGCGACAACCTCTTTTCGTCGCGGCAGAGCTCGACCATTTCACGCAATGGCGATGGTGCGTCGTACATTTCTGACTTGCCTAATCGTGACGTGAGCGAGAACGGAGACGGGAGGAAATCTGAGGCTACTTTGGATGACCAAGTGTCCAGATTGACGGTGACCGATGAGAAAAAGGCTTGAATGTATTAAGAACCAATGCTATGTAATGAGGTATATGTGTGATGTAGAATCATGTAGAACAATTGAAGGGAGTGAGTTATAGAGGACGAGTAAGCTGTGTACAATGACTGATTTGTTCAAACTATTTTATTGTCCATAACTGCGTATGGTGGACACATGATGCAAGTCACTGTCCACTTTGCACGGAATAATTACACCAAAACCTTAGCACTCTCCCGAGTGATTCTACAACAAATTGCTCGACTACGTCAATATGATTAATGTATGATATACAAAGGTCGTGATGCATTTAAACAACAACACCGGAACAAGAAGCAATTCTTGGCCACAAGTCAGCACACTCCTTGGCAACTGGACCAGTGATGGCAGAACCCTTCATCTCACCCTTAGGGTTGACAATGACACCGGCGTTGTCCTCAAAGTACAAGTAGGTACCATCCTTTCTTCTCCAAGGTCTAGACTGTCTGACCACGATGGCTGGCATAACCTTCTTTCTCAATTCTGGCTTACCCTTCTTGACGGTGGCCATGACCATGTCACCAGCAGAAGCAGCTGGCAATCTGTTCAATCTAGCACCGAAGCCCTTGACGGCCAAGATGTAAAGGTTTCTAGCACCAGAGTTGTCGCAACAGTTGACGACGGCACCAACTGGCAAACCCAACTGCAAAGTTAGTATATGAGGAGGACGAGGTGGAATGGAGGTCGAACATGGGAGCGTTTTGGAATGGAAAGATTTTGCAATGGAAAGATTTGATGCACTTGTTTGAGACTTCCCCGACACTCTCAATAACATAAACCTTCAATATCATATGATGGAGGCGATTTAGGCGGCCTAGTGTGTTTCATCTAGTTGATCTCCCTGGGAGAAGATTTTTCTTGGTGGAGTGGCACTTTCGAAGTCACAGCTCAGATTAATGCTCCATGGCGACCCATTCACTTGAATTCAATATCTCAGATATAAACGACAGGTACATACAGACATACGGAACTTGTTACCGGAAGCACCAGACATGATGATATTCTTTAGTAGTTGGAAGTAGAAGGTTCAAAATTTTTTACCTAACTGTGCAGAGGACAGTGCGGGAAAATTTTCAGGAAATGTCGTGCACACAGGGGTGAGTAGGGCTGGAGACCTAGTGGATGCGCGGTCACGTGGAATGGCTCCGATCACGTGAGAGAGACCCACAACGCCAATACTGGGGAAGGTGTCACATGGAGATTGATGGGGTTGGCCAACCATTTCTTTTTAAAGTCCTTGCAAGAGTCATCTTTTTGGGGAAGTGGATAAGTGCATGTGATTTTGCAACAGTCGAGCCACTTCTTGTCAATATGTAATCTTAACTCGTAAATCAAATACAGCACCCGTCGCTAGAGGACGTTCTACTTGGTGACGTCCCGACAGCCTGCAGGCTGCGCGTTATGAGATAAGGTGGAATCTTCACTTGCATCGTGAGGCTTCGAATTTAAAGGTCAGTGTAATTAGCATTCCATAAAATACATAGAAGATGTGGCAAAACCATCAACACGCAGTGCGATCGCATCCACAGATATGCAAACATTGAAGGAGTCGTAGAGATGTAGCTGAGCGTTTCTGCAAGTGTTTAATATCGTTAGTAGTTCACCACCTTCAACGGCTTAGAGTTGCGGTCGGCCATGTCTGGCAACGACCCGTTCGAGAGTCTCCGTCGACCGTATTCCTCATCGTAGGGCGCCAGCAAGTAGTCGTTATCGAGCATGTGCGGCTCCATCATCCCGTCTTCGTTTGTGGAGTATGACCTTGTAGTGTTGGAGTTGTTATGTCTGTGGGCTCCGCCTGCGCCAGCTACACCAGCGACACCGGCGCCTCTGGCCATGAGCGGATTGGGGGTCACCGAGTCGAAGCCCGGTTCCTTTCTGTGGCCCGAGTCGAAGAAGTCGTCGTCATCGTCTTCATCGCGATTTCTTCTCCATCTCAAGAATAAGAGGATGAGTCCAGCAATAAGCGCCACTCCCACAAGCGATCCGATCACAACACCCGCAATGCCGCCGCCAGACAATTTCTTGCTCGATCCTGAGCTTTTGCTCTCGCTGGAGGCACTGGCCGAGTCCAGCGGAATGATGGTGGTGGTGACTTCGATAACGGACGCACTTGAGGTTCCACTGGACGAGCCAGTGACGGTGGAGACCAACGTGGTCATTTCTCCTGCAACACTAGACGATGAGGCCGAAGACGACGATGAGGCCGAAGAGCTGGTTTCTTCGCTTGAGGAGGAAGTTAACGACAGGCTCGATGTGGCAGACGAAGAAGACACGGAAGAGCTCGAGCTAGAAGATTTGCTGGACGAAGTCAGACTGGTCGACAGTTTCGACAGAGACAGCGACGACAGACTGGACAGAGTCAGAGACACCATGGTGGAGCCGTCCACATCGCCGTTGACGTAAACGTAGTAATAGCCCAGACCACCGCAGGTTTGCGAGCCGTAGCCCTGACACGGCGTGTTGCAGTTGCCGTCGTCGACTTCCAACGACGTCAAGGGAACCGTCAGCCCACAGTAGCAGTACTTTCCGGCGAGCAACGCTGCCACCTTCATGCCCGAACACTGCGACTGGCAGTAGGACGACGTCTGATACATGTAGTCGCCCTTGTTCAGCAACACCGGGTCGAGGTCGGATTTTTTGAAGCAGCCGAAGCCGGAGAAGGAGTCGTCACCGTGGACGAAAGTGGTGAACCACATTAGTAGGAGCAACAGGAGCATTGTGAAGAAGCCAGCAATCTGATAAGCGACGAGGGGCGGCTATGCCTAGAAAAAAAAAGTGATTGTTGAAGATCTGGCCGTTGTGGAGCCAAATTCAGCGATGCAGCGGAAACCGGAATGTTGTTGCTGGAAAACGAAGGTACGAAGGCAGAAAGTTGAGATCGGACCTTCACTGGGCGCACGAATTTCCTCTCTAGGTAACAGCAGGCTGAGCACGCGGGAGAGAACTAGCCAAATAGCAAAAGCAACTGAAGACAAAGGCAAAGGCACAGAAGTAAGCGAAGGAAGTCAATATTCCAGTTTGAATGCGTCAGATCACCCAGCGCCCAGAACACCTATGGCATCAGTTGTGATAGGTGCACGCCGAATGAAAACATAAACAAAAATAGCTTTGTCTGCATACACACCAGGAGTGCGCAAGTTCCTGGGTGAAACTGGAGACTTAGGTGGAGAGAAAGATAGGGGAACATAAGAAGTGGTGGCGATGGTGAGACTCTGATATAGGTCAGATTTATGGGGATAATTGGAGACTGGTTAGGGGTTTGCCTTTTTTTTTTTTTACCTTTGGCTTTGCCTTTAGTCTCCAGGGCGCTGTACAGGGCACGATTCGCTACAGGGCTATTGTTCGCAGCAGGGCGATCGACAATTAGAGTACCGAAGCCACTCACACTCACGCTCACCGTGTACACCCGTGCCACCAAAAGACCCGTGCACCAAGACACACCATCTTGTTCACATTTTGTCAAAACTTTTTCCAGTCACGGACCACTTCCAGGTGTGCTGACATGAGGCTTCCTCAGAATGTGGCATTTTTCTGGAAAGACATTTGTCGTGTGGTCCGTAGACCGACTGCCCTTTTTCGCTAACGACGATCTAATCCCATCGATCGTAGTTTGATAGTAGTGGGGCATACATTCTTCTCTAGCTAGGATTGGCTCTTTGGTGAACAGCAAGTCGACGGCGTCTCAGTAGACGGCGTCTCAGCAGATACCCGGGTCAATGATCGCTCCGATCTCTGGCCTTTGCCTGGATTTTTTTGACATGGTTCATGTGTTCTTTCAGGAGTTTGCTTTAGGTCTTGCTTTAGGTCCTGCTTCTCCTCTCTGTCTTCCGTTCATCACTATCCATCAAGTGCTGATTTTATCATTTTCTCTTCATTTTATTTTTCATTTCTTTCGTTCTCCCATCCAGTTCTACCAGCAGCTTATCTTCCTTTCTTTCTTTCTTTTTTTCATTCACTTCCCTTCCACATTTCCGTCACCTTTCTCCTACTCACTATCTGACTGCATCTGCCAACTCACCTTAACTACAATGCTGAATCTTACAGCTAAAAAGGTGGTCGCCATCACTTCAAGATACGAAAAAGACATCAATGACCTCGTCGCCTCCCAGGGATCCCTGAATCCCATTTTGCAGTTGCTCACACTCACAAAGATCCAGAAAGACTTGCCTCTACTATTGGGTGCACTCAACAATCACAAGAACAGCAAAATATACAAGGATGCTCAAACGAAATTGCTAGACCTTTCGAATCAATTGGATGAGCTCTTCTACTCAACAGTTAGAAGGGCCGACGAATTCTCCGATCGCTACGCCACCAATGAATCAGAACCAGAAGTGATTGAAGAAGTCTCTCCACCACCAGCCTCAAAAGACGAAGATTTGGCCTCTTTAAGAAAACGTCTACTTCAAGATGGCGCATCGACTTCGCTTGACAACGCATCTACGGACCAGATGAATGAGTACCATGAGACGTTTCAGGAGAACTTACTAAGTGACTTGGGCGAATTGGCCTCAGCATTGAAGACATCAGCATCGACGTTATCTTCCAAGATTCTAGACGACTCCAAGTTGGTTTCCACCACAGGCGAAAACTTGGAAAAAAACCTGAATCTTATGCTGACTGTGGGTGCCAACTTGAATGGATACTTGAACGAGAAAACCGGAGGCAAGATCAGCTTGTTCTTCCTCATCAAGACCATGGTGTTCGTATTCGTCTTGACCTTCTTCATGATTGTGATTATTAAGGTCCTACCAAGAATGTAATACCAATTGTATATTTTTAATGTTCCATGAAGTAAATTCAAAAACACAGATAACTAACTATAGACAATGAAGAAAATTAAGTGTAGTAAAGTGCGGAAGAGAGGCCATTCCCGTCCACCAACGCACATCATGCAACTTTAACTGTTGTCAATCAATCACCCCAGAGTGCCTTCTCGGAAGCTATTGAGCTACTGGGTCCTTCAAGTCATCGAAATCGGAACCAGAGTATGACGCTTCATCACTCAATGGCTGTTGAGACATGCTGTTGGCAAAATGGTGAATGTTCATCGACTGGTGCACGGGGTTCTGGTTCTGGAATTGTCTGGGCAAGTTGCCACATCTGTCCTTTCCAAAATTGATCTTCAAAACCTTGTAATCGTCGAACGACTTGATGCCGTCGATCGCTTTGATAGCGTTTGCAATGTTAACGAAATTGATGAAGGCACAGTTCTTTTCCTCAAGGAAGTTGATCTGCTCGATGTCTCCAAAGTTGGAGAAGTCCGTTCTCAACTTCTGTGGGTTGTAGTAATCGAAATCGGTAATGTTACCGACGTAGATGTTACGGGAGGCACCGTTGGAGACAGCCAACGACAAGGCGTTTGACAAAGGTCCAGAGTGCTTTCCCCAACCCACCTTAATTCTTCTGTTGTGGATTGTCAACCCATGCAACTGGCACATTGCGAAGAACTGCGCAGCAGCAATAGGATCAATGAATGTAATGAAGCACACATGACGATCCTTCAAGAATCTAATGCTCTGCAACAATCCTCCTCTCACAACATTGCAAATTTCCTCCACAGACGATTCCTGATGCAAGTTACCCAAGTAAACGGTTCTATTACCCAAATTGTTGGCACCTCCAGCCTGAGTTGCAATCTGAGCAGCTGCAGCAGACTGCTGCACCAAGGCACTCGAGATGAACTCTCTATCGGCCGCGGTGACAACGTGTTCCATACCTGGGGCCAATCCCAAATATTGTGCAGCGTTATGCTGTTGAGTTTTCGTGATAAATGCACATCTATCCTTTCCGTAGAAGCACTTCTTATCCAAATACTTCTCCTTTAGTGGCAAGTTAGATACACACCTGATGGCGCTCAAAATGGACAAGAAATGAATGAATGCAATACCCTTTTCGGGGATGATCTTGATGCAATCAATAACTCCGTAGGTGGACAAGTCCTCTCTCAATTCCTCCTCTGTGATAATCTGACCTGTTGCTGGATTATTCAAGTTACCCAAATAAACGTTACGAGTGGCGCCGTCTCTCTGAATAGCTTCCAACACAGCCGGCAAAATCGTCGAGTTTTTACCCCATCCAATTCTGATATCGTGGCCCTTAATGTTGAGCTTTTTCAAAATACAGTCCGAGTGGAACAAAAGTGCAGATTGCAGGTCAATGAAAGAGATGAATGCACAGTTCCTGGAGGGCAAAATTTTGACATTCTCCAAAATACCACTTCTCACATAGTCCAACAACTCGTTTGGCTCGATGTCTGCTGGAATGTTGCCCAAATAGACTGTTCTGGAGGGGGCAATCTGACCGTTGCCACCGTTCTGGGACTGGGACACCATAGGAGCTTGAGGTTGAATTCCATACATGAGATCGGGCCCAGCAGTGTGCTGAGCTGTTGGAGCGGCCGGAGTATTAGGGCTCATTCCTGACATGAAACTGCTTTGGTTGAAAGTCATATTGGGATCCACCAAACCGTTCATGCTGAACCCCATAGGCTCCTGGATATTATGCGCCATCTGCTGGTTGGCTGAGATAGATCTTTGATGCAGCTGGGAAGGAGAAAGGTCCATAAGGAACAGACCAGACTCGTTTCCGTACATGTCAGGCACTTGTCTGGAATCCATCGAAGAAGGGTCGTGAGCGCCAGGGTATTCGTGTTGGTATTGAGGAAACTGGTCGTAAGGAGAACGGCTGTCTATTGGCTGAGTCATCTGGTGCGCCATTTCCGGGTTCTCCCCTCGGTCGTTGGAGTCCCCAGGATAATATTGGTAGTATGACTGGGGGATGTACTGCTGGGGAACGCCCTGATGCAGATCGAAGTAAGACATGGCAAAGATGGATAGCAAAACACCGGGGAATCGAGATTCACGCTGGAATGACTAACGAATGGGAAAGTCACGAGAAGTCAAATGCCACCTCGGACTGAAATGCAGAAGTAGGTCTGGACAGAACGAACAGACGATGACGACAAAATGCAAAAGGCAAAGATGGATGAAAAGGAAGTTTTTGCGGGCGAAAGAACAACTGAGCCAAAGAGATCGACGTGATTGATAGTCTAAAGCGACGTGTAACACGAAAGGGGATTCTCAACACTCGTGAATTCTAAGCAGCACTCACAACAGCGGATGACGAAGTAAACGAAGTAAAGTGCGCCTGATTTTTTATTGTCCACGCAAACTTGCGGAAATCTGGCCTGAGGTGGAGAAAAGAAGTTTAGCCACCGAGCCCACAATTTTTTTCGTTGATCTCTGCGCGGTGTCTGACATTACCACTACAGGTAAAATTGAACTCCACACATCGGCCCCACAATATGGTGAGCTTCTAACGGCCGAGGGAGGCACCGGCAGCTTCCATGTTGTTGGAGGAATGTGTAAAGTTCTAGTCTCAGAACTTTTCCGCTTAGGTTTTACCTCAATCTGACCCGTAGTCCGTATCCTCATTGGGATCGTCAGGATCTTCATCGGGATCTTCGTCAAGGTCTTCAATGGACTCATCGTCGCCCTGATGAGATTCTTGTGCACTATTGTCGCGATGAGCTTGGTCCTTAGTCTCTTCGCCGTCCGATCCGTAATCCGTGCTATCTGCCTCTGGACTTTGGTTCTCAGAGCCCGAGTACATTGTCGCATCCGAAGGGCTCTGCGCATTAACATTTGAGTCCGGTTCCATTTTGACTTTTTGCTGTTCTTCGTCATCAATATCGATACGGTTAATTTTTTCATGGTCATTGGCATCTCCAATATCATCACCCTCTCCGTTATCATCACCCTCTTCGTTACCATCACCGTATTCGTCAGAAGCATCTTCCTCTTCGTCATTATCATCATTATCATTATTTTCACCTTCACCTTCACTTTCACCAATCTCACTCCCCATGGGCCGGTCGCTCTCCTCCTCCTTGATCTCCTCCATTTCCTCCTCCACCTCCTTCTTGATCCTCTTCCTTTGCGGTTTCCTGATTTCCGTATGTGCGTCTCCCAACACGATGTCTTCAATGTTGACAATGTTCAAGTTCTGAGCGTTGCGCTTCTTGTACTCTAGATTCAAAAGCTCCAAATCTGACGAGTCGTCTCCCTCCAATTCCCGGATCTTTCTCTTCTTGCTCTCAAGCACCTGGAAGAACCGATCCTCAAGGTCCAGAATAATGGACTTATAATCATTGGTCATTTCTTTGATCTCGTCCTCCTTGATTGTTGCAATCTGCTCCTGGTCGCCAGCACGCCTATCCGAGTCTAGAAGCTTCGTTTTCAACTCCTTGATCTGCTCCGTTTGCCATTGCACCCATTGAAGTATATCATACTTCTGTCTCTCCATACCCATAAGTCCTTCTGTGGACCGTAGAGAAAGCTTAAAGCTCCCATAAATAACCAGTAGTATTCCTTTGGAGCATATGCTTAGCTCGAATTCTGGCACCTCGTCCGCCAATTCGTCTCCAATCAAGTCACCCGTGACTTCATCGTATTGTTCCAGAGACGTTAGTTTGCCCACGAAATATACATTCTCGAATTCCTTCGGAAGTGCCGTTTCACTCAAGAAATCGTCATTGAATAAAGTATTGGTGATACTCAGCCAATTCTCCTCGGACAAATCGGCCTTTGTTTTCCCTCTCTTGATCTTCGGCCGAGATAACTGTGCGTCAAATACACCTTCTTCACACGCTGCAATTACATGTACGAACCTCGACTCCAGGGCATGAGATATCCGAAGCAGCATGAATGTTTCCTTAACAGTGGACCCTGTCTCCCTCAGGATAATCGTTAACGGAATCGTTTCAAACTTTCCCCCAGACATGGTGATTATCTCTCCTGTATCGCACATACGATGATTCGGTCGCGCAGACCGTTAGAACCGGAATTAGATCTACAGATTGTGCTCTATAAAATGTACACTCAAACACACACTGGCTGTTCTCAGAAAAAGGGACACCAACCACAGTAGATTACTGCCAAGTTTTCAACATTGGTAGCTTCCTGGATCAATTCTCGAACAGTAGCTTCCGCACTCAACACTCCAGCATTAAGTTTCTCAACCACAGTAAGTAGAGCCGCTCCAGCCTCTGATCCGTCTTCGTGAGGAGCTATACCTTGGAAGCCATTTTCGTCCTGCAATTTTTTCTTTCTGATGGGCGAAATCGACCATGAATACAAAGGATCCCATCTTAAGACATCCACAATGGCAAGGATCCGCTCTTTGTTAGACCGTAGGACTCGGAAACTGTGCTCACATAGCTTGCTGAAGGACCCTTTTGTGCCTGTGAATCCGAAGCCATCAACGATATCTCTGGTCAAACGGAAGGGAACAGTCTCGGGAATGGGAAGTCGCTTTCCTTGGTCAAATGCAACTCCCAAGTCTATATGGATGGGTTCTCCGGTAAACTCGTCTAGTAAGATGTTGTTACAATGACGATCGCCCAACCCTAAAATATGACCAACCATCGAAGTCGCAGCAATTCCTCGAGTGTATATCTGTCGACTCTGAAACCACGCATCTGGCGAAACAAAGTTGTCTGTGAAGTAATGACGGAGAACAGGATGGATCTTGGCGGTGATCGCGTTGTACACTTGCAACCGTTCACTTAAGTCGCTTGTTTGACATTCTTTCATCTGCGCCCTTGCAGTGTCAGATTTGAGGCCGTCGAGTCTCTGATGATATGGACGAATTACCTCTATGAGTGCTTTAGAATTCAATACAAATTCAATCACACCGGCCTTGGGTCCTAATGGGACTGCCTTGTAAGTCCGAACTTTCAATTTGCGCTTTCTGGTTTCTCGGTCTTTAATGAAAATGACATTGACCTTATTGAAAACTTGTTCCATCGTAGCATCTTGACGCAAATCATCAGCCCCATGCTTGAGGAGCATCTTATGTTGCCGTCCATCAGATAGGGTGAATGTTGCAATTTTGGGTAAACTGAGGCCCGAAGTAGCAATTGACACCTTTGGTACAATGCTAGTCATTCGTGGAACAGAGGCGTACCCAGTCAAACTCACGGGAATATCCAAAGTTGGAGGTGGGATTCTAGGGAGCTCGTTCAACCAATAGGTTCCAACTTTCAACTTTTCAAGATCGAGTTTTCTACCCTTCGAGCTCTTGTACTCGCTTAATATGATCGACTGATCAGAAAGCTTTTCAATCGGCAAAATGACAGATGAGCCGAACTCGGCATTTTGACTCAATAGCTTATCCTTTAATTTTCTGGCAGCTTCAACTCGAACCAACATCATTGTGTTGGATGTATTTTTAGCAACGTCATCATGTTTCAAAAGCGAGATCAAGTAATATAACGAATGAAAAGGGTGCTCTCTGCAAATACGCAAAATCAAACCTTGCGCTGAACCTTGAAATGGTATCTCTTCATTGGATATTCTCGAAAGCAATTGAGTACACCAAGAAAGTGGTTTCGAACTTGGAAGTCGTTCCAAATCCTTCAGAATAGTAGTCTGCAACTCGTTGTCGTGGGATAATTCTAAAAACAATGAGAAGAAGTTATCCATATCTGAACTGTGTTCATCAGCCACTAAAAGCGAGTTCAAATAAAATTTGAGAGCATTAGCAGCGAACACTTCACGTCTCTTTTTTAGCGTTTGGAGCTCAGAATCTTCGGAATTGACTTGACTCTTTAGGCTGTTGTAGTACTTTTGCACGCTCTTCTTTTCAACCGAAGAAACCGATGTGCGTCCATAATGTACCTTGATTTCTTCGATTTCAGCACGCTTATTCTTTACCCTCTTTGCGAGGTCTTCCAATTGATCCAAAAGATGTCTTGACTTGTACTGCTGTTCACAAAAATGAGCCAAAAGATGAAACACCTCACCTCTTTGAAGATTGTTACCCATCTCACTGACGGCACCCTTCATTGGCTCGATTATCAGATTCAAAATGGTTATGCCAAGGCTTTGTCTAGAATCTGCTAGCCATTTCGCAAGTGTGGCAGATATGAGCGCTTCGTCAATAGAGAGACAAGTAACTGGAAACATAATGGACCCATCATGTCCCAATTCTTCCAACATGGCAACAGGGGTAATGGTTTGTCCACTTTTCCATATCGTTTTGGCAAATTGGAACTTGGACAATCGCAATAATTCATCTTGGATATTTCTGTCTTGAAACTCGCTTGTTTTGACGAGCTTTTCTAAGAGAACAGTCGAACTGACCATTTTTTGCATTTGGTTATTCTGTCGATACGCTTCTGTCGCTCTGATGACTTCACTCGCAAAACCTTGTAAGCAAAGATCACGCGAAGAGGAAACCGAAAGTACCTCTTGAGTCGAGTCCACCATTTGATCACCAAGGAGCTTAAACCCAATTTGCCTTGCTTTGAGAATATCTTCGAAGTACTCAAGATCAGAACTTTGAAACCACAGGGTCAACTCATTAAAATTTTGAACAGAACTATTGAAATCTGAAAGCTTTCTATCGAAAATCACTTGCACTGATTGGAGGACCGACAATGACTCAAAAAGTTGCTTGAATCGTGATCTTAAATCTTTTTCAGCTCTTACATCTCCAAACATGGTCTTCTGCTCTTCTAATGTCAGCAAAGTCGAGCTTTCAAAGATCGATCTAGCCATGGAAGGCGAATCGTATACCTGTTTTAAATATGAATATATGACTTCATGCTTCGCTTTTGGTTTTTCTGGAGCCGGAATATCCCACAGATTAAGTTTCCAAGCCCATTCATAGCAGGCGGAGCTGTCCTCTGAATTCAAACCCATAGCTCTGGAGATTCCAAGAAGCCCATCTTCGATCAAAGACAGAGTGACCTGCTTTCGTTCTGATGATGATCCTTTGAGAAAAATTGACGCATCAAGCTGACCACTTGCATAATGCACTTTGTCGGCAGTGCTTCCAAGCTGTGATATAAGACTCAAAGCGTTGTCAACTGACGGTTCTTCCGGTAAAGCTTGAAAAAGATCATCTTCATCTAACGATTCATAGATACTGCCAATCTTCGACATTTGTGACTTTCGATTGATGATATCCTGTTGTCCATTTATGGAATCTTCGAATAGCATTATGGCCGATTTCAGAAACCAGCCCTCCTTCACAACCAAGTAGAGCTCAGACTTATTCAATGATTCATAGAATTCTTTGAAGACTTCAATACCTAATTTGGCACCCACCCGAGCAAGAAGAACAGTATCCTTGATCATTTCAATAGCACAAATATCATAAGGTCTCCTGAAATTCTTCCAGAACGATTCGATCAAACTCTTTATCTTGACGGCTCCCTTTGATCCTGATAATGTAACATAGAAACAGATTAACCTTGGAAGCAATGTTCCTGAGGATTTTGGAATTTTAAGAATGTAACTCGCAAGAAGGGATGCCATGCTGGTGAATGTTGCAACTTCTTGAACAATGGAAAGTATAAGTTGACTCATCCAATTCTCAGGTACATCGTCTGTAAGAAGAGATGGCAAATTCAAGACAAACGAGTCCAAGGAAACGGTCGCCACATCAAAATCGTTATTGGATGAATTGAGAAGAATACAAGAATGAAAGTCAAGTGGAGCCAAGTACTCTTTAAGCGAAGGATAAAACCTTTCAAAGTCTAAGTACTTCTGGACGTCACCCTTTCTGGTTTCGAATTTCCACAAGAGCGAGCCCAAAATCGTTTCCACGAAGGCAACTTGTTCATAATCAGAGCCTTGAACATAATCCATGAGTAGCTCCATGAAAAAGTCCATCCGGCCGATTTCTTGCAAGAACTCATCCTTGGTTGAAGAATAGAATTCCTTACCATCAATAATATCATCAACGTTGTCTTCAAATGAGCCCATCAAGTAGAATTGGGATAAATACTCAGAAATCCACAATCTCAAATCATCATTAGCAGATCTGAATTCCTTTTTGACAAACAATTTGACTAAATCCTTATGTGGGTTTTGAATCTCCGCCTTCATCGCAAACTTCAGAAGAGACGATAATAGAGCAATAATGATATCAAAATTCGACTCAATTGCCGATTGAAACACTGGATCCACCAAGAAGTTTTCAAAGTCACTATAACTTAAAGACACCTCCTTTGCCTCGCAATAATTCAACGCAGCACGGATTAATGGTCCCGAAGTTCCAAACTTAGCATCCCTAGAAGAATAATGGGTATCAAGATCTTGAACAAACTTTAATTTTTCGGACGAGGGAGTGCCTTCACATATTTTGCTCAAAATTCTAAAGATGGTTATGGTGGCACCTTGTAGGTCTTCATCAAGTAGACACTTCTTATCAAAAAGTTGCAAAACCACGAAAATATCTTTCTCTAGTGCTGGAGTGCTTAACGAAAGACATACAGCAGCTGCCAACTCGAATAGCTTAAAGCTTGAAAAGGACGGATGGCTCAAGCATAGAACATACTTTAGTGCTCGAAGGAATAATAGTTTGTTCAAACTTCTCGCTCTTCCTAATTGTCGAATGAGAAAATATGAATGCTTCACCGTCCAAAAGGGCTCGCTTTCTTGGCTCCAGTATTTCGAAATCAAGGCATTAATCAAATCTAAACTTGAACTGGGAGACACTACAGTTTGCAGGGATGTCTCCACGAGTTCGTCAGAATTGAAGCAGTTGCTATTAGGTGCGAACACGAGAATACTGGAAAGCATTCGTTCATTCTTGAAATCCGTAAATCGTATTGTCTCCAAGATTGTGAGAAGTAATTTCTGTCTCATATAGGTTTTATAGTAGTCACTTAATACTTCAGATAATGCTTTGAAGACAGAGTTTCTGATTCCATCTGAAGTATAGGCTAAAGGAACGATTAATGGCAAACCATCACATACCAAACTTTGGACATCTGAACTTTTTATCTTCGCGATATTACCGATGATGACTGATGGGTCCACATTCGATTGTGATTTAATGGCAATCAAGACCGCCACGATCTCTCGATAGCTTTCCGACAAGAAAGAGTTCCTATCCAGAAAACCGAACAAGTCATATGGAAACTCAAAAAAGTCGTGATTGTATCTCCACCAGCATTTGATGATCTCAAGTTTACAAGACAAGAATAACATTTTAGGTCCTTCCTCGTCGGAAAACTTGCTGATAATTTGAATAGAACCCTTAATGTATGGCTTGAAGAAATCGAACTGGGTGCACTCAATTAGGTTGAATAAGGCAGCCATTCTCAATTGCTGATTGTTTTTGGTTAGCAAGCCGAAAAACAAACAATAAGTTGCGCATCGTTCAATTGAAGATTGTGGATTAGGGAATCGGATGAGGATTTCCCTATAAGTATTCATTCGTCCCGTCAAGTCCATGTTAGACAACGCGCCACTGAGCGAATCCGAAATTCTAATTTTAATGCGATTCGGAAACTCCTCAAAATCCTCTAAAAATGCCAGCAACAGTGGACTCGCGGGGATCACAGTCATGTCGAAGGTCGACATTTCAAGAAATAGCTTCCAAAACTTTGCAATCTTGGACTCTGTCAAGAACAATCCTTTCTGAACACATTGAGATAAATAGGTGAATAGATCGATGCAGTCATTCTTGTACTCTTTCAAATCACCATCACGACAGAGGGGAAGTATTAGTTCAAGAAGCTCACAACAAGTGGAGATGGTTAGGTCACTTCTATCAAGGGACTGATCAGACAACGGTCCTTCACCAATTGCTCTCACAAGACCAACAAACAGGATCTCCTCGAGAAATTCAGTGGGCTTCAACTTCAAATAGGATGTACAAAATTGAACGCATGATAGAACAACAGAAGCATCAGATTTATCAAGCTGTCTCATTTGATCCTCGATCGTTGAACTCCCATAAAGGACCATGAATCTAAAAAATTCAGTTGACCCTACAGCATTTATTTCGGTCGAAGGAGTCTTAGAGAATGATCGACCGTATCGAGAAGTCATAGCTTCTCCTCCAGAAGACGAGAAATCATCGAAGTCAGAATCATCCTGAATTGCCCTATTCAAAAATGGACGATCCCGACTCTGCAACTCCCGCAGCCGGGAAAGTATGTTGTCAAATGGGAAGCTCGAGCGGACCAAAATCTCTTGCGAAATTTGGGACTTCAATATCAGTCGAATGACATAAGAGGCTCGGTCAGAGGTGCTGATTTGATCTGCAATTACTTGCCAAATCTCCTTCAAGCAACCCACAAGATAATCGAATATGGAACTTGGTTCGATGAATAATCCATCAAGAATAATCAGGAGTGAAATTGCCCAATCAGTTTTCGCTTCGAAGCTAGCTCCAGAGTCAATCACCAATACTGTAACCTCGGTGATCAGAGCACAAACGGAATCAAACGCACCTAATGCACCCGGTAGCGCTAGTCCCAAAAACATGTTGTCGATGCTGGACTCGGCTCCAACTTCGACATTTTGTTCAGCGATGAAAGTCTGCAATAGTTCACAATCTTTCATTTCCACATAAATATGCGAGTATTCTCCAAAGCTTGGAAGAAATTCACTTGATGTCTTGTACTCGGAAAGCTTATTTCCACTGAGCCAAGAAAGAAGCTGATGAACAACTTTAGCATCTGGCGTGGGATTCTGTGAATATCTTTTCATCCCAGAATCAAAGAAAATCAAACTGCCCAGCCATTTCGATATGAACCATCGACTTACAACGAAAGCGAGATCTTCATTTTTCGAGATACCTTGAAAAATCCGGGATAAACACCACCAGAATTTCAATGCGTACATATCGATATGACATGGGCCCGCCAAATCAGCCAAATCAATAACATTCTGAAATTGTGACCTGAGGGTATCGTCAAAAAGTGCATGAATATTGGCCCCTGATTGTGACTGCAAAATATCAACAATAATACTGGTCGCTGGAGTGGCATATTCACTTTCCTTTATGAATGGAAGTAACACTTTGAGCGTTTGATGCAACCGCTTCGTAAAAGTTTGGTGATTTGGACCAATTTTCATATCCATTCTTGCTATTATTGCGCGGCAACAAGCAAGTGACCAAAATGACATCTTGGACTCGCTCAATAACCTGATGATGAGACTCAAACTTGGTAACAAGTTCGAGTTGGGCTCATTCGAAGAAACGAGCTTTAAGTCTAGCAAGGTTGACTCGTTCAAGTTCCACGAAGTTGAAGATTCACTTTCAATATTGACAGCCGAATTGTTCAGAACAGTCGTGCTTTCAAATAGCTCGCAATGGATTGTGAGTAACTGGATACCACAGAGCTGAATCTTGCTGTCGTTCTGGTTTGTTGCAAGCGACATGTAGAACAGAACAGCTGTATCACAAGTCCATAATTTTGTACGCAGATCTTTCAACTTTTGTCTTTTGACTGTCGGGGTATTCGAAGCCAACGATGGATTTGCGTTCCGATTCGGGCGGTCGGATATTTCCAGGAACGAAGTCGTTAACTTGGACCTTAGCATGTAGTAGGAGTGAATTAGTTTTACAAGACCTGTCAATAATTGCCACGCAGTTGGGTTGGAGCCAACGAACAGAAGGTTGGGTAGGTTGAACCAATTGACTTCATCATTGTTGCTCATAATTATTTCATTAGCACCCAAACTTCCTACCACGGTGCATGAACGAACTATAAGCTCTTGAATAAGCATTCCAGCCGTGTATAGCTGTAGTTCCATTTCTTCTTCCGTTGAGTTGCTCATTGTTTCGTCGCTCATAGCATTATCCACACCGATAAGCCTTGATAGCTTAGTCATGTCGAAATGACGATGTACGGCGTCTAGATTAAGAAAGATGGTGAACTGAACAAACAAAGAATCAACAGATGTAGAGGAAAATTGTATGATGGACTTGAAGGCATGCTTGATGAGCTCATGAGAAAGACGAATATCTTCGGTGGCTAGGATCACCAACAACTTATTAATGAGCTTAAAACAGCCCACAAGAATAGAGCTTTCTCTTTTGTCGTAAGCTCGTAGGCATCTCTTGACAACCTTTAGGAGTGGGAAGTATGCACGATCCTGGTAGATTGGTAGGTATACCAGAGAGGTGTTTCCGCCAATCAAGAGAAACAAAGAAGCTAGTAGATTGCAAAGGAGATTTTCGTTTGCAGAAGGCGAATTTGTTCCCTCGTCAAAGCCTATGTTGATGGCTCTAATGAGAAACTTATAGAGCCTCAACCATGCCTCCCCAGTCAAGTGAGTGATGAAAAAATCTTCCAAAAGCAACTTCTGGATAATTTGCGAGAAAGAAAATATGCAAGGTTCGAGTGTCAGCCCTGAACTGATGAAGTAGTCGGAGATAATGCTGTTGACGATGGACTGACAATGCTTGTATCGAGGTTTTCGATGTGGAATCTTCAATTCCTCCTCAACTACATCCCGCAAGATGCTAGATGCAATGGTTAATCTCGAAATGACAGGATTGGATGAGTTGTTTGCATAGATTTGCTTTTCGATATCGATCAGCTTGAGAACACCACCGACAAGAGCATTGAACTGCTTGGTATGGAGTCTGAGCTTGGCGGCCGGCATTCCGGCCAATAGGTTCAAGGCGTCATTTCTGCTCTTGATTTTGGAGGACTGGAGCGACTCAACGATTCTGTTGAGGTCAAACGTGGACATCGTGCCTCATGGAGAAGATGTCGTTACGCGCGGTTTCCATAGAATGTAGATCATATTGTGGAGAGAATGCGATATGGAGGTTTTGTAAAATTATTGATAAAAATTAAAAGATAACGAGATTAATAAAAATTTAGAGATAACGAGAGTGTACCAACTAGTGAATGGTTGATGAGTCTGAAACCCATTTGATAGAGCGGTATGCACAGATCATGTATTGCTAACTAATCAGGTAATATCCTGGGACACGGCTCCTCTCTACGGAAACAGAATGGGTGTCGATTTGACGTTGAAAGATGGAAAAAACAAAAAGTGAACAAATAAAAGAGCTCGGTATCTCAAATCCCCAACTTCAAAGAAAATGCTCCTTTTGTCTGGTCCTATTGAATTATCCTCTACTGGCTCCCTCGAAAGAGAGAGCTGGACATGCGAGAAGTGCAGGTTCCATACAAAATGGGGCCCCATTGCAATCTACAATCTCTACATGGGAGTGATTTTTCCTGGTCTTTGGTTGGTAAATATCGTTTTGGTGGTACTGTTTTGGCTCCTGAAGGATGCACTTTGTTCTTGTCTGCTGCACCTAGTGATAAATGCGTTTTGGCTGCGAACACTCGGACACTCTGGATGTGGAGCAGCCATATATGTTACTATTGGCATAGGAATCATTTGTATTTATAGTTATAGTTATAGTTAAAGTAACTTATTTGGATCTTGTAGATCAATCGGTTAGTAACCTCATCAGAGCCACATTAGGTTCGTAAACCAAGTCCATTAAACCCAGTATGTAGTATCAAGCCCATGTATTCTGCTGAAAATCGTACCAAGTCTAGAAATATGACCTGCTCTTCTGCCATCTAGCAATCAGATACATGAATTGACTCCATGTAGAAATGAAAATGGTCGAGGAAAGGTGAATTCTTGGAAGATTACATACAAGCTCTGATCTGTCCCTATCTCCTGTCTGTACACATTTTGACTGCGAGTTCCAGAGTCAACAGAGTCAGCACACCTGTATGTCATACTTCACATGGCCTTCTCTATATAACCTAGAGTCTGGGGCCAGATATTTGGAAAACCGCAAATTAAGCATGCTCCGCAGATTCTACAGCACGCCTGCCTTGCGCAAGACTCCATTGTACCAGAGCCACGTCAAGTACGGCGCAAAGTTCGTTCCCTATGCTGGATTCGAGATGCCAATCATGTACAAGGACCAGAGTCACATCGAATCCCACAACTGGGTCAGATCCAAAGTGGGATTGTTTGACGTGAGTCACATGTTGCAACATCGCCTTCAGGGTCCGGAGGCGGCTGCTTTCTTGCAGAAAATCACCCCTATTGACTTATCTCAACTTCCACCTTTCACTTCAAGCTTATCGGTGTTGCTTAACAGTGCAGGAGGAATCATCGACGATACTATTATCACCAAGCATGGGGATGAAAAGTTCTATATGGTCACCAATGCTGGCTGTAGAGATAAAGATCTTGCATTTATGGCCGAGGAATTGAAGGCATTCCCTGGTGCCAACCATTCTACCTTCGAAGGCACATTGTTGGCAGTTCAAGGACCCGAAGCTGCCAACTTGATGCAGAAATTCACCAACGAGAAGTTGCTGGGTGTCACTTTCGGCCAAACACAATTCTTGAAGTTGAACGGCATAGACGCAGATATCCACCTCTCCAGAACAGGTTACACCGGCGAAGACGGTTTTGAGCTTTCGATTCCATCCACAAACGAAATCGAATCTCAACAGGCCAGACAGTTCTTCGAGATGTTGGTCGACGATTTCCCAGAGTTGGTCAAGCCCATTGGTTTGGCTGCAAGAGATTCGTTGAGGTTGGAAGCTGGAATGTGTCTCTATGGTAACGAGTTGAACGAGTCCATCACGCCTGTTGAGGCATCGTTGGCATGGTTGATTCCCAAGACTAGAAGAAACAGCGAGGCCGACTTCAACGGAAGCTCCAAGATCTTGGAGCAATTGGCCAACAAAGACTTGGTCAAGTCTCGTCGTATCGGCGTGGTGTCCAAAGGTCCAGCCCCAAGAACAGGCAGCAAGATCTTGGATACTGAGGGCAATGAGGTTGGACACATCACCTCTGGATCGTTGTCGCCAACATTGGGACTGAACGTTGCCCAGTCCTACATTAACAAGACGGTGAAGATTGGGTCGGATGTTCAGATCGATATCCGAGGCAAGTTGAGACCTGGCAAGGTGACCAAACTTCCTTTTGTCGTGAACAACTTCTATAGAGGGTAAATAGGATAAGCGGAAGATAGGGTTGAGAGATGTAAGGAATTTCACAAATGGAATTACAATTTCACAAATGGAATTACATTGGCATGGATTTCGGGTGCAACCTAATGTAAGGGCTTCTGGGTTACCTGTAATGGAGGTTAGCTACTGCAATGGGAACACCCAAAAAAATATCTAGCAATGTTTCCGCTGCTCGAAGGCACCAAACTGGTTAGGTTATCTAGGTACAGAATTCTTGAAAATACCGAACATTGTGAAGGCACCGCTATACCGTGTTGGCTCACCTGCACTACTCCACGAAAGGCCGGGAAACATACGAGTTTCCACATGCCCATACAGAATACGCAGATGACATAACCGAAGCCTCTGCCACAATATTTAGTATTCACGTTTGGTATTCACATCGATTGGTCTTGATGAACAGAAACAACAACTTCCCTGGTATCTCCATTTGTCTTCTGTCAGTGCTATCTGCGTCTAGCGTGGCTGACCGCGAAACTCGCATTTTATACATAACCTAATCTCCAGGAGCGATCGGAAATAGGTCATTCTGATATATAACCGCAGCCTTTCCCGTTGCGGAGGTACATTTCTACCCTTTTACGGCTCATTTCAAGTCTTTCTTCCACATTTTTGTCTTCCCGTCTGCTTATATGTCCTCACCCATCAGACCGTTGTCTCCCCAGCGAGACAGTTATATCAACTCCAGGAGTTCGTCTCCAATCAAGTCCAAGAGTTCCACCCCAGCTAGAAATCCTTTTGTCCGTAGTCTGCCAGTCAAATTGCCCAAACTAGGAGTCAGTTTGACGCCTTCCCGCGCGAGCTCGTCTCTTGGATTCACTATCTATGAAGACAAACCAGAGGAACACGCCAAGCACCATCAGACACAAAATGCTGACGAGACTCACGACGATAAAGAAAACATTTTACAGCCAAAAATTATGGCGTTGAAGCAGACATCCATGGCCACCAGGAGCCCATTGGCCAACTTGAGCATCTCGGAGTACCCTGGCTATCTCATATCTGATAGTCACCAGCGAACACTCAAGGAGGTATACCAACCTAGAAACTACAACAACGAGTCACGTACAGTGCACAAATTCAACCGGTTGCCCAGTTACATCACGCCGCCTAGAAACGCCATGAAAAAGATCTTGTATCTGACGATGTCTAATGAGGATGATGACGTAGAGCGTCGATTGGCGTCCAAGCACCGCGATATTATGAGACGCAAACGGTCGATGTCTGTTGGTGTCAATAAAGGCAAGGCACATCTTGTGGTGAAGAACAATTTCAAGGTGCTTTCGGCCTAGATCCTAGCAACGACCCGCAACTTCTATACCCACATTATACCACAATTCTACTCACATTTATACCCTAATGAACAATTACATGACGTCAAGTAGAGGGCCCACGGGAGCACCATATGAAGAAGATCTATTCATGTTTATCTCTTTTTCCAAAACAATCACAATCCATTCTTCTAGTCTGGTCTCCTGGAGTGGCTCCAACCACCACTGTCTTGCATGTAGTTGAAAAAAATGTCCACTAAACCCTCCTCTCCTCCACAATCCCATCATGTCCAGGTCGGTAATCGATGCCTTCAAGGGGCTTAATGTCGGCTCTGCCGCGGATGCCAGTGACCATGAGGCCATTTACGAAGTCTCGTATCAGTACTTGTCCAAAGTCAAGCAGTTCAAAGACTTGGAGGCCTTCCACAACTGTCTTGTGTCGTTGATCAACACAGACAAATACTACAAGGCCCTTAACTTGATCAACGAGGTCCCTGCTGAGATTCATCAGGAATACCCGTTGGAAAAAGCCTATGTGTATTACAAAACAGGCAACACCGACCTTTTGAGGGCCGTGTACGACACCACCATCAATTCATCTGGATTGAGCCAGGTATTGTTGAGAGCCTTAAAGCATGTGATGGCGCAGAGCTGCTACCAAAATGGAGACGTTGCGTTTGCCTTGGAATTGTACCACGAGCTCATTTCATCGAATGCCATCGACAGCCAGATCGATTTGGCCTGTAACGAGAGAGCCATTTTGTCACAGCTCTTGCTTAAGACCACATCGTCGCAAAAACCAATTTTGGACTTGGCCGACTCAGCTGCCTCCTACGACTTCATCTTCAACAATGCATTGATCGAGTTGGCCAAGGGCAACTTGGCTCGCAGCTTAGACTTGTTGAACTCCGCATTGGACTTGTGCAAGACTCAGAACATGGACGCAGACCCCGCCGATCTCGCACTTGAGTTGACTCCGATCACCTTGACTATCGCATACATATACCAGGTCACCGGTCGTGAAGAAAAGGCCATCGACGTGTTGGAGAACTTGGATTTGGTAGATATCACCGACCTCATGCTCCAGCTCATTGTCAAGAACAACCTCATATCGGTCAAGCCAGCGTATGACAACGTCAACTACAACAGCAGGGAACTCAATTATCAGTACAACCTTCACCACTTGAGGCTGAAGTTGACCAAGTCTCAGTCGAAGGTGTTGTTGAAGAACCACTTGCTATTGTCTTACCAGACCAACACCCTCTCCAACCAATCCAACTATGTGAGCAATAGATTTATCCAGCAGTTCGCTGCTGAGTCGGGGGGTGACTTGACCCCCTTGGTCTACAAAGTACTTCTCAAGTTGAATATCACTTTCGAGGACATAGAAACCCCAGAGTACAACCGTGCAGTGAGCAGAAAGTTGTTCAGGTTCGCCAATTCTGAGCTAGAGAAGAACGAGGCTTCTGACATCCTTGTGGTGGCTGCTTTGCTTTTGGTAGCCATCAACTCCAAGGTTTCCAAGTACGACCAATCGTGTTTGGTGTTGGAGAAGTTGGTTGCCATCGAGCTCGCATCTTCCAACGGACCTCTTCACGGCAGTATATTCGAATCCCTCGTTGAGGTCTATGAGCTCTTGAATGGTGCCAGAAAGCTATCCGACTTGTACAAGGCACTTGTTTCCAAGTTCAAATCTCTTAGTGTTGAGACGATCAGAGAAAACGACTCCTTGTACAAGTTCATCCTTGCAGTGGCTGTGAAGCTTCTGACAGTAAATCTCGATGCTTATTCTGTTGAGTTGTTGAATTTATTGTCTACTGTGAAAGAATCCGACGTTGTAGCAAGTCTTCTTCATTCCAGCACAGAGGGATTGCTTCCGGTGGAAGAGCTCGAATGTGATGCTGACGTTGAGGATTTGTTGGCTGTTAATGTGGAAGAATTGGCTCCAGCCCTCCCTGTGCCTACAGTCAAGAAGATCAGACAACCGGATTTCAAGGTGAAGAAGAATACCACGAAGCCCAAGTTCTCTAAGCACAAGTTTTTCAAACACGCTAGCGAGTTTGATCCCGAGAAGGACTTGGACAGTGAGAGGTGGTTGCCTATGAAGCTCCGGTCGTACTACAAGCCTTCCAAGAAGGATTTGAAGAAGAAGTCTGGTGGTCACCAGGGAGCCGTTGAGTCTTCGCCTGCGCCACAAGCTGGTCCTCTGGCATCCAGCTCAAGCAAGAACAAGAAGAAGAAAAAGAAGGGAAAGAAGTAGATAATGAACACGGAAGAGAAAAAACGGTCGGAGATGGTGGATCGTATACTGTGAACGTAGAAGTTGCAAAAACATAGTCAATGAAAAGTCTTCAGTCAAAGTTCCAACGAAGCTCCGCAGAAAATTTCTTGAAGCTTCCGAATTTATCAGAGATAGGTACCAAACTCTAACAGCCTTCCAATTCATGCATCACAGATCACAAGTTGCCATGTACACACTAACATTCCACGGTCACCAACGAAATCGGCCAATCCCGCTTATTCCCGCTGAATTCCGTGTAACCCTAGGAAGTCGCATACCGAAAATCACCAATAAGGCAGTTATTGGCATCAGCCTGTGTGGTATTTCTGGATTCCGCATGCTCTTTCCCGGTAGTGCGACGGAGCCGTACACGAACCCTTTTCGGCTTCACTTTCCACATTGGGCGACGAGGCCGCACAGAATAGCTATATATAGTGGATGTCTGTTCTCCTGGACCAAGAACTTATCAGCTCAAACCCAAGCTTCGTCACTACGCACACCTTTTGATTAACTCAATATATAACCAGTTTGATTATCACAATAGATCACCAGTCGTTGTCGTATTTCAAAGAAGGATATGTTCGTTAAGTTAAGCTATCAGTATAAATTTGTCTTATCATTCTGATCGCTTCTCGCATCTTATCGCTGCAACCTATATCTCCGAAGTCGTCAAACACTATGGCTACTTCCACAACTACTACTACTCGAAATTTCTCGAGAGTGAGACCTTTAAGCGAGGTCGACGTGCCCAAGGCCGCTTCCACGTTGCTTCAATCGTTTAAAACCGATTCTTTGGCTAGATTATTGACCAACCACATTTCTGATCTGAACGATAAAGACAAACTTGAATACGCTATGTACGAATGTTATCTCAGACAGCACATCGCTAAAGGTGTCTGTCTTGGAATTGGTGAATCCGAGACAGAATTCGAAACCGTCGCTATTTGGTCAACCCCAACCTCTGCAGATAATGGTTTGGACAGCTTCGCCAATCTCATGGATGCTGGCTACCATAAACTCTGGGAAATGGCCGGAGACGAAGGTCGTGAAAAGATCTTCAAGGGAATGTTGCCCCTTTTGCATGACACGGCAGAAAGAATTTTGTCGACTGACTCGAGATTCATGGACAAAGGTCTCTATACCTTGGTGTACTTGGGTTCTGTTGCCAGTGCTCGTGGCAAGGGAAATGTAAGGCTCATGTTTGATTTCATGTTCCATAATTACATCGACTTGCCTGGCACCTCCAACATGGCCTATTTGGAAAGTTCGTCGCCTGACAATATTCCTATCTACAATCGCTTTGGCTTCCATTTCTATGAGGACATCATGTTGGGATCCAGAGACGGTCCTGATGCAAAGGAGGGTGAGGACTACGCGGTCATGAACGTGATGATTCGGGGCTCCTTTGGTGAGGACTGGACAGGCTCGTCGGGAGCCAAATTGTGATTCTTGTCGTATATAACCTTCATTTGTGGTGTTTTAAAGCCGCAGAAATAGATATTAGTATTCTATGTACATTACTCGTCCAACGAGAGCTTGCTCCTCTGCGAAGGCAAAGTCTTCGTTGCAAATTCCTCCTTAGCTGCTTGTCTCAACTTCTCCTCCTGATCTTTAGTCAAAGGCTTCACGACTTGATCTGGTGGAACGAACTTGAACTTGCCGAACCCAAACTCTCTGTCGCTCATTTTATTGAGAACGTACAACTGTTGTCTGACGTATCCAACCATGGACTCAATGTGTCTCATGTCTGCATTTGGGTTTCCGTTGAAGATATTTCTCCAGAGAGCTGCTGCCAACGTGATGTCGTCAGTCATCAAGCCCTCATCATACGACAAAACACATCCCAAGAGCTGGGTGTGGTAGTCCTTCAAGTATCCCTCAATGATTCTGTTGGAGCTGATGCCCAACTCTCCACTCATTCTCAATTCCATATCTCTGAAAATTCTGTCCACCAACTTCTGCTGGTAGTTTCTGCCGTACTCGAAAGGCATGGCTCTCATTCTCACCGACAAAATCCAGTAGTGCAATGCGGTGATTTGGAACCACTGCGAGAAACTTTGGGGTAGTCTCAACGTCTCGTAATAGAATTTGGCGGTATCGGAAAGCGGCTCATTTGGATAATACATACCTTGTCTTTTGCATTCGCCAAAGTAGTAGGATCCGGCCACGGGCCCGGCACGAGACTTGTCCATGTCAATATTGAAAAGTCTGATGACAGTCTGGCCAATGCCCTGCAACAATCCGGGCATTTTATATGTGGGATCATTTTCAATTTTGTGGTCCGACAAGAATGGATTCTTCAGTCTGGCCGCACGGGGGTTGGTATTCAAGTCGTGTTCGACTTTTGGAAGGTTGGATTCCTTAGCCAACTCCAGTGGAGAAGTGATCTCCTCTTTGTTGAGGAGGGTAGGAACTTTATGGAAACTTCTGGAAGCCGAAGACGAAAAAAGCCTTATGCTTCTGGCACCAAGAGTTACTCTTTGGGGACCAAGCATTTTGTGGGAAGAGAAGATGATCAGCTTACTCGGGCTATTTCTCATTCGTGGTTTTTTTCTTCTAGTACTGCACCGAGAATGTGGTACCAATAACGAAGGGAAGCCAGTGGGTAATGGGAAGCACTTAGTAATCTTTAGTTATAATGGAATATTCGGTGGATTGTTCCGTGAATTAGATTTTTGATAAATTTTAGTGGGTGATTTGAATCTAAGATGTTTGCATGAAGGTACGTCAGTTACCTGAAAATAATAATCTCATAGAGTAGGAAACATATGGTGAAAACATACAAACAGAAAAAAAAAAATGAAAAAGAACCCATTCTCCTAATTCTGGAACTCGAAAGACAAAGGTCACTGTTACTGTATCGAGAGGGAATAATATCTTTAATAAGAATCTATAGGGTTTCAGTATTTTGTCGGTGATAAGGTACACCTCCTCAATTGCACACTCGCCAGAGCACTTAGCAGTCCTTCTTGAAGGGCTGTGTACTCCTTCACCCTCTCATAAGTAGCCAATTTCAGCAATTCCATAGTCCTCTTCATGGCCCACAAGACGACCCAAAAGAGCTAGAAGAGCTAGAAGAGCAATAATACGTCAATTCCGCAGTGAATATCCAGAATTTAAATTCTACTGATAGTAAGAAAAAAATAGCAAATAGACGGGACGGTCAAATATTGTGCCCCCCTGCTACTCGTTGAAATAAGACTTCGTGGTTTTAAGTCACTTCCTAAAATTATTTAATGTCTAGTCATTTCCTCAAACCCCGCAGCAGATGCTCTTCATACGACGGCCATTTGATCTGCTCGCGAGGTTACAGCATACACTATTATTTTTGTTGCCTTGCCGTCTATATAGAATTTTTTTTCTATCCTTTGAAGTTGTCAGGGTCATTAAAATAAGTTTGGGGTACCAGTGGAAGCATAATGCTGCAAAAGCGTCCTGCATACATTCCGACGCAACGCAGAACTCCATACGGGGACAGCGAAGGGTGGGTTCATTGAGATTTTAAAATGGAGATCGAAATGGTCAACATTAATGAGAAATGGAAGGTGTTCGGGCCAAATAGATTTCCTCGACTGCGCTACGACGTCATGAGCACTCTTTTTTCTTTTTGACTTGCTGGTCAACGGGTCCTTTGGATTTGGCACTTGCGAGATGTTCCCGACAAAAGTGAAAATGACGAAAAGGATGAAAGAAGCAATAGCAATAAGAAAAGAATTACAAATCGGCATCCCGGTGCCGACAGGCCAATAAAAAAAAATCTCCATTCAATGCCTACCAACCCCCCTGCATCAATATACCTACACAAGGCGGCCAAAAAAGCCCGGATCAATTCTATTCGCTCGCCGATTCTCACCTCGCACTTTTCTCCTATAGCCAGTCCCTATAGGTTTGGAGCGCACCCGTGCCTCCGCCCTGCTGGCAAACACTATAACCATGTACCTTCGCGCAACGGCCTTTGTCCGTACGTTTACGCAGATCGTGAGAGCAAAATCTCTTTTCTGACAATTTGGCCGTCCAGCGCCCCAGCCCACCACAACTACGCCACACCGGTAAATTCCCATGAGACAACTTCCATTTTCTCGGCACTGCTGGGCTCTATGCATGGT
Organism: Sungouiella inulinophila; assembly: GCA_030562885.1. Classification (NCBI taxonomy): domain Eukaryota; kingdom Fungi; phylum Ascomycota; class Pichiomycetes; order Serinales; family Metschnikowiaceae; genus Sungouiella; species Sungouiella inulinophila. The sequence goes on from JAKUAG010000002.1 coordinate 839,128, forward strand.
ATATAATTTTAGACGCGATCGCTTCTAGTACGCAAGTGTTGCAGCCAAATCATCGAAAAATGATACCGGACCCATGCGAGTGCATATTTAGCATACCGTCATTTTTTCCCTCTGTTTTATCTCCCTCTCCACTTAGCTTTCTTTATATTTTTTGTATCATTTTTTGATTGGCCCTGCCACTTTTCTGCCACCAACTGCCAGTCGAGCCCTGCTTGCGTTCCATCCATCACTTCCCTTTGGTTTGCTTCCATTATCCCCAGAACTCAACATTTCCTTCATTTTCCCATGGTGTTGTACAAAAGAAAGCAGGTCACCTACGTCCGGCCTCCCCCTATCCCGGAAGATCTCGATACAGAAATCTATGTCATCCCGCAGACAAAAGAATGGTTTGTGGAGTATGACGACTACCTCAACCGCATGGATTATTACTACCGACGCAAGTTTGTGTGTGAAATCACCGGCAACTCTTGCTTGACTTTCTTCGAAGCATACAACTCCGAAAACAAGGAGATCAAGGACGTGGAAAAGAACTTCCCTGAAGCACTCCGCGAGCACATTCTTCGATTCCTCCAGTTCAATCGTATCACACGGTTGGATCAGTTGGTCGATAAGGTATACCTGGTATTCAAGAACGACTACTTCCCGGGCGAGGAGGTCTACGTCAAAAAGGCTCTCTTCACCAACTCGGGGAACCTGCTAGAAGTCGAGCAGGATGAGCGAGTGTCTACCTACATGTCGACAATGAAGCAGAAGGGCATCATCAGAGAAAAGGTACAGTACAGCAACCCAGCGGATACCAAATACCTCGTTTCCACCGTCACGGAGGGCAAACAGATTATTGCCACCTACCAGCAGATCACCAGAGACAGAAACCATTTCACCAAGTGGTTGATCAAGACGTTTGTGAAGCTCACAGTCACCAGATCCCACAAGGTCGGAGCGCCTTGGGTGGTCAAGGAAAAGTATGCGAAGAAGTATCGTATTCCACAGAGTTATCCAGAGGCTGTCAAGCACTTTGAGTCTTCTACCCCAAGTGGAGAGATTCTATACGAAGACGACCCAGCACTGCAATCGACACCCGATCCGGGATCTGAGACTCCTGAGCCTACAAAGGGCAAAAAACCACGTGGACCATCACTCAAGAAGAAAGCCGCCCTCAAGGCAGCTGCCGCTGCAGGTAGCATTGAAGGAATACTCGATGACGATAGTGTGGCCAAGGCCTCTAAGAACGATACTCGACAAAGATTTGCTCTTCATCATTTACCTGAAGCTGTGCTGAAAGAGCTCGAAGCCAATGACCAGGCAACTATCTCCTCCTTCCAACCCTCGAAAAAGACGATTGTTGATGATTTGAAGTTGAATTTCGATCTCCAAAACTCCAAGCCGCTTCCAAAAGAACTCGAATTACCTGAGAATGCTAAAGAGCTCAACACCACTAGTGCCGAGACACTTAAAAAGGAAATCAGCGAGTACGAATCCGAATTGAAGAACACTCAGCCTGACTCTGAAGACTACGCCAAAAAAGTGACAGACATTTCATCCATCAGGGCCGACATCGACAATTTGAAGAGTCACAACCTTAATTCAGTACAAGAGGCACTCGAATGTTGGGCATTTCTTAACATTTACCATTCCGTTTTGAACTTGGACACTTTCACATTCGACGATTTCATCCTTGCAATGAGCTGGAATACCGAACAATATAACAAGTTGGGACGTTGCGAACTTCTAGATGAGATCTGGTGTGCTGCTTTGAGCGGCTTGGTTTCGAACGAGCTACCCGGAAAAAAGTACGACCCTGAGAGCGATGAAGTATTTGGTTTGAGAGTCAATCTTCCCACCGAAGTGTCTCTAATAGCTGACCAAGGTAAAGGAGAGGTTGATGATGATTTGAATGATGAGAGAGGATCAGACAGTGAACATGAAAGTAAGACTTTGAAGAGTGAAGATGAAGCCTCTGACAACGAGTCGATGATAGGAACCCCTTCACCAAAGAACAATGGAGTCAAGGTCAAGTCTGAAACAGCATCGTCGGATGAAAAAGATGAGTCTAAGGAAGAAGAGGATGTTGATATGAGTGACAACGATGAGGAAGAAGAGAAAGACTTGGGACATCATGCCCACTCAGTGATCAACTACAGAGGTGTTAGATGGGATGAGAGGCTTCGTAAGAGAAACTTAAAGGATGGAAACTGGCAAGTCATTTTATTGGGTGCCCTTACCTTGGTTGATTATGTGTCTGAGTTCCAACCAACAATCAATCGCGTTTTCAAGACCCTTGCTCCCAAACTGATCTTTCCTGCCACACCATCTACTGTCCTCGCCGAGTTTTACGACAGCATGGGCATCGACTTAAGATTACAGACTCTTCACATCTTGACGTCCTTATTGGTGAATGGCAAACTTGTCAGAGACTACATTGCCGAGTCACTCGAAGCGAGCACGACCATGAGAAGAACAAGATTGGATACGCTCCGTGACTTGAAAAGTGCCGTCGACGCAGCAAACAAGATCCATACCGCTATTCATGGGGCCATCCAAGAAGCTGCCAGTGAAGGGTCTGCTCAGAAAAAGCGCACAAGATTGAACACAAAGGGCTATGAAATGAGCGAGAATGAGAAAGCTCTAGCAGAGAAGGACCCTGAATTTCAGAAACTATGGACGGAAAGAGACGAGGCAATCGAAAAGGTTAAGGAATTGAGAGAAGCCAAAAAATCAGTTGAGGCAAAACTCACCGAGATGGATTGTCAGCGTGTGAGACTTCTCGGAAAAGATAGATTCCACAACAGATATTGGTGGTTTGAGAACAATGGTCTTCCCAACCTTCATTTTGTTCGCGAGGAAGAAGAAGACGAGGAGGCGGAAGCCGAAGCTAACGATCTCGAAGATGAAAAGGATGAAGTCCAAGAAGAGACATACCTCATGGGCAAACTTTGGGTTCAGGGCCCCACCACGATGGATGTCCTGGTAAACCTCAAAATCGATGACGAAAAAGCCAGTCAGATCATGTCTAACTTGAAGCCTGAACAAATAGAAGTCAAGTCTGAAGAAGTTAACGGTGGTGAAGAGTCAATTGAGGAACCGAACGATTCGGGTGACGGCGGACAACCTTTGAAACCCATGAACTTCCGGGACTTACCTCCAAGTTTTATCTCCGAAGCTCAACAGTTTGATGTTCAATTTGGCTCAGACAATATCACAATTAACAACTCCACACAGATCATTGATTCCGTTGGTGGTATTCCAAACGATGTTGATGTCACCGAGTTACTGACTATGCAAAGGAAGTTCATTGAAGAAGCACCTGAACCTCTTGTTTCTGGCACTCAATGGAGATACTTCGACCAGACTGAAGATATCGAAAGACTCGTGAAATGGTTGAATCCATGGGGAAAGAGGGAATCGCAGTTGCGTAAGGAGGTGATCCGAGTCAAGGAGGCCATGATTACAAGCATAGCAGCAAGAAGAAAGGCACTTTGGCTCGATAAGCTCCCCAAAGTCGAAACTGACATTGAAATTGATATTGAGGCGGTCAGTTCTAAGATCGAAGAGCTCAAATCGACCCCCGCAGCTGTGACCGAAGCCGAGGATAGTGAAGATGATGTGATAACGAGGAAGAGACCACACAGACGCACAACAAACAGCCCCAACAAGAGACAGAAGACAACTGAGGAGACAATCAACACTGGTACCTTGGAGGATTTGGGAAAGCTCCAGAGCCAGTTGAGGAACGACTTAAGCAGCAAGATCGTTGAAAATCAGATCAACCGAGTGTTGGAATGGGTGAATTCCACTGCGCAGAGTGAGTTTGACCGGTCCATCTACGAAGGCGGAGACAAGGTCCGCACCAAAGGTCGCAAGCCCAAGAAATAGGATTAGTGTATTCATAGTAATGTTACTTTCTTGATCTCTTCCGAGAATCGTAAGTTTCCGAACCTCTCCGTTTACCCGTACTGTCTCTCGACTTTTCCACCAACGCCTTTAGCTTCTTCTGCTTTTCCTCTTGTTCACGCATGGCAGCCTTCTTTCGCTGTTCATTACGAACGTTGATATCTTCTCTTGCCTGTTTATCTGCTTCTTCTAAGGCCAGCGAAAGCTGTCCAAATTTTTCCACGTTGATCGATGCGTCAGAACCCAAACTGCCACCGCTGGCAGCCACCACTCTCTTGCCCAAAGAAATAGCAAATCCCTGATTGTTTTTCCAGTTGGATACCGCAGAAGGAATCTTCCACTTGTCTTTTGTTTCCTTGGTGATTTTTTCAGCAGGAGCTGCCTTGAGAATCGGTGGGGGTGGAGAGGGGTTCTTGTGACGGTTCTTTCGAAGCTTGAACTTGGGAGGAAGCATGGGATCTTCCTGGTAGTTGCGGATCTCCACAGTTCGTCCTCTAACTTCGTCACCCAATCCGTCGGTAGTCAACTCAACTATGCTGACTTCGTCCTTCTTCTCCTCGATTCCCTCAGCCTGTGCCAATAGCTTGTTCACAACTTCTGTTGTTTCCTCTAGACACTTTTGAAGACTGTCATCAGGACAGGTTTCCAAAGTGTAGCGGGGAAAATGGTGTTTGAGGTTGGGATACCTCACCTTCAATGGAATGGTATCTTCATATGAGGTTTGCACTGTTGCTTTGTTTCCGGCAATTTCGATAACTGCTCTGGAATATTCTTGAGGATTGCTCTTCTCCAAGTCGGTCGGTTTTGATGGGGTATCCTGGGGGATATGCAAAAGTGCTGTAGACGTCGCATTATGCTTCGGTAGAACAACCGTGATGGTATCTATTGCCGAATGCTTGGGTCTAGGTAGGCGAGAGCTGATCATGACTATGGTGATAAATCTCTAGATGTATGTACTGAATTAATAGTTCGCGGCTACTGTCCGTGATGTTCGTCGCACACCTACACCTAGAATATATGTGACACTCTTTCTATAAACCGATCTAAAAAATTCCCTTCCGTTGCAAGAATGCAAAAACTTTCTGGAACGTTTTTGCTGGAAAAATCATCTTCTCGTTGGGATCAACACTCGATGAGAACTGATTGGTTCGCCCAGTAACAAATTTAATTCCACAAACGTAGAGCAACGCCAGGAACAAGACATTGGTAACCCTCAACTTCCATGGAACAGATAATTTGTCCGGCGAAACAAGTGCCGAGTACTCGGACGCTTCTTTAGGCGACTCAATATCGTGGAGGTAATCCACCATTTTATCTGGCCAGTCACTAATAATACCGTATTCTCTGATTTTCGCAGCCAGCGACAAATGGCAAAAGTATTCAAGCTGAGCAATGTTGTTGATTGTCCATGTGAACAACTTGAGATCCTGTGCTTTGAGCGCCGGCACGAACTTCGTGACAAAGTCTGTAGACCAAGTAGATATGTAGATAATCGATACTCCAGTGACAAAGAATTTGAACCTGTCGTTATCCGATGCTCTGAGGTATTCGTTGTAGGCCAAGTACGTCATGGAATCCTGCCAACTGCCAGAAATGTGTAAGATGTCTGGGTGGCTGTACCCCTTGTTGGGCGTGGTCAAGTCAAAATGTTTCTGGAAGTAGGGATCCTGGTTGAGGTACCTGACGAAACGCAAGTTCCATACACCAAACTGGATTCTTGAAAACCACCACGACAAGTCGTCGTGAACCTCTAGCATGTCTCTAATGACAAGTTGCAAAATCCTTGGCGGATTGGCATTCTTGACATCAAGCATGATTCTGTGTTCAGACTCCTCCTCACCGTAATCTTTGATGTAGCCCACAAACCACCTCAAAACGCCCTTAAACGTCAACATTAATTCACCAGACTGTATTGTTCGGAGGTTCTTCAACTGATCATAGTACGACTCCAAGATGTTGAAGTTGGTCTCGTTCCCCTCCTCGTCACAAAAAACTCTTTTGGTGTTCATATCGTGTGAAATCACCAATACCTCATCCTTGGTGGTCCAGACATCCGTTTCAAAAGTTGTAGCGCCAGTTTCGAAGCATTTCGTAAAGCCCGTAATGGTATTTTCGGTATACCTGCCTTTGAAGCCACGGTGGCCTAGAACTACACAGTCCGTGCAACGGGTCATGATAGAATGGAACGATCGTTTTTGTATTCGCGACAAGTGCGCAGAGTTTAACTTATTAGAGGAAATATGAACAGGTTATATAAGCGAAAATGGTGGCATGAGCGTTGATCCCCACATGTCATCCATGCACATTACTCATGTTGTGTGGCGGAATCGGCCGAAGATTACGGTCTTTTCGGAATGGAATCGTGGTAACTTCCGAAACAACCGTCAGAAAAATGTTTGCAAGGAAAGTTTGCAAGGGCAGATGAGAATTCTCACTATGGCAAAGAATTAAAATCATTAAAATAAACTAAAAAATCACCCTGGAATACTATTACATCTGGTAGTCTAGTGTAATCTATATTTAACTGTCTAAAGCTTCAGATCGGCCTTGTCCAAAACATGCTGGATCAAGTTGAATGCAATGGAAATGTCATTAGGGAGTATGATGCCCTCGGGATTCGTCAGTTCGTCATGCTCGCCATCGACGAGCTTTTTCACAAACCCAACGTCAAACCACCGTGCATCTGCGAGCTCTCTGTCGTGACCCAAGTGAATCACCTCGTTAACTCCGTTGAATTCGACAGTGGCGATGCATCCAATCATTAAGTTTCCTGGGAAGGGCCATGGCTGTGTCATTTGAATCTGGATGTCGTTGCACACCACGCCGGTCTCCTCCCAAATCTCTCTTTTAGTAGCCACCTCTACGGTCTCGGATGGCTCCATGAACCCTGCTGTGCATGAGTACATCTTGGTGAAGGCATATCTCTTGTTCAACGAGAGCAAAATCTTCGATCTGTCAGTGTTGGTGATGGCAGTGATCACCACTGCATCAGTTCTGGGGAAAGATACGTTGGACACTCTCGTATTTCTCACAGGACACTTGAACTCCTTCTCTTCTCCTTCCCCAGTCGTCTCTTCGTTGGTGCACTTAAGTTTTCCTCCGGCATGAATGGGGATGACCTTTGATCCACACCCAGGGCAGAATTTGTTTCTTCCGAGCCAGTCAAAGTACATTTTGCCATGGCTAAACAATGCAGACTCGTCGCTGGCGAAACCGAGGGTGTGCTTTCTCGAGTGTGTGAAAAACAAGTCCTTCTTGTCTGCCTCCAGATTGTGGTCAGTGATATGCTTCTGAATTAGCTCCATCACCAGTGGCGAATTGGTCAAATCCACACCGTAATATGGAATGCCGAAATATCTTCCTTGGTGGTCCAAATAGCTTTCGTTTGCCTCGCACTTCAATTTACGCAAATCAAGTCCAACACTCTCATCCTTGAGACCTAGGAACAAGAATGTTGGCTTGTTGTCGTCTCTCAAGGTGGCGTCCTGCTCTTTGTTGTCGCTGCTCCAAGTCTCCAAGATATTCTTCCAGTTTTCATTTCCGAGCAATCCAACTGATGTACCCGCCTCACTGACTCCCTCAACATTGATCAACTGGTTGGTGCCATTAGTCAAGATGATAAGCTTTTCCTTTGCCTCCTTGTTTACCAAGGGTTCGCCGTTATTATAGAAGATGAAACGTGTGGAAGGATGGTAAACGGAATTGGTAATAAAGTCAGAGTCTTCTCTGAGGAATGAGACTCTGTTCACCACCTCTTTGCCAAAGTAGATATCATCGGAAGCAGATTTCACGTTCAAAGGTTGATTAGCCATCTTGAAGTAGTTTGCTCGCTTTCGTGAAAGTGTTGAAGCGTCCGTATACAATCTTCTGACCAAAAGTTGAGTTTTGGGAACAATTTGTCGACTCCAGCCGAAATGCATATTACTCAGCTTCTCCATTTCTTATTCCTTGGAGTTCCCGGGTGCACGTGATACGACCTGGAGATTCAAGCATATCGGCTGCAAAGTCAGCAATCTACGTCTAGAAAACACTGAAGTTGAAAGAATTCATCTTGAATGTTGAAAATAGAAAAAAAGGAGTCGTCAACCAATTCTACCGCTCACACCTTACTAATGTTCGCGATTCTTGGCAGTGCTTGTCGAATGCCAATTACGCAGTACAAGAACCTCATGTCGCTTTTCCCCGGTTGACTAGTCCGGACCACCATGGTTTGAGGTCATGGGATAAAGTTGGTCCAGGAAATCACTAAATGGGGCACCATTCGCTTTCTAGCATATATTTACACGCGCGTGCCGTATTATGTACAAATGGCCTGAGAAGTTAGTAAGTGCCCATAATGAGTGGGAAAAATGCATGATCAGATAATGTAAAAACAAGACGTTTTCCTCAATAGTTTTCGGAAGTCAAGCGTTCAAAAATCGAGTATGTTCATCATAAATGCATGGAAAGAAATTAGACATACCAGTTGCTCAAAACATCGTCAAGACGCTTAGCAGTGACCTAGACTTGTTAGTTGAAGTTCCCAACAAAATTGTTTGTTTTCAGATATCTTAGATCTCTCCTCAATAGATTTCGGAAGTCTAACGTCTAAAAAATCTTTTTTGTTCATCACCAAAACTCGAGCAAGAAACACATACCCATAAATCCCCCGATTATAATTTCTATCCGAGCGTTGCTCCATGCTTTATTGCACGAGGCAATCCCTTAATCCACGATTTTTTCGACTTCTTGTTGATAATCACGAAAACTCTTCCAGACTGGCGCATTCGGCCCGTCCGTCCGACTCTATGAATCAAATCAACAGAGTTGCGAGGTACATCCATCAAAATGACATTCTTGATACCCAGGAAGTTCAATCCACGAGCCAACAAGTCCGTGGTAACCAAAACCTTGATCTTGCTTCCGTCAGGATCCTCTTCTAGTGGAGTGGCTGCATGAATGAAAGGTTCGATCTTATCACTTCTGTCAGTAGCGGAGTCTGCACCAGTAACACCAACAATGTCACTTGTCTTGTGTCCGTATTTTGTCAAGAGTGTTTCGACCAAAGGCTCCACATCTTTCTTTTCATTAACAAAGACCAAGATTCTCTTAACGTATCCGCCCTCAGTTCCATCGTTATGGATGGCGTACAATGCCTGAGCCAAACACCTTGTCTTGGAGCCATGATAAGGGGATTGCTCAGCATCAATGACTTTCAATACAATCTGTTTCGGAATCTTGTGGATCAGCGGTGTCACGATCTTGATGACTGAGCTTTCGTCCTTGAACATAGACTTGAGACTCTTGTTAAAATCTTTAGGAATGGTGGCAGAGCACAAGATCAAGTCTTTCAACTTAGTCAATCTCAGCAACACAGATGCAGTGTCCTTGAACCAGGAGCCGTCCATGAGAGTATCGGCCTCGTCGACCACACAGTAGTCGACAAAGTTGAAGAATCTAAACTGACGAGGAATGTTCGTCAATTTTGCCAATCCTTGAATCTTGGATGGTGTAGTTACGAGCACGTCGACTCTTCCTCGCTTACAAGCATTGAAGAGCTTCTCGTGTGAGTCTCCAGAGCTCCACTTCACCACATTTAAGTTCAAGTTTTCTTGGTTTTCCGGAAGTTTGAGGAATTCACCAAAACCAGAAGCTGCGATAGTCTTTGCATCCACATCAGTGTCCAAATCTAACGGAACAGTCGCTGCTTCGTGCGCAGTATTGTAAACCTGGTCCACCAATTCGTGAGTCGGAAGCAAGATGACCGACCGAATGGTCTCGTATTGTTTGCTGTCCTCATACAACTTCTTGCTTTTGGAGAACATAAGGGCATCGTCTTCCTTGAGCTTGGAAAACACGGACGCCAAGTAGGCCCAGGTTTTGCCTGAACCAGTTTCTGCAGCTATAGTGAAGACCTTCAACCTCTTCTTTTCGTTCTCTTCAATCAACCCTTGTAGAATAGAGTTACCACTTTCGTCAATCTTTGCCCTCCGAGAAGGCTTCCGCACCTGGTTAATCTTCTTAATAGCAGCAATCTGCACTGGCGAAGGTTTGATAGAAAGGTTGTCTTTATCTTTCACATAAGTGCTCTTAAGATTGTAACCTTGTTTGATTTCTTTGATCATGGCAGCCCTAACAGTGGGAAAGATGCGTAGATAATCGAACGATTCAATTTTCTCGATGGTCGACTCGGATTTCTCTAGCTCCTCTCTTCTTTGCTTCAGAAGCGAGGCAAAGTTGCCAAATGCAAAGAGCTTGGACTTCTTTTCTGTAGGTTGAGCATCTAAGGTCTTCCCGTGAGACGACCGAATTACTTGTCTTTTCCTTTTCGAATACAAGCGACGTTGAGCCATTGGGCACCTCAATAGACCTGCTATTGAGAGCCGACTGGGCCTGAGAGTCAGTTGAAGCATTGCGAAAATGATGCCAAAAGAGCGAGGCACATTTTTTCTCAGTTTCTTGCTAGAATTTTTTTCCAATTATGTTGTAGGTAGTGCATGTGCCATATTAGCAGTTAGGGCTAGCAGAAGAGTGCAATTGGATAGTATTGGCGGAAAAGACGTAAAAAGTGTAGATTCGTTTTGTTTAGAATATTTGATAAAGCCCTTTACTTTCTGCATTCTATTTACGGAGTGAAGGAACCTGGTTGGCCAACTCTAGCTCGAGACTCGTGTTGGAATCGGTATACACGACAAGACATCTCCCAAAAGTACAAAAATATACAAAGATTCACGATCGACTTTAAAGGACGAATCGGGATTGTCAATCTCCCATAGAAATCCCTGTATCCGAATTTCCAATCGATATTTGACACTGGGACATGGAGGCACGTGACATACAGCCAAAAATTTTACCAATTTCACTTTGAGAAACCTCGAATCAATTAACATCCATGCTTAGATCTGCTGTCGCTAGAACTGGTATCCGCCAGAGGGCTCAAGCGGGCTCACTTGCTGTTGGACTCAGATATTTGTCTGTCTCCAGTACTCTTGGAGCTGCAGCCCCAGCAGGAAAGAAGAAAGTCAAGTTGGGGTTCAAATCCAAGGAAGTCAAGGAGAAAGTTAAGAGATCCGGTATGACCCACTTAAAATTCGAGGACGCTGTTACTCAGTTGAAGTTCGAGAACCTTGCAAGGGATCTCACTGACTTGCAGCTTGCAGAGTTGTCTGCCGAGAACTTGGAGTCTGTTCGTTCCTCTGTGGTGAAGTTCAAAGGTCACACCGAGAAGCAGTTGAAGGATTTGGGCTCTTTCAAAAAAGCTCAGCATCATGAACTTTTTAAAACCCACTTGTCGTTGGTGAGCGACAACACTGTGGCTGTTCAAGACCAATTTCTTGTGAAGTTGGATGGTGCTTCCAAAGAGAACAGATTGTGTTTGCTTGGCGAAAAAGGTGTAGGTAAATCGACATTGGTCGCTCAGGCACAAGCTTTGGCTCTTTCTCAATACAACGGAGACGTGGTGTTGCTCCACCTTGACCACCCAGAAAGAATCGTGGAAGGTTCCAGTGACTACATCATGAACAGAAAGATGAAGAAGTACCAGCAGCCGATGTTCACAAAGAGATGGATCAAGAAGTTGCGTGCTGCCAACGAAGCAGTTTTCAAGAAAATGCCATTAACGAGAGACGTCAGTTTCGTGGCCAAGAAGGTCGAGCACAACTTGAAGAAGGACGAGAACACCGTCTACGATTTCATTCTTCTCAACCACGACTTTGGCCTTGTCGGCCCATCCACAGCTTTCCAGTTCTTGATTGAAGAGTTAAAGGCTCACTCAGAGAAGTTCCCTGTCCTTATCTCCATCGACAACTTCAACGCGTTGATCGCTGAAGCGTTCACGAAGTATTTCCACCCTAACATGGTTCCTATCCATTTCACCCAGTTTGAGGCTGGTCACTTTATCGAACAGGTGGTGAGCGGAGAGCTTTCCTTTGCCAAGGGTGGTATTCTTCTTGCCGAGAGCAAGGACCTTGGCGAGTGTAAGACCTTGAGAGTTGGCTTGGGCTTACAGGAGCACGATCCATATGACAAGAGATTCCAGTGCGATGCTGTTTTCGCCGACACCATGTCTAAGAATGGCGGAATCAAGCCAATGTTCGTTCAGAACTTTTCTAAAGACCAAGCTAGAGAATTATTGCTGTTCTGGGACAAGGCAGGCGTGTTGCAGGTGAGAGACTACCCTACAAAGGAGATTTACAAGAGCACGGAGGAAATGCTGCAAGACAAGCGGGCCAGAAAAGTGGGAGAGTACGTCGAGTGTATCAACCCACAGGAACAGCTTGAGAACCTCGTACAGTCATCTTACATGCTTTCATCAGGAAACCCAGGCAACCTTTTGAAGATCAACCATTTGGTTTTTTGAGGGCCTACATGTACATAGACATTCAATGGAAGTAACGTAATCGTAATCGTAACCGAAACACTCGTATATGATGCTAAAAGTACAGATTTGTGAGTAATGCTATGGTGCTCAAGTGAACAAGGTGTCTTCTTCTCTCAAGTACTCGCCGATATCGCCTTGTCTGAAGGCGACAATGGCAGTAGGTTGCAAGTTCTTGGTCTCAGTGGTGGACTTGGATGAGATTCCGAAGCCGAGAGGGACATCGTGCATGGAGAAGACAATGACACCGGCGTGCTCGGGGATGTCCTCAGATATTCTGCCGATGTGGGCCTTCAAAACGTGATTTCCGTATAAAAATGGCATCTCTCCGTTGGGCTTGATCCACAACTTGAACTTGGCGTATTGGGCCAAGTAGGGCAACGATGTGATATGCAATCTGAATTTGCCGGTCTTGGTGAACTTTCCAAAGCACGTTCCAAGCGACATCAACCGGTCTCTGGACACAGAGGTGGCATACTTGGCCACATTCTCAGACACATAGTAGACTCTGTCCTTCTGTAGTCTCAACACATGAGGATTGGTGGGGTTATCGATCAAGAAGGTGATGTTTCTACCGATGTAGTTCGCCAACTTTTCGAACACGACTTTCGTTTCCTCTTCTGTCAATGATCTCATTGTTGGAAAGTTAGTAGTACCTCATCTCGATTTTTTTTTACAATATGAGGTAGGTGCAGTCTCTGGAGGAACGATGGGAATAGATGAGGTCGGGAGAACAGAATCGACGGGAAATGAACGAGAAGATGAGTAAATAGGGGAAGAAGTAGAATTGAATTTATTTCCTCCCTTCGATCCTATGTTTTTGTTTAAGATCTAGGATTTAACTGTTTGGTGTGCAACCTCAGTCACCGGAGCAAATTTGTAAGGTTCTTGTAGAGAAACTACCGCAGACACCAAAAGATGTGGAAATTTTGGAATGCTGCTCTTTTCTAGTCGATTGCAGGCTAACTTACCAGCCAACCTCAACATTTCCCTCCTTTTCATGGCCATGGCATGGATTACCCACTTTCACACCCGTACACCAAGCGTAATTTCCCATCGTTCGATGAGCAGAAATTTCGACTCATCGGAGATGGTTCAAGAAAAACGTGAAGCTCCAGCCGATGACGTGGTGGCACAAAGCAATGGGCTGGCTTCTGCTCCTACCAAAAAATCAAAGCAAGACGATAGAAGCAGTGAGACCCCCAAGCCTTTCTCGAAAAGAGACAATAAGAATACGTAGGTAAGTTCCCATACAAGATCCGACTTGAGATTGCAGTACTAACATAGACAGTGAATGGAAACCAAGATTAGACGACAATGGCAATCCTGTGCCAAAGTCCGAGCGACTTCCAAAGAAGAAAGTGGCCGTCATGATAGGCTACTGTGGAAGTGGATACAACGGCATGCAGATTCAGAATAATCCAGATGTCAAGACTATAGAGGCCGAGATCTTTAAGGCCTTCATCGAGTCGGGGGCAGTTTCCAAAGAAAACTCCACGGACTTGAAGAAGAACGGCTTCATGAGAGCTGCCAGAACGGACAAAGGCGTCCATGCCGCTGGTAATGTCGTCTCGTGTAAGTTGATTCTCGAGGACGACGACATCATGGCCAAAATCAACAGCCATCTCCCAGATCAAATCCGTGTTTGGGGAATCGAACGTGTGAACAGATCTTTTGACTGCAGAAAATTGTGCTCGTCCAGAATCTACGAATACTTGTTGCCTACTCACAGTTTGCTTCCTCCTCGGCCCAAGAGTAGTTTGTTCAACTTGATTGAGGCTAGCAGAAAGGAACATCCAGGAATTCTCAGAGACGATCCTGATGTCGAGTGGTGGGTGGCAACCAGACAGCGAATTGTGGAGACAGGAGTGTCGAAGGAAGAGTTAGAACAAGTTTTCGAGAAGACTTCCGAGGTGACGGAAGATACAAAGAAGGAATACTACGGTGAGGACGGAGAGGTGACCGAATGGGGTAAGCTCGTCAAAAAAATTCGGGGAGTGGAAAATCAATGCAGAAGAGACTATAGAGTAAACAAGGAGAAGCTCGAATTGTTCCGGTCCGCCATGAAGCAGTACGAGGGCTCTCACAATTTCCACAACTTCACTCTCGGAAAAACGTATAAGGACCCTAGTGCCAGAAGATTCATGAAGGGAACGTCAGTTTCGGAGCCCTTCACCATTGAGGGAACCGAGTGGGTTTCTATCAAGATCCACGGGCAGTCTTTCATGTTGCATCAAATCAGAAAAATGATCTGTATGGCCTCTTTGGTGGTGAGGACCGGATGTCCAATCACCCGAATTAGCGACTGTTTCGGACCCGCCAAGATCAACATTCCAAAGGCTCCTGCCTTGGGACTTTTGTTGGAGTGCCCGGTGTACGAAACTTACAATGAGAAGTTAGCGGACATGGGCTACAACAAGCTTGATTTCTCTCGCTACGAAACTGAGATGGATGCATTCAAGATGAAGTACATTTACGATAAGATTTATGGAGAAGAGATCAAAGAGAACGTGTATCACGGATTTTTTGAATTCTTAGACACTTTCAAGGGATCTGGAGCAACAAAAGAAGGCAAGCACATTTTCGACTTCTTGGGTGCCGCATTCAACAACGGCCTCGAGAACAAGGAAACCGTGAAGGCAGACGTCCCTGCTAAGGCGGCAGAAAATATCGATTAGTTACCATCATTATTTATTCTGATGTATGCAAATTAGTAAATGGTGCGAAGAATACAAGTCTCCAACTGGTGAACGCATCCATCAAAGCCAGGCTGGGTTCCCACTGGGCTTCGATCCATGGGGCGAGTCGCCTTGGTCGTACAGCTGGTGATATCTTCCGCCTTGTACGTTTGGCAAGTTATCATTGAATGCGCTGTAATCCACATCTCTTTGACCGATCTGTGGGTGCTGTTGCTGCTGATGCTGAAGCTGCTGTGGGTGCAATTGTGGTTGGACAGGCTGTTGCTTGTGATTGATGGTTGGTTGCTGGGTTGATGGAAGTTGCTGTTGAGACTGCTGCTGTGACTGTTGCTGTTGCTGTGGCTGCTGAGCACCCGGTTGCTGCTGGTTCTGGTCGTTTTGGCCATCAACAGTTTTGTACTGCTCTCTTTGTCTCTCCTGCTGGAACTTGTACAACGTCCAGTCAAAGACGTAGTCGTATCTATAATTTTCTCTCTTGAACAAATCTCTGAACAACTTTCTCAAGTATGGGTAGTCAGGCTTGTCGTCGAATCTCAAGTTTTTGATGTAGTTCATGTACTCCAAAAATTCACCAGGCAAGCCCTTCGTCAATACATCGTTGGGGATAGTCATCTTTTTCTCCATAATTCTGTCGTACTTTTGCCTCTTTGTGGCAGCTTTCAATCCTTGCCATGGCAAGGAGCCGCGACAGAAGTAGATCAAGACATATCCCAAACTCTCCAAATCATCTCTTCTGGACTGCTCGATACCCAAGTGGGTATTGACCGATGCGTATCTTGCAGTACCAGTCAAATTCTTGTTCTCTCTATAAGGGATGTGCAAGTGGGTTCTAGGATCACGGTACTTCTTTGCCAAACCAAAATCAATGACATTGACTTGCGAGCCACGTCTTCCAATACCCATCAAGAAGTTATCTGGCTTGATGTCCCTGTGAATGAAGCAGCGAGCATGTATATATTCGATTCTGCAGATGAGCTGGTCGGCCAAAAGCAAAACCGTCTTGTAAGTGAATTTTCTGTTGCAGTAGTTGAACAAATCTTCCAAGGAAGGCCCCAAGAGATCGATAACCATGGCGTTGTAGTCGCATTCGGTACCGTACCATCTCACAAACGGAATTCCGACGCCTCCACTTAGTGCCTTGTACACTTTGGCCTCATACTCCAACTGAGGGTGTTTGGCCTTGACGTTCTCTAACTTGATGGCCACTTCTTCGCCGGAAATGATGTTGGTGCCCAAATAGATGTCACCAAACGAGCCGGAACCGATCTTACGGCCGATCCGGTACTTCTTGCCGACCCTCAAGTCCATCATCTTCGTATCGTATTTCGTGGAATGGTGGGAGGCAATGGTATTATTCATAATATGGAGTGGATAGAATCAGATGAGAATCTGCCGCCACAAAAGTTGCAGGTGTAGTGGATGTAAATTTGATGTGGGCACTGCAACTGGAAGAGACACGAATGGGGCAAATCTCAGGAGTCAACCTGTGATTGTAGACGGAGTGTGGGTGTCTAAGAGTGGTAATAAGGAGAAAAAATGTGTTGATGGTTCACAGAGCCGAGATAAAAAAGCAAGGTGGCCGGTGCGCGCACGACACGCCGAGATTGGGAAGGTTGTGGGATTGAACGGGGAAAGTGTAAGACGGGAAGGTGCTCATTGGAAAGAGCAGTGAGTTGGCGATTTTTGTCATTCCAGACAATAAAATATTATGGCAGTGGCTCTTTCATTTCTTGGGGAGCTACGACGGCGCAGCACGTGATTTGCGGCACTGTGGCCGGACACTAGAGAAAGATAAGAGGTAGAGAGAAATGGTGGATTGGGTAAATAATTCTTTGAGATATAATTTGATTATGATAGTTTTAGGTCTAGAAAAGTGAAGGAGCCGTTGAGAGCCAAAAATATCCATCCTGTCCCATGCCTTTTTGACCCTTTGTGGTGCGGTGTACCTCGGCCTGAATGACCAGGACTGTTCCGAATCGCAAAACGATGCATTTTTAAAAAAAAATGGCCAGAACGCCAAGAATCAAATAAGAGCCGTGCAAATAAACTATGTGATTAGTAGTAACTGTGATGACCTCATCAATCGCAGTCTAGACGGGACGGTAGATTGCCGGCCAGCACAGATAAGTCGCATGATCTAATCTGTTGCGAGCACCGGTGGCCGTTTAGGAAGGAAGCCCCCTCCTTGCCTCACATACAAGAAATTAGAGTTTTATTATTATCAATTAGACCCTCGCGGGTAGGAACAATTATAGGAACAATTATATCGGGCATGTGTAGGTAGTATCACGTAGGCAGTACCTAGCGTGGGCTTAGGCAGTGGTGGCTGGAGTCTTCTTGAACTTGAGCAACAACGTCTTGAAGAAGTCCGTCTTCTTCTCCTTGGTGCCAGCAGACTTGTTCACCTCCTTAATGGCGTCCTTACTCTTGCCGTTAGAGTCCATAGGGCCCTCGGCCATTGGGGTCTCAGTCACTGGGGCTTCGGCCATTGGGGCGTCGGCCATTGGAGTCTCCGTCATTGGCGCATCTGCCGCAGCCATTGAATCCTCAGCCATTGGCGCAGCAGGAGTTTCCATGGCCTCAGCGTCAGTAGTGACAGGAACATCGACAACAGCGGCGTCAGTGGCAGCTTCGGTCAGTGGCATGGTCTCTGGCTCGGCAGCCTCTGGCCCAGTCATGGTGGCCTCAGTAGCCATGGCCGCGTCAGACTCAGTAGCCATCGTTTCTGGGGCCGCGGTGGTCTCAGTCAAATTCTCCTTGGAGTCTGAAGTGAAGATCTTGGATGCTCTTCTAACCTTGTCCTTAATGCCCATTATGTCGTAATATTGGCAGCTGTCTGTAGAAAAGAAAGTGACTGGTGACCAGCAGTGACGTGGGCACAAGGCCACTATTTATACTGGGGGGGCAGTGCAGGAGGCTACACTGCCCATCTCCATGATATCGGAGTTTTATCCCTTTCTGGCTTTCACAGCCTACGGTAGGGCTCGTATCTCAGCGAGGTTTCAGGTTTTTTCCGAGGGTGACATCATCCTCATCTGTGTTTCAAGTTTCGGGCTTGGCGGCGAAAGTGGAATTGTGACTACATTTTATTTCTGCCTACTCATTCGCCTCGCACAGCCTACCGCTATTCTCTCAGGACCCTGAATGTCACACCAAGGAATTTTCTGCCGCTCAGCAGTGCCGCAAACACTACGAGAAACTACTTCGAAATGTGTAGCTTTCATGTCTCTCCAGTGTAAATCTAAGGACGAGGCAGATGAGATTGTTATTTCTATTGGATTGGATATTTTCCGCAGACAATCACGCTAACTGATGACCATGTCATGCAATCTGCTCGGCTTTCATGTCGGAACTGGCGTTTGGCCTGCAGTGCTAGCTACCGTTGGCTCTCGTAACCATGACGGACACGGCTTTTCGCGCAGCGTTTTCTGGTAAAAACAGAAGGAGAGTTTCCTAAATGTGGTGAGAAGGTTCCCTTTTCTCTTGACGGACTTACTTTGTGTGGACTTTTTTCGTTTTTTTCGTTTTTTCGTTACATAGTATCTTTTCTTGTATTTCCCAGCTTTTCTTGCGGATCCGCATGGTGGTGTCACTTCAGCCGCGCCTCCGTTTTCTGCCTCATCGGCAGGTTTCGTTCGTCTAAAGCGTTCCCACAATAACAAGGTTCCCACAATAAGATCTTCCTTCTTGGTTTTTTCTTGCTTTCGCGCGGCGCCTTCTTATCCCGCCCCGTTTGAATTTGTTTTTTTTTGAAAAGCCACCGCGCCACCTTACTAATTCATTCTAGCTTATCAATTGCTAACGGCTTCAATCTGCTTACAAATGGCACCTCCTCCAACACAGGATCTGTTCTGTGGATGCACATTACTATTACGAATTCTTAAGGGGCGATAGTGCAGGAAATCCTACGTGCCCTTGCCATGTATCATCTTGAAACAGCACTGCTGCCCAATAATCGCAATGCTCCTGCCCCATTTTTCTTGAGACATCTGCCTGCCTATGATCGCGAATCACTCCGTTCTGCACAATATCCTGTGCCATCTACACAAGCTGGCTCCTACTCAATACTTGTGGTGGCACGTGACCGCGCTCGCGTGCAAAATTTTTTCCTACGCTAATGATCCAACCTAAAATGGATCCACTCTCCAGCCCACCAGAATCGCTTATTTTGTCCAATGCCTTACTCCCGCTGCGGTACGACTTGTCGCTCAAAATCGACCACTTGAAGCCAAACTTTTCGGGTACCCTCGTCGCACCCTTGGTTCAAAACCCAGCATGTCTGGCTCCAAATTCTGACTTCTCCATTGCACTCCACTGCAACAAGATCATCGTCACCAAGGCCACTTTGAAGTACGGTTCTTTGGAGCAAAATTTAAAGATTTCCTATGCTAGACCTGCGCAGCTCATAACATTTTCTGCAGATGTCGAAGTGGCTGATGTTATCTCCGGCGAACCTTCCCTTGAACTTATATTCATGGCATCTGTCACTTCCATCAAGACGTTCCGTGACGAAACATACGGAGTTTTCAAGACCAACTACTCGGATTCCTTGGAAGGCAAATCCGATAACTTCGTAATTGCAACCCATAACCAGCCATTTGGATGCCGTGCTATCTTTCCTGTCATTGACGAGAATGTCCACAAAGTACCTATTAATCTCACTCTTACAACAAAGTCTGCTTTCAAAGTTGTTTCCAATGGTGCTTTGGAGAGATCCACCATTGTCGATTTGACTGACGAATCTGTAAACGAGTTCAAGCAAACTCCTCCAATTGCTCCATCAGTGTTTGGTTTTGTCATTGGTGACTTCGAGTGCGTGGAGTCTACCGAAAGCAAAATTCCAGTCCGAGTCTTTGCCACTAAGGGCGACAGCGCTAAAGCTAGCTATGCATTGAAGGTGGCCACTGACCTTCTCCCACGTTTTGTCAGTCTCTTTGGCGTGGACTACCCTCTCGACAAATTCGACCTCGTGGCCCTTCCTTTCTTGAGTGACTGGGTCATGGAAAATTGGGGAATGGCCACTGTCATTAGAGACTCGCTCTTGTTGGATGGAGCTTCTGCTGCCCCTGGTGCAAAACTTCAGTTGAGACAACTCATTTCTCACCAATTGACCCACCAATATATCGGAAACTTGATCACTTTCGACGACTACAAGTGGATGTGGTTGGTGGAGGCATTTGCAACCTGGGTTGGAAACTACGTATTGTCATTGGCAGGCATCGAATCTGTTGACACAGACAGCTACAAGTTGGATAAGGTGTTCGAGCTTGAAACGTTCAAAACTTCCGACAGCTCGTTTAAGACTCCAATTCCAAGTTTGCATGAGCATATGGGACTGTTGAAAGTCAACTTGGAGTCCAGAACCAACTCCATCTTCGATAAACATTCCTATGATAAGGGAATGATTTTGCTCAATATGATTGGATCCTTGTTTCAACTCGAACAGCAAGCAGACAATTTGGAGCCATTCTTCGTCGCTTTCAAGAAAGTGTTTGAAGCCTTCCAGTTCAAGACCATCAAACCTTTCGAGATGTGGAATGTGTTGAACGAAGAAATCTCCATCGATCTTTTGAGCTTCGTCCACTCGTGGATCCAGTACACTGGGTACCCGCTCTTGACGGTCACGGTTGAGAACAAGAAGCTTAGAATCGTTCAAAACAAGTATCTGGTTGATGTTGAGATCGAAGACGCACACCTTGAGAATCAACCATTCCATGTTCCGTTGGCATTGAAGCTTCTTGGCGATGACGGAAAGATCAAGTATGCCAACTTGATGCTCACAGATCGGTCCATCGAACTTGAAATTCCTCCAAACCAGCTCATCACCTTGAATGCCGACAGACAGTTCTATTACTCGGTTGTTTACGACACCACATTGCAGGACTCGCTCCTCGAACATATTTCCTCCAACAAGCTATCAATGTTGGAAGTGATTGGAGTATTGAATGATTACGGAAACATCTTGGGTCAGCCAGTCCCGAAGAAAAATTCGGAATTTTACGGGTCCAACGTTCTTTTGATGATTCTCTCAATCTGCAATGTGGTCGTAGGTGATCAGTGGAAACTCAACTTTCAAGTTTTGAAGGTCTTGTTGGGATACTTGGAGGAGGTGAACGTCACATTCGTCCACTTCAGCGATTATGAACATTTCAAGAAGTGGCTCGACAACTTCAGTCTCAAGTTATTTCACAAGATCGGTGGATGGGACAATGTCCTTCTGTTGAAGGACAGCTCTTATAACGCTGTCGAGTACGAGGTGAGGGGCCTGGTTCTTCAGCTTGGAATCTCCAACAAGGAAAGTGTGGATGTATGTAAAAAGTTGTACAAGAACTTCTTCAACGGTGGAGTGACGCAGAAGTTTATTCCCGCCGAACTCTTGGCCAGTGTGTTCAATTTGACCATGGCACATGCTCAGATGCAAGAGTACAAGCAGATTCTCAACCTTGTAAAGAACGCTGACGTTTCCTACTTGAAGCACACGAATGCCAGCTCGCAAGAGCTTCAGACGGCAGCAGTGGCATCCCTTGGGTTCACTACCAAAGACGATCTTCTTGGAAAAACTTTACATTTTGTCAGCAACAACATCGACTCCAAATTGATCGAATTGGCGCTCATTGGGTTCAAATACCACCATTCCACCGCAACGAAGGAGAAGCTATGGGCATGGTACCGGGTCAACTACGACCAATGGGTTAGGCGGTCGTTGCGTAAAGGATCAGATTGGTCTAAGCAAATAGGCATTACTGTCGGAAACATCACTAGACTTGTGCTCGGAGAAGTGATGCAGTATAACCGAGGAGCCATAATAGAGTTTGTCGAGGCGAAGCTGAAGTCGCTCCCTCCGCACGGGCTCAGGGAAAGATGGGAGGTGATTGAAAGAGAAAATGACGAGAAGATGCACATTGCTGAGCACTACGAGGCGGTGGTGCTGGCACTTAACATGTAAATAGATTCAGCTAAATAGGAGAAGTAAACTAGAATGATGAAAAATAAAAATCAAAACCGGGTATTCAGAAGTAAAGTGCAATGTCTATAAATTCACGAGCCTTCGTAATTCCGTAATCACAACTCCCACCGCAAGGGTGTGTTGTCTTCGTTCATGGTGATCGCTTTCAAAATGGTGTGGGCAATGCGGTCGCACCGATCTATGTCCACCTGAGTATTCGCCAGCAGCGCCAACGACACAGATTGTGACCGGCCCGCCGGTTTCGATCTGGGTTTGGTTGTTGCAGCAAGCATGAGATCCAGCCTTATATTTTGATAATTGACCTAGCACCCAACAGGGCGAGAGCCTGGGGATTGGTCCATCTATATAGGCCGCACCAGGACATGTGACATTTTAGGCGCATGTACATCTTGCGGCTCCATACAGTGAAGATGCGATTATACAGTACGCTAGTGTCTGGGCCAATGAGCCGATTTCTCTACAGGCTCCCCTTTTTGGGCTACTAGGGGATCGAAATCTGAAGTAAAGGCACTGTGAGAACAATTATTTGGCAAAATTCCACATGGAAAGTGGGCTATGAGCGGTGAACTTGAAGACGAGGACGGAGGCAAAGCAGTGAGACTTAACGGAAACAAATGTCGGACAAGAAGAAAAAAACTGGAAACATAGTTGCGACAATAGGAAACAAAGGAGGCCCCGGAACAGGAAACAACAAGCGGAAACAGCGACAAATGCAAAAGCAAAAAAAATATTATAATGTGCATTCTGCGATTGTCGGCTTTTAGTAAGCCATGCCGGTTTGGGATGCAGATCGCTCAAAAGGGAGAAAAGAAATATCGCAAGCCCACTACTGAAGGGAACAATTTCTATACAATATGCTACTTCCGATTGTTTGCTGGTTTCAATTACATGCAATTAGTGCGCATTCTCCCTTTCCAAGCCTTCGGGAGTGGAACACACACCCTTTAACTACTATAGTAGGGCGGCATGCTGCATGCAAGCTAATACATAGACAGCATTAGATACGAGGAAAGCTATGAGTTCGGCGGACAATCCTGCGTGCGCAAAGTTGATAAGGTGATGACAAGAAATGCGACCCAAAAAATCGAATAAGATGTGATGGAGAAGTTCATGCTAGTATAATGTTGACAGAGCAAAGAGACTGGATATTCTCAGAATGAATCATCAGAATGGTCTGAAAAGAAGGTTTATGGGGTCTTTATTTGGTGGCATCCTAACCATAGAGTCTAGTGAACGTGTGCCATAAACACCGCTCTGCGTATGTGAGATTATTGGAAATTGACAAGGGGTAGAGGCCATTATTCCAAAAGTGAATAGGAACAAAGTCTAATTGAGAAAATGAGCAAATTACTGAGGCGCCGCCTGACAATTACTGTACAGAGATCGCCCCTATCGAGTATCGCAAGACGTATACGATAGTTCTATGTACACTATCTCTATGGCGGACAATGTTCTCTGCGAGATGGGAAATTGCGCAATATGTCATGTGAAGTACAGTCAAAAGCCGAAATTACTCCAGATGCATAATGGTCTGGCGCCTTTCTTCCTGCCTCTCGGCATAGCCTACAAGGAACTCTTTCTATTTGCCATGGAATTGTCATTTTTACGACCTTGACTTCTCGGTGGTTTCATTTACCTCCTCTTCTTCAGCCTTCAACTCAGCCTCTAGGTCCAAGTTCTCTTGGATGTTCCACAACTCTCCGTAAAGTGAGCCGGGTGTCTGGGTCAAGCCCTGGTGTGTACCCTCCTCTTGCACGCTTCCCTTGTTGAGAACGATGATCTTGTCGCTGTCGGCGATGGTCCGAAGCCGGTGAGCAATCAGCACATTGGTAGCACGATGTTCTCTGAACACACTGCGCAATGTGCGGAGCAACGCCTGTTCAGTGTGGGTATCGAGCGCACTAGTTGCCTCGTCGAAAAACATAATGGGCGACTGCTTCAAAAGCACCCGCGCAATTGCCAATCGCTGTTTTTCTCCGCCTGAGATCATGAGACCACGCTCTCCAACAATGGTCTGTGTTCCCTCCGGAAGCTCTTTGATTAACTTGTCGAGCTGCACCTTCTCAATCGCTGCCTGGATCTCGGCGTTAGTTGCAGTCAATCGGCCATATCGAATGTTCTCCATGATGGTATCGTTGAAAAGTGGTGTCTCCTGAGGCACTACTCCGATGGCTCTCCGCAAGGTATCCAACTCGACGTTTGAAATATCCTGGCCGTCGATCAAGATACGTCCAGAAGTCACATCGTAGAATCTAAACACTAACTTTAAAATGGTAGACTTGCCCAGGCCCGAAGGTCCAACTATGGCCACTCTCTCGCCGGCAGGAATGGTGAAGGAAACGTTTTTGAGAATAGGCCTGTCGGGATGGTACCCGAAGGTGACGTTCTCGAATTTGATCTCGCCCGGTCTGAGTGGGCTGAGAGTCAAGGGAGTTGCGTTTGGCGCCTGCTTGATGGCCACGTCGTAGTTCTGGAGCTGGAAAAGGTTCTCCATATCAAGCAACGACTGCTTGAGTTCACGGTAAACCGATCCTAAGAAGTTCAATGGAACCAGCAATTGGAATACCAACTGGTTAATTAACACCAAGTCTCCCACAGTGAGTGCGCCCGTGGACACACCTTGACAACCCATGTACATCATAGCAGTAAGGGCCAGAGTGAAGATGAGATTTTGACCTGCGTTGAGGAAGGCCAACGAGGTGGCCACTTTAATGGAGGCGTTTTCGTACTTCGTGAGAGATTCATTGTACTTGGCGCACTGGAATGCCTCGTTGTTGAAGTACTTGACCGACTCGTAGTTAATCAAAGAGTCGAGTGCCACGGATGCTGCTTGGTTGTCAGCATTATTGGCCTGGCGACGGAATCCTGTTCTCCATGCTGTAGTACGGATGGTGAAAACGGAATATGCGGCCATAGTCAAGAGTGTCACCGCTGCGAACTTAAGCCCATAGTTGTAGGTTAAGATTCCACACACCACGGAGATTTCAAACGTGATGGGAATGATGTGGAAGACCATGGCACTCAAAACATAGCTGATACCTTTTGTTCCTCTGTCGATGGCACGGGTCAAACCACCAGTTTGCCGCAGAAGATGGAATTGGAGGTCCATATCCAAAAGATGCTTAAACGTATTGTTGGCGACTCTCTTGATGGCCAGCTGTGAAACCGATGCAAAAACGGCGTTTCGAAGCTCTCCAAACAAAACAGCCCCGAATCGAGCTCCTCCGTATGCGAGGATCAAAGACCCAATAACAGTTCCAATGGTTCCCAATTGGTCAGCCCACTGGATGTTCATTTCGTCGATGATGCTCTTGAAAAAGAATGGCACCTGTACATTCAAAAGCTTGGATCCGATCAAAAGCAGGAGAGCCACCACCACTCTGATCTTGAATCCCCGATTGTCCTTTGGCCAGATCGTGGCCAAGAGTGACCTGAGCATTTTCAATTGCGAGGTAGAGATCTCACGACCGAATAGGTGGGTTGACGAGTCCTTGTGATCTTGTGAGTCTGTCTTTTGTGGTGCACTGGAAGCAAACCTTGTGAATGCTAGGGAAGGTTTGGATATGGAAACCTTTGTTAGAGTGCCTCGCGGTACAAACGGAGACCGAGTCACCGGACGGAAGGAAAAGCTCCTGAGCAGTGAAAACTGCCGAAACGGTCCGTTCCTTGATGTTCTTAAAAAAGGCAGCAACATGCGGATGAGTTTCTAGCGTTCTCTAATTTGGGGACAAGGTAGTAGGAAGTGTGGCACTATATGTCGGTCGGCAAACGGGACCGGAGCAGCCACAGAGGATTGGGAAGAGAAACGAGAGAACAAGAAGAGTTTTGGGAGCATTGAGAATTGTCTACGGATACTCGGAGGCTGGGAAACACGAAATTTTGGATTTGATATCATTCAGACAAGATGTGGATTTTTAGCGAGCGGTGGTAGTCTTGGTTTCTATCTTGCGAGATAATTCGCAACTTGTGTACAATAAAGTTTCGCAGCCTTCCGTAAGGTGAAAACAACTAGATAAGAGAGAAGTGAAAAGTGAAAAAAAAAATTGAGAAGGCTCGGAGAAATTTAATTACCGCATCTCCATTTTAGTCGCTTTGATCCGTCAACCTGGCTAACCTAGAGGCAGCTCAGATTTCCATTATTGGCTGCGAAATTCTGTCGACCCTACTCATGCGTCGCTATCATTCATTTATTGTTTTCTATTAATTCGTGAATCAGTTCTCAGCATTAGTCTTAGCTGAGTACTCGGCCTGCTTAACCAAGTTCATTGGAGCATCCATTCTTGGCAACATAACCTCAATCATTCTGATTCTGGTGTTCTCGTTGAAGGCAGCGTTGTTGAACAAGCCGTTGATCTCAGCAACGGTGGAAACCCTGATGGCCTCGTAGTCCTTGGACTTGAAGAGTGGCAACAAGCCCAAGTTGTCCCATGGCTGAATGTCGTTGTAAGTGGCGGTCTCACCGTGAATCAATCTCTCGATAGTGTAACCGTCATTGTTCAAAACGAACAAGTATGGCGTGTTTTCCCACTTGACCATGGTGGAAATCTCTTGGACAGTCAACTGCAAGGAACCATCACCAACGAACAAGATGACTCTCTTCTTTGGGTCGATTTCCTGGGCAGCCATGACAGCACCCAAGGTAGCACCAACAGTGAAACCAATAGAACCCCACAACACCTGGGAGATACCGAGACAGTTGTCTGGGAATCTAGACTGGACAATACCGAATGCAGAGGTACCGGTCTCGGTGATGATGATATCACCTTCTCTGAACCAAGTGGACACTCTAGACCACAACCACTCCTGGGAAATTGGTGCATTGTCGCCTGGACTTGGCACCACCTTCTGTTGAGGAACTGGTCCAGGGGTGTAGTTAGTGACTCTAGAGCCAATGCTAGCCAACAACAGGTGCAAAGCCTCCTTCATCTGGACACCTGGGAAGGTGGCCTGTCTGATCTTGGTGTAGTCCGAGTGGAATTCAACAATGTTTCTGGTCTTGTAAGAGTAAGAGAAAGAACCGGTGTTGAAATCCGACAACAAAGCTCCGACCGACAACACCAAGTCAGCAGACTCAACAGCCTCCTTGACACCAGGCTCCGACAACGTACCGACATAGACACCACCGAATCTTGGGTGGGACTCGTTGACAGCAGACTTACCCATTGGGGTAGTGAACACTGGGAAGTTGGTGGCATCAATCAACTGAGCGACTTCGGGTCTGCAGTCGTGTCTGGAAGCACAGGCATCAACCAAGATGACTGGGTTCTTGGCATTGGAAACCAAGTCCAAAACTGTCTCGATGACCTCGCTCTGGGCTTCTGGGTCGTTTGGCTTCAACGACAAGTCAATTGGGGTGTCCAACAACGAAGCTGGGACGTTCAAGTCAACCAAGTTAGCTGGCAAGCCAACGTAGACTGGTCTCTGGTGGACGTAGGCCTCTCTGATACATCTGTCAATCTCAGAAGGAGCAGTGTTGATGTCCGAGATGAAAGCGGTGGTCTGAGAGATGTTGTTGGACATTCTGTGGAAAACAGTAAAGTCACCGTTACCCAAGGTGTGGTGCAACAATAACTGCTTGGCCTGGGAGGAGATGGATGGCACACCGACAACGTGCAACATACCAACGTGTTCAGCGTAAGAGCCACCGACACCGTTCAAAGCCGACAACTCACCGACTCCGAAAGTGGTGACAAGACAAGCCAAACCTTTGACTCTGGAGTAACCGTCAGCAGCGTAAGCAGCATTCAATTCGTTGGCGTTACCTGCCCATCTCATGCCGTCAACCTCATAGATCTTGTCAAGAAGAGACAAGTTGAAGTCGCCGGGAAGACCGAAGATAGTCTGAACGCGGAGTTGGTTCAATCTTTCGAAAAGATATCTACCTAAGGAAATGTCTGCCATAATGATTTGTTTTTGTTTGTGATGAGGAACAACAAGGCAGGAATTTGGTAGTTCCTTATATACTGTTTATTGCCCCTTGCATTGGAAACTCATGGCAGGAATGTGGCATGATGAGCTGGTCTAAGCGCATTGGACGCAGAATATTGTGCCATGATGCCACTCACTAGCGCATGCTGCGAAGGAAAAAACCGGGTGCGACACCTTTAAGCGCATGTCCAAATGATTATGCTGTTACGGATCCGGATAACTGAGAGCAAGTCATATGGCCATTCCTTAAGAGCCAGAACTGAACAAGGCTATTGGCTGATCGCTTCTTTCATCCTACTTGCATCGATGAGGCGTTATGCAACTCATCGAAGAGTGGGAAGGTTTGCGGAGTAACTATCCATGACGGGTGGTAGATTATTATTCAGGACATAGCACCACCTCCCTGTATCGAAAGGTATGCGCTTAGGGAAAATGATGGAATCCGAAGTGCGAGTTACGGAGTTCAGAGCGGGCCAGAAATCGCCATTTTACACAATTATTCAATTTGCTATTTTTCTGCTCCTTGTGGTATTGCACCTGTAACATTTCCAAACTTTTTCTCTAGTATTGTATAACCACCGATCTCGTTCTGGCATACAGACGGGCCCAAAGGGGACATTCAGCCATCCGGGTAACACCCGCGACAACATCACCTGAAATCCATGTGAACACATACTCGTGACCTAGCCACAACAAACTCTTCCTAATCACGTTGATAGAATCACGTTAGTAGTATCACGTTTTGATAACAGATTGTCTGCAAAATAAAACATACCATTTCACAAGGCCTCCAGCTCAGAAAACTTTGATTGGCCAATTTATTGTTATTGTTGAATTGCTTGCCGCCGTGTCCGCCTATTTTTTCTTCATCCCTTGTTGTTGATTATGGTTAATAAGAGAGAACACATGACTCCATACGGCGACGCCAAAAAAACCAAGCTTGATGACTCCAAGAAAGAGGACATCGCCATCGACTCCGAATTGTTGGGCGACCAGTCGTCTTACGCCGGCAATGAGCCTTCTACTAAAGATGAGGACGATGCTGCCGTCGCTGCTGCTGCTTCTTTGGTGTCCGACGCTGATACTGCCAACGCAGCAGCCGCTGCCTTGAGCCACCAACAGCAGCCACACCTTCATCTTCATCACCAGCAACAGCAACAGCAGCAGCAACAACAGCAGCAGTTGCAGCAGAGATTGACATATGACCACCACTACGGGCAGCAGGTACATCCTGCACAACAGCACCACCGACTGGACTCCAACTTGTTGCAGCCAACGACATTGCCTCCTTCCAACAACTCCAAGCCGCCTCACGGGTCGGAGGAGTGGCACCGAGTGAGAAGAGAAAACCACAAGGAGGTGGAGAGAAGAAGAAGAGAATCTATTAACAAGGGAATCAAGGAATTGGCCGCGTTGATCCCAACCTCCGAAACCAACAAGGCGCACATTTTGCTGAACGGAGTGGAATTCATCAAGAGATTGAAAGAGAATGAGAACAACAACATCGAAAAGTGGACATTAGAGAAGTTGTTGACCGAGCAGGCGTTGAGCGAATTGAACGCTTCCAACGAGAAGTTGAAGGCCGAGTTGGAGCGCGCATATCGTGAGATGGAACAGTTGAGAAGAAAGCTTGAGGAGAAGCAGTAACCCTGAGGGATGCACTCGCTTTTTTATGTAATTTTAGTTGTTTCTGTAATGTATTCTTATTATGTGTTGCTTATAAAGCAAACGTAAATGCTAATTTGGAATAAACGGGTTGGTAAAAAATGCATATGCAAGCTCACTGTCGAGTTCCCCAGGTGGAGCCAGGGTTTTCTTCTCCTTGAAGAGGCTTGATTGCATCTAGCTTGTCTTTCCCTTCTTGAAGATCGCTGGCATCAGCTTCTTCTCGAAGCCGATTTAATGCATCAACGTTATCTCTCCTTCTGGTTTGTCGATGTCGGGCTTATCTCTTCTTCTAGAAGACTCTCGGCCTTAGGTTTGTCCCTTTGTAAAGGCTGATTATTGACCTCTGGCCCATCGTTTCCTTCTTCACGAGGTCTGGTGGCTCCTTCATTATATTACTCCTGAGGCGGAATTTTGGCCTCGTCCTTATTCTCTTCCTTAGGCGGAATTTTGGCCTCGTCCTTATTCTCTTCCTTAGGCGGAATTTTGGCCTCGTCCTTATTTTCTTCCTTAGGCGGGTTCTTGGATTCATCCTTATTTTCTTCCTTAGGCGGATTCTTGGATTCATCCTTATTTTCTTCCTTAGGCGAATTCTTGGATTCATCCTTATTTTCTTCCTTAGGCGGATTCTTGGATTCATCCTTATTTTCTTCCTTAGGCGGATTCTTGGATTCATCCTTACTTTCTTCCTTAGGCGAATTCTTGGATTCATCCTTATTCTCTTCCTTAGACGGATTCTTGGCGTCAGCATCATCACCTTTGGGCTTTGGCTTATCTTTTCCTTCAAGCGGCTTGTTAGCATCAGCTTTACTGTCTTCCTTAGGCAGGTTTTTGGCATCAGCTTTGCTGTCTTCCTTAGGCAAACTTTTAACATCATCTTTGCCCTCTTCTTTAGGCAGGTTTTTGGCATCAGCACCTTCACCTTTGGGCTTTGACTTCTCCTTTCCTTCTCTCAGCGGATTTTTGGCACTTAAATACTTCCTGCTAAGCGCGTCGTATCTTTCTATCTCAGACTCGAATGTACTGTAATCATGACGCAAACGGTACAAAAATGGTTCATACTTCAATGGCTTGAAGTCTGGCGCATGTGAGACGATCCTGGAGGTCGACTTACCAAAGAGAAGGTGCATGATCTCATTTTCATGCACCAATGTCAAGTCCCGAGAAGCAAGGTAGTCCCTGAGAATGCTGTCATTTTCTAACAACTCTAGGAGATCACTTTCCTTGAAGCTCAACAAGGAGTTCAATTCCTTCGACGTCAAGTCTCCTTGGAGTTTTGGTTTCACGTAGTTGGCTTCTTCATTAGACTTGGACAGGTAGTACTTGAGCCACTCTTGTCTGTTCCGCAAGAAGAATCGCAAGTCGTCCTGATGGAGCCAGAGTCGAAGCTGGGGCATGAACAAACGGCCCTTAAAGAACTTCTGCAACATTCCTTTGTCGTTGTACTCAGAGGTGAGCAAGTCCGAGTATCTCTTGGGGATGTAGGCAACTTCACCTTCGGCAAAAGATCTCACCAACGGTGAGAGCTCAGATAAATGAGAAAAGTGATGGTCCCTGCAGTTGTACACTTGCATCTGGGCATTGACTTCCTTCAGGGAATGACTGTCTCTGTGGAAGCCTTCTGGCAACAAATAGTTGTATCTGTCTGGTGGCTTGTCTTCACTGACGGACAAGGCAGTAATGTCGACATACAACCCCGAGTCAATATCGATGAATCGAGCATCAATGTTGTTGTTTCCATTGGTGTGGCCTCTCAGGGTGATGAAAGTTCCGCAATCCAAGAAATATCTTCCAAAGCCATCCTCAGCGTCCTCCACGATAAGCGACCGGTTGTAGTTCATGGAAAGCTTCTGCAAGTCCATCACTGGCACCTGCACATCTACGTCGTTGTCCCATGGGAATGCGATACCGTTCCAGTACCACGATAACAACGAACCATGTGCCAACCAGGTGGTGATACCGGTCATTCTGCAGAATGAGAGCCACACTCTAATCATTCTGTGAAGAGTGACAACCTGCTCCGAGCTGCCTATCTTGATTCCGTTGAAAAATCTCCAGTCATAGTGGTCTCCCACAACGGTGCCAAAGATTCTGGCCTCGTAGAAGTATTTTGGGGGCGACTTCTCGACGTTCATACTGTAGCGCAACGACTCGATGTAGGTTTGCTGCAGCTTGGACAACAGCCCTCCCGACTTCAGCAAGTCATTAAGCTCAGCAATGGTACGGAGAGGCTGAAGGGCAAAGTCTTCATGGGTCAAATGGATCTCGTATTCACTCACCACCTCGTCCTTTATGGGAGGAGCCTCTTTTTGAAGCCTTTGGAACTCCTTTAATGTGTTGATCGATTTAAAGGTGTTGTCCTTAGTGAAAGTATCCACAAGCCCATTGCGCACGAGCTTGGCCTTGTGGGTTGGAGTCATGGTGTAGAAACCTTCCTTGGTCAAGAACACAACAGACCGAGGAGGCTCGGCCAGGGTATACAAGTGGGCTTTGGCAGCAACCAAGGCATTTTCGGGGGTCATACGGCCAAAGTACTCCCTGACGTTAAAACCCAATCTCATGAGGTTTCCGTCGTCGTGGTCTTTGGGCAAGTCCTTGTCGTTGATACAGAAGTCTCTCACGGGTCTTGTCCCGTGGTAGATGTGTTTCGGCATGTCACTAAATTTCTCCTTCTCGTACTTCTGGGCGTCCAAAATTTCGCAGGTTTGCTTGGACTGATCCGGATTGAAGAGATACTTATCTAGCTCCTTCATGTCGACCCAGTCTGCCCAGTGGAACGGTGCGCTCACCTTAGTTCCCTTCTTCAATTCTGTCCTTAGGAAGTTATAGTAAAAGGCCAAAGTGAAGCGCGGGTCAAATGGCTCGACGTCGGGCCTCAAATGAATGTCTTTTTGGTAGTATTCTGGAATGGCGAGTTCTGTCTGCTCCAAGGTGATCTTGGTGTCGGTCACCCAATACTGATCTTCCTGGTCGTTTTTCTTCTTGTGGGCAAGAAGCGTGTTGACCATTTTGTTGAAACGGGAATCGCTATCGGAAAGCGACGAGTGGGAAAGTCCCGTGCCCGTCCATGTGGAGAGAGACAACGAGTCCATGTAATTTAGATTCTTTAAGGGCAGCAATGACGACGACAGCAGTACCGACAACGATATCATCACCAAGAGCCCCACCACCACCGCCACCTGGATGTACCTTCGTCTGATTGTGAAGAACATGGCGAAGAAAAAAGCTGGTAATCAAAACAACTTTCAAAGCCAAGAGGGGTCTTTTTTTCCTGTCGATTTTTCTGGGTTTCCTCCTAGTTGACAATGTGCACTTTGGGAATCTGCTATTTTGGGCTCATGTGCACCATGCCATCCACGAATCGGGTGGGCGACGCAACCACTTTACGGGCAACCACGACAAAAATCGACAATGGCGCGGAATTGGACATGTCGACATGAAGATGAATGCCGCCAGTGGGGCGCAAGCAGGATGGTCTGCGGGTGGTAAACCCTGGTGGTGATTGTCGGCCTGGTGCGACTACTCCCATCAACCTGCAAGCGACTAAAGCCAACATCTGAGGTGCGCCTGTGCGCATACCGGGTGACAAATTACGAGGAGTTTAAGAATCGAGATGCGGGGGTACGGGTTTAATGTGGGGTGGGGCCGTCCAACTTCAGCTGACGATTGGAGTACTTTCGTCGCCTTGTGGGAGCCAACACTTCTCCATGCTGTCGGCCTCTGCACCCCAGGAGAGCCCCAATGTGACGCACGATTTGTGATCCTGCACACAGCACCGGCATTCCCAAAGGAGCAACCGTGCAAACGACACGCTAGGGCTTGGCAAACATTGATCTATTTTGGGCAGGTGGATTAGATTGCTGCGATTGCCGGGTCAGGGGCCGGATCTCGTGTGACTTATCGTCACTGGTTTTTCCGATCAGAGGCCACCGAGATTTGTGCGGCACGATATCACCGGTGGACTGGGGCACTGGATGATTTTCTTGATTTGTTGCTTGTGTGAAGTAGCCAGGGGCTGGTACGCCCAACTGGACCTTCATGTAGTTGACCTTCATACTTTGAGGCTGTTTCATGCTGGGGTCAATGTAGTGGAATGAAATAAGGGAAAAAAAAAATTTGGGTGTCGAGTAGTCATTGTTAATTGATTGCGAATGGTGATTTACGAGGTTTATAACCCGCTTATGCTTCGTTTGATGGACATGAACTGAGGGCGGTCTCAGATCATGTGCAGTCCTTTTGGCTTTTATGTGCGAAGCCACTGTTTCACACGGCCTCTATCATGCAGTATACATACACATTGAGAGAAGAGTTTTCTGGTGCGAACAGCGGAATTCCATCTTGCTAGTACGTAGAATGACGTTCAGAGGCCACCCGAATGAGATACAAAGGCCGCCATCTCTGAAAGATGTCTCTGAATCGTGTAACCTGGATAAAGCCTGCCACAGTACGCGAAGATGTTTGGCCGGGTTGTCTTTCGTATTTTATACTATTGTTCCTGTATTCTGCTGCTGATTACGGTTTGTTAGGCACTTTGCTCGTGCGAGTCCAGTGGTTCAGTAGGCTCTTTCTTTGGGAATCTTGTTGTCTTCTTGTCACACTCCTACTTCCCTCAGATAACTGTAAGACACCTTTCTTACCTCAGATAACTGTAAGACACCTTTCTTACCTCAGATAACTGTAAGACACCTTTCTTTTAAAAGTGGTAAATCTCTTTGTATAGCGTGTCATCTCTACGGACAATGCTAATCTTCTCTGTAACGTTAAAGTTGACACATGTACTACCGCGAACGATAGTACCGCTATCGAAGAACCTGTTGTGAGTCGAGGAGCGCGGCGACTGTTTTCACCATTAATGTCATTCACCGTTTTTATTTTTGCACATTGGCCCTCATGGCATTTCCATTTGAAGCGAATCTTGAACATCTGCCCTTCCGGACCCAGTCATCTCAAATTTCTTTTGTAGGTACTATTTTCTTATAATTATTGAATTAATCTTTCTTTGTATTATTTCCATACTCAGTGCCGTACCCTCTTTTTCTCTAGCCGGTTTTGCTGGCAATCTCCGCGTCGTCGGCGATCTCCGTTATCTTGAGCTGCGAAAACGGCGGCATTCCCCGACTCCTGCACCGTTCTACCGTTTTCTGCCAATCAGAGCTTGACGGCGCCAAGCCATTCCCTCACGTCAACCTTTTCTCGTCACAATGGCATGCCCATATTACGGCCAGATCCGTGTTGATGCCATTATCTCCGAGAATCTCATTCATAGCACAAAAAATCGGCCAACTTCGAGCGATTTGCACGGATTCCTTCTCTTCTGCAGGCACTGATAACGATGGATAATCAAAAAAGCTTCCGTGCTTAAAACCATATAAAGCCATCGCAATCTTCTCCACTACCGACCCCACGTAACATTTCACAATGATCTCGGTAGACGGTTTGTCAGCTTTTGGCAAGAGAGTCGTCCACAAGTGGACCACTCGCGAAGGCTTCTTTGGTGACTACAACTACGCGTATCTCTTTGTTCCCGATTTACCATTCTCAAAGAAAGCTCCAAAGACCCAGCCGTTCTTCGGCTTGAACTCTGACATGCCGCTCTTTCTCGGGTTCCTCTTGGGCCTTCAACATGCATTGGCCATGTTGGCAGGCGTGGTGACTCCACCCATCATTATTGCTTCGGTTGCAAATTTGCCTACTGACCTCTCGGAGTACTTGGTGTCGTCATCGTTGATTGTTTCTGCCATCTTGTCATGCATTCAGATCACACGTTTCCACATCTACGGCACGAAATACTACATTGGAACCGGGTTGCTTTCCGTGGTGGGAACCTCCTTCTCCACAATCACAATCGTGGAAAGGGCATTTCCATTGATGTACAAGAACGGAGTTTGTAAAACCATTGACGGGGTGCCACAACCCTGTCCTGACGGATACGGACATATTTTGGCCACGGGACTTCTCTGTGCCTTGCTCAACGTCTTGGTTTCGTTCTCTCCTTCGAAAGTGCTCAGAAAAATTTTCCCACCGATTGTCACCGGACCAGTCGTGCTCTTAATTGGTGTCTCTTTGATTCAGTCCGGATTTGAGGACTGGGTTGGCGGCGCAGGATGTATGGACTCAACTTGTACGAAAAAAGACTTGCCATGGGGTTCTGCCAGACTTGTGGGATTGGGATTCCTTGTGTACGTTTGCATCATCTTGTGCGAACGTTTTGGTTCTCCTATCATGAAATCCTGTGCAGTTATCGTGGGATTGCTCATTGGATGCATAGTTGCTGCTGCCTGTGGGTACTTTTCCCATGAAGATATCGACGCTGCTCCTGTGGCTACATTCCTTTGGGTACATACATTTAAGTTGAGTTTGTATGGGCCCATCGTGTTGCCTTTCTTGGCTGTGTACATCGTGTTGGCCATGGAGGCCACCGGAGACATCACTGCCACTTGTGATGTGTCAAGATTGGAAGTTGAAGGCGAGTTGTTCGAATCTAGAATCCAGGGTGGTATTCTCTGCGATGGTTTGAACGGTGTTTTGTCCGGGTTGATGACGGTCACTCCCATGTCGACCTTTGCCCAGAACAACGGTGTTATTTCGGTGACCAAGTGCGCCAACAGAAGAGTCGGTTACTGGTGTGCATTCTTCTTGATTGTCATGGGAGTCTTTGGTAAGTTTGCTGGAGCAATTGTGTCTATTCCCAAGTCGGTATTGGGAGGTATGACGTCGTTCTTGTTCACGTCGGTGGCCGTTTCCGGAATCAAGATTATATCCACCACCGAATTCACCAGAAGAGACCGTTTCTTGCTTACGGCGTCGCTCTTGCCTGGTGTGGGAGCCATTTTGGTTCCTACGTGGTTTTCCAATGTGTTCACCTACACTGGCGACAACAAGGCGTTGCAGGGGTTCTTTGATGCCATTGTGTTGGTGATGGAGACTGGATTTGCCGTCACTGGATTTATTGGGTTGTTTTTGAACTTGTTCTTGCCTCAGATCGCTGACGATGTCGAGGAAATCAACGAGGTTGTTTTGGAGACCGTGGGGTCTGCTGACGAGCATGCGTTGCAAGTGTATGCGTCGAAGCAGCAAGAGGCATTTGGCCAATCCGTGGACAGGAAGATGTCTGAGTAGGAAATAATTAGTGATACGGGCTTAATATGTTATTTGAAAAAAATTTGAGAAGGAGAGTGGGATGCAACGTAGAATGCACAATTTTGGATATTGCGAGCGTATCAGCCAGCCAAGTCAATAATATAAGACGTGGTGTCAGCAGCTATTTGATTGAGTCAATCAAATTGGGTTTTCTACATCACCGTTAATGCAATTGGTAAATACAGTGACTCGGAATGACAATACATTAGCATGACAATTGGTAGAGTACTAGGCTGTGTTAACTAAATAATGATATCAGATTTGATTTGCCAGATCTAGTGGTCACTCGAAACCCCATCACTTGTGCTGACCAAATGTAGTGAGTCTCCACGGGCCCTGGACAGCACCACACTTCACAACTGTACATCTCTGCGTCTAACATCCCCACTCTAATACAGAAAAATATCCGAAGACAAAATCACCCGAAGACAGCAATTAATACCCCATGCTTTGCCGAATCTACCCTCCTCTTTTATCATATCCGTCGTCCTCGGCAAATATTACCGGTTTAGTGCCGAGGTTCCACGGTCCATCTGCAGGAGCGTCCCACCGCACAACCTATCAATGGCTTATAATCCTCCAAAAGCTATCCTACCCAGAACCGCAGGAGCGACAACACAGTGACAAATGAGCAAAGTCGTCGTCCCCAATTTCCGCCGTAGCGCTCCCGCGCTCCCGCTAGCCGTTCTAATCAAGCTAAATGCCACATTGAGAAAGACGTTACTCTCGAAAAAGTTTTATCTGGAGATCACCACTAAGATCTTGTCCAAGACGTCCACTATGGACGCCAACCTCTACTTCATCTGTTACTTCACGCTTTTGTTGAGTTCGATCTTGAACAACAAGCATAACATCAAGAAGTTCTTGCTAACCCAAAGAGTCAACTTGATCAACCTTATCAATAAGGTGTCCGTAAAGACACTTGATAGAACCTTGATTGCCAAAAGAGAGACGGCCGAGGTAAGCGAAAAGAGTGAAGGTGCAGACGCTCAGGAAGCTGCCGAGGCTCCAAAGTCTAACTTGGCTGTTCATTTGAAAACCATTTCTTCATACATTGCTGATGTGAGAATCTTCAATCGTTTGACAGACTCAATCAAGTACATTCCATGGATCGTGGACGAGTTTGCTGCGTTGATGAACCCGGCACTGCTGGTTCCCAGATTAGACAGAGCCATCAACTTTGCCCAGTCCCTCAATTGTCTTGTGTTGGAGTTGCTCGAGAATGCCGGTTGGTTGACCGAGCATAACTGGGTGGGTACCAGCGACAACACTTACTGGTGCATTGAAACCTACATCTGGTGTTGCAGGGTGTGGGGCGCATACATCGTCATCGAGATCATCGAGCTCTTGCGTAGAACCCCGCGGTCGAAATGGGACAAGGCCTGGCAAATCACCTTGTTCAAACAGCTTATCCAAGTTCCTTTGGTTGTTCACTGGTCATTGTACGATGGCTGTTTGTCGCCCTTCTGGGTGGGCGTGTGCGGAAGTGGAGCTTCCTGGCACGGTTTCAAAGACTTGTGGCTGTCGCTAGACTTAAGTTAGAAGTTTGAAATGTATTATTAATTCACCACCGTTTCCTTTTCGTTCTTCTCCAATTGACGCGACCGATCAAAGTACAAGTTGGGATGGGTGATGTGGAGGTTCTCTGGTTTGGATGCCCGATCCATCTGCTGCTTGTGGGTGAGCTCAAACACCTTTGTACAAGCCACCGTGTAGTCATGCTTATTGACATCCTCGACGATACCGTTGATGTCGTGCTGGTCCGTGACGCCCATTTCGTTCAAGTTTCCCACCAACGCGTCCATGGATAAGTCGCGGTAAGGACATCCGTGGTACTCACCTTTCTGGGGCTTTGGTTTCAGCAAAATGGTGTTACAGTCCCAGGGCTTGTAGTTGATGCGTCCACCTTCTAATCCGTAGATGTGCCTGACATTGTATTTGTATTCCTTGTTGAAGGAGTCCATGTTCATCTTTGCAGATTTGGTGAATTGGTAGCTCCAGAACTTCAAGGCTTCGTCCACATTGAGGCCAATTCCCTTCAAGAACAATCCCAACTGTTGCCTGCCACCATATTTCAAATGGGAGCTCAAAATCAAGTTCTTCTGCAAGTGGGTGGCGCATAGAGGGAAGTGTTTCGTGATATTGGCGGAGGTGACGGAGTCGGCAGTGATATCTGAATTTGCTCCGTTTTGTCCCAAGCTGTCGTATTGGATGCTGGCAAAGTTTCTTGACAAGTTATTGAGCAAAGGCAACAATCGGTCGTCTTCTTCCAATCTGGGAAGCGCTTGGAACGTTTTCAAGAGTGCCAGTGACAACAGCTCAGAAAAAACCAACGAAAGTAAGCTCACCTGCAATGTAGATGGAATGAAGGCGTAGCCACGCTCCAAATACACCTGTCTCAGCGAGACCAAGCTGGGGACCTTTTCGAAGGGTAACTTGATGAAGTTCTCCTTGGAGCGCATATGTTGTCTCAACTGTTCCTGAGTGAGATTGAAATTGGCGTCTCCGGAGTTTTCAATAGTGAAGACGGTCCTAATGGCGGGTCCCGACGCAGCAAGAAGACTTTCGAGCTTTTCGAGCTTCTCGTCGTTGGAAATGTATTCCCACGATAATTTCCCGCTATTGAGTTTGACAAACTCATGCTGCTCTTTGGGCTGGAGCATGTTGTATCTGATTTTGAACAAAGTGGTCTCGTTCTTGATGAACTTCTTTCTGAGCTCCTCGGTGCGGCAAAATACAAGTCTCAACGTATAGTGGGAGTAGTAGTCCTTGCGGCGCTCGGCAATCATGTGGGAGCTGGTGCCGGCGGTAGTAGAAGGAGTTAGAGGTAAAAACTTGAGCAAAAGTGGCTTGACCACGGCTTCGGTCTCTTTCAACGACTTGGACCGCGCCAAACACGACTCGATCTCGATCAAGATCTTGAGTCTATCGATGGCCCACGACTCAAACTCTTCCAAGGTGATTTCTTCTAATGGAGGAAGATCGTAGAACGACAATCGCGACGGATAGACGGATTTGGATGATTCTGCGTACACAGCGACGTCCTCGAAGTTTCTGCGGCCCGCCGTTCTCCTTTTGGTTTGTCTGAACATACTGGCTCAGGGAAAATAAATAAGGTCAATAATGATTTGAGATGTAGGAAGTTTCTCTACGCGTGGAACGCGTTGGGGAGTGCACACGGCAGTGTAAGTAGGTGGACAGAGAAAGAAGATGGGCCGAGAGAATACAGCGAAGAGGGAAACTTTGGCGAGTATGAGAAGATAAATGCCGTTATGTGGTGGCTTTGGATGGATCCTGAAATTTTCGTGGCAAAATCTAGGTTTTTCCTCTAGATATCATTGACCTTGGCTCGCCAGACCAAATGGGTGCAAAATGGGCCATCGTGATGAAATCGGCACCTACAGGTCCAAAAACGCAGAAAAGGAACAAAAAAGTCATTCTACCAAGTATATCCCCCTATTTCCGATGAACCCACCAAAATCTATTCTTTCTCCACATATCTTCCTCGAATTTCCCCAGTCTCTTGTAGTCCCTCCAACTCCCCCTCTACACCAGTACACCAGGCGTGCCCACTACTCCAACTGACAATTTCGTCTTCAGTCGCCATCTTCCAACACCACAATGTCGGAGGTTGTAATCGATGCGGGAGCATTCCACAAGAGATTATCCATCATCCAAAAAAACTTGGTGGCTGCCTCCACTGACTACCCCTGCCTCTTATTCTTAGTGGGAGCCAGAGACGACGAATCAACCTACAAAAAGTCCACGGTGTTACAGCTCTGGCTTCTTGGCTACGAGTTTGCCCACACCGCCATCTACATCAATCAAGAGAAATGTATCATCATCACGTCTGAGGGCAAGGCCAAGCACTTGAAGCACTTGGGATCGCAGCCCACCGCCAACTCGTCCAAATTGGAGATCTGGACAAGAACCAAGGACCAGGACCACAACAAAAAATTATTCTCTAACTTGATAGACGAGATAACCGCCTCGGCCACCGACAAGAAGGTGGGCACCATTGTCAAGGACACGTTCAAGGGTAAGTTTATCGACGAGTGGAAAGAGATGTCCGCTCCAGCAAGCTTTGAGTACGTCGACGCCGCCGTGTTCGTGTCCGAATGTCTTGAGTTGAAGGATTCTGAAGAATTCGGAAGCACCCAGTTGGCATCTAAGGCCTCGGTGGTGATGATGGACTCTTTCGCCAACGATATGATGGTTGTAGTCGATGAGGAAGTCAAGACGACCAACGTGGACATTTCCGACAAGCTCGACAAGAAAATCGACAACACCAGATGGTTCACCAAGTCTGCTCTCGGGAAGAAGTTGTTGCAGTCCAACAAGGAGTTTGATCCGGAACAGGTGGACTGGTGTTACTCTCCAATAGTCCAAAGTGGAGGTGACTACGACTTGAAGCCCAGTGCGTTGTCTACCGAAAAGAGATTTGTGGGTGACGGCGCTATCGTTGCTTCGCTTGGTTTGCGTTACAAG
Organism: Sungouiella inulinophila; assembly: GCA_030562885.1. Lineage (NCBI taxonomy): Eukaryota > Fungi > Ascomycota > Pichiomycetes > Serinales > Metschnikowiaceae > Sungouiella > Sungouiella inulinophila. Next base: position 880,262 of record JAKUAG010000002.1, read on the forward strand.
AACTACTGCTCGAACGTGGCCAGAACGTTTTTGATCGACCCATCGTCGGAGATGGAGGCCAACTACGACTTCTTGTTACAGTTGCAGGAGCACATCGTCAAAAACCTATTGAAGGACGGTTCAGTAGCCCATGACGTGTATAATGAGGCAGTCGCGTTCATCCAGTCCAAGAAGCCTGAATTGGTGGAACATTTCACGAAAAATGCCGGGTGGCTTACCGGGTTGGAGTTTAGAGACTCTACATTGGTGTTGAACGGCAAGAATGATAGAAAGTTGATTAATGGCCAGGTGGTTTCGTTGACCATCGGTTTCAACAACTTGACCAATGACTCTGCCACCGACGCCAGATTGAAGAAGTATGCTTTGCTTCTTACTGACACTTTCAAGGTGAGCGAGGGCGAAGCCATTCAGTTGACCAACTATCAAAAGTCCAGAAGAGAAATCACATTCTACTTCAAGGAGGAAGACAAGACGAAGGTTAAGAGTGAAAACGGCGACAGAAAGTTGAAGTCCGAAAAGGACTTGACGATCGAGAAGAAGTTGGCCATCAACGAGGCAAACTCCAAGATTCTCAAATCGAAGTTGAGAAATGAGAATTCCGCATCGAACGATGTCAACGCCGAAAAGGTGCGTCAAGAGATCCAGAAGAAGTTACATGAGAAGAGACAACAGGAAGGCTTGGCGAGATTTTCTCAGGCTGATGCCACCGACGCCTCAGAGATTAAGCCTGTCTTCAAGAGATACGAATCTTATGTCAGAGAGTCTCAAATTCCAAGCAATGTCAGAGACTTGAAGATCCATATCGACTACAAGAACCACACGATCATCTTGCCTATTTGTGGCCGTCCAGTTCCATTTCACATCAACTCTTTCAAGAATGGATCTCAAAATGAAGAAGGTGACTACACTTACTTGAGATTGAATTTTAATTCGCCTGGTGCTGGAGGTAATAACTCAAGAAGAACCGAGTTGCCATACGAAGATGCACCAGAGAACCAGTTTGTGAGATCTCTTACATTCAGATCCAAAGACAGACAGAGAATGATCGATGTGTATAAAGCCATTCAGGATTTGAAGAAAGATAGCGTCAAGAGAGAGGCTGAGAAGAAGCAGCTTGCAGATGTCGTTACTCAGGGTAACTTGGTGGAATTGAAGGGCTCTAGAGTGAAGAAGTTGGAGAACGTTTTTGTGAGACCTACGCCAGAAACGAAGAAGGTGGGTGGAGTGTTGCAAATCCACGAGAACGGTTTGAGATACCAGGCCTCGTTCAGAGCAGACCAGAAGATCGACATTTTGTTCTCCAATGTCAAGCATTTGTTTTTCCAGCCATGCAAAGATGAGCTCATTGTCATCATCCACTGCCACTTGAAGAGTCCGATAATGATCGGAAAGAGAAAGACCCACGATGTCCAGTTTTACCGTGAGGCCAGCGACATGGCATTTGATGAGACTGGAGGTAGAAAGAGAAGATACCGATATGGAGATGAGGATGAGTTGCAGCAGGAACAAGAGGAGAGAAAGAGAAAGGCACTTTTGGACAAAGAGTTCAAGGCATTTGCCGAACAAATTAGCGACGCCTCCAGGGGACTTTTCGACTTGGATATTCCTTTCAGAGAGCTTGGATTCCAAGGTGTTCCATTCAGATCAGCGGTGTTCTGTATGCCCACGAGAGACTGTTTGGTTTCTCTCATTGATCCACCATACTTGGTGGTGACGTTGGAAGAGATTGAGATTGCCCACTTGGAGCGTGTTCAGTTCGGATTGAAGAACTTTGATTTGGTGTTTGTATTCAAGGATTTCGCCAAGGCTGTTGTTCACATCAACACCATTCCTATGGAAGTGTTGGAGGATGTCAAGAACTGGTTGACCGATGTTGACATTCCATTCAGTGAGGGACAAATGAACTTGAACTGGGGCAGTGTCATGAAGACGGTTCTGTCTGATCCATATAGTTTCTTTGCTGACGGAGGTTGGAGCTGTTTGACCGGCGAAGGCGACAGTGAAATGGAAGAGTCTGAGGAGGAAGAGTCTGAATTCGAGGCCTCAGATGATGATCCATCGGACGAAGAGGTGGCCAGTGATGTGGACGACAGCGAAGCCTATTCGTCGGACGGATCCGAGGGTAGTGGAAGTGGATCTGAGGAGAGTGACAACGGAGAAGATTGGGATGAGTTGGAGAGAAAGGCCGCCAACGAGGACAGCAGAAGAGGACGCGAGTAGAGAAAGAAATAATGGAGAATGAAGGAGGTGAGAATGGTGAAGAGATGGAAGTAATTCCGTGAGAAGGAAATATTTACATAAAGAAGGGGGAAATGTTTTCATGGAGAGAGAAGGAAATATTTCCATGGAGAGGACACAGAAACATTTCCTTGTGACTTCACCTCTGAATATTCTGCCCCCATAAATAGCCAATGAATGTATAGTATTTTCAATGGCTGCAACTCTTGCATCTGTGCGCTCGTACAGGGCGGTCACTGCGAGCGCAAGTGGCCTGGTGTACGGGTGCGTCACAGTATCAAGCCCGTCGTTCCACGAATTTTGAACGCTTCATTGTTTCGGGTTCCATATCGTTGCTTTCAGCCCAGAAGCCCCAGCAACATTCCACTTAGTACCCGACTACAAATCGAGCACGAGTCGTGAGTTTTATATCCAAAAACTCTGAGTTACGACCCCTTTTCTGGCAAGATCATCCATAGGACTTGAACCGCCAGCATCCACACATTTACCCTAATCGTTCGCCGCTACTACCCAAACCAACATAACCAACAGCCCAAAATGAGCGAAAACACCGACGACTACTCTTACGATTACGAGTACCTCTACAAGATTGTGTTGATTGGAGACTCGGGAGTGGGTAAGTCCAACTTGTTGTCCCGTTTCACCAGAGACGAGTTCAACTTGGAGTCTAGATCGACGATCGGCGTCGAGTTTGCCACCAGAACCTTGGAGATCGACGGCAAGAGAGTCAAGGCGCAGATCTGGGATACCGCCGGCCAAGAGAGATACCGTGCCATCACTTCGGCATACTACCGAGGAGCCGTAGGAGCGTTGATCGTGTACGACATCTCCAAAACCGAGTCGTACGAGTCGGTTTCGAGGTGGTTGAAGGAGCTCAAGGAGCACGCCGACGCCAACATTGTCATCGAGTTGGTGGGAAACAAGTCGGACTTGGACCACTTGCGGGCAGTGCCCACCGAGGAGGCCAAGAGCTTTGCCACAGAAAACAGCTTGTTGTTCACGGAGGCGTCAGCGTTGTCGTCGGACAACGTGGACTTGTCGTTCCACCAGTTGTTGAAGAACATTTACGAGATGATCAGCAAGCACCAGTTGGACACCGACGAGAATGTGTCTTCGGTGAGACCATCGGGCGGCCCTACTATTTCGTTGACTCCTGCTCCGCAGGAGAAGCGCAGCAAGAACAGCTCCAACTGTTGTTAGACGTGTGTTGTCATTACAGATAAGATGATGGTTCCTGGTAGTGTAGAACGTAGCCAACTCTGGGCTCGAATGCATTCAGCTTGAATCCATTTTCAGGGAATACTAGTCGTCCACCTTGTTCTACCAATAGCAAGATATTTTTATTTTCCTCTTCATTGCATAACTTAGTTAAATGAGGTAATTGATAGAGGACGTGCTGTAAGTTGGAATACCTTTCGGTTTTGGGAACCTGATCGGGATTTATATTTGACCATTTATTCAGTTTTACTTCAAAAATGGATGCCCGCTAAAGCGGACCTTATTTTGTCCTCCAGCATGGGTCCTCAGAATCACTAGATCAATCATACCCTCTATTGTTGAACTATGACGAGAAAGAAATAGAAGGAAAGTAATTAGCCACCAGCAACCACCACCAAATAAGCAAGACAAATTTCCTATTCGAATTACCTCCATTTCGTTCTCCAGCATCGAATTTCCACTATTTTCTTCCAGCATCGAATCACCCTCCTTTTACTACCCTCTTGCTCTACACTTCCTTCGTGAATATTCCTTATTATACATATTATACACCTCTTTGAGGACCCTTCAACTTCGATTTCTGACTCACAGGCACCTTCAACGGCCGCGACACACCCTTGCCCTGTTTCAACTGCGCCAATCTCTTCTTGATGTCTGCAGTGGGACCACTGACGATTGTCAAGTTAACCACCTGTTCTCCACGCAAAATGATCAACCCAAGGAATCTTTTATCCTCGGCAACCTTCACCTGTCCCCCCACCTTGTTTTTCGCCAATTCCTGATAACTTTTCTTGGTGATCCGGGCCTCTTCGGTGTCAGCCACCACTAAGTTCATGTGCTTATCGAACGCCAAAAGCTGGCCAACGTATGTGCGGCCATCTACGATGGTGATCTTGAGGCGATAGTTCAAGAGGTCCGACATCCTCGTGTTTCTGGTAACACTGACATTGGACATTTGGTGAGAAGAGATAGTGCTGTAGAGAAGATGGTCTAGAGAAGTGAAATGGTGGGTCGTGCCACGCTCATAGACCAGGATAACGGCTCTCTATGGGATGATTGTGGGTTAATTTGCTTCTTTCAATTGATTAAATGTAGGTTGATTCGCTGTTCTAATGCTATATATTATTTTCCTTAATTCAGTTCTTTGCTCTCACAATTTAGCGTTTCCACTTCCAGATAGTATTCGCAGCCTTCTGACGAGGAAGAAAAATGATTGAATATGGAGCAATTAACGGATGTCAAACAGCAAGACAAATATATTTAACTACATCGCCAATTGACAGTCCATACTTTGTCCAAGGCACAGCAAACTCCCCTATTCTGGCCATTTTTTCCTAAATCTGGCCACTTTACCTAACATTGGTCTCTTCCCCAATGTTGCCAAAGGCTCCACCTTTTCTGAGCGCGCATATAAATAGCACGGTTCCGCAATAGACTCTGGCCGCCATTTTTCGTTCACATATGTCGGATACAGAAGCACCGGTGGAGAAAAAAATCGAGGAGAAGGTAAGCGAGACCCCTGAAGTTAACAAGGCAGAAAAGGTTGAGACCGAGAAGGAAGAAAAGGAGAATACAGAAAAGCAAGTGCAAGCAGAAAAGCAAGTGCAAGCAGAAAAGCAAGAGAAGGAAGACAAACAAGAAATAGGAGAAGATACCACGGTGGAGAAAAGACCAGCCGCCGGGGAGGAAAAGCTGAAGAAAAGAAGAAAGAGACGTCAATATGACGATCTTCCCAAAGAAGAGCCTGAATCGGATGATGATGACGACGCTAAAGATGACAATCGCTTAGAACAGGAATGGGAGGAGGACGAGGAGGAGGACTTGGTGGAGATCGACGAATCCAACATCATCACCGGTAGAAGAACCAGAGGCAAGGTGATTGACTTCAAGAAGGCTGCGGAGGACTTGAAAAAGGAGAACAAGGAAGTCAACAGCGAGGACGAAGAGGACTGGGACGAGCAGGCTCCAAAAGAGTAGGAGACTATGGTAGCTCCTAATAAAAGAATAAATGGTAGCTAATATTTGGTAGCTAACACAACGGTAGATAATAAGCAGCCAATACATGCAAGATTAACGCCTATGTTGAGCTACATGCTAGATATTCTTGATGCCCATGGTGAGCAAACGATTTATTGTAACATTGTGGTCGGCGGTGTCCGACAGTTGAAACCCGTGCAGTGAACATCTGCATCTATTAATCTTTTTTTTTTAAACCGGAAGACACATCTTCTAGGGAAAAGTTGCGGCCAAAGCCTGCAAACACACTTCACTAAACGTGGAAAGTGCGTAACGAAACAAACGAGGAATCACAGTAAAAAAATCGCAGCAAGGTTGATCCGAATTGCACACTGAGCCTAGCACGAGGCCATGCTGCAGTTGTAATACGGATTAGCGCATCCGTAGTATCCCTGGTCGTTCATCGGAGGCATATGTTGATACTGTGGTGGAGTATACGCCCAGATGTACAGCAGTTGGAGTGGAACGTACGGATTGGAGCGCATGTTGAACGGTTGTGACAATGGTTTGGAAACTGGCCAATCCAGCGAGAATTTAATTGGTGACGAAGACCCGGGCGACGTATTGGAGTACATCGACGACATGGACGATTCGTACACCGGCGACGAAGGAATCGACGAGTAGCTGTTGAAGTTGTCGTGTGACAAGGCTGGCGAGCAGTAGCTAGCAGCAGCTGCGGGGGCAGCAGGCTGGGTGGAGTACTTAGCCATCCACGTTCTCCAACACTCTTCCAAAGTCTTGATGTTAACCTGGAGGTTCACCACGTTCAACTGCCAGTTCACCTCCTTAAGCCATGCGGCCTCTTCCGCGTTAAGGAGCTCGATCACCAAGCCAGTAGCTCCACACCACGATCTGTTGGTGAAGGTGTTGTCGTCGTTAAACTTGTTGGCCAAAACCAACGCCACGACAATCTTGATGAACAACTCCAGCTCGGACATGTAGCCGAGGTGAGCGTTGGAGAAACGTTGGTTCAAGTACTCCAAAGCGATGATGATGGATGACTTAGGCAAACGGGTGGCATACAAGATAGATACCATGTCGTTCTCAAATGCCTTAGACGGGCTCCTGTTCTGGTTGAGCATACCAAAAGCACACCAACAGAGGAAGGCGGCCATGTTTTGCGGCTCGTACTCGAGAACCGTGTTGATGCCGCCCGTGACTTGCTCGTTGGCCGGAGGCGCTGGCACTGGGGCAGAGTATGCGGGAACATATGGAGGTGGGGGAGGGGGAGCCATGGACACACTCGGATAATGTGAGTAGAACATCGAGTGTGGGTTGTAGCTGTACAGCGAGGAGGCTCTGTGGCCTGCGGTGCCGATAGGATAGTATGACTGGTACATTGGAGCAAGGAGCCAGTGCAACTAGAAGTGAAGCCGGAAAGTCCTGAACGAAAGGAAACCGTAAAAGCAAGGGGCGGTGCCAGCACTAATGAAAGTGGCAAGGTTGGTCCGAGCAGGTGCTTCTTTTTTGAAAATCTGAAGACGAACGAAGACTTAGTGAAAAGCTCGTAGGTCAAATCAGGAGAACTTTCTTTTGGAAGTTGGAGCTCCGAAGTTAGGTTCGAGAGCAGACAAGTATCCAAGAGGAGGCGGAGATCAGAAGATTGTGATATACCGAGACTCCAAGAAAGGATGCGTAGTTTTTTGTTTGTGGGCAAGGACAAGCGGAACCAAAACTTTTATAACTGCGGCAGAGGAAAATTTGCCGGGCCTGCATGGTGGAGGTCATAGGTGGTGAAAGGTTTTTTCTTCCGATGTAGAAGAAAGGAGGCCTGTTCCTTTTTTTTTTTTTTTGGGACACACCTGGGCGGCTACTTTTGCCCCCCGATTTTTCTCTCATTTTCCTATGCAATTCACCTCCTCTCCTTGTTAGCTCGCTTAACCTCTATTTTCTATTTTAGCTGCCCTCCGCCCGTTCACACTGTTTCTAGCCCTTTTGAAGTTGCCAGCCGAATGTTGAACTCCTGTATGATGAGGCGGTACAATAGAGTGCACACATGCCCTCCTTGTCTACATGTCTGAACGAGTCATTTCCAGGAGGTCCGTAGGCGATATTAAAAGGCGGAGATAGGCAACCGGGTGGGTCGGGCGTAGGGGTGTTTGGGATTTTAAGTGTTTGGGATTTTAAGTGTTTGGGACATTTTGTGTGTTTGGGTTCTCGAGTTTTGGGTGTTGGGCGAAAGTTTTCTGCTTTATTTAGGGGTTGCATGTGTGATCCAAGGAGTTGTTAGCCGCTGATCGGTTGACGCCCAGGATGTTTGGATTTCGGCCCTTGTCATGTCCTCCGAAAGTGTGCACGTTTTGTTCTGCATGTGGTGGGTGGTAACAGACAATTTTCCTGTGGAATCCGCCAAAAGTCCTGTGGAAATCGCGCATATGCCAGTGTGCCCATGTTCGTATTGCAAAGGTGATCATGTGGCAACTGGTGACCGTGGCTAGGTGGTGAGGATCAGTGATTGTGAGTTAGTTTGTCCGTTGCTATTGGAGCATTGCTTAGAATGTTGCGGGATTTGCTATGGTGCTTGCTGTATGGTTTTTTGCTAAATGGTACTTTGCTGCTCTTATGGCTCCTTGCTTGCATATTCTCGTGATGCTCATGCGAGTCAACGAGAGAGGCCAAGCAATTAAATGAGCCTGCTAATCCAGCCAAAAACCCTTTGCAGCCTACTTAACCAGCCAAATCAAATTGTAGTAGATATAGGAGTATCTGGAGCCGCTAGTGGTTGGTTCGTCTCTTTCCAGTTCTCTGCCATACGCGAGGATTGCCTCGTCTAGAATTCGCAGTCTAGAAGACGAGTCTAGGCAGTCTTAAGTAAGGTCTGGTAGAGAATGCTACTATTATGCTCTTTCAGAATAGCCGATGAATTTCCTTCAATACATCACATAGTCGCTGTTGACGACCACCATTGATCTCTCCGGGCCAAAGATACCCGACCCAGACAAAACTTATTTCATTTGGAAACCTTCAGTAGCGACTAATTACTACAATCCACCCTGAAACCCAGACTCTAATATTTTCTATAATCTATATTCACCAATTCTCCATAATAAATACTTAAAGTGCTCTTTTGGTATGCATAGCCTTTAACGACTGCCCGTTCGTCTGTGTGAAGTTGAACACCGATCGAATTGGAGGTAAGGTAGTGCCACTGATGGCAATACTATCGTCCCTCTGCTCGTGAGCAGCTGCTTGCGCCTGCGCAGCTTGTTTCTGTTTCTCCAATTCTTCAAACAAGTGCTGAGAATTAATTCCCTTATTGCTCAAGTTCTGTGGTTGAAGTGGAGGAGATTGCGAGGGCGTTTGTAGAGGTGTATCCATAGGCGAAATCACAAACGCCGGATTTCCCCGAATGGCGTTGCTGGGATGTGTCGAAGAGGGCGACGCCGAAGGCGAGCCAGGTGGATTCATGTTCTCCAGCGCAACACTCGAAGTCATGTAGAGGTTCACACTAGAACCTGTGGGAGAGTTGGGCCTAGATTTTTTGTGGGGCTGGGTGAACTCCAAGTTCAACAGTGTCAGCGACGCAGGCTTTGGCATGGTGTGACTGAGTGCGTGCACCGCAGGTGCTTTGATTGGAGTCATACGCTGGAGGGGCAATAGCGAAGTCAAGTTGCCCACCGAGTGGTTGCTCTTGAGCTTGTTAAACGAACCATGCGACCGACTCCTATGGAAGTAATCGTTGAGGTTCGAGAACAGCGGAGGCACCTGCGATACCGGCTTGCCGACGTCTGGAGACGTGCTCAACGATGGCGTGGCGGAATTAGCGGTAGACATGGTGTTAGCGGTGCTAAACACATAGCCCTGGCCGGCCGACCCAATCAGAGTCAGGCTCATGGACTTCTTGAGTCTGTCGGGAGAAGAGCTGTTGTGGGACGCAGTGCGCACTTGCCCAATGGCGTCGGTAGACTGGACTCTGAACGGAGCGTTGGATTTGGCGTGGAGGTGAGACTCCTGGTATGGAGGGCCGGCCACCTGCGATGGGAATTGCGGTGGGTGGCCCGTGGTGGGCGACGAAGGCATTGTGAACATCGCCAGAAGCGGGGTGCGGCTCGACACTGGCGTTGGCCCCTTTGCATCTGCATCGTGGGGCACTTGTGCGAACTGCACGGGTATCTGAGTTGGAGCAGCATGTGTTGGAGGACCCTGTGGGTTCGCGATGTGGGGTGCGCCCTGAGAGGGAATCTGCTGCGACTGCTGGGAGATTTGCTGCGACTGTTGAGGCATTTGTTGAGACATTTGCTGCGAAACGTTAACTGGCGCGAACTGGCCAGGCACCTGTTGCACAGGAATAGCAATAGCTTGTCCGGGCGGCAACATCCCTTGTCCGTTGGGCTGTACCACGTAAACTGGATATGGCTGGGAAGGGTAATAGTGAGGGGTGCCCTGGCTGTCGAACGCAACGGGAATAACCGACATGGGTACTCCGTTGGCGTCGGTGATTACCGGGTAAGGCAGCAGGTCGGCATTGGCGTCCTCACCGCGAAACTTAGACGAGCGTTTGCGCGAGGATGGATTATTGTGGATACGCAAATGTCTGGTGAGTTCGTCGGATCGGGAAAACCGCTTATTGCAGCCGGGAAAAGTGCAAGGATGAGGCTTTTCGCCGGTATGGGTGCGGATGTGACGAGTCTGGTGCTCAAGGCGGTGGAATGCCTTGTCACAAATGGTGCACTTGTAAGGTCTATCGTCCTTTTCCTTCTTAACTTCGGTCATAGTGGGGGACGATGAAAGTGGGCGGGAGGGCGGCGATAGGGGTATCAGAGGGACAGGAAAAGTGGCGGCCGTAGGAACTTTTGAGAAAGAAGGTAGTTTGAAGTGGCGACAAAGGTCGAAGCGTGGGAGACAAAAAGAAGCAGAGGTGTCCAAAAAGAAAAAAACCCCAGAGGGAATTAACTATGGATATCAGGTGTTACATGCAGAGGAAGCAGCATGTGCACGAATACGACTGCACTTTTTGGGAAAAACATTTTCCGGCGCAGATGTCACTAACCCGGTTCGGGGCCCCCATACGCCCCCACCGCGCCCCCCACCAAGTTTACGCATAGGTAACATATGGAGAAACCGGATGTTTCAGGCGGAAATCCTGGGGCAGATCGTTCGATGGCGGAGCGGATCTCTGTCGCGGAAGCACCTGAGGGCAACGGCTGCTTTCAGGGGATTTTGGGGGCCGGTTCCGCTGGTCCGCCTTGAATTGTTCTTGGTGAGTAACCGTCGACTCAGGCTTGCATCGTGACTCCGGCTTGCATTGTGGGCTCCGGCTTGCATATCTCGGAGTGACGGGTTTTTCCAGATGAGGAGGGGCGATACCGACTTCGATTACCTTCCGGGTGAACTGGGATCACGCGCTGAGTTAATTTGCCCTAAACTCCGCCCGCTGCTGTGCTGATTGGCTGTGATCGTTCGTTGGGCATCGCACTGTGGAGTGCATATGACTGCACACAGTGAAAAGTTTTTCCGGAAGTTGTTCCGCCTTCATGCCGCTATTGACGACCCCACACTAATGGAATCGCCCTACAGGAATGTCGCTAAAGTCGACTATCGATCCGGGCGTGCTGGAGGTCTGGCATTGCAAACTTATCGAAACTGTGAAAAAGTCATCACGCAGGCCCCTGCCCAGAAAATAATTCCTCCATGGAGGGCGGCTCTGGGGATGTGGGGAGGGTACCGTACACATTCTGCCTTATCATTCCGGTAATTTGGTTTGCGCCCATAACTACGCTTCGCGTAATAGTCCGTGATTGAAGTCAAGCCATTGGTCAAACCATTGCAAATTGCCCAATAATTGGTCCACGCCATAATCGGATGAATCGGGTTGTGAAATCGACCGTTCCGGTGTATGGTCCTCCAGGTTGACAGCGGTGGTTTGTTCGCTCAATTTGCGCCTCTTCTGGTGCTCCATGAGCTCATCAAGTTTTCCTTTATCCTTGGAATTTTCATATCCGAACTGTGTGAAAAATTCCTTGTTTACGTCGGCAGATCCGTGATCAATCCCCAATTCTTTGACGGTCCGGATTGATTCCTCAAAGCTGAGGGCCATCATGTGGTTAGACGTCTTGAACGCCCATATGCACTCGCTGACCATCTTAAACCGTTCTCTGAAGACTAGTTTGCCGTTTTCGTCTTTCACACATGAATCTTGGAGGTATTGGAGGAGCCTCATGGAGTCTTTCAACAATCGTCGCGATTCACTCACGTAGATGCCGGCGTTGATGAAAACCAAGCAATTGATTCCTACATTGAATAGTAGAAGCAAATTCACATACCACGGCGCATAGAGCATGTTCGCCGCGTGGATTTTCTTCAAGAGATATATGACTCCCTCGTTGGCCTCGAGAATTTTCTCCACTTTCGTACCTTCGGAGGGGAGTTTTGTTCCCAAGTAGTTGAAGAGAAGCTTTCCGTGAATTGCAATCAACAAATCGTAGTAATGTAACTTGACCTGCGACCTCATCATCGACGAGATGCCGCCTGTTTCGCCGTCGTAGGGGAAAATGTCATTGGTGTCGTCAAATCCATTGCGGTCCAACCATTGTCCAAAAAGATATATCTCCTTATTTATCTGCTGAGCCTTGATCAAGTCGTAGCTGTCTGAGGCGGAAATGTGGATTAAATTGGCTATGCGGGCGATGTGCATCATAGCGAACGCAGGCAACGAAATCCAGTCGTCTTGTTTGCATTCCAGATCGTAGGCTAGCGAGGGGAACTTCCTTGTGATGTCGGCTTCATTCAATGCGCGGTAGCGGCCGGCCTGCAACCCTATGACTCTATCGAAAGTGTATACCGCATAGAAAAGACGTTTGGCCTTGAGGAGCTCGTAGGGCGTCGCTTCTGCCACTACCTGAGTGGTTGCACCCAAACCCATAGAACGACACATCGTGACCGCATGGCCCATTGCGAAGTTTGCTGAGGTCTGACGATGACAGATTCTCAAGTACATCGTCACCAAAAGCCAGCACTGAATAAGTTCGAACGACTCCCACTCAAAGCTGAATACCAGTACCACTTTGTGGCTATGCTTGAATAGTTTTTCCTCGAGGTGGAGCATTGGCATCGAAGGACCACCCGGTTTCATAAACTCTGTGAATCTAATGCTCAATGCATAGACCAAGCCCAACATGGCCAGAAACAATGCCGCCTGGTTGGACTGATTGGAAGGCTCGGTGTCTTTCAATTTGTTGAAGGCATCAATCTGCTCTCTGAACACCGTCTCATGCAAAATGGCATAGAGAGGGTTGATCTCCGAGAAGAAGAAGTCAACTAAATGGGTTTTGAGTTCTTCAGAGAAACCATCCACTTGAGGAGACGGTGGTAGTGGCTCCGGCTTCAAATAGTTACACCCCGACATGTTCCATCCGAAATACTGTGATCTGGGCAAGGGAACCTTGGCCTTCGCTTCCGGGGTGAGGCCTCTGTATAATGTATTGCAGAACTCAGTCACCAAGGCATTTTGGTGACGAGTGGAAAACCTCCATTTTGACGGCGAAAATAACCGGTTCAACCCCTGGACATCCACCTCGATTCTGCTGACGCTTTTGAAGGTAGCCTCCAGACTTTCCAGAAGCAAGCTCTCCAAGTAGTACACTCTGTTTTCCAAATAGGCGGTGTAACCGTCGGACTTATCCGCCGGGGATTTTTCCACGATGGGCAACGCCTGGGCCAGGTACTCTGACTCGATGGTGTCGCCGTTTGTCGGCGTGGGCAAGTCCGAGCCGATCTTCTGGCGTTTCGGATCGGGCTCCTCGGTCATCTTCGACCTAAACTTGCATTCTACGCCATGCTTAAGGCAATTACTACAAGGAAACAACCCGGTGCATTTAATCTTATGGGACCTGCAGCGGTCGCATGCTTTGTTGACCCGCACTCTTGCCTTTTCTGTGTTTGAAGGCTCATTTTTCATACCGTCTGCATTGGTGGGGATATGGAGTTGTCGTTGGGGCAAGCCATACATGCTTATTTGAGGCAAGGGCTCATGAGGACGCATTGAAGGAAGCAATTCATATTGCAGCAGGGAAGACAGCACCGATTGAGAGAGGGGCTGTCTTGAATCTGAAGCCAATGTCGCTGGAACATGATGCTGGAGATTCAGAGTGGGAGGATGGTGCAGCAGATTGGGCTGAAGATAAGTCGGCGGGGCGGTGAGGTGCTGAGGCCGGAAAGACTGCAGGTCCAGGTAAGATGGGCCCTCGTATCGAGCGTCCTTGGATGGGTCCATCTGTTGACGGCTTTCTTTTGTCAGATCGGGTTGGATCCGAGCTTCGGTACTTCGGATCAGTGCAGTTGGGACTATGTGCAGGAGTTAAATAAAAAGAATAGGACAAGTAAAACCAAGGGTGGTAATGTCATGAGAGTTTGGATGAGGGTCAACAGGCTCAACAATGAAAGGAATGGCGGGCAATGGACTCACGAGGTAGTGCGCTGGGGTAGAAATTTGACAGTCAGTAGTGATTGTCATTGTTAAAATGCGAGATGGTGGTTGGGACGGCACACAGTGGTCCGAATAATAGAACAATCGATGGATATGAAGGTCCTGAGGCACCACTATACATGGTTCGCCGAGAACGAGAAAACGGTATCGGTAATCAGCATCCCGGGGCAGGGAACGAACACATGCGTAAAAGCACGAATTCAAGAGTAATAAATTTGCGAAAGGCGATGGAAGGCGGTTCCATTGTTGCATGGGGTATCGCCATAGGAACAGGGAAAGCGGGACGGCATAGACAAGATACGATGAGTAGACGGCGTATAGAGCCCACGACGGCCAGACGGATGGAATAAGGAATGTATAGAGCGGATACAGAGGAAGACGAATCAGGGAGTGGAAAAAGATGAAACGAAGAATCTTCAAAATAGAAGAATCTTGGAGGGTATCGATTCCTCAAATAGTGATATCACCGGACAGTGGCCACCACAAATATTTTGTTCAGGCCAACGTCATAGAAACGCGTCATGGTCCCACGTCATGATGGCGATTGGAGCCAGTGGAGCCCATCATTCAGGGCTCATCCTCAATCACCAAAAAGTGGTTGCATCACTGGGAGGAAACAACCGGCCGCCCAAGCAAATCGTACAGGGCAAGCAGACGCACAAGACGGTTCCATGCACGCCGGGTTGACAATTGGTCGGAGATGCAGTGGCTGACACGATATTATAATTAGCGATCACATGGTGAGGTCATCCATTCCTGAAATGGTATACAAATCGAATGTGCTATATGCACAAGGTAAAAAGCGACAGTAGAAAATAATGTCATGAAAGATGTCCAAATCTGAAGTGGCCGACGCACCAAAAGAGGCAAACGAATGAAAAGTAGCAAAACAGGTTGGCATGTGACGGATGGTTTGTGGGAAATTCACGAAAAGTGACGAACGCTCAAAGAAAAGGGGATCCAGTAGCGGCGATTAGCTACTTTGGAAGCGGAAATCACCGATACCAATGAAGGGTTTCAAAATGCAAAAAAGAAAAAAAAATCATCCAGAAAATCCATTGACCTGTAGCCCACAGCCCGGTGCCCATCAATGGCCAATACGTAGGAGATCGGCACTAACGCAACAACCAACTTCCTTCATGCAAACCGCCAGATTCTAGGCAGGAGACAGAATTGGTGGACGTTTTAGGTTAGAGTTTGGGCGGCCCAAAAGCAACGGCGGCCCAGGAGAGTGACCCCTTCCTTGTTGACGGCTGCTGGTTGGCTGATTAAACAGTGGGTCTTGGGCACCGAAAAATACGAAACAAACCCAAATTATCCCGCGGCCGCAAAGGGACAAGTGTCTAGACGAGTCCAGACGGACTTGGCGCTGGCCGGCATCTTCAGCCATCCACGATCTCCGTTTCGCAGGGGCCGGCACCTGGCACCAATTCCGCTCGATTAACACCGCCCGCACCAAACCAAGAGACGCAAACCTGCGAATATTAGGCACACATTTGTGGGAAGGTGGCAGGGATGTGTGGCCGGCACAAACGCTGGATTGTTTTACCGCCACGACATGTTTCATGTTGGAGTCGAGGGGCCACGGCGGGAAATTTGCCACTGGCTGCCACGACAATAGATTAGGAGTAGGTAGAGAGTGAAGGAGGAAAGACAAAGAAAGAGGTAATACAGTAATGGCAAACAGACACAGAAAACAGAAAGGTGGAACAGAAAACTGACGGTGAAGTTCAGTGCGAGAAAAAAGCCAAGGGGCCGGAACTCCAACAGCAAATAGGCAACTCCAATAGGGCAAAAAAAAGGGAAACAGGAAAAGACAGAATAGGAGAATAGGAGGCGCAACTGCGGCAGCGCAAAAGAAACCGCTAAACGGCCCCACCACCGCCACCGCAAAAATATGGCGCCAAAAATTCCCACCGGCAATGTCTCGCCTTGGAAAAGCCAGTGAGCAACCGGGTCGGGCGGCAGGGCTCGGCATGGTGGAAGGGAAGTTTTCGTTTTCGGATGGGTGCATGGTTGCGAACACAGCGCCCCAGTCACCGTCTGTAGGTGCAACTATGCATCCGCATCTCATACATATTTTTTCCTCCTCTTGTTTGTTCCCCGTACATACGAGGATCCTGTGAAACACAAATGTGCCAGGCAAATAAAACGACCGGGGTTCCCGGGTGAGCCCAGTGTTTCATCACTAACACATCACTCATCGCATTTCGCCCCACACGTTTCCGCTTTCCACAGCACCTCTGCACCATCTCCCAATAATTATTTTGCACCCACCGCATTCTCCATTTCCACCATGCTAGTGGACACCTTTTTGGAGTGCTGCCTCCGGCTCCTTGGAAGCCGCCACCACAACACTCCCGCCCGAAATCACGAATTGGCCAAAGTCATCTCCACCCTCGAGTTGCTGACCGCAAACATGGCGGTGGCCTTGATTTTCTTGCACAAGTACCAGTCCAATTCGGTCAATCACCTCGATACAGACGAATGCGACACCATGGCATACTACGGCATTGTGGCTGCGCTCGTGTTGGCCAACAAGGTGATCAACGACCAGAGCTACACCTTGAAAACCTGGCATAACATCTTGGTGAAGTTCCTGCTGTTTCTGGCCCCACTCCCAGTGTTACACCAACTCGAGATGAACTTTCTCGCAGGAATGAACTATCTTCTCAATACAAAGCACGATGTGCTGATGTGGAGAGGCTTGGAGGGCATCAACCCCGTTGACGTTGGCCAGTTGCGCCAGACGGTGGATGCTTCGTGTCCTGTCACTCCAGCACCTACTCCACCAACTACGTCAGTGGTTCCTCCTCTTGTAGTGACTCCGTCGCTCGCTGGGGTTGCATGTGCCGCAGTTCCTTGCGAGGCCTTGCAGCTTCCGTCGCATTTTGACTTCCAACCTTTGCATCCATCCCGTTCAGAAGTGTCGACTCGCCTATCGAGGCCTGGCTCGCTGGGTGGTTCCGCGAACAATGTTCTACTCCGAGAAGCCACTGACTTGACCTACCTGTCGTATAACTCCACGCCGGTGTTTGCGCCAGTGACGCCAGTGTCACATCTGTTTGCCATGGCGACGTTGCCTACGCCATTTTCTGTGGCTGGTGGCACTCCTTACAAATGGGAGCAGCCATGTAAACGGAGAAAGATGTGGAACGACCCTCCTAATTTAGCATACCTTACCAACTGATATAATGATTGCATATGGCCGCGTGCCAGTTACGAGAGAGAAAGAGAAAGAGAGAGTAGTAGTAGGGAGTAGTAGGGAGTGGTACGAAGAGAAAGATTAGTGAGAGTAGATAGAAAAGATGTGGGTGGAGAGTAGAAAAGAGACGATAGAGCAGAATAGAAGGAATAGAGAAAGCCAGTAGGGATATGCAAGAAAAGCAAAGGACACACAAGGTGGTTGTCAAGCATCGCAGGATGATCTACCCAGGAGAATCACTTTTCTCAATCGTGGAACTCTTTGTGGGATTCGCAGCCACTCTCGCAATTTAGTTGGCGACTCCAGCCAGTCTCAGAATGTACAGTTGGCGCCATGCCAGCCAGACTTCAATGGCCAAACCCAAAGTATAACCTATTCAAACATTCAGCATACCACCTTGCAACTCTTCCCTGCTTGGGATTAGCCATTCATGCACAAATATCGGCCTTAGTCACCAACTCTAACCAGTATAACATTCTCCAACAAGAACCCCGTCACTCTATGATGTAATCCATATTCCTTACACGCATATGCAACGTACATTGAACTTGCCCGCTACGTCTGGGTCTTCTACGTATTCTTCCATTGCCTACACGGTACTTCCATGGCCTATTTTTAATTTCCCTATCTCGCGACTTCCACTCTTCTCGCGACTTTCTGTACTGGCAACCTTCACAACCTAAATACCTTCCGTAGCCACGGACTTTAGCATGAAGCCTACCGCTCCACTCCGGCAGTACATCCAATATGACTCATAATCATTCTAGCCCTTAATAAAAGTAAAAAGCAGATCACTCTTTCACGTAAATTCACCGCACATTCACCGCACATTCACCTCACATTCAACGCACACCCACCGCACACCCACCGCACACCCACCAGACACCTACATTCACCTACATTACCCCAATTCTCTAATCCCCCACTCGGAGTTCTCGCCCCGCTAACGTCTTCTAGGCCTTGGCCCAAGAGCATCTTCCCCGTAAACCCAACTTCGAGCCACTTCAAAATTCCGTGGGGTTGCAGCTTGCTCCCGCCGTCAACCTCTTCGTTGTACCTTTCTCCACTTGTTAACCTTTGCACCATCATGCTGGTGTGGCACAAAGCTTTCTTGGTTTGGGTCCTTGGGTAAATTGGCCCGGTCCAATGCATTTCTGGGCCTCAGGGCTTCGCGACAACCTCTCTACAGGCTCCAAATGACCCCAAAGCTCTGGAGGCCAACTCAAGGTTAGCTGCGTCGTCCTTGCAATTTCCGTGATCCGAGCTTTGCTATTTCCCATGCGGTAATTGTGGTTAGTTGCGATGGCTTGGGGCCTTGGCCACTGGTGAGGAGGATTATGAGTCCTTCACATCGCGAGACAATTTCTTGTCCTCTTCTGCGACCTCTTGCTTTCTGCACCACTCCCTTCACTTTACTACGTATTGTTTAATTTACTACGTATTGTTTAATTTGCTACACTGTTCCTTAATCTGCTGCACTATTCTTCAATTTGTACTCTTCGTCAATTTGTACTATTCTTTGATTTGCTACACTGTTCGTTATTTTGCTATTTGCTTCGCCTTATTACAGGTACCTTGCTTGCTTCCTCCAATTCCCTCCTTACTGTTTGAATTCTTTCAATTCTAATGTACCTCCGTCCTGATTTGTTTTATTTGGTTTAGATCTGCAAAGGCAGTGAGTGACCAGCCGGCTGCCCGGAAGTGGGGATCGTAAGTTGGAGAACTTGACCACCATCGGGCAAGTCTAAAAAAATAGGAGAAGCTGCCCAATTTGGAAAGATCTCTGACGTGCAATCTTACTTTTTCTTGCGTTGTCTCGATAATAGTTACCCTCTGCATTCTGCTCCCATTTTTTTGGCGCACATGTGTCACTCACTCTTTGTCACTCTTTTTGTCGTCTTTTTGTCGTCATTCCTTCTTTCTTCAATATTTCCTTCTTCTTTTGTCACACGCTCTATCATTCTGTCTTCTCCATTTTTTATTCTCTCCATTCTCTCTTCTCTTTTCTCTTTACCACTATCCAATTCCTCTTCCTACCATCCAGATCCTGGAGCTCAGAGATTCGCACTCTCGGTGCTATACTACCAGATGCTCAGTGAGAACAGAACAGTCACCACCGCTGGATGTTCGCTCGCAGAGAAATAGTAAATCCATCACATTTACACTAATCTTTCTATTTATCACAAATCCCATCTAATATCGCCATCTTATCTACTTCTCGTGTCTTCTCTATTTCTCGTGTCCTCCATTTCTCATGCCTACTCTATTTCTCGTCCTTGCACCCATCGCTGCCCATCGCTATTATCTGCAGAGTCATCATCTTCTTCTTCATGGCCCTAGGTATTTGTTCCATCTGCCACCATTCCCAGGCCAAATACAAATGCCCAAAATGCTCCGTGGAGTACTGCTCGTTGGCCTGCTTCAAGAACCCTGCCCATGAACATCTGGCTGTTGCTGCCGATTCTGCTGACATAGGTACTGCTAACACTACCACTGTCAACACTATTGGCAATTCACCTCCCACCAGTGACCTACAGCCTTCCTCCGCTCAGAACTCCGTCTCCGCTCCAGATTCCGCCTCCCTCTTTCATTCGGTAGCTTCGGATCCCGTCATAAAGTCTCTCTTGGGCTACAAGTCGCTCCAGGTGCATCTTGCCGTGATCCTACGCTTACTCTCAGAGTCTACTCTCACCAACGAGCCGTTGGCAGAAAACAGACGAGAAATTGCAAATTTGAGGCTCTGTGACCTACGAACCAACGGTCCACAGGAAAACGCATTGGTGGAGGAGTTTGTGCAGCGTGTATTATATCTCACGTCCCAGTCGTCTGAGAACTAGTAGACGTCTCTAATTCTAGTCTTTGCTCAACCAGCCTCAGGCTACAGCTCCTCCCCAAATGTTCTTGGGCTTGCTGTGCACCTTGCGGCCCAATTTCACCTGGAAGATAAATCCTCCTAAATCTCCAGACTTGTCGGAGGCATCGAAGTTGTAGTCGCTATCCATTAAGTTCTCGTTGGCACTGGTGACGAAAAGGGTATCGTCGTCGGGCCCGCCAAGTGCCGTGCATGTCACTCGTTTCGCAGGGAGTTTGAATTTGTCTAACACCTCTCCAGCATCATTATACTCCACCACCGTGGAGGTGCTGAACACTGCTTGGAAAAAGTGGCCGTCGCTGGCTAAACTCAACCCATCAGGCTCGGGACTGGCTTCCTCGGGAAATACTTGTTTCATGTTGATTAACGGCCGCTTGTTGGATAAGGTGTTAGTGCGGTGGTCGTAGTCGTACTGCCACACTGTGAAAGTTAACAGATCGGTCCAATAAAATTTTGTGCCGTCGTTGCTGAAGGCCAATCCATTCGAGATGAAAGTGTCCTTTTCCATTACCTGGATACTCAAATCGGCGGCGCTGATGCGGTAGAGCAGACCTTCCTGAGAAACTCCACCTTCTGCAGCGGTGATCGGGAAGTCAGTCATGACTCCGATCCATAAGTTTCCCCACGGGTCCACAATTCCGTCGTTGGAGCGCAAACGTCTGGCCTGCTTCTCAGAATGGGGATACTTTAAGAAATACTTTATTTCCCCGGTGTCGAAGTCTCCCATGCATAATCCATACTTGGAGCAAATCAAGATCTTGTCGTTGTCCTTGGTGAGGCCGATAGCCCCAATTGACTCTCCTTTCTCTTGAAAATAGAGCACCTGATGTCTCTGGGCGAGATCTGCCTCATTGTCCAACCATACTCTGTGAACTTTGGCCCCGATGATATCTACCCACAAGAGGGTCTTGTTGGCTGGATTGTAAGTGATACCTTCGGTCAATCTACCTCTGCATGAGGGAAGGAGAATCTTGGAGTTAGTGACATGTTGGGACGGAAGGTTTTGCATGAACATACGTTGGACTTATCTACCGAGACGGACATTTTGGAGTAGAATAAGAATAATGAAATGGGAGTGGAGGAGCTGTGTGGGGGACCTAAATAGAGTTGGTGGGTTTGACGTGATTAGATGCCGGACCAACATAGTGTTGAGCATGCAGTCTTTGTTAGGGACAGACTGTTGAGTGGTACGCTACCAGTGTGGCCTTGAGTGGGGGAGTTAGGTGAAACATCCCCAGAACAAACTCCTAACAACATAGAGTTCTGGATATAACCCGATAGAACCCGGATAATACCCTGATGCTAAATGTCTAGTAACAGGTATACCGGTACTATCAACGGTATCTATGACCGGCCAAGAAAGTCTTAAACACACAAGAGTATGCATATACCTAGAGTTTTATGCCAATCTTCAAGAAGAGAAGAAAAAGGCGCTGTGAGTTCATCTAAATGGCTTTTCCTAACTGAGAGCTAGTACACGTTCCAATCTTATCTAGCGTAGATCCTGCACAAGGATTCATATATCCACTATGATTATTCTCCATAGACTCTTGATTATCACGATAATTGAAAAAAATAAAGCCTCCACTTTACTCTGGTTAAGTCACCAAAGGCTAAAACCTATCTTATTTTATCTATCCTATTTTTGTACACTCAACAGATCCCAGTTTTTCGCAAGCTCCGCCATGGCTTCGCTATTCATCAGCGCATCCACAACCTCAATAGGCACCTGACTTTCACTATGTTCCTTCCTCGACAAACTTCCCATATTGGTTTCTGAAAGCAATCTGAGCTCAAACTCGCCATTGTTCTCTTTCTCAAGAAGCTCGTGCCACGTGAAAAGAAGACTGTCCCATTTTCTGGTGAATGGATTGATGTCGATGATAACAACATCTTTGTATGGTCGGGGGATATAAATGTCGAGGATGTAGTCGACTAAAGGAAACTTCGACTCTGCAAGTGTTGTCCGGTGGAATTCTTGGATTAATTTGTGCAACTTGGGGTGGAGCTCGTGGAGAAATTCGTAGTGGTTGGGATCTCTCTGAGAAACACCCAAGACCCGTCTGTTCTTGATGAAAACACGGAACTCGAGGGCTGGATTGAAGTCCGCAATCCATTTTTTCAACACTAATTCCGGTTCCAAATGGACTCCTTCCTCCTTGTCCTCACACTCTTCATATATATGGCCATCAAGATCGTGAGCAGCATGATCCGAGGCATTTAGCACCAAATAGACATCTCCACTAGATGCACATTTCAACGAGTTGTTTATGAGGATCCATTTGGCATCCTTTGGGGCTGACCAGTTGAGTTTGACCATCACCGCAGAATAGTTCTCTATGGTCTTTTCGATCTGGTCATGGAGCTCTTGAAAGTCTTCACATGGGTTCGTGGTGGCATGCTCCTCGTCATCTTCCCAGTCGCTGTATTCGTTGTCGCTATTTGCAGTGACCGGATCTTCGTATTTGGGCGGCGGTAGACGGATACTTTCACTGTTCAAGTAGTCTATAAAAGCTTGCGGGACAGGTCGGAGGATTGTCGATTCGGGGATCAAATCCTTGAAGAAGGGACTCCATTTGGAGAACGAGCACCAGTTGACCTGGTCGCAAGTCGTCACAATATTGTGGAAAACGTGGGTGTCAACCGTCATGGCGATGATGGATATTTCTGTTAGTAATGAGTTAAAGGCCATTTACGCACCCGTACCTCTGGTGATTCGTAGGGCAGAGGAACCGGTGGAGAAAAGAGGAATTGGGGGAAGGCAAAAAAGAGGAATTTTGACAAAAGAGTAGATTACAGAAAGGACAGCTCTCTGGAGACCTTTTTCACATTCATTCGTTGAAATGGGTGGAACGAGATATTCAGTGCTTCTGGATGTAAGACGCACTTGACCGAAACCAATTGTCACCCTGCTTCGAAACTGCAACACAAGCAAAAGAAAAAACAACACGACAATAAATTCCACAAATTCCACAAACTCTCTACTCGTCCTTTCCTAAAACAAAAACCCCTCCGTTGCCGTCCCCTCCCAAAGAACTCACCTTAAAGTTCCCTCGCACGTGACCCACCCTGCACTTCCACGACGAAAAAAACCAACCTTACCATTCCAACCGTGACTTCCAACTACAATACACATCATGGCGCTGGTAAAGACACAGTCACCTTCGAATGCCACATTCAGGGACAAGGAGAAGCCGCAGGAGGTCAGAAAAAGCAACATTCTTGCTGCCAGAGCCGTCAGCGACGCCATCAGAACCTCGTTGGGCCCAAAAGGTATGGATAAGATGATCAAGACGAAAACAGGCGAGATTATCATCTCCAATGATGGTGCCACCATTCTCAAGCACATGGCAATCTTGCATCCCGCGGCCAAAATGTTGGTCAATGTCAGTGCCGCTCAAGATGTTGAGGCTGGCGACGGAACCACTTCGGTGGCTATTTTGACGGGATCGATGTTGGGAGCCGCCGAGAAGTTGCTCAATATGGGCATTCATCCCACGTTGGTCGGCGAGTCGTTTCAGACCGCTGCCGCCAGAGTATGCGAGATTTACTTAGACATGTCCCACAAGATTTCTTTGTCAGATAGAGACATTTTGATCAAGGCTGCTTCCACGTCTTTGTCATCCAAGATTGTTTCGCAGCACTCGCTGTTATTGTCGCCATTGGCCGTGGACTCTGTCTTGCGCGTGATGAACGAGGCCAACGACAACGTGGACTTGAACGACATTAGACTTATCAAGAAGGTTGGAGGAACAATCGACGACACCGAGATGGTGGACGGCGTGGTGTTGACACAAAACGTCTTGAAATCGGCCGGTGGCCCAACCAGAATGGAGAAGGCCAGAATCGGCCTCGTGCAGTTCCAATTGTCGCCTCCTAAGCCAGACATGGAGAATAATGTGGTGGTGAACGATTACAGACAGATGGACAAGATCTTGAAGGAGGAGAGAGCATACTTGTTGAACATCTGTAAGAAGATCAAGAAGGCCAAGTGTAATGTGTTGTTGATCCAGAAGTCCATCTTGAGAGACGCCGTCAACGACTTGGCATTGCACTTTTTGGCCAAGTTGAACATCTTGGTCATCAAGGACATCGAGAGAGACGAAGTGGAATTCTTGACCAAGGCCACCGGGTGCAAGCCAATTGCTGACATTGACGACTTTACTGAGGACAGATTGGGTTCTGCCGAGTTGGTGGAGGAAATTGAGTCGTCGGGCTCCAATATTGTCAAGATCACCGGAGTGTCTGCCAAAAACACCAAGCCCACTGTCTCGGTTGTTGTGAGAGGCGCTAACCTGTTGGTTCTCGACGAAGCCGAAAGATCCATCCATGATGCGCTCTGTGTGATCAGATGTTTGGTCAAGGAGAAAGCCATGATCGCCGGAGGAGGAGCCCCAGAAATTGAAGCAGCAAAGACGCTTTTCAAAGAAGCCGGTCACTTGAGCGGTGTGGAACAGTTTGTGTACCAGGAGTTCGCACAAGCATTGGAGGTAATTCCAACGACCTTGGCCGAGAATGCCGGTTTGAACCCTATCAATGTGGTGACGGATTTGCGTAATAGACATGAGATGGGCGAAAGAAATGCTGGAATTTCTGTGAGAAGATCGGGCGCATCCAACACATATGCCGAAAACATTTTGCAGCCGGTGTTGGTCAGCACCAGTGCGATCACGTTGGCTGCCGAAACTGTCAAGTCGATTTTGCGTATTGATGACATTACGTTGAGTCGTTAATAGCATGTAATTTATATCCGTAATGAGCTACCACCTTGCTTTTATCGTAGTTTTATTAATGCTATACTCCATATCGGTTCGCTTAAATAAGCTTGACCGAACGTGACAATCCCTTCTTGATACCCGTCTTTTCTCCCAGATATGGCCCTCTGTTCTTGTCGTCGTACACTTGTCTGACCGACTTGAGCTTCTTCTGTGCCTGGTCGTATCTCTTTCTCTTCTTGACTCTGGCGTTTCTGTTGTCGTTTCTTCTGTTTGGCGTAAGACCCTTATTCTTGAGAATCTGGAAGTTGAGTGCTCTCTTGCCGTCTTCTCCAACACGGCCCTGCAACTCAGCCAATGATCCCTCTCTGGCTGCTCTCTTAGCCTCTTCGTGTGCTGCACGGCGTGCGTCCTTCTTGTCCTTCTTGCCCTGCTTGATTGACTCATAGTAATCTTCTGCGTCGTCATTGATCTTAGACGCAAGCTTTTCGTCGTCGGAATTGAGGTCGTTGCTGTCCAAGTCTTCTCCCAATTGGGCCTTGTCCAATCCCAAGCCCTTCTTTCTGGCTTCCTCAACAAGTCTCTGTTGTCTTTCAAAGAGTCGTTCCTTGTATGGCAAATCGACATCTCCTGTGAACTTTTCGTTTCGGGTCGCCTTGTTGGCAGACTGGTCAATCTTGGATGTGTAGAACCGCAACGTCTTTTTACGGCGCTCTTTCTCTTCCTTGTCAACGCTGTCTGGAGCGGATGTTTCCGTGAAGTCGCCCGCAGCAACCTTGCCACCCTTTCTGATCGTACGTTTGGTGGACAAGTCGATCTTGACTTCTCTGTCCTCGTCGTTGTCTTCTTGCTCGTCCTCTGAATCCTCTGAGTCGACCTCTTCCTCCGAGTCGGTTTGCAATCTGTCTTCGATGGCCTCATCTTCAACATCTTCGTCAAGTGCCATATCTTCCTCGACTTCGTCCGTTTCTTCACTAACGGCAGCACTGTAGTTCAATTCTCCTGCCTGTCTCCAAACTTCCCTGCTGCTGAGGATAGACTCCATCACTGGGCTTTCCTTCATGGAGAAATGGTCCCGACCCCGCAACTTGTCAACGAAAATGGCAAAGTATGATGAGATGGAACTCAAATAGGCAGTCAAGGCCACGATCTTCACATCTACCACTTCGTTACGTGGCACCGTCTTGAATTCTTCCAACTGGGGAGCCAATTTCTTGAATTCTTTTAGAAGAGGAACAAATTCTGGGAATGATCCAGCCAAATACTGCGCCTTCTCGCCGTCATCCAAGGTTCCCAAATCGATTGTCTCCTCGTTAACAACTGGTCCGGCAATTTTGGTTTCGGCTTTGTCGTAAACTTCCGCAGTCTTCTTCCAGTCATCCATCATGCCCTCATCGACAAAATCGTCCATGTCGAGGTCCTGAAGGTGTCTCTTCTGCTGTCTAAGGGCTTCTTCGGCCATTTCATTGGCATCCTCATTGTCACTGACGTCGTCACCACCGTAGTAGTTCTTTTTGGAGCCCCAACCTTCTTCCTCACTCTCATTGTCTTCTTCTTCCTCCTCGCTTCCTTCCTCCTCTTCGTCTTCGTCTTCTTCGCTTTGTTGGTTTTGGTATTTTAGTCCCATCACCTCTTCTTCGGAATCTTCATCCTCGGATGCATTTCCTTGACCCAAGTAATCTCCGGCCTCCTCGAGCAAAACCTTTTCTCTGCTAGCATCAAAGGCATCTAGCTCGTTGTCCGACAAATCTTCCTGTCTCGACATAACTTTATGGTGATGAAGGAGTTCCTCATCTCATCTCAACTGTCTATATTTTGTCGGCCTGCATACACACAATCCTCCAGAGTTTAGGAAACATGGAACCAGGAACGATTGAAAGGTGAAGAGACGAAGAGGAAAGGGGAAATTTGATTAATTGGCTTAACATTCCCAACCTTTTTCTTTTTAGCTCATTTTTACTCTTTACTTTCGCTCAACGTACTAAGTTTACCAGATGATCACCGTGCCAGACTACCACACCTTGAAACAAAGAGAAGTTTCGTAATTCTACTACTTCCGCCACTACCCAACCCAAATGTTTGCCAGTTGCATCTCCCAACCCGTCTCTATCAATTTTCTTTTTTTTTATCATTCTCTTCGAATAACCTACTAATTTTCTGTATCCCACATCTCTTGGTGTACGGGTGTGCCATACTCATCCCAGATCACCGATGTCAATTTCCAAACCCTTTGCAAACCCAATGTCGGATAGATTGGAGTCGCTCAACTCCAAAAAAGGCGCAAAGCCGGCTCTCAAATTCAAGCCCAAGGCAGTGGCTAGAAAGAGTAAAGAGGACCGTGACAAGGATGCTGCAATCGTCAAATCAGAAGAAAGTCCAGTAATTCCACCTCCTACAAGAGGAAGAGGAGGCTCAAGAGGCCGTGGTGGCCGTGGTAGAGGCGCCAGCTACGTGGGAACGCATATCGTTTCGGCCGGTCCGCTTGCATCGGGCTCTATCAGCATGGGCGGACTGACATCGTCCAAAACTGGATTGACCAACGACAAAATCTATGGAGGAGACTCATCTCAGAAGGCTGTGGCCGTCAGCAACCTCAAAATGAAGAGCCGAAAGCTGAAGTCGCCCACTCCCCTGGGTCAGGAATCCGACGAGGAAGAAGACGCCACCAAAATCAACATGAGCAAAGAATACGTATTCGATGACAGCGAGACCATCTTGTTCCCAGTGAGACCACACAAAGACATTGCGGAGGCTGATGAATCGGTTCCTGCCTCGGTGACTGTACTGGTTAACTCATCTCGTGCAGTCACAGTAGATTCCGTGAAGAGCGAGGATCTAGATGTCGTCGCGGATTCGGAGCCAATAGTATCGACTGATCCAGTGGAGAGAGCCGAACACGACAAGCGCTTAGATGATCAAAATGCCATTGTGGATCTCCTCACATCTAAGGTGGCTAATTTGAAAGCAGATAGCGAAGCTAGTCCCCCTGCTGATGATAGTAAGTACATTTTGTTCCACCTTCCTAAAGTGTTTGGCGACAAGAAGAGTGAGATGTTGTCCAGATCCACACTTGCATCTGATTCTGTGGAAAGTATTGAGGGCCAGGTTGGCAATTTAAATTTCCACAAGTCTGGAAAAATCTCCATGACACTCGGCGGGGGGACTGTGTTCGATGTCAGTCAGGGCATGTCTTCGTCGTTTCTTCAAGAAGTTTTTGTTGTTGACTCGCACGAGGCTCGCAAGAAGCCAGAAGATGAGGAAGAAATGGCTGAGTTGCTAGATGCTGATGGTGGAAAGATTGGAGGAAATATCTTCAGGCTCGGAGAAATCGCTGGCAAGATTATCGCCACTCCGGCCCTTCTGTAGCGAAGGCTTGGCGGGAGAAGGGCCGTTCAATAGAGGTAAGGAGAAGGTTTGGTCCTTCCGTAGAGGCCCTCTAGCAACACCATCTTGTACAATATACCATAATGCATTTTTATTTCGTAAGCTATGCTAATTGATCAACCTGGCCGTCAATGCTTCCAAGTCTTCCAAACTCTCCGGCTCATCGAGTTCAATAACTCCGCCGTCCACCCGGACATCCTCTTTCTGGAACCACTTAGGTTTCTTGGTGTCTGGAGCCTCCTCATCGGATGATGATTCGAGATCTCTGTCCAAATCAGCACCTCCCAATGTCACCACGGTTTCCTCTTCGTCACTGTAATCGTCCTCTCTTGCACGTCTTTCCATCTCCTTTCTCTTTCTCTTCTTCTCTTGTCTCTTTACTCTAGCGGTTTCTTTATCCTCCACATCGGCCAGATTCATGAATTCGGATTCCTTGGTGACGAACTCTTCCTTCTGGGTCTTTGCATCACCCTTCTTCTTGAAGTCTTCTTCGTCTTCGAGTTCGTAAAGTGGGTGGGCTTCTCCATCGTCGTCGAACTTCAATTTCGTGGGCAATCCCTTTGAGGTCAACGACAACTTCTTCGAAAGTGCCTTCTTGGCCAGTCTTTTGGACACAGGAATAGTCAAGTCCGGAAGCTCGTCCTCGTTTAATTGGTGGTCGTGGCGCTTGACCATCATGAAATCATCCTCGTCGTCGTTGTCGTCGCTCTTCTCAGACGCCTTGTTTCCAGTCATATTCAAATAGTGGTCGGACAACACTGTCTGGTTCTTTCTGTCGAACATTCTGTCGTACTTGGTTCTGACCTTCTTGGATTCATCTTCCTTGATTTCTCCGTTCTCGTCGGCCTTATTTAAAGTCACCAATTGTCTGGACATGTTCTTCTTCTCTTTGCTTCCCTCGCCTCCCTTGATCTTGATCTTCGGAGCTCCAGGTAGACCCAAGGATTCGGCGAACTTTTCGGTCGGAAGCGCATCGATCTTAAAGATTTCCTTGTCTTTTTGGACGTAAACAGACCGATAGTAGGAAATAAATGCACGCTGGCCCAAGTTCTTCATTTGGGGGTCTTTGAAACACAAGGACTGCAACTGAGGTCTGATGGATTTCTTGTTTTTCTGCTTAATGTTCATGATCTTGATATCAATCTTATTGCTCTCCAATCTCTTCAACATGCTTTCCTCCTCCGAGGGCAAAAGCATCAAAAGAGACTTGCCTGGACGTCCAAATCTGGCACAACGTCCAACACGGTGAACATAGGTGGCTGCGTCTTCTGGACAGTCCACTTGGACCACCCAATCAATTGCCGGGAAGTCTAATCCTCTGGCAACGATATCGGTGGCAAACAAACAGGCGTACTGAGCATGGGAAAATTTTGTGGTGGTCTCTAACCTCGAGGTTTGCTTGTGGCGACCAAACAACTTCAACAAGGAAATACCTGGCTGCAACGTACGGAAACTCTCGTATGCGTATTGCACCTGCTTGGAAGACGAGAAAAACACCAAGATTTTGCTCTTTAAATGTGACTTAATGAATGACCACAAGACATCGAGTTTCTCGTCCAAAGGTATACGCACATAGTACTGATCCAAGGTGTCTGGAGTAGCAGACAAAGTGGAGTCGGACGACACGCCGATTCTTGAGTAATTGGTCAAGGACAATCTCGCGAGATCCTTGACGCTGTCCGATTGCGTGGCTGAGAACAACAACGTTTGTCTCTCGGGAGACAAATGCCCCACAATGCTATCGATCTGTTTCTTGAAACCCATGTCCAAGCATCGGTCGGCCTCGTCCAACACAAGAACCTGCAAATTGGAGGTGTCCATTCCCACTGTTTCATTCAAATGCTGAGAAATTCTTCCTGGTGTTCCCACCAAGATGTTCATACGTGCAACTCTCTCCTTTTCATACTGAACGTCTTTTCCTCCGGTGACAAGACCAGCCGCGAAGGAGTTGTACTTTCCAATCTTGGTCAAAACCTCGAAGATCTGCACTGCCAACTCTCTCGTGGGCGAAATGATCAATGCAGCTAGACCGTCGTACTCTGTGATGTTATTATGCACCAAGGCTTCGATCACTGGAATGAGAAATGCCAATGTCTTTCCCGATCCTGTCTTGGCTGTTCCCATAATATCCTCGCATTTCAAAGCCACAGGGATGGTCTTTTTCTGGATATCCGTCATGGTGACGAAATTGGCTTCCTTGATGCCTCGGAGTGTGGCTTCAGAAATTGGCAAATCGGAGAAATTGGACACCAGCTTGATGTCTTTGGCCGGGTCGAACTCATCGATTCTGGTCTTGAGAGCCGCGAGGTCTTCCTCTTCGGACTTTCGCTTGGTTTTTCTATCGAGTTTATTCTTTTGTTTGTGCTTCACCATATTTCCACAATTCGAGGTGTATCGATGAGCATCTCTCTAAAAGTTTTATGATGCGCACCCGTACATCCAGCTCCATGACAGGACCTATACAGACTGATCAGAAATAGTTTTATTGGAAAAAATTCTAGAAATTGAGAATCTCAGCGTATTGCAATGCAAGGTCGCCGAACTCGTCGAAGTTGTTGGTGTCCATCACTCGATGACACAAGTTTCCTGGTGGAATGTCGTATCTGCTCATAACCTCTTGAAAGATTTGGTCTATGTCCACCGATTCCAATTTGGAGTGGTCGATTTCGAGCTGGATCAAGAATCCCCGGAAGTTTCCGTGCAAAGCAACATTGGCGGTTCTAATGGTCAAGTTTCCGTTTTCCAATTCGTAGATCTGGCCTCCATCTCCCTTGATCACTTGCCTTTGGGTCCATAAGCTCTGTAGCCTTTGGTTGACCATATAATCAAAGGAATCGTTGAGCCCCGATGTGGCTCCGTTGTGTAGATGGTCGTCGGGAATAGCAAACTCAAAAGGATTGCTGAGTTCTTCTTGTACGACATGACTAAACACGGCCGACGTCTTTTTGTCTATAAGTGTGACACAGGAGTCGTTGAGATACGACGGAACCCAAGTGTAGAGGTATTTATTCTCTGGAGAAGTTGTCTGAGTGTTCGCTAGTTCGGGAGGTATGGAGTATGTGTTGTTACGGAAGATCTTGAAACTGAAGCTCCATTTACCTTTAAGTGTCGGAAGTTTGTTGGACAACTCGTCGTGGAACTGGAGAATGGTGCCGGGCGTGGCATTGTGGACTAGAAGAACGCTAATTGGTTAGAAAAATTGATAGTAGGTATAGGAGAACAACATACGCCGAGACCATCAAGGAGTTGTAGGTGAGAAACTGGTGAGATATAAGTGAAATACACTAGGTGTGTATAGTGGAGAGAACAGAGGTCCTGCCATAGGAATATGAAGGTCTTTGAAAGTATCTAGAACTTCAAGTTTTACTAAATCTTACAAGATCTTACTTGAGATTCAAACAATTGTCTCTCAATCTTATACACTTACAAAATAAAATCCCTATACCTTCTCGTTGCTGTGGTAAACCTGAGTTTGAAGAACATCATCACTGGCACCTTCGTCCGATTCGTCGATCAAGTGGGCAGCATCAATGTTGGTCTTTGGTCCCGTGTAGAATTTATGGGCGTAGGCGTAGTACCAGATCACGCAGAAGATCATGGAGCCCCAATACACCAACACCGTCCAGTTCATCAAATCAGGAGTGTTATCCTTGCCTCTGTACTGAGGGAAACACAAGAGAGGAATCATCAACAACACAAACGAAACGGCCACAATACCCGAGATGTCACTAAACTTGCCCAAGTTCCATGGGCCAGGCTTGAAAGTGTTTCTGGCGTAGGTGATACGCAAAAGCGTGGGAATTGTGAACGACACAAACGAGCCAATGGCTCCAACAGAGAAAATGGCGTCGATGGCAACGCCTCCAAACATAAGCAACAACAAAAGCTCTCCCAAAAACCAGTTGGCCCACACTGCATTGACTGGAGTCTTAGTGACCTTATTCACGGAGGACCAATACTTGGATAATGGGAAACATCCATCTCTGGAGTACGAAAATAACACTCTCGAGGCTGCAATCATACAAGAAAAACTCATGGCGAAGGCCAAGGTGACCGCCAATGCCGTGAGAGCAATAGCTCTTTCTTTGGTCAAAACCTGACTCAAAAACGCCACGTATGGCTGGCCCAAGTCATCGTTGACGACCTCGTCAATGTCAATAATGGTGTAGGCCATTCCCAATTGGAAAACGAAGCCAAGAAGGCCTCCAACGGTAGCAGTCAAGACAATCGCTCTGGGCGTAGCAATCTGGGCATTGGAGCATTCTTCGGCCAAGTGGAAAGGCGAGTCGAATCCCGACATTGTCCAAATAACAGCCATGAAAGACATGATGATGGCTATGCCGTCGTTCCAGTCGGTGTAATTTGTGATTGCCCATGCATCCGAATTATCATTGAACCTAGGCAAGCCCTGTTCAGATCTGGTATTTCCAGCCATGAAAACGATAAAGGTGATGAACAAAAAAATCAAGTTGAAGGAGGTGGAGACCGAGTTGATCCAGGCCAACCATCTCGTAGGTGCAGAAGCAATAATGGCACATGCAAACGTCAATCCAGACGTCAACAAGTAGCAGTGCCAAGTCTGAAGCACGTAGTTTTCGTCGGACATGGACTTCAAGGCAAGAATCATCGAGGCACATCCGTAGGCCACAGAGGGAGCACCAGTCACCTGGGTGAAATAATTAGACCATCCGACCCACCAAGACAAGATGGCTTTGTATTTTGGAGGAGATAACATGGCAGTGGCATAATACAAGCCTCCAGAGGTAGGATATGCACTCGAGATCTCAGCCATGGAGTAGGCCACTCCCAACACACCGCACATTCCGACCAAGTAGGCCCAGGTAATACCGGCATTGCCGCTGTAAGCTATGGAATACCATAAAGTGGATGCGATGGAGGGTAAAAGACCCAACACCGAGAACGAAACACCAAAGGTGGTCAAGAGAGAGAATTCTCGCTTGAATTCTGCTTTGTATCCCAATGCCAAAATCACGGCATCATCGTGTGAGACGTCGTGGTCGACAAGAACTTTCTTGTGTGCATTGGACAAGACCGAGGTAAGATTGAGGTTGTCCGCAGAAATGACAGTAGCCATCGACTTGACGGGCTCAACGGGAGACATGATGTAATTTCTCTACTCTGCTGCAATAAAGATTTCCTAAATGGCGGCTACGATGGGAGGTTTATGCGGCCCGTGATGACCGATGACGCATATCAAGCGGAGATAGAATATTACTGGTTGCGGAAGGTGTTGTCGGATTAGATAAGAGGAGATGTGACAATAGGGCGCAAAGAGCGAAAATTTTCGCGGAATCGCAAAAATTACTGTTGAAGTCGACGACAACGGCACCGTCGCAGTGGCTATGCTTATTTTTCTATTTGGCCGCTCAACCATCCTTTCACAGTTGCAAATGGACTCCCAAACTCGAGCTCAGGATATCGCCCGCATGCACTCACTCTTTTTGTCGATAGATAACGAATCGCATAAAGCATCCCTGTTGGAGGAAAATTACTGGGCGACACAGGAACACACGGCGAAGTCGGATAACTTCGCGCCGCCGCCCTAATCAGCAGGTCGTGGAAAACCAATCGTCGATCCCGATCGGCCCTGTACTTTAAGCAAGATACGGACAGGAAGGAGTCATTTCTTCATAAGAAGAGCCCCCGAAAACAATAACCAAGAGAGTATTGTGGTTGTTAGTCGATGGTTTCTGTAGTAGTCTCAGTATGTTATAGTGGAAGCTATCTAGGAAGGCTCCGTTGGGGAAAACTCGTAGAATACTGTGACTTACTTCTGGCTTGGCGTGCTATTCCTCTACCGCCCTGCTTTCTGGCGCAACTCAACGTTTAGGTTTTTTTTTTTTTACGAATCAAGAAGGTTGGATGAGGACATGGAATCTGTTGTTATCGTGCGTCTGGGAATGCGAGCTCGGGGGATAGTGCTGATAGTCCGAAATTCTGTACATGAACATTACAGCCGGACACATCATGGTCTACTCGTATCGAGTTTGATGGGGATATCCATTCTGTATTCATTTCGATTCTACAACTCCGCTTTATCTACTTTTTTGCTTCATTCTACACTTCCATATTCTACACTTCCACATTCTTCACTTCCGCATTCTACACATTATTTTTTTAGATTTTTTTTAAAATAACGCATTAATTGAAAGTCCGTAGACAGCTAATTATAATAGATTGTTGGATGGTGGACTGTCAGCCTCTCTCACAGACGGAGCAGCCAGGGGCCCAGCACAATTGCACCAAGTTACCCCTGCATCATCTTCTAATCATGTTGTAAGTGAATAATCACACAAAAAGTGGGATGCTCGATAACACCCGTCGAAGTTCCGAAGAAGTGTAAGGCGCAAGCGGAGCCGCACTTCTTCCGCCTGAAGAGCACGCAAAAAGTGGTCAAGAGATCGATAATGATCCACATCGACCGGAAGCGTCAGCATAGACCACCAAGTGCGGACACACTGACAGGGGCCGAACGTATGCTGCCAATAATGTTCCAAACTTACTTCCTCAAGACAGTATACACAAGTATACGGCGTCAAACGAGCACTGCGGAGGCGCCTAGGGGCAATCGATCCGTAGTTGAACCGACGGAGTGCCTCAAAGTGATTACCTTGAAGCCACTCGAGGCGATAAATACCTCTCCAAAACTTACGCCAGCGTCGTTTTGGAAGACGACAGAATTGCCGTAGAAGATTGGGGATGATAAGACGATCCTTCTCGTGGATATGGCGACTGCGCGACTCAAACGAAGCAGGTTGAAGCCATTCGTGCTCATTGACATGCAATGTAGGGAATTTTCGGAGTTCCCCGAGCCCATATTCATGAATATAGTACCATCGGATGGAGCTTCTCCTAGACGGACGCAGTCGTGTAAGGGGGTGCAAGTGCAAACCAGGCTTGAAGATAAGCTATTTCTTCTTTCGTAAAAGTGCGTCTAGAGTTCGCCAATGTGCCGGAGGGCGGATGAAAGAGAAAATCTGCCCAGCGATAGCAAAAGCGCAAATCGGGGCGCACATAACCTTGGCTATCAAGTGAAAGGTGATCGAGGCACTTCAACCTGAAATAAAGACGGTACCAGGAGGAGTTATCAGTTACCACATGGTAGATCACCTTTCCCCGATGACCTTGAAGCTGGAGGCAGGTGTCGATCAAGCCGAGGCCAAGCCCAGGCCGCCCCTCTTAGTGTGAGTATAAAGCTTCTCCTTGGAAATATCATTGAAGAGCGAGGTCACCTAGCGTTCCAAATTACGTATGCCTGCCTCAGGAGGGGCGTGTGTAGATCTCTAAACTGGAGCTTGGAGTGAACAAAGATGTTCGTACCCATGGATTTGACTCCAAGTCGGAGCAGTTGATATCCATAACGGCGGCACATAAACGGCAAGGTCTGGATGAATCGGCTCCAATCCACACTATCAAGAGGGATCCTCAAGTAGGGCCCCTTCGCTTCCTGAAGCTCACCACTTGGGCCCTCCTCCCACAAGGGGAGGCGCCGATAGGGGAGGTTCGGATTCTGGTGTTGAGCAAAGTCAGGCTGAAAGCCATAGAGATTGGACTTATCTGGATTCACTAAGCTTTTGCTGCACCGCGGAAGAGGTGAAGTTCCCGAGCAACGGTCCGACAATCGTCAGCATCACGCATGTAAATGTTGACATCATCTTCAAACGCATGGTATTTCATGTCGATGAGAGGAAAATCATAATAGCAAACTGGCACCCCCTTGAGGACCGTAATATCGTTTTTTTTTTTATTTTTTTTTTTTAGAATGTTAAGCATTAATCGCCATCCATTGACAGGGCAGTTTTTTCGTAGCTGGAGATGCCTCTCTCACAGCGTCCTCTCGTCATCCTCGTCACCAGCTCGAGATTGGCTCTGACCCTTCCACAACTCACCTCTGTAGTGGCGCTCGCACCATTTGGTCACACCAGTGTCGAAACCCTGGAAGGCAAAAGCACCACCGAAGATAGTGGCAACGTAGACAGAGTTTCTCTTGAACAAAGCAGATAATTCCATTTCTAAATTCTCGCTTCAAGAACTTCCGTCTTAACCGCGCTCGACGAACTCGATGGGATGCGTATCCTCTGGATGCCCTCCCTGAGTTAGACGAGCCTGAGTTGAAGCGGTGGATACTTTATTATATGCTGCAGTACAGATAGTCACTAGCTATTGATTAGCGGTGGCAGACCTTTACTCATTTATTTCTTCATTTTTCTTTTCAATTTTTCTCACTGGATTTCGGATTTAATATTTTCAATTTCTACCACGGGGGTTTTGTTAATTTCCTCCTAGTTTAGTTATATAGTTTAGTAAGTTCGCTAAAATATATAATCTTGATTCGTAAAAAAAAAAAAAAAACTTCCGCTTTATTCTCTTCGTACACTTCTCTCCCCCTTCTTGGTGCGACCCTTGCGCGGCCGTTATCAAATACGACCCCGGCAGAAATCTTCTGTACATCGACAAAATCACATCATTTTCTGCCACAAGCCGTCATTCGCCAAGTCCCAGCCACTCATTTCAATACCACCAGCCACCGTCATCAGCGCATTTAGTGATGATTTCTTCCATGATTGTTTCTACGTCACGGTCATCGCCGATTATTTCTTAGAGATAATGTCACGGGTCTCGGCAATTGAGATCTGCATAAATTCTGCCGGCGAGTTGACTCGATCTTGGGACCCAAGCACCACTAAAGTGCCAAAGTCAAAAGTAATTGGCAATCCAACCTCACAGTCAACACCAAAATCCGTGTCGTAATCTTGTCTTTTTCCGTCAACTTGTATCTAATTCCACCCGGAGCTGACAGGTTTATGTCCGCCGATCGCAAATTGCAAATTACATTTCCCTCATCTGCATTCCGACGTATGTCACCTACAGGTCACATCGTTACCGCAGCCAGCTTGCCCATTTAACACTCACCACATTCCTTCAGCTTCCCCCAAACTGAAAAATGAAAGCAATTGTTTACTATGCACCAAAAGATATTCGCTATGAGGCGTCATACCCAGAACCACAGATCGAAGGGCCGCTCGACGTTAAATTGAAAGTCCATTACTGTGGAATTTGTGGCTCGGACTTGCACGAGTACACAGATGGACCTACGTTCTTCGCTCCTGCCAACCAAAACCATTCCATTTCCAATAAGCCATATCCACACGTTATGGGGCACGAGATGAGTGCCGAGGTGGTCGAAATTGGCCGTCATGTGGACAACTTTGCTGTGGGTGATAGTGTGGTGGTGGAAGTGACTGGCACTTGCATGGACAGATACAGATTTGACGGTCCAAATTCCAATGTGGCCAAATGCGAGGCCTGTACTGATGGCCACTACAATGCATGCACTTACTTGGGACTCACCGGCTTGGGTTTCACCGATGGAGGTTTCGCAGAGTATGTGGTGACTAGCGCAACCAAATTGGTCAAATTCGACCACAGCAAGATCGACTACGAGGTGGCAGCATTGATTCAGCCGTTGGCCGTGTCGTGGCATGCCGTCAAATTATCTGGTTTCGAGAAGGGCCAATCAGCTCTTGTTCTTGGTGGTGGGCCCATCGGTTTGACCACCATTTTTGCCTTGAAGGGCCACGGAGCTTCGCAGATTGTGGTGAGTGAGCCATCTTCCGGAAGAAGAAAGTTGGCCGAGTCCTTGGGTGTCCACACGTTTGACCCCACGGGCAAGAGCGTAGAAGAATGTGTCGCTGCTCTTAAACTGTTCACTCCCGACGGATTTGGATACCATCGCTCTTTCGATTGCTCTGGAGTGCCGGCAACTTTCGATACAAGCATAAAGGCGTTGAGAATCCGTGGTGTGGCCACCAACGTGGCTGTGTGGGCCCACCGTCCTATCGATTACTATCCCATGCTTACTACGTGGTCGGAGAAGTCTGTGAAGGGGTCGATCTGCTTTGTCAAGGACGATTTCGAGGAGGTTGCTAAGGCGATGGAGGATGGCCGGATCGACCAGAAGGAGTTGGCGTCGCTTATCTCAGAGAAGATTCCGTTGGAAAGAGCAGTGGAGGATGGGTTTAATGAGTTGATCAGAAACAAAGAAAAACACATCAAGCTACTTTTTACGCCGTTGGAGCAGTGATTGAGGGAGATTTATAGGTTATTGGGGTTTCCAGCAGGCGGATAAGGAACCGGGAGATACTAGACATTCTGGCTGTTGCATATAGGAGATTTTCAATTCATGGAGTGGGGGAAGTACGTAAGTGTTAGAGCCAAGAAATTGATTTTGGTCTGAAAATCAAGATCATTCTGTTCGATGTAATTGCACATCAAAATTATGTAATTTCACGTCGAAGTTTAATGGCTCTGTTGTTTGTCAACTTTTAATGGGTAAAATCGCTTCTTTACCTCTTTCCTTGTTTGCCGTTTGCCTAGATCTTTCCCTGCTGAGGTCACCAGAACTCTTTGAATAATAACTGCCTGACATCGCTTGTTCTTTTCTTTCATCGATACTTCTGCTTCTCCACTCCGACTGCTATCCCACACTTTATATGTTTACAATGTATTACAGTTTCTGTCACATCACAAGACTATTCTATTTGACGAAGTGTAGTAGTGCGATTGGCGTGCGATCTAACCAATGTAGAGTTGGTGAGTTACTGTGGAGCACACCTTGGGAAATCGGTGAATTGATGTTCAATGTATTAATTTGAAAGAAATCGAACAAATAAGATGTTTCACCGCTCGCAACTGGCCGTTGGTCGTAATTGAGCGTATGATGTCTCTCGAATCATTCCCTGAGCAATACAGAGAGGCACGACATTTGATGAATTGTGTAAGAGCTCAGAAACAGGGCTCAAAAGTACGGCGTTAGCAGTGTAGTGGTCTATTGGAGGATAGCGAGCTTGTAGTCACAAAATAGGAACAATAACGATAAAAACACTGGTCCACAATCTATTTCGCCTTCACGCTTAATTACCAATGCAGATGAGCGGAAAAGTTGCGTAGGCGTATCTAATTGACTCTGAATTTGTCATTTCTAGCAACTGTGAGCGAATTTGAAACTTATCTGTTAGAATTGAAAAGCGATTGCGAATCATCAACGGTTTTCCTTATGGCTTCGAATCCTGGGCTGAAAGAGTAACTCCGAAGACGATTATCAATTTGAATTTTCAGGGATATCCACTCAAACATCTCTTATAACATTTCCAAATTCTTTTTTTAAAATTTTTAGTTTTGGCGTATCCAAATATTTTTAATTAATTTTCTAGTTTTCAGATATTTTTGGAGATGTCATGGCTTAAGAGAACAGTGGTTGCGAATTCACAATTACTTTCCGTTACGCAATACTTAATGAACAACACCCAGAAATACCATTCAAAACATAGAAAAATAAACAACTAAAAAGCTAAAAACTAAAATTATACACAAAATCACCCGTCAAACAAAACATCCCCCACTGGCCAACAAACCAATTCCACCACCAGTTCCCCTTCCTGGCCAGATATTTCTATGCACACTTGATTCATCACTTTCGATTCCCCAACCTCCGGTTTCTTCCCATAATGGTACGGCAACACACCAATTCTGCTCCTAGTCCCCTACTAACTTCCAGGCACCCAAGTCGGCAATTAGAACCCAGTTCTGCGCCATCACCAACACTCCACATGATGTGGCCACCAAGATCTTGGAGAAGAACAAGTGGGACATTCAGCAGGCTCTCCAGAGTTTCTACAACGAGCCAGCCCACACAGCAACGCCAAAAAGGGCAGCTAGCAAGGCACTTGTGGCCATCTTCGATAAGTATAAGGACCCCGACTCGCCCAACGTGATCCTGATCGAAGGAACTTTGGCGTACTTGGAAGATCTAGGGTTTGACCCCGAAGACCTCATCAGCTTGACGCTAGCCTATGTGTTGAAATCACCACAAACAGGCGAATTCAACCGGCTGGATTTTCTAGACGTCTGGAGTGGACTTGGCATCTCGTCTCTCAAGGGCATGAAGAAACATGTAATCAGCGAGCATCAGAGAATCAATTCCACTCCGAGCGAGTTTGAGAGATTCTACCAGTATGTGTTTGACTTTATCAGAGGCGCAGATACAAGAATCAAGACCATTGGCTACGAAGACGCCATTCTGTACTGGAAATTGTTGTTCTCCACTCAACAATCTATGGTCAGTGCCCAGGATATGTTGGGACATTGGTACACGTTTGTGAGCGCCAACAATCGCAATATAACCAAGGATGCGTGGAATATGTTCTACAAGTTTGTCATTCAGGTGTTGGTTCCAGATCCAATCGCGTTGTCTGGCTACGATGAGATGAGTGCATGGCCCAGCGTGGTGGACGAATTCATGGAGTGGCTACAAGAGAATGCGGTTCTACTGTCATAATAATTCATTCATTAATAGACGACTACCCAGGGCGTTAGAGATTTGTGCTTTGCATACCACCTGGAGCATTGGGCTAGAATTAAAACATACCTCCCGATAACGCACCTCGCTATTCCCAGTACTTGGTCAATTGAGAAGCTTCTCTATGCTAGGCTTGCGAAGCGTTAGCAACGTCTTGGAGGCATCTTCGAGACGATCGCTTTCGTTGATTTCATCTTCCATATCCACCTCGCTGTCCATGTAACCCACATTCGCAATCAAGTTCGAGGATGGCACCTTCGATTTAAAATACATCTTTTTGGGGAGAACTTGGGGCACAGCAGGCGGTAGGTCAGCACTGGAGCTCTCAGATGATGCGCCTGTAGAAAGAGCAGGATCTGGAAGGTAAAATTGAGCCTTTTTAATCTGAGACTTTATGGGGATAGTGAAGGGCGACGTAGACGATGATACAGATCCCGACTTAGCAATAGCGTGCTCAAACAGGAACGTCTTGTTAAGTGAGTCGTAGTCCTGTGGTACTTGGCTGGACACCGTCGTATCCTTCGGTGGGCGATTGAAATGTTCCTCCAGTTCCAAGTCTACCTGGCTATCCTTGGTTTGTTTGGCAATCAACTGTTTCGTTTCGGCGGCGTACTTGCTCAAAACCGAGAGAATTGGAGCAATGTCTGGTGTCACATCGGGGGTCGGAAGCTGACACGGTCTTCCGAGCGCTGCATACGTTTCAGACTTGGCACGGGGGTAGCCATGGAGACCGAAATGTCTAGGCGGTGGGCGATGACTCTCTGGTTCGCGGTAAGTCTCTTCATCGTGCTCTCTGATGGGCTCACAAAAGGTCTTGGTTGAAGACAATGTTGAAGCCATCTCGGTGATTTTGCTAGACAAAACGCCAAAGTCGAACTCCTTATCGATATTTCTGTACTGGTTGACATCGAGCGGCACCTTCGAGTATTCTACATCATAGTCGTAGTTGTCCATCATCAGACCTAGAAGTCTGTGCTGCTTCTGGACAACGAAGTGCAAATACAAGATGTACTCCACGGCAGCTTTCAAGATCGTCAACTTGTACATGCCGTCGATCTTGTTGCCGTTATTGTTTGAGTTGGAAGTGCCTCTCTTTGTGCTGTTTTCCGTGCTCCGACAAGCAGGAATGAGATACTTGAGGGCCTCGAACTCTCTGTTGATCTTGATGCGCCTGCGCTTTTCAATGATGGAGTGGAGCTGTTTCGTCTCGTTGCGTCTTCTCACGAGCTCGTCTTCGTCCACAAACGACGACGAACGTCTGCGCTTCTTGCGAGGCTGATCCTCAGAAGTGATTGGCGAGTGCGACGTTATCGTCGCAAAAGAGTTATTGTTGGAGTACTCATTAGTGAGTATCTCGTAATTGTTGTCTTCCGGATCTATATCCTTGTTCAATTGGATGATAGTAGTCTTGAGCAACGGAGGAGCCGGAACTTGCATGGTGATAGCTGGGAGTAATTAATTAGGATGAAAGTAGTTTGATAGTCCCGGCAAACTGGGTGAGAAGCAATTTCAATGGAAAACAGAAGAAATGGACGACCAAAAATAAATTCAAGATAATAACGTTGGAATGAAAACGGCCGTTGTAAGTCAATTCCACCGGATGTAGCCTATATAAAGAGCGCTTATCCAGCAGTTGATGCACGTTTTTGAAACCCACGTTTTGACACACGATGTATGACACGCAGTCTCAATCTCATACAGGGGTACAGCACTGATAAAAGTCACACGAGTCCCTAATTGAGGCAGGCGAGGAATTGCATGTCCCACATGGGTCTTGTGCACAAACTGTAATATTTTGGTGCAATTAAAGGTTCGAGAAGCATATCGCGCGCACGTGGGGGCCCATGTGGGGTTGGATGCAATTTCTGTGTGAGGGATTCCAGTTTCAATATCTATTTTTTTTATATCGTCATTTGTAAGCTGGCGGGTACTTTGACACTGTTTTCACTCTTATGTTTCTAGTGTATTTTGCTAGTTTTCTCTAGTCATGGTAGCGGCTAGAGAAGTAATTTGGTTATCGAAGATCGAGCACAGGGCACTTAATTGAACGATAAGATGTGGGAAAAACAGACACGAGGAGAGGACAGCATAGCGAACTCACAGCATTTATACTTACAGGTGTTCAAAAGAGAAAGAAGTGGTGGCAAATATAATGTGGCGGAAAACTTACGAATATGAGTGAAAGCGAAGAGGAGATATTTATTATAAAAGATTGAGAACATTGGTGCGAATTGGCTGCAGGTTTAACCTGGGGCCAAAATGTCTGCATCTGTTCATGCAGGGGCATCCACTGTTCGTAAATACTGCGAAACTTTGATAAGAAACTCGACCGTCGAACGCTCATGAGGTTGATTAAAAAAGAAAAAAATTTTTTTTTCAAGTACCTCTTCATTCAAGACGTGGACATTTTCATGGGCCTTGTCTCATCCTATTAACCCTTTTGTTCTTTTTTGCGCACTGCGCATTAGACTATTATTTGTGATCAAACCGAATCTCACCTCTCAATTCGCCTGCTCAGGGTTTTCCAACTTCTGTTTAAATCTCTTGATGAACTCCTTAATGGCATTTCCGTCATCGACCTTATCAAGTGACTCGTGATTTGTAACAACAAGGTTCATTCCTCCATGTGGCGTGCTACCAGCCGAAATGGTAACATGGGCCAACCCAACGCCTTGGCCGAAAATAAAGTCCTCTACACTCCAATCAGAGTGCTGAATGTTGACCAAGCCCACATTGGATACTTCAATCGAGGTTCTTGTTTCCTTCTTGTTGTACTTCTCCTGGAAAAAATCCCAGATGTTCACGAGTCGAAGTAATGCAGCAAACCTGAAAGTGACTCTGCTCTTCAAATCAGCAGACAATTCCCTTGAAATGTCCTTCGCCGCCTGAATAAGGGTTCTGTCACCTGCTACAACAGGCTCGGAAGAAGAGACAAAAAGACCGTATCTCATTTCGTTCTTCAATTCAGGATAGTATCGCCGGCCGCAAATGTCAAGAGTAAAACTATAAGACGGAGATGTTCCCAAAACAGGAGAAAAGGTCTCATCCAAGGCCCTCATAGCAGAGGAAGCGATTAAAGGTGTCATTGTCACTCCGTTCAGTCTGCAATACTGCAAAGCCTTTCCTGTAGCATCAGGTGAAAGTGAGACATGGTTGAAATTGCTCTTATTGTCGTGAGTGACGGGATGAAAGTCGAAAACTGGATGTTTGTACAAGTTCGGATGAGATGGAACAAAGTAACTCTGGAAGAACTTGATCACGAAGGCTGGGAGCAATACCAATTGAACAATTGCCTTGAAAGTGAACCACATAGGGAGGTCATAGAGCCCTGCGATATCTTCACTTGCCTTTGGTAACACCAGAGGTGCATCTTTTTCGCTAGAGAAGAGAACATTCACCATTTGCGGGTCTGAGAGGACTTCTGCCGCAGCCAATTCTTTCACCAAGTCATCCAAGAAGTTCACGCCTGAGTTTCCATCGACGAATACATGATTACTGGAAAATGTCAAGTACTGTTTCTTTGAGTCGGTGAGCTCATTGACCACAAGTAACCAAGCTGGCTCATCGACGTTGATTGGAATTTTCTTATCATAGACCCACCGAAGGTATGCGGAATCCAACGAGTCCAATTGCTGATGCACTACCACGTCTTCAAACATAATCTGCGACACTAAACGAGCTTCCCAATTGTGTCCATTGGCCTTGCGATCCTGGTCGAGAAGCTCTGCCGAGTCCGTCTGGGGTTCTTTTCGGAAGAAGTTGAGACAGTGAATGGGATTCTTCACCAATACTTGTCGCAATGCATTGGAGAGAAGCACATCGTCCACAGGCTTATTTAAGCTTATGGACATGTGGAAGCCCTGACTCAAGTGGCCACCAGTCGACCTGCAGATGAAGAACCGTTCAAAGAAACCCGGTTGTCTCGAAAGCATTGTTGCTTGGTTAGAAATATCTGCCATTTGAACCTGCTATAGCAGAGTGGAGCTGGGAGAATGCTTTATAATATGGAGAAGCACCTGTGTGGAACAAT
Organism: Sungouiella inulinophila; assembly: GCA_030562885.1. NCBI lineage: Eukaryota > Fungi > Ascomycota > Pichiomycetes > Serinales > Metschnikowiaceae > Sungouiella > Sungouiella inulinophila. The sequence continues at coordinate 924,744 of JAKUAG010000002.1, forward strand.
AATAGGAGAGCGCGACTATAGGAGTACGGAGAAAAATACGGAACTGGTGAGAGTACACTGGAAATGGAACAGGAAGAGGATTGCTTCATCTTACTGACAAAATTCGAGGAATTCGGGCAAAGTGTCCGTACTAGGGCCAAGTATTTTAGGTGGCCGCCCAAAATGCCCAACATTGCGTTAAACAAGAAGAAACTGTCTACGAATGGATCTCCAAGATATCTTGGACGATGGAGACGTACTGTGCGCAAATCGGAGTTAAGAATGAAACGACACAGCGAAAGGAGGACGAAGAAGAAAGGAGCAAAGAGACGAAAAATAAAATTAAGCGGAACGACAAGACATGAAATTAAAGCGTTGATATTGTCGATGTCGTGGATCGGCCTTTGCGACGACTTGTCCGTACTTCTAACCCGAATTGGCGAGACTGCGGATGTGTGAGTCAAAAGGTCGCCTAGGTGTCGGGCGACATCTCTCGGCTATTTCTGCACTCTCCAAATGTGGCCACCGATTCCAGTGAATTTAGAGCATGGATTGACGGACGTGGCGGTGAGAACGAAAAAGAAACGGGTTATAACCACTCACTTATTTTGCCCGAGGGCGAACACCTCAGAAATTAAGTGAAACGAGACGTCGAATGGCGAATCCCAGGTCTGCATCTAGAAGGTGCAGACGAGACGTTGGGAGGCACCAAGACGAAAAGGTGCGCGAATGCGAGAACTTATTAGTGGAATCGGGGTCATGTAGGAGAAACCGGATGCGCACCGCAAGCCGAGCTGATCCGCAGGTTTGTCGCTCACACATTTCTATAGAAAATGAAGGCAGAGCTCGCAAAAGGCGAAAACCTCGCCAATCTTCAAACGATTAATTATCCTCCAACTCGTGGCTTTCGTTATTTACTCAAACATTTTCATACCTACTCAAACATTTTCTTCGCTTCGCGATACCCAAATTCGTTTGGCCGCATGCGGGGTGATGTTACGAAAACGACATGGACAACACCTGCACACACCCATTCTACTTGGCTTGTGGAGATTGGCGTATGTCCTGACTTCAAGTCACACGTTGCAATTCACATCCCCTAGAGCTCAGTCTTTTTCCTGAACCAGCTCCATTTTTACCCTAATAGTGTCCTATTATTCTTGAGTGTTGCATTTCCATGCCGTCATCAAAGTCCACCGTCAAACGAAGAAAACATACGAACCTGAGACTTGGATGTCTGAATTGCAAGCGGAAAAAGATACGATGTGACGAGAATTTGCCCCAGTGTGAAAACTGTGTGAGGGCAAAGAAAGAGGTCTGCTCTTACCTTTCCATGAGCCAGGTCGATATCAACAGAATCAGATTGACTCACTCGTTGAGAAACTCTCAGAATAAGCTTTTGACCAGAGACTACCGTCTCCCGATTTCCACCAACCACTACTTTGGCGATGATAATGACGTAAAAAAGGAGACGTCTGTTCCCATCTCAAACACCTTGGAATTCCAATTCGAGTTCTGTCACTTCAGCAAGCCTTTCCCCAAAGTGCCCTACCTTGCATTCCAGTTCCACAACACATTCAGAGACACATATCGCCAGGACTATGACTCTGACGACGAATTTGTGTCGCCGCACATGGCCAGCGCGGACGACATGAGCCCCAGGGGATTACCCAACTGCCGCCAACTAGATACGACATTTACTCAACTCGATCATGTTGCACTCAAGCTGACGATTTCTCCCCTGACACAGAAACTTGGGTTGATGAACTTTTTGGAAAGTTTCGATGGCAGCGGCCCATTTGCCGGGTTGTTCGTCGATGCAAATATTCTTTCTGGGCGAACCGTCGTGATGCACGGCAGAACGCAGAGCCTCGAGGTTTTCCCGGACCCTGAAGAATACAGCCAGACGGAGCTGCGCAAAGCCAGAGCCAGCCAAGATTGTAATGCAGTGTACAATCGGTTGCTGGAATTCATTGGATTCCACATCCTAAATATTGAAGCAGGTCTTCCTATTCGCGAGTTGCAATTTCAGTACACGGCGCTCAGCTTTGCGTCGTGGAACTGTACATCAGCGCTAGTCCTCCTCAACTTCCCTCGTGATATGGTGGCCCATGCCGTCAATCAGCGATGCCGCATTTTCAACAAGTTCATGAACAAGGTGTCCAGCACAGATATTTCAAACAATGCCTTGGTCAGAGATTTTAACCGATTTGCCCGGTATGGGTTGTTGTTCATCCATATTCCTCTGTATGAACCGGCTTTCCTCTTTGAGATGCGGAATAACTTGCGAACGCTAGAGTCTATATTTGATGATGGTGTCATGTTGTTCCAGAACGACAAGAGGAGCATGAATCAGCTCCGCAAGCTAACACACTACCACTCCCTTTTGACTTCATTTCTAGATAACTTTGTGCTCAACGTGGTATACGCTTCTCGAAACGAGCTGTATGTCACCACTTATCCGCCTAGCATGCTTCTCGCTGCTTTGCAGAGGTGGTGGAACATTTGTCCTACAGAATTGGTGTGCGGGGGGTTGGCGAATCGCTTCCCCGGTTTCTTGGACGATGTGAGAAATACGTTGTTCTTGTATTTCAAGGCCCTCAGCATTAGCTTGGACTCTGTTTGGCCAGCATGCAAGTACCTCTTCACTCTAGGATTCCAATGGGTTAGCAATGGAGATGTATTGGATGCTTCGGATAAACATCCAGAACTCCGTCCAAATTACGATTGCTACCTGACCGGTTACGATTTTCCTGACAGAGAGCTTGCCGATTTTCTTCGAAGACACAACGGCTACGCCATGAGGTTGTGGGCTTTTTTCAACAAGAGGTTCACACTCTACCAAGAAAACACTACCTTCCGAAGCCCATACCCAGACAGACTACCCAACAGCCAGTACGGGCCAAGAAACATTAAGAATGCATTGGAGCTCCCGATTCGGAATTTCAACACACTGGCTATCAAGCCACAGAACTATCCCAACAAGATCCACTCTCACTACGATCTGCTTCTCAAAGATTCGTCAGTCTGTGCCCTCTTCACCAGAGACGATGAGAAGCCAGAAACAGTGCCCATGGAGCCAGTTGACGTATTCGACATGTCCAGGCCCTTTCACTTCTCTAACGCTTCCTTCTTCCTTGATGTGGACTATATTTATAAAGGTGTGCCTTCTGCCGATGACGATTGCAAGTTGGATAATGCAATTCGTATGCAATACTTTGACGACCGTATGAGGTTCTTGAGCGAAGTGCGGTGATTAATACTGCGATAAGTGTCGAATGATAGTATTTACGTTCTTTCAGGTTGGAAATTAGTCGCTAATTTCGGTGTCGGGAAGTTTTTTTTCCCCTATGCCGCAGGCAATGAACAATTTTCCCGGTTTGTCTTTTTTACTTCTCAGGATTCCAATCTCATTCTGCCTACTACTTCTCACACTGTGCTGCATGCAAAAATCTCATCTCAACTACTTCTCTTCTATCACATCCATATGAGCTCAATAATAATACCGGGAGACTCACTTCCGGTGGATCTTGAAAACGGCCAGGTTCTCATTGGCCCAGGAATTTACAAATATCCAAAAACCCAGCAAATCATTCCTCTGCAAGCAGGTGTTTTCAATGTCAGCAAGCCAAGCAAGAAATCCTCCGATCAGCTTCTATACATCGACTCGAACTCCAAGCGGTATATTCCTCAAGTCAATGATTTTGTCATTGGTATCATCACCGGTGTTTTTGGTGAGACCTTCAAAGTTTCTCTCCAGGAATTCTCACCTCAGGTTCAACTTTCAATGATGGCCTTCCCCAATGCCACGAGAAAGAACAGGCCGAACTTGAAAGTGGGCCAGGCGGTTTACGCTCGAGTGAGTGAGGCGGTGGCCGAGGTTGACACGGAAATCGAGTGTGTGGACGCAGAAACCGGCAAAGAGGGCGGTTTTGGTCTTCTCGATGAGTCTGGATACATTTTCGAGGTTAACATGAATTTTGCCCGTGAGCTTTTGTTCAACAAGAAGTGTGTGTTTCTAGAGAAGTTGGCAGCACGCTGTGCATTCGAGATTGCTATTGGCATCAACGGTAAGGTGTGGATCAAATGTGGGCGAGGACTCGCGTTTGACGCTCCTGTGAAGAATGAGGAGGACGAAGACGATGATGACATGGACGTGGACGTTGCCACTGTGACGGTAAGAGACATGAAGATGACGTTGGCGGCCGCAAGATATTTGACTGCTTGTCAGCATGCTACGGTGGACATGGCCGAGGAAGAGTTGAAGAAAGCATTCAAGTTTACACAATAGAAGGCTGGGATTTTCGTATCAGTAAGAACAGTACAGTCCAGGGAGCATAATGTAATCAAAGGAAATGCCAATTGCATACAAGGGGAGAAGACAGAATTGAATGAGTGGACTCGATGGAGACAATATCTACGTCGGACGTAGAGTTCCAATAATGCGTTCCTTGTTTATAGAATGTAAAGAATAATCACTTTCTTGTTAATTGGAACGAGAGTCTTTGTAGTTCAATCTTTGTTTAAAGAATGTAAAGAATGATCACATTCTTGTTAGTTGGAGCTGAAGTTGCAGTAATTTATTTGTAGAATGTAAGAAATGATGAATACAAGAAATGATGAATACAAGAAATGATGAATACAAGAAATGATGAATTTTTGTTAGTTGGACCTAAACTTCCCAGTATAACGTTTATTGTTTATGGAATATAAAGAATAGCCACTTTATGATTCTTGGTGTCGTCTACCAATTCTTGTCCTGCTCTATCCACCACCTACATAGGCTGCGAAAACTAAAAAAAAGTTTCGATGACCTCAACGAACACACATCCCATGTCCAAACAAGACCAGGCGGCCATCGCGGCTCAAAACAAACGAAAAATCGAAAAAGACAGGAGACGCAAGCACTACCATGATCTACAAGTTCAAGGAACCAACAACTCGTCAATTGTGTCCAAACGGTCTGTGGAGATGATCTACAAGCACATCATGGCGCCTGAATCCAAGGAATGGTTCAAACATTTCGTTCCAAAGGCAAAAAGAAGATCCCCTGCCATCAACAGAGGCTACTGGATTCGTATGGAGAGCATCAAGCAGATGATTTTGCGTATTCTGCAACATTATGCTCATGGGCGTGTGGTGAACTTGGGATGTGGTTTCGATCCACTTCCGTTCCAGCTACTAGCCGACATGGACGACAAATTCGAGTTTTTCGACTTTGACTACCCCGAACTTGTGCAGAAAAAGATGGACATGATCAACGGATCTCCTGAAATCCTCGACGTTATTGGAGAATCAACAGATGTGCCTAACGCAAAGGAGTTGGGTGTCTACATGTCAACCAAGTCGTACAAATTGATTGGCTGTGATTTGAAAAATACCACTAAATACAAGCAGCAAATCAGCGAGTTGTGCAAGGGTGACGGAGCATCCATATTCATCGCGGAGGTGTCTTTAGCTTATATGAAACCTGAACATGCCAATCCCGTCGTGGAGATTCTGTCTGAGCTTCCCGACTCGCACTTTTTGGTTCTTGAACAGATAATGCCTTCGGGAGAAGACCATTTCTTTGCCCAGAAAATGCTCTATCACTTTGATCACTTGAGGTCGCCGCTTCAGTGTGTAAAACTGTACTCCACCAAGGACAAACAGCGCAAACGGTTCCAGCAGTACTACCCCAACGTTGCGGTGGTTGATATGTTTGAGAGCAGGCAGCAGTTGGTGCTGGATGAGAAAAAGCGTATGATCGATACCGTCGAGCACTTTGACGAGTGGGAGGAGTTCATTGTTTTCTGCCAGCATTACGTGGTTATCCATGCCACGAACGCCAACACGAGGATCTTGGTTGAGTCAGACGAAGATCAGAATTTGGATATGGCGCAGCAGTTGGATATCAAGTTATATCAAAACGAAAAGCCTTTGGACTTAAAGTTCCCTGCTGCCTGTGAATCTTCAATGGGAGTCTACGTTCATGGAGGCATGTGGCAGACCAGAAATGATGACCTTTTCCAACTTGGAGAATCCGGCCTAATTCCTGTAGAAGTGCAAGAAAAGCCACTGGCCAGAATGTGCCATACGTTGACATCTTTGCAAGATGGAAGACTACTTTTGGTGGGAGGAAGAACTCGCCCGGGAACAGTGCTAAATGACGTGTGGTTATATTCTGAAAACGAAAGGGCCTGGTTAGAAGTGGGCAGCTTGGACGACCTTGACTTGACTCGTCACCGGGCGGTGTCGTTGGGTCCAGGCTCCGTTCTCCTCTTCTCAGATGGAAAATTTGTCTTGTTGACTCTCGACGAGCACAATAAGCTCACTTCCGCACTTCTTTCAAGTTCAGAAGTAATCCCAAATGTCAAAAGCTGTGGGCTTTCCTACGACTGGAAGACCAACACGGGATATATCGTGGGCGGTGCTTCGGATATCATCGCACCCACCTTCAACGACACAATCTACGAGTTCAGTCTTGACTTGTCTTCCAAGATGGTCCAGATCACGCTGAAGATTAGATCTAAGGAATCTGCCAGACTTGGCTGTGTTGCGCATTTCACAAACGGAAAATTATTTATCATCGGTGGTGTGGGACAAACTCTTACCAACCAAAATACTACTATTTTGGTGATGGATACCTCGAGCCGGAGCATACGAGGTCTCCCCATTTCCAAGGAACTATGGAAAAGTCACCCTGTGCTTGTTGGGTTCGAATTGGCTGGATCAACATTGATTGGAGGTGGAGCTGTGTGCTATTCCTTTGGCAGTGCCTACAACCCCACATACAAGGTCGATTTCAATTAATGATACTTCGAAAGCATTTGAGACTCTGTGGTCGTCTGCGAATTATCTGGTCCGCTCATTCTGGCTCGGCTCCGGTCTCCGAATGAGCGGTCACTGCTATGATTAACAGAAAGGAAAACGGTACCGAGAATGTTCAAGTCTTTTAACTTTGAGAAGTTCAACTCGACTCCAATTATTTAGTTGCAACTGCGACAAACAGTTGTCTTCTGGACTATTGATGATCTTCTCATAAGGCGCATCAATCGTGGACAAAGTGTGTAATGTCTCAAGTCAGGCATCATATTCATGTAGTCACTCAAGAGCCAAGGATTCTGGAAGTGGTGTAGGAGTAAACGTGAAAGAAAAATAGCCATCGTGAAAAACCGTAAAGAACTTGGATGCCACCAAGAAAATTCATTGGTTGCGGAAGTCTGTCGGAATTTGGCTGCTCGAAAGTGTAAGAAGAGACAAAGAGTAAGTAGGAGTGCTCTCGGCTTTTTCTCGAAATACTTGATTTTTAATATCCACAGTCAATACATGGACGCCAATATCTTCGATATCACTGTTGTCTCCAGATAGGATGGACAAGTGCCGTCGATCCAAATAGCTAACTCTCGCTCGACAATTCCGCAACTGAGAATCCAGGACGACAAATCTGGTGCGTGGAAAGCATCTGCATTTTTTGAGTGGTATATTCAATATCCTCAGAGCACTTCGAAAGATTGTTTTCTGGGAATGTGGCATTTGATCCTACGTCAATAGGACTAATGCGAAGCTTAAAACCTTTTCCAGTCAAACTCAGGCATTCTGATTCCCTCAGGCTTGTGCGATAGTTCGGTGAGAAACTCAACTCTCTGTTATTCCTGTGAGAAGTGAATATCTGGTTTTTTGCTTCCTGATCGGATTAGAGACAGAAAACTTGCTCTGGAGTATCAAACACAGAAGTGGTGTCTAAACTGGTGCGTCTCCTTCGTGAGGTTTCGCTCGATCAAGTTTGATGCAAACTTTGGCTGCGAAATGGGACAGTTATTCATGAAAAAATAAAAGACTGGCCTCAAGAATGGGAGTTGATGCCATGTCGATATTCTCTCCAGAGCTAGGAACTTCTCGGGGACGTGCGTCTAGAGCAGACTAACCTACATTAGCGTAGATCTTGAAAAGAGACTAAGGTGCTGATGGTAAGTTGTTGGACATGTTCCGGCATGGTATGCCCGAAATACGAGAAGCAAAGCCTCAAAGAGACCGAGTTACGGAGTAAGGATCGACAAGGCATCGTTATATGCTTCAATAGATAGTCATTTTCAAGAATCGTGTAAAATGAGGATTTTATTTGTATATCTTTTTTGGGACAAAAAACCAGCACAGTTGATCCAACAGAGAGCTGTGTTTAAAATACATAAAAGTCAGGAAGATTTGACGCATTGCCATACACAAGAACCAGCAAACATTACGGGTTCACATAGAGCTAACGTAAAAGAAGCCCTAAGCGAGTTGTCCGGTAATTTCTGAAATCGTCAATCCCACTAACATCCAAAAAAGCCAACCCAATCGCCTGTCACTCACTTGTTTTGAACCCTTGCACGGCTCAAATATTAGCGAGCAAGTGCAGACGCAACATTATCGGTCCAGGCACCACACCAAATGGAATATGAAACAAGGCTCAAACCTCCTTAATGAGCCCACTGGCTGTCATCGCCACATTTCTCAACACAACTACGCTTGGATATGTTCCTTTTTCCCGATTATTAGGGGCGAGACACTGGGCTCAAGTGCTGTGGCCTGACTACAGAGAAGCTCCAGGAGAGATAAACGTGAGAGGCTTTATTTCGATTGAGTCAACCAAATCCATGGGTTGATTTGACATTTGAATTAGGACGACGAAACAGAATCCCGTAGGAATCCTTCTGGCCAGATCCGAAGTTTCTATCCTTCTCATTATTCTTCTTTCAATTTAGAGGAAGCTTCGGGCCGACTCCCGAAGTCATCCGCCGGTGTCCATTGTGTTTGCAACCCATTTGCAATGCCGAGGACCTTCTACCGATGACCCCTAGCCCGGGTTCACATGTTTATCGTTCTGTGTAGGGTTCATTTGGGGCCGTTGGCTCCGCGTCTTGATGTGCAGTGGGAAGGTCGAATTATCCGAACGCTCTAAATCCTTCAGTGTAACAGATTGCGCCACAATCAGTGATTTTGTTCTTTAAAGGTCTTTACACTCATAGAGCCTCCTAGAATTGTATTCGTAAGCATTGGATATTATGTAAATGGGACTACTTTCAGGTCCCCAGCACCACCATCCTTCCATCTCTAAGGCCGGATCGATCAAATTAGAGACAATACTAAAGCTGTGTACAATGAAACACAGCCATCTTTATGGGATTAACTGGTTCTTGGCATGAGTCCACTTTGCAAACTATTACATTCAGCTTGATATGATTCTTTGGTGTCTCATGTGTCGACGGAATTCATTGGAGAGCATGAATCGAGCGAGTCTGAGTGAATGGATATTTTTGCTGCAGAATCGAGTAGAGGACATTTGACATTTCTATTCATTCTATTCAAGAATTTCGGACTTCGCGGGATCATCTGGGTTGTCTCATATCATTTGGGTTGTCTCATTCAGCTGGGGTTATACATACTCCACTGATTGCTGCGAATTAAGGCAGATAGAATTGGTAACTTGGAACGAATATCGGAATTTTTTGCCTGAAAGGCCCGACTCGCTCGGTATAACCTTTTTATTAAGTAACGTGCTGGAGATGGTCGAGTCGCACCATCTCCGGAAGACCCGACTCAGAGTCATTCCTGTAGGACCTCTTCCTGGTGAGTCTAGGAAAAATAAGACCTTAGACTTGCACTTGAGGCACAGATTTATAACAAAATTAATGTAACTACTGATTTGTATGGCACTACGAGCTATCTCCCTGTATTTTCCTCACTTTCCATGCCGTGCCTGTCACCGTTAGTCACTCTTAGTCACCTCTTAGTCAACTCCAAATAACCTTTAAGCGAAAAAAAAAAAAAATGCAACAGGCGCTTTTTTTTAAAGAGTTCGCAATAGCAACAGCACGCACAACTAGAGTGTCTCCTTCAGTAATCGATTTTGGCCCAAAATCGCGGCCTGCCATGACATCAACCAGCCTATTTTCCCCCACCCGGCCCGAAGAACGCTGGGTAGCAATGGATGTGCTATCTATCTCCTGCAGGCTGGTATCTCTACATGCGCATGCTGCAAGGTTGCATGAAAAGGCTCAATAACGCTAGGAGGCATGGCGGATATCCCGCTAGGTCAACCAAAGAGTGGTCATGCTAAGGTAAAGCGTGGCATCTGTGTAAGATCTCGCCATCTGCATGGAAAACAAACAAAGAAAATATGACCAATCGGGTTTAGCCCGGGGTGCATTGCCTGTCGCAATCATATCGCAACCATTGTAGTGGGGCAATGACTAGGCAATCGGCAAGTAAGTTCCGAGTTCCAGCCGATAAACAGACCACTTTATTGAGCAGGTGTCCGGGCCCTATGCGCCTAATGTCGTGATGGCACCATCACGTTTCATTACAATTGAAAAGAAATTAATGCAAACGAGACAATTTTCAATAATTGTCTATTATCTCTGGACAGACTGGGTGCGCACCTGCGCCGCAGCGCAGCCATGAACGCAAAGAAACACTCACCGAAAAAAGTTGGCCACACAACATTCTCCTTTCTTCCCCCACACCTTCCACCTCAAGCCAAAATGTTCAGCAAAAAAAAAGGATAAACAAAAAAAACTCTTTAAACACCATCTACTAAACCTCAGTCCAACAGTTCTACCCCGCCGCCCGGCCGTTGGCTGGCAATTGGACACTCCCATCCCACTAGGCGGTCCTGCAGTCCTTGTGGAGAACAGGAGACTTTGCGGATGCAAGCGGACCTGCACTCCGGTACCCACCCACATAATAGCTCCTGGATTGTTGGAAACAACTTACAAACTCTTTTTTTACCTAACTGCTTTCCTCAAGGTTTGCCCGCCTTTGTACTTTCTCTCCCGCCCCACATTTGCTACCATGGCCGACCCCAGTCTCGCGCCACTAGCCCCAGGAGACGAAAAAGGCCATGCGGTGACGCCTACTAGAAACTCCTATGCCAATGGCCACCAAAAATCGCTGGCGGCTGGCGGCTCGGGCCCAAAGTCGCCACCGTCGTACTTCTCGCTGGTTGCTCTGCCGCCCAAGAACACCACCTACCGGCTGTCGTCACAGCTGCTGGAGGAGGACGTGCCGCTTCTGATGAGATTCATGCACAAGCCTCTGAGGTCCCAGCTGGAGTTGAAGCGTGCGCTGGACCCCACAAGACGCAATTCGTTGCTCAATTCACAACTAAAGGATATCCTGGCGCCAAGCGACACCGATCATGTCGATGCGCATTTGTCCACTTTACACTTAGATACCAAAGGTGGAGACACCGACGCCGGAGACCACACCGACGTCTCCGATGACGAGGACGCAACGTCGCCTCCCACGCTTCCGCCCCACCGCCTTGTGCGGAAGAAATCGGGTGAAATCGTTAAGCTGCTGTTGAAGGATACCATAGCTGCCATCAACCGCAGCCGTTCGCTCCCTCTGACCCCCACATACAAGCAAGTGCATTTTGGCGGCGACAACCACGTGCGCTACTTCAAGCAGAAGGATAAACCTGCCGCAATTCTGGCCCAGAACTCACCCACGCTCGACGCCGAGGATGACTACATGATAGCGAGCTTCATTTCCTCCGACGACGATAGCGAAGATTCCGAAGACGGCTATTTGGGCCGCCAAGACCCCTACGGGAATTCGTACAAGCTGTACGAAGACAACATGGACGACGAGCTCAATTCGCATGTTGACCATCGCAGCTCTAAGAGCTCCTCCAGAAAATACAGAGATCATCTGGATAAGACGCATTACCCCCGCGTAGAGTGGAAGTTGGAGTTGCTAGAGTTCCCGCAATTACTGTACCAAGAAAAAATCATGTTGCGCCATGTCCCTGTGTTCTTGGAGCAAACGTTCTTGTCGATTGATAAGAAGTACCTCTTGGGCCAGATCGCGGTGCGCAATCTTCTGTATGAGAAGAACGTTTCCGTGCACTACACGCTCGATAACTGGGCTACCATTGTGGAGATCCCCACCATATATGTGCCCGACAGCCCGTCCATCTTGCGCACCAACAACTATGATCGGTTCGTGTTCAAGATCTTGCTCGATCTGCTTTTCAATGGGTTGGCTCTGGACGACGAAGTGTCGCCAGGCCATAGGGAGCGCACCTATGAGTTGTGCATCCGCTATGCTACCCCAGATTACGAATACTGGGACAATAATGACAGCAAGAACTATCTGCTCAAGCTCCGGCGGTTTGAAAAATCAGCCGAGATGCCCAAGCACAATGACAAGATGCCTTCGGCTGCTCGCTCAAAGCAGCAGGCTCACATCAAGAAGCCGAAGTACTCGTCTTCGTACTTGAAGCGTATCGTCTCTGAGCCTTCACTCAGCAAGAAGGGCGAAAATGCGCAGGCCACTAAAACTCCAGGGGTGTCCAGCGAGTATAATGACTTTGAGCTGAACAACTACTACTTGTCATCACCACTCTTGCTGAGCCTAAATAATAGGGACCTGGACGACCATCCATTCAGAACTCCTACAGGTGTTGACGATAGGATTGAGAAGGCGACGCCGTCTCCGGCAGTGCATTACCATTCTAATTTGGAAGCTGTGGATCCAATTTCACCTACTGATGCGACCATGAAGGAGAACAACGCACCATTGCGCTCTTATCCTCAAGAACCCGTTTCCCCAAAACCCAGCCGGCATAAACGCATCGACTCGATGACGTACAAGGAGTTGTTGGACTCTTATTGTTTCTTTTCGGCACCATCGGGAGACAATCTGTCCAACACAACGCTTGTGTTGAGCGACGAGCCCAACATGTTGTATAAAAAATGTCTGACCGACCCTCAACCTAATAGAAGCATCGCACCTGACGATGCGTTCACGGTGTCGTCGTTCCTCCGGAACTAGCATGAGTCATTCCCACGGATCTAGCATGAGTATTTCAATAAATGCAATCGGTTTTTGTTTTACACGGTGCATGTTCTACTGCATTTCTGTTCACAAATCCCATTAATTATACAAATATCCTAATATACATCCCATAATTCCGCTAATTGAAGTCGTACATCTTAATAACGCCATTCTCGAGACCGGCAGCAAAGCTGTGACTAGACAACCCCACACAACTCACACTGGCGTTGTTTCCAAACGTGTGCAAGCACTTTCCATCTTGCAAGTCCCACACCTTCACAAGTCTGTCGTGCGCTCCACTGACAATTCTGAAAGTGTCTGCACTGATGGACCACACGCCCTCGATATGGCCAAACTGCGTTCTCACACATTTGCCGGTCTTCACATCCCACAACTTGATGGTGTTGTCGAGAGAAGAAGTCAACAAGTGAGTAGGGTAGTTTGGGTTATCAGGTAACTCAAACGTGTTGTTATGTGGCAGGTCTGTCGTCTGCAGTTGTTCTGTGGTCTCTTGTCTGCCACTAGCCTGATTTCTGTCGTCGAGTGCATGACCAATGTCGTTGTGTAGGTGCTGCTGGTAGTGATGCTGTTGCTGACGGAGGTGATTATTGGAAATCTCGTTGTCGCTGTCAGGCTCGTCTACAATCAAGTCGTCGCCTTTGAAAACGAACGGAATGACCGTCTCCACCTGGCCCACATGGCCGTTGTTTTCGATGCCTCCAAATACTCGAAGACATTGGTTCGAGTTCAAGTCCCACATTTTCACGGTGGTGTCGTCAGAAGCACTGAACACTGTGTTTGAAGGCTGGTGGATCTTCACGCAGTTGATACTGTCGCTGTGGCCACGCAACGTGTAGCAGGTTCTCGAGTCAACGTGCCACACCTTGACTGTGCAGTCAGCAGAGCCAGATACGATAGTTTTATTGGAGGAGTCGACACTGGACACCACGTCGTCGTGGCCACGGTACGTCGAGATACACTGGCCTGTATGGTAGTTCCACACTTTGATCGTGGAGTCCAAGCCTCCAGTGATGAGCTTCTGGCTGTCGAAGGTGAGCGCACGCACACCCTTCAGGTGTCCGGCCAAAGTTCGAATACACTCGCCCGTCTCGATGTTCCAGATCTTGACGGTGGCGTCGTAAGAGCCCGACATCAAGTACTTTCGATTGAATTGAAGACAGGTGATTCCGTCCTTGTGACCTACAAACTTCTGAAGCGTGTAAGCTCCGTTTCTCCAGTTCTTCTCAAGCTGGTAGCGCTCGCTGTAGACGCTCTTCCAGGGTCTCTTCTTGACCAATTCCTGGTCCGGTCCGGCCTTTCTGCGCTTTGAGTTTGGTTCCTCATCCGACTGGTTCTCACGAGCTCGTTTCATGTGCATTAGAGGCAATCCCCAGCCACAGTTGGGACATTTCCTGTCGATGTGCTGCTCACACATATGGTGCCACACGCGGTCGTCGTCAGCCAACGCCTTCCATCGGCGCGACACCTGAGCGGCATTACAGAGCGACTTACAGTCCAAATAGCACAAGATCTTGAGGGAGATCTCCACGGGGAGCGTGGCTATGAAATCAATGCGCACCAACTGGTTGATCTCCTGCGAGATGGCCAGCAACTGCGGGAAGCAGCACTGGGTGAGCAAGCCCTTCAAAATGAGAGTTCTGTGAGGATGAGGTGCTGCCGAAAAGATCAGCCAAACATGGCTGATGGCCTCCCTGTCGCGCGAGGGAAGCTTCTCCAACTCCTGCTGGATGGCCTTCATCTTGACGTCGTCGGCCTGCTTGTTGCACACGATATCTGGGTTGTGGCGGTAGCAAAATTTGTGGATGTTATCCTTCGGGATAAATGACTGGTCGTTGATGTGTTTCACCAAAAACGGCGTCACCACCGACATGTCTTCGGATGGCGTGGGCACAGGGGTCATGACTCTGGATGCTGGCTGGTCCTTATGTTGCCACGCCCCCTGGCTATCCGTGATGGTGGAGGATACACCTTTCAGTAGAATTATATTGAGGTTTTCGGTTGTGCTGGAGGTGCCTTCTTCGGGAAGACACAGACGTTGTAAGTTCATTTTGGTGGAATAAGCGGGAAAGAATAAATGAGGGTTTGGTGTGGCAAAGAGCGGCACCAGCTAATCCAAGGATGTGGCTGGATTTAAATGATTGTGGCACCTTTATGGGGTGAACGGCCTGTGTGTGCAGGTAGTGGTTGCGGGAGTAGAGGTTAGGACGCCGAGGATCTGATTTGAGTAATTTCTGAGGTTTGCTGAGATAATGGCCTTTTTCTCCTGAAACAAGAAAAGAAAATGAAACTCGACTGGAAGCGAGATGGGAGCGAGACTAGGGAATTTTTGGAACTTTGGAACTTTTGGAACTGGCTGGCGGGCTTGCTGAAAGAATAGCGATGGGTTTGAAAGCTCACGTGACACTTTGCAATGAGGGAATGTGAGGCAATAATAAGAAGAGGTGATGGGTATGGGTGAGGAAACGTGACTTCATTTTGCCGTTGGGAGTTGATAGCTTGACCACATAGATTGACCACATTTGACCAATCCATGGGGAACGACATTTATTTCTCCATCAGGCAAATGTGACCGGACGATCTTGCTTTAGCCCAGAGCCAATGTGCAGTTGTAGATCTAAGACATACACCTAAGATGGGTTCGCAGTAGTGTGTATTGGGTGGGTTTTGTTGGTGGACGGATGGCTGCGAAACTGAGAGAATTGGAACAACCAGCCGAATATATATGAATTGTGTTTCTGATAGTTTCTTTGTTGTATCTCGAGAATCATGTCGTTGGGCTCTACTGACTAATTTTCACCATTTTGCTCGCTTTCCGTAAACGCTGATGCCGTACAGCCAAACCGTGGCTGGCTGCTGTCTAGCCTTTTCTCTACCAGTTTCAAACCGAACCCTTCAAGCCTATATTCTACACTGTTTATTGCTCATTTCGAACTATTATTACAGTAAGCTAAGCGTGGTAAGGAGAACAAATTTGAGGTGCCTATATTAGCTGTGTGCCAATTTAGGTGGGCTTTAATGGAAAAGCATAAGTGAATTAATTACATTATAACAGGAATACTGTCAAATGTAGGTATCTGTAACAGATTGCGATACAATCAGTGTTCTTGTACTTTAACGTTCTTTTCACTCAGTTCTGGATCTGCCTATGAATTTTATTAGTAAGTATTGGCTACTATTAAATGGTTCCTCTTGCATTATCTTTGTAGGTATTCCTACGATTCTTGGCACAAGTCCACTTTTTAAACTATTACAGGTTCTAAGGTTAACACTGCAACCAAGTTGTATGTATAAATTCCGCGATGAAAGAGGCCCCTGAGTGTTTGTCTGAAGGGCCCTCTCCGAGGTATCGTAAGCGGAGCAATAAGGCGGGCCGCCTAGGACGACGACGTTGGTTAAAAAGCGGGCGGCTTAGGATGAAGCCACTAGCGGGAATGATCCGAAAGAAAAAATAAGGAACATTATTATCAAATACCACCGATTTGGGACAACCTGTTACAGGAGGAGCAATAAGTAAGCAAAATGCTGGCAAAGACAACCACCGAAGTACTGTGGTCTTACCTAAGGAATGTTTTAAGAAATTCTAGAAAAGCTAGGCGAAACTCTCTCCAAATACGCAAGCAAAGGAATACCGACATAGAAGAGAGGAGGGCAATAGCTATGTGGTTGCTTCTCCAGCTGATCAGAGGAGGTAACGTTTGCATTCGCTGGTGTGAATTTGATTGCCGGAATGGCTAACCTTAAATAAGAGAATGAATAAGTGAACGGAAAATAAATCTGTTTTTCTCCTTTTTACCCACTTGTCATTTCACTCGTTGTGTTGGCTAATTGACTTTTAACTCACTTTTCGCACCCTGTGTCCTCTCCAGCCTCGTATCTAATAATGCCCCTAACCATCTATTTCATATTCAAACTACTCACCACATTTCCAATGAGCCCATCGGAATGAATTTCTCATTGGTAGCCGTTTATACGCATATCTACAAAATCCTTATTCTCAAATGACAATTTAACCCCTATGGTCTGTTCGCTTGTCCTGCAGAGTCCTAGACTATTCGGGATTTCGTAACGAAGTCCGAGTTCTTTGATCGATCGTTCTCCTCATCAGTTCCCATGTATTCGTCGTCGTTCATTCCTCGCCCTGATAAGGACGCTCTTCTCGCTGCCTACAAAGGCAACAAGTTGGAACAGTTGCCTACTCCGTCGTTCATCATTGACCGCAAGAACTTCGCTAGAAACTGTGAAAAGATGCTAGCCAATGTAGCAGCATTGGAGGCCGATTTCAGACCACACATCAAGACCCACAAAACTGCTGAAGGCACATTACTCCAATTGAGGTCTGGCCCCACAAATACCGAAAGGATCGTAGTTTCTACCTTGGCGGAAGCTTGGGGTGTTCTCCCACTCGTGGAGAAGAAAATCATCAACGATATCCACTTCAGTTTGCCAGTGTTGAAGTCTCGGTTGGGCGAGTTGGCTGATTTGGCTGGCAGGGTGGCTCATGTGCGCTTGATGCTCGACAACGCCGAGCAATTGGATGTTCTTGCCGAATATGCCAAAGCCCATAGCCTCAGCAAGAAATGGTCGGTGTTCGTGAAAATAGATATGGGCTCCAACCGTGCTGGGTTGACAAACGACTCGGAGCTGTTCAAAGAGACTATTGCCAAATTTACGAGCAGTGAGGTGGCTCCATATGTCGATCTCTACGGATTCTATTGTCATGCTGGCCACTCCTATAGTGCTGATGGAATTGAGCTGGCTAAAACGCTTCTTTTCGAAGAAATCACACATGCCAACAAAGCTGCGGAGTACGCCATCGGTGTCAATCCATCTTGGGCCGGAAACCTCACCATTTCCGTTGGAGCTACTCCAACTGCTCATTCTTCCTCAGTCACCACTGCCCACGACATCCAGCAACACGTGGGGAAGTTGGCGGGCAAATTGGAGCTCCATGCGGGCTGCTACCCATGTTGCGACTTGCAACAGGTGTGCACGGGGTTGGTTGCTCTTGAGGATGTCTCGGTGGGAGTTTTAGCGGAAGTGGTATCGACTTATCCTGGAAGGGGAGACAAGGGTCCAGGAGAACAGTTGATCAATGCTGGAGTTCTAGCTTTGGCCCGAGAATTTAGTGCTGTTCCAGGACACGGTGTGGTGGTATCGCCCGCTGGCTACGAAAATTGGGGTGTGGGTAGGGTGAGTCAGGAGCATGGCATTTTGGTTCCGATGGAGGACAAACCTACGAGGTTTTTGCCATTGGGAACCGTGATCAAGATTGTGCCCCAGCACGCATGCATAGCCGCAGCTCAATTTCCATTCCACTTTGTTGTTGAGGATGGAGTAGTCGTGGACATTTGGGTTTCCTATAATCACTGGTGAGCAAGAAGCGGGAAGACTCGCAGGAAGAATCGATTGATAAGGGCGAAGCCTTGCATCCAAGGCATTGAGAATCTGTATTTAGGCAGAATGGTTATTATTGGTCTAAGTTGGTGTTTAATGCGACTACTCATTCCAAGGTAAATATCGGTTGGTTGGAAAGCCCGATCATGTGATGTCCTTTCCAGTTGTCTCGATAGCCTGGACGCCATCAGTCTGTCATTCCGTCAATTTGATATCAATCTGACCCATCAATCTGAAGAGCAAGAGTATGGCAGTTTGTTATCGAACTTAGTAAGAAAGGTGACCTCCATGAAGCCTATCGCGATGCTAGACTGGAAAAATTACTGATCGAAGATTGGTATTGTATTGAAAGGCTCCTGAAGCTGATCAAAGATGCTGCTCTCGGGGATATTCGAAAGTTTTTGATTTTCTGGACTAAAATCAATAATGAGATTAGGGAACATTGAAAGGAAGATAAGGAATATGAGTTGCTCAATCTTCTGCCAGAAACTACAGAGAGAGAAAGCTTTATCAATCACCTTCACAGAGCAGAAGCTCCTCATCTCAGAAGTGTTACGACTGAGATGGATACGTTAGAGGAATATATGTTGATTTGAAGACCCTAGAACTGGAGGTTCTGATTCCGCTCGGTTGAATCTTGTGAAAGAGACGATGTGAAACGCCAGAAGAATCTAATTTTTATGCGAGGAGAAAGAAACTGAAAGTGTTTACTATGAAATGCCTACCTGTTCATCTCCTGATCATTTACTGTTTGAATGTCCAAATCGGAAGAACCAAGCAATCAAAGCAAAATAAAAGTGAACAAAACAAAATCAAGGTTGATCTGATATGAGTCAGATAACAGTCTGTTATAAATCTGACATTAATCTGATCCATCAACTGATTACCTTCCTACCCAAATACCAGCCATGGACCTGCACTCGTGCGATGCCCGAAGATGCTGCGAACATAGAGAGTCGTCACCTGCAGTACTGGACATCCATCTAAATACTTGTCCCATCATCTAGGATCGCAACGACAGGCAATTGAAAAATTCGGTTTCAGTGCTGTTTGAGCTGTTCTGCTGCAAAACTTTCTTGTTTCTACCGCTTCTCGAATGTTCCATACTCTTCCAAACCCTTCGATCGATTACTAAGTGAGCGCCGTCTGCAGGTACAAGAAGACCATCCCGGAAAAATTTGGATGCTACAACTATAATATGAAGAGATCCGAACCCGCCCCACAAGGCTCAGAAGACAAAAAACCCAGACTCAGCATGTCCGAAGAAGAACGTCCCAAAATCGACAACCAATTCGCCACTGTTGGTGAGCAGGCCCAAGAAGTCGACTCCTCTATAAATCAGACTGGTGCTGCCGATGCCGAAGGCCATCCAGTGCAAGAAGTCGAGTCGTTATGTATGAACTGCCACGAAAACGGAACCACCCGTATGTTGTTGACCAGAATTCCCTTCTTCCGTGAGATCATCATCATGTCGTTCGAGTGTCCTCACTGTGGACTCAAGAACAGTGAGATCCAGCCTGCTGCCCAGATCGCAGAGAAGGGTTCTCGGTATGTGTTCAAGATTGAGACCAAAGAGGACTTCAGCAGACAAGTGGTGAAGAGCGAGACCGCCACCTGTATGTTCCCCGAGTTGGAGCTCGAGATTCCTCCAGAGAGAGGCCAGCTTTCGAATATCGAAGGCTTTCTTTCGGAAATGGTGGAGAACTTGCAGAACGACCAGCCAGCCAGAAAGGAGGCCCAGCCTGAGATCCACGACAAGATCGATGCATTCATCGAGAAGGTCCAGAAGTGTCTTGACGCCGAGGAAGGCTCGTTGCCTTTGACGTTCTACGTCGACGATCCAGCAGGAAACTCTTGGGTTGAATACGTGCCTGGTCAGCCAGGCCATAAATGGTCCATGTATGAGTACAACCGTACTGCCGAGCAGAATGTTTTTCTTGGCTTGATTTCGGCCGACGATGTTGCTCAGCACAAGCAGCTCGAGAATGAACAGAAGAAGGCTGCCACCGACAGCAACGTGACCTCCAGCTTGAACGATAATCCAAAGTCCACGGGTTTTGCCTCCGACACCACTGACATCGAGAACTTCGAGAACGAGGTCCAGACCTTCCATGCCACCTGCTCGGCCTGTTTCAAGCCATGCTCCACCCACATGAAGACCGTCAACATTCCTCACTTCAAGGACGTGATTATCATGTCTACTGTGTGTGAGCACTGCGGCTTCAAGTCCAACGAGGTCAAAACTGGAGGTGAGATCCCTGCAAAGGGTAGAAAAGTTACTCTTAAGGTGACTGATCCTGAGGACTTGGCCAGAGACATCTTAAAGTCCGAGACGTGCGGCATGAGAATCGCCGAGTTGAACTTGGACTTGACTCCAGGTACTTTGGGCGGCAGATTCACCACCATCGAAGGATTGTTGGAGCAGGTGTACGAGGAGTTGCACACGAGAGTGTTCACCCAGACCTCCGACTCCATGGACGAAGAAACCAAGCTGAGATGGACTTCATTCTTTGCCAAATTGCAGGATGCTGCACAGGGAAAGATCGGATTCACCATTGTCATGGAGGATCCATTGGCATCGTCGTACATCCAGAACGTCTACGCTCCAGACAACGACCCTAACATGATCATTGAAGATTTCGAGAGAACTCACCAGCAGAACGAGGACTTGGGATTGAATGACATGAAGGTTGATTAATTCAGGTTTCCTTGCAACCTGTGAAATGTACATTAGTTATGTGGGAGCATGCAACGTTTATAGTCGCTCCGAGGGAATCTATTAGATTATATGTTAGATAATTCTGTAGCCATCACCGAACATAGTCTCATTTTTGGAGTCGAAGCTCGTATCCATGTACGAGCGCCTTTGCTCTTCCTTCTTGTTATTCATGTACTTCCACCGAAGGGCATAGCCTGCAATGAGCTCCCGGCACCTCTTGGTGCGGAGCCGTTTCTCCAATTTTTGCATGAATAATCTCCTCTCCAAAAAGTCGATGAGCGTTAGGCATTGGCGACTGTCGAAAGAGTTGTACAATGGAAGCTGAAGCAAAAGTCGTTTGAACGAAATGCCTGGTTCATCGTGCAATTCCATGCTCATAATGGCCTCCTCCAAAAAACGCTCATATTGTTGTCTTCTTTCCTGAATCTTGGGTATGTCCATCATCAGCATCATGGCATTCATCATTTCGTAGTTGACGGTAATGTCGTACGGATCGACAGGATTATTTCTTATAATCCATTTGTCGCAAAGATCTGGAATAGACAAGACTCCCGTATAGAAATGAAAGCTCAATGACCCATCCAACGAATGCAAGAGCTTAGGAAGAACAACAGGATCAATAAATCCAGATCCCTCAGGATCAAATTGGAGCCACTTTTTCTTGAACTTTCTGATCTCAGTTCTTGAAATCAAATGAGAATACTCGGATCCACCGTTCATGTAACTGAAACTGTCCAACACAAGCGAAACGAACAAATTCAACATAATGTACATGGAAATGATGTTCCAGGATATAAATAAAAGGTAAGCATATTGGGTGTTTCCACAATCGGAGTCATCGATCTGATCGGCATTCTGACAAAATGGAGCCTCTAATGTGAAATCTTCCATGATATAGTTCCAACCTTCACCCATAGAGCATCTGAAGAGAAGAATCAAAGCCTTGGGGACAGATCTCACATTAATATTTCCCGAAGTGTTGGGGCCGATTTTAGTCATTCCAAACACCTGGTTCATGGCAATTGCGTAAACCAAAAACATGACAAACCAGGTGAACAACAATGAAAAGATCTGGGGAATAGATGCCGAGGCAAACTTCAATATCTCCACAAGTCTGTTGCTTCGAGGAAACACGAACACCAACATGGCCACTAAAAACAACTTGTTGACATTCATGAAAAAAGATCCTGAATTCGTACGGTAGCTGAGAATGGTACATATCCAGGCCCCGAGGGAGACCACCAGACAGAAGATGTTCCACTTATTTGCAATGAATACTTTTGGTCCCTGAGCGTACGCGAACATCAGGTAATGAACAAGGAAGCATGAAGACGACACGGTGAAGATTCCATATCTTACCGTGGTCATTTCTTTACTCTCCGGGAAAGATTCAACGAGCAATGCAATCACATGGAGCACCAAGACGATATTCATCAAGCTTCTCCATATTTTGTTCTTCTCGACAGTGATTCGATAACACAATTTTCTGAAACCTTTCAAGGTTTCTGGTCTGCGTCTCTTCGAGGGCTTTACTTGCATCAAGAACTTTTTGATGTGATACCATTGTATCTGTGGATTGGTCAAGTATGCTCTTCCGGTAACTCTGGCATAGTTGTCAATAATCACTGAAACGAATAAGGTAAGAATAAACACAACACTGGTGAAGTTGAAGAGTATGATGAAGAATCCATTGATTGGAGATGCAAACATCTCCTGAGGTGTGCCCACACCAGTGCTCTGCATGACATTAATCAAAAGATCCGTCCAACCCTCCAAAGAAACGATCTCAAATAGCGAAGAGAAAGATGCCAGGAATTTGTTGAATTGCAAAATCGGTTCCACATAAACATTCGGACTCAAGACTTCCCAATTGAAAACCTCATTAGAATATTCGTTGAAACAACTTTCAATATCTGATGATCCGTCCACACAGTAACCCAACCTTCCATTGAAAATATTGAGTCCCCAAACCGAGAACGGGAAGATCAATGTAATGGAAATGATTCCTGCACTGATGATCTTTCCAAAACCTGAAATCATGGTGTATTGGAAATTGTTCTTCGCTGTTTCACTGATGGTGAGGATTCTCAATGCTCTCAAGGCCTTCAAACCTCTCACAACTCTCGACAAATTCCCATCGTTCCTAAGGAATGCAATCAACTCAATCCACAACGAAAGCAAAGCGCAGAAATCGAGCCAGTTCCATGGAGATCTCAGATAAGCATTTGGAGTGAAAAGTAATCCGTCGGCGGTTGTCTTGATGATGAATTCGATTGTGAAGATAGCGATGAACGATACGTCAATGTAAAATGTCCAGTTGTACTGACCGTGCTTATCAATAACACCCCTTCTCAATATCGGTGTCAAGTAACAAGCAGTAATAACGATGCCAATAGTAGAAAGGAACATGACGAGCGCAAATAATTCACTGACAGTCTTATTGGGATCAACCCCGTCAATACGCTCTCCGTAACTCGATGGCACAATTCGTTGGCACAACCGTCTGACCTTGTGTCTAGGACCCAAAACATAGAAAACGGTGTTGAACATTGGGTTCTGTCTCAAGAACTCATCCTGCTCTTGAATAAGTTTCTTTCTCTCCATGATCACTTCTTTTGCAAAAGAGGCCGGGTTGAAGTCACCTTCAACAACAACCACTTTTTCTTTCTTACGGTAGAATGGGTTCTGGTAAAATGTTCTCACTCTGCGGAGAATATTCCACCTGGACCAGCTCTTTTCCTTTCTTTCACCTCTTGGCTGTCCCTGAAGATTTGCGGACTCTTCTTCACTATCATCAGTACCTTCATCATCATCGAGGAAATCATTCACAGCACTGCCACTTAGTAATAGGTTCGTTACCGCCCTCTCGAGATTTTTCTCGCTTGTCTTTCCAAATATTCTCTCTTTGATCTGATTGACCCATCCCGGATCATTCCCAACAACTTGAATTTTCTGAGTCATGTCTTCAATAAACTGTCTCAACTGATGTTTTCTTTTGCCATCTTCAGATACCTCCAATGCCCTCGCAATAACGGCAATAAAAATATTCAACACGATGAAATTGCCAATGATAAACCACATGATGATAAAGACTGACCCAAAAGACCTCTGCAGGGTTGAAACTGCGTATTCTTGAAGATTGTACATCACGTCAGCCCAATTTTCTGTAGAAGCCACCACATACAATGACAAGAAAGTATTCGGCAATGTGTGCATGGCAAATTCAACTTCATCAACATCGTCCGGGGGAACTTGACCCTCAAAAAATCTTGCTGCAATCACACTGACTAAGAATAACAAAATGTAGAAGAATAATGCCAAATCAAAGATTGACTTAGCATTTTGCATGAGTTTGAGCCAAAGATCACTGGTGATCCTATGCGCCAATACCACTCTGTAGAATCGCGCAATCTGGAACACCGTTAGCCAATAGTATGCATGGCCAAGCGATTCTTTCACTGGCCCGATAATGATGATTGAGGTGATAACAGCCAATCCAAGGTCGACGCAATTTATCTTGGACTTGAAGAATATCTTCCAATGGGGAAGGTAGAGCGCAAACCGAAGTAAGATCTCCAATAATAATATACCTGTAAGCACTGCCTCACATCGGTATAAAAAGTGGGCACGCTGACGGGGCATGGTTGCCGTACGGAGACATTGGATGATCAAACCACCAGCAATTAATAGCACGATTGGATACTCCGCACGATAGTATAGGCGTAAATATTTTCTTTTCTGAATTAACGCAACAACTTGCTGTGAATACATTTCGTCATTGAATCTCCAGATATTCGAGAACCGCGATCGTTTACGCCGCTCATTCCGCTGTCCGTGGCGCCCGCTCTCCTCATTTACTATTGTGCTAAACGAATAGACAATGACAGCAATAAATATGTTCATGAGCCACACGGTCATAACAAGAATTCCGAAAATGAAAAACAATGAAGATGCTAAGCTATCCGTATCCATGAGATAGTACATGAGATCGGAAAACGCATTCACACTCATAACAACAAACACAAGTTGCATGGACTGTAGAATGTTGTCAAAATTAATTGTTCCATTGTACGGGTTCTCGCCGCTTTGGCAAACAGAATTCTGAGGGCATCTGAAACCCTTGATGTATGGATAGGCCTCTCCATCTCTCCTCAAATACCCTTTGGCATGGCCATCGGGTCCAATAAATGATCCACAGTACAGTTCAGAGTTGATAAATGTGTCGGTGGGATCATCGGGATTTGTCCACTCGCAGTGACGTGTAAGCGATGATTTGAACGACTGGACACCGACGATTCCGAAAATGACCCAAAAACATGCTATAACAATGGAAACATCAACCAACCGTGGAATGGCAGACTGACAAGCCCTCAATATAAGATTCGTGCCTGCCGTTAAGTTGCAAAGACGCAAGATTCTGATGCAGCTGATCGCCCGGAAGATCATGAGGTGGTGCTTGGCATCATAATGATTGATTGAAAGAGGCAACGATATCCAGAAGGCTGCGACTGAAATGAAGTCAAGCTGTTGCCAAGAACTTCTCAAGAATGCTCGATGCAAATTCATCTCATCCACCTTCTTGTTAATATCCTTAGACTGAAGGAAAGTGTTCCGAAGTTGAAACGGCGTAGCCGGCGCCTCCGCGCCTGTCAAGGACGAGAGCGAATTCCTTTTCAGCGTTCTCTTTGTCGTTTCACGGCTGAGTTCTGGATCCTCTAGCACGTCTTCATCGACATCAGGAGGGCTTTCTGACTCGTCCAAAAAACGAGTATACTTGCCCTTCAATGTTGGTTCGAAGTCCCTTGTTTTTTGCTTCTTCTTCGATGACTTCTGAAATTTTGGAATCCACCAAAAGAAATTGTCATGTAGGATTTTCCTTAGATACAACCAGGCGTATGTGTAGCCACTTCGAGGGTAGGTCAACCCCAACTCCCTAAACATTACCTCATCATCGAAGAGGCCATACGCTATGACTTTCACCATTATCTCGATGGTGTAGAGTCCGTTGATGAGCATCAACAAGTAATCGGCCCAATTGTATCCGGCGTAAAAGTATCCGTGGAGGTGGACAGGATCCCACTGGCGATAGCATAGCAACAGCGTCTGTAAGAGAATAAGAATCAACACCACTGCGTTCGTTTGCGGGTGGGACAGGAACTTGTGACACCAGATTCTGATCTTGGAGGTAGGGCTGAAGATTCGCAAGGTATTTCCATAAAGATACAATTTGTAAAACTGGTCGTCGTCACGGGAAATAGGCTGGAAAAATGGAGATGCCATCGACGTCACTGGTGACATTCCAGTTCGGTTACTGGCGGTATTGACCTGAAGACTAGGTGCGCCAATGTTTGAACGCGAGAGTTCCATGGTAGGAATCGAGTGGATGCTTTCCATGCTGTTAGCAGTACGCAACAGCGGAGACCGTTGAATAACAGACAGAGAGTCGCTGTGCTGTGAAACCCCGCTGGCTCCGGAAATATGAGAGACCGGCTTAGGTGATACTGTGGAGCCGATAGGCTGAAGGAGATCAGGCTGACCATCTAACACGCTGGTGCGCAGAGAGGAATGCTTTGAGCTTTCTCTCTCCGGCTGGTCCCAATCTATGAACTCGTTATCCGCGAACGCAGATGGTGATTTCTCTATCGACGGTGTTGGTGGATGATTGCTTCCGGCAATTCTATCGGAGAATCTGGCAAACATATTAGAAAACTTTGATGGCGATCCTGGCGAAAACAAGTTCCCACCCGATTTTCCTGGACTCAAAGGCGGTCTATAATTGCCCGACTCTAGGTCGTCGTTGGCCTCAAATGTGTAATCGGCGGCGTGAGCCGTGTCCAACGTGATCAAGGGAATATCATATGTCATGTCGGGCGTCGTATCTGGATATTCGAACGGATCGGCGTCGTCGGCATCGTCAGAATCTGTGTTGGGAGGTTCTATGGTGATCGAAAGACCCTGTGAAGGTCTGTTGCCTCGTCGGAGGCTTTCACTCGTATTTGGATCGACCATCCAGTTTCTATGATGACCGTCGGTTCCTAATGCATATGCTAGGCCTTCTCTGATGGCTAACGGATCGGTCTCGAATGCCCGGTTGAGGTTCTCATGGTTCTCTAAAGGCACATAGGGAGTTCGGTTAACGGGAGGTTCATCGCGGCTGACAAACGGATTATGGCGCAGCCTGCGGCGCATATTCCCATGCTCGCTAGTTTCTGAGTGATGAATATCAGGTTCTTCCATTCCCTTGGGGGAGTTAGGTGATCTGTCCATTAGTGGAGTCACTCGATACTCTTTCTTGCGGATTGAAGCTCTGTTCGCGGCACAATTGTACGTGCAGATAGAAAGTGTTCACAAATGGAGGATCGAAAACTGCTAGATCTCCGACGTTTATGTCGTGTCTGTTGGGCAAGTTTGTCTGGAGTTCAAAAGGCTCAAGTGATTAGGAGACTGCACTGGGTTGGAGGCTCAGGCTGCGAAATAATAAACGAGTGATGAGGAAGGGAGGTAGAGGGAAGTTGGAGTGGGATGTAGGGGAAATTGTGGAATCGGCCCGAAAATGACTCCAAATCTATGTGAAGATGTGCTTGGTTTTTTTGACCGGCTGCCGAATTTCTTTCCTAGTCACCTTCTTATCTGGCTGCGCCATACTGTGAGGTCCTACATGAGAGACGAAGGCAGCAGCGCGGGGCTATGACTAGTAGGTCGAAGATGGGAGAAAATGGCAGATGTGATTGGTGGAAGCTGCTCTCAGAAGTGGATTACCATTGACTTTTTTATCTGCTGTTTTCCTCCACTTTTATTTCAAATAACGTCCGTATGTGGTATCCTTGCTGGATGACTACTACCAAGGTGGTCTGCACACCCGTACACCGTGAGCCCTACTAGTTCGCGAAACATTTTTCTCTTCGACTCCACCGCCATGTCGATATTGAAGAAGATCAATTTGAGGCAGCTTAAGGAGGTCAAGCAGCTCCTGGCCCAAATCTTCGGCGAAACTTATAACCCGCAAAATGTCCGGAACGGAGCCAAGGTTTTGCGCGCGCCTCTCAAGGGTCCCGAGGTTGTCTCTTGGTATGGACACAATGATTCTGCTCCAACGTTCAAAGATTTTAAGGAATGGTTCCCTGAGTTGAAATTGGTTGACCCAAAGGAGGCTTATAGGGTGAAGATGGTTGCAGACAGAAAGAAGAGAAACAAGGGAGCTCCTAAGAAAAAGTCAAGCTAAGCATGTACATAGATAATAGATTGTGATAGGCATTTGGGAGGGAAGTAGATTTGAGCTGGGTATAGAAATAGAAGTGTGAAGGATGACCAGAGTGGAGCTGGTGGAATCGGGGTCTGGCTGATTTGACTGGATTTGACTGAATTGACGGATTAGGCTGATTAAACTGATTTGACTGGGTCTGAATGGATATGACTGGGTAGAGCTGGGTGGAACAAACTGGACGACTCGAAAATGCGAAATGACTGACAAGCACTGACCTCGGTACTTTCTTCTTTCCCATACCCATTATAGCGCACCAGCACTTCGTCTTCTCTTGCTGTTTAAATGAAACGTATCGGTAATGTCCTCCGGTTTATGCTTCGCAAGCCCCCACTCATTGTGTTGCACGTCCTTCATAAGCTTCACCACCTTGCTGTTCTCCTCCTTGTAGCTGAACCGCTTCATGATCTCCAAATTGGAATCGTCGTTAGAATCTGCACTCAAATGATGAACAATCTGCCTCCACACTGGACCGCTGGGAGTATCCTCCACCAATGTAATGGTCGTGGTTTCTGTGTCCAGATGTAGATGCGCTTTCTTGAATCTGTATCTGCTTGTGGCGAGGACTCTCGTAAACTTTGGCGTCAGAAGTGCAAGATGATCGCTAAAGACCACAGCTATTTCTGTTTCACTAAGCAGGTGTGCTTGGAGAAAGGTCAGTGATGCACTAAGAGTGTTTTCCACTTCAAAAAACAATGGAGTGGCGATCTTCACCAGTAGGACCGCCAAGAAGTTGTCCGTCGCCAAAAGGAGCTTCTGTCCGATAACTTGGAATGTTTTCCATTTCCCACTTATCAGGAGCGCTCCATTATGCTGTCTGTAGATGCCAGATCTATCTGCGTCGGCACTGAATACCCAGTTAGTTCCTAGAGAAAGATCAATAGGTAGTTTTCTAGTGGCAGCCACTTCATTGATAGCATAGGCCTTCAAATGGACTAATCTGTGGGCTGGTTGCGAAATCACAGCCATGTACTCGATATCTTCAATGGATCCCCATGCCGATAGCCAGTCGGTAACTAGATCCTCGGTGCCGCTGGAATACTCCAATGTTGGCTGTGCCGCATGCTCGCTGGTTGACGAAATCGGTTGACTGTGTATACCGAGAGAGTTGAATATCTTTAGCGTGTACCCACTGACAGAATTGCCGAAGTACAGTAGCCACTTCCCAGAAGGCGACCATGTGAAGCTGGACATTTCGTTCGGTGTGAAATCGAGGTGTAAGCGTGCCAAAATTTCGCTGGTGGACCCATTGTTGTAGAAGTGAAGGAGTAACGGATACTGGCGACTTGGGTCAACCAAGTTAGATCTTTCCGTCAGATTTTTCCCGTAGTAAGGTAACGCAACCACCGACCAGACTTTAGAGGCGCCAGGCCGTACTATTAGCTGCTGGGAAACTGGCTTGGGTAGTGAGAACTGCACCATGGTGCAATCGAGCGAATACACACGTAGCTGGGTTGCAAAGCTGGAAAAAGCTGCTAGTTGTGAGCAGTTAGAATAGCCGCCTTCACTTGAGGCGCCAGGGATCCATTGGAGGTGAGAGATTCCATCTTTCTCCACCTCGATAACCACAGGCAAGTCTTCGGTGAAGTCGAACACGAAAATCACGTTAAGAGACGAATCGGCTGCATAAACAGCAACTTTCCCACACTTCTCCTCCGTGGAGATCTCCCACTCAAGACTATGAACTATGACGGGAAGTTTATGTGGACGATAATTACACTGTAGTCGGTGATCTGTAAAGCATTGGCTAAGATTGTATGTGCGGAAGAGTTTTGACGGCAGTAGTGCGTGGATCTGTAGTTCTGCAGCGGTCGCCAAGGCTATGTAGGATCCGCAACCTGATATGGCGGCGATCATGGTGGTGTTATTGTTAGATGATTTTGTTTGTATGTAGATTCGAAATGGAAATGGGTGCGAAAAGAGAGAGATGGGATATGGAGGATATAGTAATTCGGCTAGGAGTGGGGCTGCCTAATTACATTGGGTTGCAATTTTCAAATTGGTCATCTCTCTATTTTTACATGACGAGCTCATATTTTTCAGTCGGTTGTGGATGCTGATGGCTTCTGGTCTACATTCTGATATTCTGTATGCGTATGACTGGAATACCTAGGAACCGCTCCCCCAATTGAAACTTGTTTTTTTGTTTTTTTACTAGAAACAAGCTAAGCTCAGCAGCACGAATCAACTCTCGAATACCTACCGCTCTTCTAAGCTCCCATATCCGTTATTATTCCTACCTCTACGCTTGGTCTCCATGGTGATGTCCTGCATTGAGTACCTACACATCAATCTCACCTAAAATCAAAACAACCTCGACTACTATAACCTACTGCATCTTCACCAAACACTCCGTTTCTGAGTTCCGGAAAGCCTTACGTGATACCATTGAACTTGTAATTGACGCTCGTTCGCTTGTCCCTCCAGAACATTCACTTCCACCCGTTTATGACCGGGCCAACCACCTGCAAGAATGCCACCTAAAACCCTGGCGGGACCGAGACCCCCAGCGTCACTGGCGAATAAAAAACGCCTTCCTGGCATCAAACACAAACCCACAAATGTCGTCAACAACTTTGCAGATTCCGATTCCGACTCCGACTACGGAGATGGCAATGGAAACCACATTCGACTGAGCCAAACTATTCTCGGCTCCCACAACACGCTCAAACAGCTTCTTTCTGGTCCCAGCTCGCTGCAGCCCGAGCCTTCAACGCCGAAGGTACCCAAAAAGCGCGGAAGAAAGCCCAAAGCGGTGGCTCTACCTCCAGAATCTCCTTTGAATGCCTCCACAACGCCTATCTCTCGATTAAAGAGCGCTGCAGCTCTGTTGGCGTCTCCGCCTGACCGCAAACGAAATTCCATCCATTTTGACGACATCGAGGCGGCCTCTCCGCCAAAGAAGCGCCGTGGCAGACCACCAAAGGTGAGACCACCAGTTGAACCACCAGAAACACCAAAAGGGTCTCCACAGATTCCTCCCAAGCCGCGAACAAAGCGGAAGTACATACGTAGGCAAATGGCGCCTCAAACCTCTAAAAATGTGCCTCAAAGTCCTGAAAATGCGCCCGAAGAATATGTCGAGCAGGTGTCGCACCATGAACTTGACCTCACTGATGATAGTCGACCGGTTCCTGAACGCCGCTCATCCTATAGCAACAGAGGGAAACGTGTGCTGTCCATTGGCAACGGTTATGTTGCTAAGCCGCACTCAGAAGTTTCTGGCACGGAGTATTACAAGCTGCTTGATCGGTCGATGCCTGAGCCAAGTCAAATGCGACAACTTTTGGTTTGGTGCTTCAAGAAGCTCGGACAAGAGGCTGACACAGATGAGGGATCGTCGCAATCAGAAACGGCTAAGGGGATTGCCAAAATCATACAACAAGAGCTTTTGGAAGATCTTGTGGACGGCACCATATCCACCAGCTGGTACAGTCGAAAAGACGACAATTCAGAGGTTCGATTGTCTAGCAAACGCATCATCCAGCCCAACCCATTGAATGAGTCTAATAGGGAGAATATTGAAATCTTCACCCGCAAGCTTCGGCTGCTCCAGACAGAAAAATCAGAATGGCACAAGAGTTTTGACCGATTTGTTGCTCCGCTCAATGGATTGTCGATCGACAGCGGCGATGTCGACGAGCAGAAAATGGCTAAGCATGTGGAATCGGTGAAAGACAAGCAAATGGTGTCAAATGTCCTCGGAGAAGGCTTGTTGAAGAAGATGCAAGCTGGTGCAGAGGAAGTACAAGAGAATATTCCACAGAAGCTAGAGGAATCGGTGGACAAGCTTTACCATATGCTGTATCAAATGGGGCAGACCGCTAAGCTCGTTGCCAAAGTAGAAAAGGATCTCCTTCAAGCGCAGGTTGCACAATTGGTTCAGAATTTCATGGGTCGTGGCTACGGTCCTGAGTTGACTCGGCACATTTCAAGCAAGGAGCTCCTACGGGGAATTTCGAGGTTGGACGCTCCTAAGACGAAGGTTACAAGATGACCAAAATTTTGGATCGCATTTCAAGAGTTCGATGACGAACATGTATATTAGTGTTGTATAGTGTATTATTATGATGGCGTGTTCGCCATGGGTTGAAAGTACGAGTGTAGGGTGGAATGCAGAGAGAATCGAAAAAGTAAAAAGAAAACAGTCAAGTCGGCCTCCAAATTTCCCCTCTCATAGCACATTCCACCCAACCTCATTGAACACACATCCAAGTGCTCAATTGCAATGCATCCAATTATTCAAATTCTATGCATGCAGAGCCTCCAATACTAAACACCCAAACGCTCCAATTTAATCACAATCCTGCCGCATTTAGACACTCTACCTAATGTTTTGGTTCCCCACACCCCTCCTTCGAGTTCCGTGGCTGCAAACCGTACTAGTGGTTCCACAAAGTGCACCTGCATCATGCAAGTGTTCCCCCACTTCAACATGAATGACGACAGGAATTGCTGTTGCGTACACCAAAATGTTTAACTGGGGTCTATAAATATGGTAAGATTCCCTCTATCGAAACAGAAATATTCGCTCATAAAGCTCTTCTCTCGCAAACGGTTTCTCACCAAGGTTTTGGTGATGTTTGTTGCCTTACTTTTCGTCACCTATCTCACTTTACTCAAGTCGCTAGTGAATGGGTTCCCTCTCAATGTTCGCTCGCTGAGCTTTGCAGAAAAGCTGCCAGATACTCTGCTTCTTCAACAGTTTGTCGATTCCGAGGCTAACAAGCTCATCTTCGCCAACCTCAAGCACTCAGACAATGCCTTCTATGACTCCGAGCTGAATGTGGTGGGAACTCTCGACTTCGTTACATTCCACCAGTACCAGAGACAGCCATACGTTGCCAATGGGTACATTGGGTCGCGTATCCCAGTTTTGGGCCAAGGCTTTGCTTACGATACGCTCTCTACCGACGTTGCTGCGTCCGACGACGATCTTCGCAATGGATGGCCGCTTTTCAATCAGAGATATGCCGGTGCGTTTGCTGCTGGGTTTTTCGATGCTCAGCACAATACTACCGAAACAAATTTTCCCTGGCTTCTCCAGTATGGGTACGAGAGTGTCATTTCCGCCATTCCTCAGTGGACTGGGCTCGCCATAACGGCCTATGGAGACAACGATGAGATGTTCATTCTTGACCCTCAGGAACCAAGCGAAAAGTGGGGCCAAATCTCTCTGTACGTCCAAAACATGTCTTTGGCCGATGGAGTAGTGTCGACGCTGTTTGTGTGGCTCGATTCATTGCATGTCCAGTACGACGTGCTTGCTCACCGTGAAAATCCAAATTTGGGTGTGGTGGACTTGAAGATTTCCAATATTGGCGGTGATGCCGTGCAATTCAACATCTCGGATGTGTTGAGCGGTGACACTGCCCAGCGTTCGAACGTGAGCGGTGCAGCAATCGAGCCTGGAAGTGGAATATACTTGCTCTACCAGCCTATTGGAGTGTCTGACGTTTATGCTGCCACTTACTCTAGCTTGCGCTTCCTGGAGAACAAATGTATTGATGCCATTTTCGCTGAGTCGTCCACCAACGTTTCCCAGTCGCTTGTATTCCAATTGAATCCTGGTGAAGATTTGTCTGTGACCAAGTATGTGGGAATAGTCACCTCAGACATCGATCCAGAAACATACAACCTGTTTGACCTGGTACTTTCCAAAGCACGCACTACGTCGTTGGAATCTGGCGAGTTCGCTTCGGTTCTTTCTAGTCATCAGCAGGCTTGGTCGGATATGATTTCCACTGGTCTTCAAGTCGAGTTCCCAGATGACCCATTGCTTACATTGGCCACTAGATCTTCGCTCTTTCATCTTTCGGCAAACACGCGGTCGCAGGCAACTGGTGTGGATGCTGCGTTGGCTGTCGGGGGTCTCTCCTCGGATTCCTACGGTGGAATGGTTTTCTGGGATACAGATCTCTGGATCATGAACGGTTTGCTTCCATGGAATCCACTGCATGCTCGCAGCCTTATAAATTACAGACTTCACACTCATCAGCAGGCTATCGATAACTTGCAAAGCCCGCTGGCTCCCAAGGCCTTCGAAGGTGCTGCTTACCCTTGGACCTCAGGAAGGTATGGAAATTGTACGGCCACTGGACCATGCTTCGACTATGAGTACCATATCAATGTCGCAGTCGCCATTGCGGCCTGGGAGGCTTACTTGAGCGGTGCAGCTGATGACCAATTTCTTGAAACAATTGCATATCCGTTGATTAATGATGCCGCCACCTTTTTGGCCTCATACGTCGAGTACAACGAGACTTTGGGCGAGTACACCACTCGAAACTTGACAGATCCGGACGAATACGCCAATCACGTTGACAATGGAGCATACACAAACGCCGCCATCTCACTCACTTTAAGATGGGCCCTGGCAGTACTCGAGCACTTGGGAAAGCCAGTACCTGACCTTTTCACTAAGATCATAGGGAATGTTCATTTGCCAACATCTCCTGATGACGAGAATATCGTTTTAGAGTATTCGGGCATGAATTCTTCCGTGGGAATCAAGCAGGCTGATGTGATCATGATCACGTACCCATTGGAGAATGAGCTTATCACTCATGATCAAGCTGTCTCCAATATGAACTTCTATCTGCAAAAGCAAGTGAGTTTTGGTCCCGCCATGACGTTCCCCATTTTCCTGATTGTTGCTTCCGCTTTGCTGGATACTGGCTGTTCTTCTCAGTCGTACTTGCTGAAGGCAGTTCAGCCCTTTTTGCGTGGGCCCTTTGCTCAGTTTTCTGAGCAGAACAATGACAATTTCGCAACAAACGGAGGCACCCATCCGGCATTTCCATTCTTGACTGCTCATGGAGGTCTTCTTCAAGCAGTCTTGAAGGGTCTTCTTGGACTCCGCTATGACTTCCGTATGGATAACGGCAAGATTGTGCGGCAGTTGAAGTTAGAGCCGGTCAAGCTCAAGACATTGCCGGCAGGAGTTGTGTTTCACGGAATTCACTACATGAACCACACATTGTCGTTGAACATGACCAGTTCGGGATTGATCATTACAGATGATAGTCAAGAAAACGATGCTGTGGACGAGATCGAGATTGTTCTTGGATCCAGATTCGATAACTCCACTACGTTCGCTATTTCGGCAGGTGATCAACTAGTTTTGCCATTATACGAGACTGAAGGTGCATTCCCCGACAGTCTCACCGAATGCAACAGCGCCGTATTCACCAATATTACTGATGGAGCATATGGCGATGCCACTGTTCTGGTTAATGATGGCGATAACACAACTAATTGGCAAAGTTATTATAATACCACCGGTAAGATCTTGATTGACCTCAAGTCAAAGACGAGATTAACTTCTGGATTTATCAACTGGGGAGAGCGGCCACCAACATCTCTTAAGATCCTGGTTTCCAAAAGTGATACCCTCGACCTGTCCATTGAGTACTTGAGTCAAGTGGATTTTGGCAACGATCTTTACAAGCAATACAGCTTTGCCAATTCTGAGGGAGTGACAACCCCCCAAAGCGATGTCTTCGAAGAAGTTTATTCTGCTGCAGTTCCCATTACATCTCCATTCAAGCAGGAGGATCTGGCAAAGATTGTGGTTCCAACAAACCAAAATATCACTTCCATTGACTTTCCATACGATGCAGAGGGTAGATTCTTGTTACTCGAATTTGATGGGGTTCATGACAGTTTAGACCCAGCAGGTGCAAAGTTGTACGAAGTTGTCTTTAGTTAAAACATACAAAGTATAATACATGACTAAAAGTTTATACATTTTTGATACAATCATGGAATCGATTACGAATCAAACGCCTCGGCCATAGTGACTAAGCGCTTGACTCCTGTGTGCCAAGCACCCACTTCGTTGGCGTGGTGGGCAAGAATTGCATTGTTGGAGCTTGCTGCAGCTGTGTAGTTTTTGTTCTCCAACTGAGACGCAACGTTCGTCAATAAGTCCAAAGTGCCTTCGGTCAATAAGTCCTGCTTGTTCAAGAGATCGAACAAGATGTTGAGTCTCTTCTCCATGTCGGCCACATGCTTAGCGTACTTGGGTGGAGCTGCTGGCTTGATCTCCTCCAAGTACTTTGTGAAGGTGGTGAAGATAGGCTTGTAGTTCTCTGGGATCTGCGATCTGTCTCCGCCAACAGGATAAGTTGAGGTCAACGTCAGGGTGGCAGATGATATCGAGGCAGTTCTACCTGAACGAGCAGAACTAACAGGAGGAGGGGTTATCCTGGGACCAGCGTTTGCTATGGCAGGCGGAGCCGAAAACTTTGGTGCAGCACCAGAGTTAGCTCTAGGAGGTGCACTAATAGGTGGTGCACTAATAGGTGGTGCACTAATAGGTGGTGCACTAATAGGTGGTGCTCCGATTGGTGGTGCCCCGATTGGTGGTGCCCCGATTGGTGGTGCCCCGATTGGTGGTGCCCCGATTGGAGGTGCCCCGATTGGTGGTGCACTAGTTGATGGAGCTCCAATTGGAGACCTAGACAAGTTTGGCGAAGCCACCTGTGATGATGCAGCTCTTCTGGGTGGAGGAGCAATTTGGCCGGATGGCTGTACACTTCTTGGCCCACCAATAGGAGGTTTTGGTGGAGAAGAGTGCTGTCTAGATGGAGGTCTTGCAATTGGAGGAGGTCCCAGTTGAATGGAGCCGGACCTTATTTGAGGGCCTCCAGTGGCAGTTGGCGCATAAGGATTTGCAACAGGTGCTACTCCTGTTGGTGACTTTCCTGCGCTTATGGGAGGAGCAAACGTGTTAGCTGGAGGAGGAGCGTATGAAACCTTGGATGGGCCAGCAGATGCAGCGCTCGGAGCGTATGGGTTTTTTGGTGGTGCAGAAGCAATGGAGCTACTCAGGTTTGAGTGCTTGTGCGTTGGTGGGCCCCCGTTGGGTGGCTGCACTGGCGAAGACCCGGGTGGTGGAGCGTACTTGTTGCTGATCAGAGTAGTACGAGATTGGGCCACAGAGGAGGTACTGCTTGTCTTGGATGGCATTCTCGACACGTTTTTTGGAGGAGGAGGAATCATTGGAGACGAAGCAACAGGCGTCTTCTGAGATGGATTCAATTGAGGGGCCGCCTCCATTGGAGAGGACACAACCGCAGCTGGAGCAGCCGCAGCAGCCCGTCTTGGAGGCTTCAGTGCACGAAAAGTGTCAGGCAAATCGTTCCATCCATCGGTCTCAACCTTGTAGGAAGGCTTTGGCGGAAGCGGATTGGACAATCCCGAAGCAGGACGAGGTGGGACCGGATACTGTGGAGCCAGTGGAGTGAATTGAGCTGCAATGTTAGGTGTTGAAGGAGGGCGAACAGAGCCAATTGGACCCGTAGGCACGATTGGCAGAATCAGAGATGCAATGATGGGGTTCGCAATCGGGTCTGCAGCAGAAGGACCAATCGAGTATGGGTTAGCTGGGGCAACAGGTGCCGCTGCTGCAGCTGCCGAAGGCACGTAGGGATTGGCGTGCACAGCAGCACTGTAAGAAGGTCTTTGGACGGGA
Organism: Sungouiella inulinophila; assembly: GCA_030562885.1. Lineage (NCBI taxonomy): Eukaryota > Fungi > Ascomycota > Pichiomycetes > Serinales > Metschnikowiaceae > Sungouiella > Sungouiella inulinophila. Next base: position 962,400 of record JAKUAG010000002.1, read on the forward strand.
GCTGCTGGGGTCAAACTTGGAATCTGGGGCAGAGCCAGGATCAGTGGATTGCGCAAACCAGGAAGAGTGTGACTGACCGATGCTTTTGGTGTACGAGGGTTCTGCAACCTGTTCGTCTTAGCTCCGTTAGCAGTGTAAGAACGGCCATAGTTGCTGGACTTAGCAGCAGGTTCCTTTTGGGAGTTTATACCCAAGGCAGTTGCAATACGGACCTTCTCAGCTTGCAAGCCAGCAAAGTCTTCAGGCAAGATGCTCAAGAAGTGGTTAGCCAACTCGAAATGGCCGCTAGCGGCCGTCATGTTGGAAAACTCAAAAACGGCCTTACACACGGGCTCGATAGATGGACCCGAGAGTGGCTCACTGATATGGGAAATAGATCTGTAAGCCGCAAGCTTCTCAACAAAACTGCCCAATGCAGACCATCTGGCGTCAAATGGACTGGAGACGTTCTCGCCTTGGTCATGCAACAAAGACTGCTCCAAAAGGGGCATTTCCTTGAGCCAGATGGCGCAAACTTTGTCCAAAGCACCGCCTGCCAAGTAGCACAAAAGAGCATTGTCACGGTTCTCCTTGTCGTTAGAACCAGAAGCCAAGATACGGTCACCCAACTCCACAATCTTCGAGTTGAAGTCAAGCTCATCCTGGGAGTAAGCAGAGATACTCGAAGCAATCTCCTTCCAGTTGGAAATGTCGGCATTAGAAACAATATCCAACACATCGCCAGAGGATGCAGAGTAAATCAAACGAGACAAAACATTGCTGTGGTTCTTGAAGTAATAGTTTTTGACCTTCTGCTTGACTCCAGCGCTCAGGTCCAACGACAACACTAAGGCTTCCAACAACTTGCCCTCTTGTAAACAAACAGAAACTGCATCTTCAATTTTGTTGCTCAAGATGCTTCTGGCCAAAGCGGCTTCAGCAGCGCTCTGGTCAGCCTCTAAGATCTTGAACTCGCCAGAGGGAACATACAACTCTTCACGTGTTTGGTTCTTCTGGTTCTTGAAGTCATCGGCAAGATTCTGGAAAAAGGATCCGTCCTGGTCATCCAAGTGATCGATCTTTTGTTCGGCACCATTAGAACTTTCGCTGGCCTGAACTTCGGAACCTTCCACGATATTTTGGAAAAGATTGTCCTTACCGTGCTCAGCCAATTTATGCAAGAGCTCCCAGTCTGACGAATCAACCTCGTCCTTCAATTTGGCGTTGATGATGTCGGTGTAGTTATTGGACAGAGCTGCCGAGCGTAATTGATCTGCAAAAGCATTCGAGAGGTTATCGGTGGCAATCTTGGAGATAGACACGGTGCTCTTGCCGTTTTCAGACTTGAAGACCACGATCTTAGAACCGAATCCAAAACTGACACCGCTGGGGTTCTTCAACCACGAAGGAGCCTGAAGAACGTCCATTTCGGCATGATGGGTCTCTTTGGATGCGATATTTGACCAAAAATCGTTTTCGTTGGTAGCCTTCACCTGCTCAGAGATCGGCGGAGACGTGTCCTGCAATGTCTGGATGACAATCTTTCCATCAAAGGATGCGGTAGCAATTACATCCGGAGCCCTAGGGGCAAACTTGGTGAGGAACGTCCAATTTGCAGCGACGGGATACTCGCCCAACTTGATACCGGCAATTGGATTCCATAACATGGTGGAATTGTCCTTTCCACTGGAAATCAACAACTCTGGATCTTGCAAGCACCAATCAATGGACAAGATACCCTTCTGATGGCCCTCCAAGATCTTCTCTGGCTCGCTTGAGTTTCTCAAGTCCCAGGTCATTATCAAAGGGCATCCGTCACTTTGACTAGCAGTTGCCAACTTTGTCAGCTGCAGTGGATGCCAAGCAACACTCGAGAAATCTGCTCTACCAAGAGGTCCGTTGTACGACAAGTGCAACACCTCTCGCTTGGACTTCAAGTCCCAAATGCTAGTGTAGCCGCCATTGCTCGTAGTTGCCAAGATGTGACTGACTGCGTTGTTCCATGACATGGACAGAATCTCGTCCATTGGGGTCATTGCTCTGCCGGGAGCAAAAGGGTCTGCGAAGGTTCTAATGTCCCAAATGTAAATTTCGCCATTTTTTCCAGCCGAGGCCAAAACATGGGGCTGCTGTGGGTTGAATTGCAAGCACTTGACGGCTCCGATGTGCTTGGTAGATACGTGGAGAGACGCATTCGACAAAGACTTGGTGGAGATCAACACGCCAGCGTCCCAGAACTTGAGCTCGCCAGTTTCCAAGGCTCCAACCAACACACCGCGTGGGTAGTTTCCGAAGGGCCTCAGCCACGCCAAAGCGCAGAACTTGTCGTCGAGATTGGTGGAGAAAATGGCGGTGCCCGAGTTTGGCCCGAAAGGGTCCCACAACTCGAACAGCGACAGCGCCGAGAAGTTCAAGTCAATGGCGCCCGCGGCAGAACCCACCGCCAAGAGCGGGATCACGTCGGGACTCCATGCGAACGTGGAAGTTCCTATGATTTCCTTGATTTTCATTATACGGTGACAAGGGAAATCACAACACTAGAAATTGGTGGAATCCGAGAAAATAGAACGTGGAAAGACTCACTGATGCCGGATATGCAGGTGGTGTCTTGACTCGATCTATGTGTGCAAATTGCGGCGTTCCAATGGATAGTGTTGGTGGTGTTTCCGATAATGGGTCAGTTGGAGGGACGGTTGAACAACTTGCCAACGCACTTGTCCTGCAGGTAGCGCCAGGCGGACAAAGATTGGTTGCGTGAGGAATGTGGGTGGACGCATCACTTTATGTTGTGGAGCGGTGAGGGGAGCCGTGGAGACGTGTTTGTAGGCTGTATGTTTTTAATCAAGACGAGTTTCAGCGATTGTTCAAGAATGGACGGTGGTGGACATGTAGTTTGTATGCAGTCTGGGGTACTCAATAGCAACGACACAATAATGGATGTAATTGGGAGGAGCGGGTGAAGTGGTTTGGAAAATGAAGATGTGTTTGAGATCAATTGACAACGTAAACGGGGTAATCTTGGATTTGACGGGATTTTCGATTTTTCTAGTGAGTATTTTGTTTTGCCATTTTTCCGTCAATGCGCAAGAATTGTACGTTCTGAAGGACAGAGGTAGGAGAGCTGATAGTTAGATAGAAAGAGAACTGCGTGTGGTGAGGAATAGTACCTCGCTTACCACTACAAGACTTTGGCTTCCAAAAACCCATTCCATTACCATTCATACACGTATAGACTTTAAAGGTAGTCACGAGCTATTGAATAGCAGTGACGAACATTCACGTTTTCACTTCAATTGCTATCTAGTTTTTCATTCGAGTTCATACAATAGGGTGTTTTTGAAATTTTCTGCTCAGTTTACTTATGTATTTAAGTTAGCTAAAATATATAATCTTGATCCGCAAAAAATAGGAAGACTTGAATTGCACCGCACTCTATGATTCGCAGTACTGGACCCTCGGCTGCGTCAAGTGTGAACATATTATGTTGATGTACCTTCTTAACATCATGGCAATGCAATAGAAATTTATTTCATCGAATAGAGCAATATGACACTGTCAAGGCAGGATCAGCCACATTATTTGTGTTTTCAGTGTCCGACTCTCATCATCTCAGGTATTACTCACCTCTGAACCCAATACATAGTAACGAGAATTCCATACCCCGATGACCCCGGTCATAATAATGTAAACTGGTGCTTTCATGTAATTGGCCCTTTTGTTGAGATGCTAAAATTTCCAAAACCATCCTGCTTTGATCAAGGTAACTAAGGTTTTTGTTGACTTAAGAGACTAGAATTTCGCACCTTGTACTTTGCATGATAGTGGCGGACACTAAACTCGTATCTGACATTGGAATGAACGGGCTTTATCAGATATCGACCTTTACTAGTGGATACGCTTTGAATCTACAACAAGCACCAAAGTGCCAGATTAGAAGCACCAAGAATGTTGTCAATGGCGAGCTTCTAGCACGCAACATTGTAGTTCATTGATTCGCTACCAGCTGACAGTCCTAAATGTGCCCGTTGATCGTCTGGAAGAAAGGACCACGACCATAGGATTCAACAACATCCTATAGAGTCGATGAGCTCGAAATCAAGGACGAAAGTAGGGCAGATTAGATGTGAAGTACTACAGAATCACCGCGCATTAGACTCTTTGGTTAGTGAACTCTTGGAAGCATTTCTACGAACATATCCTAAACCCAGTTGGGCTGGGCAGCTTAATGAGGCCATAGCAGGACTCGAATCAAGACTGTAGGATACACGAACACACGTACAACTTCTCATAGAAAATCGAGAAAATATCCTGTCTGCGTCGAGCAACTGTATGGTGTCACTGGTCTAATGCCAGATAAGGCATTTCGCAGAAGTTAACAATACAATGGACAAGGTTGAATGCAATCCCATTGATAAGATGCCAACACTACACTTTAGATTTCGTGTGTCTGATTTATAATTTTTTCCCGTATCTTTCCCTCTGAATTTTCTCCGTATCTTTCCTTCATCTCTCCTATATTTCCTTTTTGCACTATCTCATCTAAACCCTTCGATAAGAGCCTGACTCCATGCCCCACCTCACTCCGTCTCTTGCCCCACCTAATCCTAGCCATCGCAAACCGCAAAATATCAAAACCAATCTGCCTCGTGGACATCCAATGCTATTTTCCAAAGCTGTTCTCCGGTTCTGCCTCTCTCTGTTTCTAGCCCCTCGGTTCTTTACACAATAAACATCTCTATAAAATAAACACCATCGCGCTCCGCTGCCAATTCCGATCTCAGCACCACAGCTAATTGGCACACCTGCTTAGCACAGATAATTACCACAACTTCAACAACCATACTCGCCGATATGGGAAAAGTGCTAGCGCAGCCGTTGGCACCGGTAACAAGGTTGGCTGCTCCTCTTGTGAATCCGCTCATCAGGCCTTTGCTCAAGCAGTTCTTGAAATCTCCACAGTCAAGGAAGCTGGCCCAATTGTTCCTCAGGTACTTCAACACTCGTGTTGTGTCGCTGTCACTTCGTGCCTATATTTTCGCCTATGTTTGTGTTGTCTTGCCGAAGGTCGTCACCACCATCTCCAAATTTTGCTGGGAGGGAAAGTATGCTAAGATCCTCCCGAGAGTGTGGAGGATGATCAAATCAGCATTCAAAGGCGAGAAATTTCCCGCGTTGGCGGGGCTGTTGGTGCTCCGCATTAACATCATGGAGCCGGTCTTCTTCTACTTGTTGAAACGTACCGGGTTGTTGTCGACTAGAACGAATGCGGCCATCAGCACGTTCTTGGCCAGTTTCTTTGCTTCGCTCACCACGTTTCCCAAGTTCCAGAAACATGTGGTCACCTACGGCCGCCACAATTCCTTGGACTTGACCTTGTTGATGGCTACACGTGCTATGGACACGGCATTGTCTTCTGCCTTACTGGGCGTGGGTGGTGGCACATATTCGTCACTTGGAGACGGCGCTCTTTTCATTGCCTCCTCCACACTTATCATGTACTCGTGGTTTCTCCATCCTGATAGGTTGCCACCGGCCTACCGCAATTGGATCACGCTGGCCGCCAACATGGACAACGAAATTGTTACGATGCTCAAGTTGATCAAGGAGAAGAAAGTCAAGTACGGCGAGGCAGGACCCGCCGATGAGTTGATGGCAGATTACTGTAGGAAGTACGGGAAAGACCCCAAGGAGGGATCGTTGGTGACCAATATTCCCTTGTCTTGTGAGGCTGTGCACGCATTCAAGACCAAGAGCTGTGAACTCCATGGCTTGTGGAGATTCATTCGTGGATTCCAATTTGCCTTCAAACTCTATGGTGGCATCAACTTTTTCATGCTTTTGATTCCCCGTAAAAACTCCACCTTTGCTTCTCGTGTTTTGCGGTCGTTGAAATCGTCCGTCCGATCCTCGTGCTTTCTAGGCTCGTTTATCTTCTTGAACTGGTACGGCGTCTGCTTGGCACGGACAAGATTGCTTCCAAAACTCTTTCCTGATGTGCCTCCCGAGCGCTGGGACGACACCATTTGCGTGGCTTCGGGCTCCTTCTTGAGCGGATTTAGCTGTTTTGTCGATACGCCTCAACGGAGGAAGGAATTGGCTCTTTTTGTTGCTCCTAGAGCCGTTGGGACGTTGGTTTCTGCAGAGCCAAGCAAGCGCAATTTGAGGATAGAAAGCGTTGTGTTTGCAATCAGCATGGCCATTTTGGTTGCGTACTCGAGAAGAGATGCACTGAAGGTGAGAGGCATATTCGGCAAGGGATTGGACCAGGTTTTCAGCTTCTCGTCGCATCTCTAGTTGTTGAGTTTCTGAATAGTCAATCCCTAACATTGTGGACAGATAGCGAGGTTGTGGACTTGTAATCCCTAATACTGTGGACAATAATGAAATTGTGGACTTGTAATACCGACGGCGGTGTGATGTATCTATATTGGCATATTTCACCTTGCAAGTGAACATAGTCCAACCATCTTAAGTACCTAGATGGATTAATCGAAACCTCTACGGTATTACTGAACATTGCAATTTCCCTATATCTCTTACTCTGGTGGTGGCTGCGAATCTCAAATACCACCATCCAATATTCCATTGAACCTTCTCGGGAACACTCCATCGAAACTCCATAGGTGAAAACCCACACATCAAAACATCCTCTTACTCTCTTTCTTCATTATCTCCGTAATCAATCTCCATTTATTCTTCCCCAAATTTTGCTCCTCCAGGCCAGTCAGACATACAGTGCGCTGCCCTCACCATTTCAACGAAACCATCTTCACCTCAGGTAATGCCATGGACACTGACGAAGACGAACACCCTATCATGGAGTTCGAGCTCCCGATCCACGGCGGTCCCTCGGTCCTCTTGTTCCAGCATCACAGCTTGCTCTTCGCGGATCTAGGGCTCAACGAAGATGATAAACTACTACTGCGACTATTCTACATGATGGCGGCTCTCTGCGACCCCATGACACAGCCAGGTGAAAGTAAAGACTACCAGCTCAGTGTTAAGGGCTTGGCTGATGCAGCTACAGGGTTGGGGTACCAGATCCTTTTGGAAATGAGGCACGAGGCCCAGAATTCCGAAGACGGTGACATCCCATCTCAGTTGGCCCCCACAAAGAATGTCGATCTGCTAGATCTCAAGTTTACGCTCTCCTTGAAGTTTTTCGAAATACTACAGGCCATAAACGTGCTTCTCCGCGCGGAAGACGAGCTTCGACTTCGGCACTTGGATAATCGCCAAATATTTTGGCAAGTAACTGAGCACTATTGGCTCCCAAACTTTGATATTATGGAGGACGACCAGCCATTGAAGGTACTATACTACATGTGCTGTACCATAATCATGAGCATATACCTCATGTTCAAGAATACTTCAATGGGTATTAGTCCTTATAATGACTACTTTCTCCGCCTTTGGAAATCCCACTCGAGCATCGTACAATTGGCATTGGAAGTCGACAGGGAGTTGGAGGAGGAAGGTTGGGACAAAGAGGGGCAATACTTCGATACTCCAGAGATTGTTAAGAGAGTACTCATGGGTTCTAGCGCGGTGAGAATTGTTCTTGCAGCAGTATTGGAAGATTTCTTTGCCTCAAATCCTTCTGACAATCTGAGGACTACATACCAAATGACACTTCACGACATGGAAACGCTATCCATGCTTGACTTTTTCGATCCATTAAGTCGAGAAATGGTTGGTGGTGGAAGCATTCACAATGAAGTCTACAATTTGGCAGTGGCTATGCTTATATTGAGGCTGTACACGAACTTCTCTCCTTGTCAGCCTATAGAGCCAGAGCTCCTTCTTGGCCTCGTTTTGGAAGTGGTCGACTACCCCTCGGTGAGCGTAAGTCTGAGGAATAGAGAGTCGGTCGTTCGTTCGGATCCAGCTGGATTGTCATACGACTTAATCGAGGAAACTTACTATGATGATAAACTTGATGACGACGTCAAGTACGTTTTTGGGCACTACGAATCGGAGGAGGAAAGTGGATCTGAAGCTGGCCAAGAGACGGAATTCCCCATGGCACTTAGAAAAGATAAGGACGATATCGAATTCGACGAACAGGGAAGAGATTGGAGAGATCAAGTCAGAGGATCCAATGTCAACTTGACTCCACAGTTCAAAGCTCTTCTCGATGAGTTTATATCCAGCCCATCCAAGGAAGGGTCGGATCATTTTTTCAGTAGCTTTGAGGAGATCGAAGAAGGACTCAAGGTTTTCACCCTGTTGGAAATCGAGTATATGCCCAAATTTCTCCAGCACGTTGGCCAGTCACTCCTTAATACTGTTGCATATGCCGCTACAAGAGCTTCGGAAGGAGACCATGAATTGATTGACCGCATTCATGTTTTCTTGGTATCCCCAGCAAAGTCCGATTTGCTCGAAGAGGCCCTCCAGCAGAAACCATATTTGATACAGAGGAGACATGTTACGGCTATTGAACTAATCTTTGTTTTCAACCCAAAAACAGCATGCGCCTTAATGGACGAACTTCTTATGGTCAATGGGTTGAGACGACTGATAATTTGGTTCTTGTGTCACAGTGTGAATCTTCACATGTCGCTCATCAATCACGTTTACGAGTTGGTTGCTGGATACAGAGGTAATTCTCCAAAAGGAACCTCGCCGTACAGGTTTTCTCGGCAAGGAGCTCTAGAATTGTCACCAGTGGAAAAGCTGATGCTCTTGCATGAATTTCTTATCAATTCCGGTGCTTGGTTGGTTTCAGGGATCGGTGAAGTTGAAGAAGACCATCGAGATGTTCCAGCAGAGAGGGCTGAGAAGATAGTTTCTTGTCTCTGCCTTATGATACTGAAATTGATTGATGAGAAGATCATCGTTCTTTTGCAAGATTACCAAGACGAGTTTGAGGATTATTCCCAGGACATTCGGGTTTTACTTTTCCCGTGGATTGGCCGTGTTCAGGAGGCACGTCGTTTATATTTCGAGGTCACAAAGGCAAACGATCGGGAAAACAAAGAGCTTTCTGCTGAACAGCTGCATGGTGAGCAAAACTATGAACAAATCTATGAGCAAAAATATAAGACTATGGAGGAGGGCTTGAAGCGCCTTGGGGTGTTGGACAATCCTGATGTTGCACGATTGTTTCGCCAGCTCCGTCCAAACGCCGAGAGTGGAGTAGTTGAAAACGCCGGAGCAATTAACAAGTTTTTGGACACCATGGGAAAAGAAACGCTGGGAAAATCATCTAAAACCCCAGCCTCAAAGGTCCTTGAGGCTTTACAAAGGTTAGACACCAGGACAAATGCCTTTGTCAATGGTTTTGAAACTACAACACCAGAGGTATTACAAGACATGATCCATTCAGACATTTTAACAGAAGAAAAACGGGACGAGGATGCCAAGGAAGTGGAAACAGTTCGAGAATTGGCCGAAAACGGGTCTGGCCAATTGTCGACACATGATCGTTCTTGGGAGACGACGTTATTCGGAATTGCAGCAGCAGCATACGGGGTAGAGCTCCCTGTATTAGTTCCTAGCGTATACGTTTTCGAACTGTTTAGAGACTATCTCCAGTTGTACCCTACGGAAATCATGGATACAGCAAATGTGGAAAAAATTTTTGACCTTTTGATTCTGCGCAACTTCGAGAAGTTATTACGGCTGATCCTCGGTGAAAACTACAAGCCCGTGGACAAGGCACTACAAGAAAGATACATGCTTGAGGATAAGGCACCAGAGGGGGCCCCGGAATCGGAGTTCAACGACGAGTTTCTCAACGGAGAGGGACAATTTCAGGAAAAACAGGATAAGAAGAAGAAGAAGAAAAAGAAGGCGAAGAAAAAAAAGAAGTAGCATGTATTATATAATGGAACGACGAACAGATAAATTTAGAGCGTAGGTCGACAGCCGGAAGCGGACGGTGGATCATTGTTTGACACCCGTACACCCGGCCCGCAACCGATCGGAGTTACTATGACTCCACCTTTCACCAAGGCTAATGTTTTCCAACTCTCTCCGTGCAGCTTCGAAGAACGTGTTCAAAATGTCCCAGAGATCTCTCATCACTCCAGTATGTTCAGATACAATGTCTGCTGTCACATGACGTCCACATACTAACCGATTAGGTGAAAACCGCCAACGCTCCACCACCAGCAGCCTCTTACTCCCAGGCCATCAAGGTGAACGGTATGTTAACAAAGAGAATAATCTTGGGTTGAATTGATAAATTGGAGTTGATTTAAGTTGATTTAAGTTGATTTAAGTTGATTTAAGTTGATTTAAGTTGATTTGAGTTGATTTGAGTTAATTTGAAGGTAATTTGAGTCAACTGTCCAATTTCGTCTGGAAGATACATATTCTTTCTACTCCAATTACGTGCTGTCTGTCGAGGTCAACGTTGACTATGACTAAAATTGTAAATGTTGATCTCGTCCCTCAGCTCAATTCAATATTTCTTTACTAACTTCAGGTTTCATCTACGTCTCTGGCCAGATTCCTTACACCCCAGACAACAAGCCATTGAGCGAGAACCCAACCATCGCCGAGCAGGCCGAGCAGGTGATCAAGAATGTTTCCGCCATCTTGGAGGCCTCGAACTCTTCGTTGGAGCACATTGTCAAGGCAAACGTCTTTTTGACCGACATGAAGACCCAATTCGCTGAGTTCAATGGAGTCTACGCTAAGTACTTCTCTGAGTACAAGCCAGCCAGATCGTGCGTTGCAGTCAAGGAATTGCCATTGGGTGTGGACTTGGAGTTGGAGGTTGTGGCCGTCGAGAAGGACGACAGCAAGTTGTAGATTTTGAATAGTTAATGAACTATTTGATATAGTGGAGTAGGAGAGAGAAGAGGGTGGCAGGAAAGGCAAAGTCTGGGTTTGTGGAAGTATTGCAAGTCATTGAAGGAATGAATCGAGAAGATTAAAATTTCGATTCGATATGGTAGAGAGTCTTTGAGAGTGTTGATAATGAACTTTGATTCGCAGCAATACGTGGTAGGTGCAACAGACTTCTGAAGGGGACGGAGAACCGTGAAAGGGCCAGCTCTTGAAATATCCGACACAATTATACCGAGACTTGATCGGAAGCCTCATCTGAATTGTAGAGACTGGTGTAGAATTGTAAAGCTGTCTGGTGTAGATCAGGCAAAATCGCAGCCATTGCCAGTGACGTTTGGTGTTCATAGTAAAGTACAGGGTCTATCGGCATAATCATAGCTTGTAAAACCAAAGAAGAAAGGAGTTGTTTAATCAACTTTTAGTGCTGTGTAGATGTCTTTTCGGATGTTTACTGATTCAGCCCAACCTTTGGTGACACGATTAATTGAAGTCTAGTCTAGCCAGAAGTGAAGTAACCGCAGCCATCTAGCGCAGCCATCTAGTAATCGTGGGCAAGTTAGCAAGAACCAGTCACAGCCATCCAGTGTGACATCAACTATTTTTGGCCTTCTACTGCTGTGAACAATTGTGATGGACTTTCCAGTCTAGCAATGGCCAGAGGTTCAGTCCGAGGTCTCAACCTCGGTGTTTGAGAAATTGCACCCATCGACCTATTTATTATGAATGAGTGATGCACCGACCACAACTATAGATTACCCATAACTCCACACCAACACACTATCACATCGTACTCCTCCTGATTATCTTATTCTCTTGACCTTCTTCCATCAGTTCTGGTAACAAGGGCACAAGCCCCAACGCTCACATATCCCACGTGACCATCCAGCCATCCCGTCGCACACCTCTACACCTCTGGCCTGCAGGATCCACCGCACCGTCCTCAGAAAAATTCTCACATCTTCACTGAATTTTCGTTAATTCACCAACATCAATAATGGCTCAGCGTGTGACTTACAGAAGACAGACTCCATGTATGTGTGAATATGAGTGATCATGAAACTCCATGAGATTGCAACGAGTGAAGAACATGTGATATTTCAACAATTTTCCAACAATTTTCCAGATATTTTCATTGACTTTGTGGATGCTCCACAAATCGTCCTAAGATCTCCAAGAATTCCCGAAACTTCACTGAACGTTATATTCAAACAGCCATAGAGTGCCCGTGCTCCATGCCCTCGAATTTCTCGAATGCTCTTTGATATCCTATCCATGTTTACTCGTTAATTGTCATCAACCAACCCTATACTAACAGACAGACAACACCAGATCCAACAAGATCAAGGTCGTCAAGACCCCAGGTGGAAAGTTGGTTGCCCAGCACGTCAAGAAGCAGGCCGCCAAGGTTAAGTGCGGAGACTGTGGCATTGCTTTGGCTGGTATCTCTTCTTTGAGACCAAGACAGTACGCTCAGGTGTCCAAGACCCACAAGACCGTCCAGAGAGCCTACGGTGGTTCCAGATGTGCCAACTGTGTCAAGGAGAGAATTGTGAGAGCTTTCTTGATTGAGGAGCAGAAGATCGTCAAGAGAGTGTTGAAGGATCAGCAGGAGAAGGAGAAGAAGGCTTCCAAGTAAGCTCCTTCCACCCCGTCATGATAATTCTAATACACAGCTTCAGTAAGATGTCGTAGCTTGTAGAAATGTGATTGTTGTTCGCAAAGTTCAGAAATGCGGAACTTCATCTTATGGTTCCATGTGATGATTTTAGAGTAAGTGTATAGTGAGAGACAACTGAAGGTTGGCTCGAGCGTAGGACCAAGTCAGCCACCGAAGCAGCCACCCAAGTCTGTTTTTGATGTTTAATGTTCTTTTCTAGAACCACCTATAAATCGTACTAGGTAAGCCATGGCCACTATTTAAATGGTTCCTATCCGCTATTTTTATTGGAATTAACAACATTTTCTGACCCGAGTACACTCTTGAACCTTACAGTTTTACCCTCTTATTCTGTGTTAGCGGTTGAATTTCCGAGCCAATTCTGAAGAGTTAGAAGTCATTGTTTAGTCTATGTAACGTCAAAGAAAACATCAGGATAAACGGATTCGTGGTGACTGTTGCATTAGGAGGCGCGAGAAGTAGCGTAGTCTTGCCTTGAGATAGAATGCGAACTACTCATTCTATATGGCAGCTCGAAAGCACATTCTTCTATACAGCAGCTCGAAAACACATTTTCTTCTGTACGGCAGCTCGAAAGCACATTCATATGAACAGCAACTCGAAAGCATATTCATCTGAACAGTAACTTCGCCTATCGCTTGTACTTGACACAAATTAGCCACTCTGATAGTCAAAATCGTCGTTACATCTTTTCCCTTCAACTGTATAATTCAACTTAGGGGCAAGATTTCAGTTCTCACCTCCTGATTGAATTCTCTCTTACTGCTGTGTGGTATCTTACTATTGTGTACTGTCCGTTTAACCTTCTGTATTATCATCCTTATCACACTACCCACATTACACTGTCAACCCATTGCCACATTCCTAATTAGTACTTTACCTCTGCCACCTCGCGTCACCTGTCGGACTCATATTAACGTCATGACCTGTTATGAGACGGGCACCGGGAACATCTTCCCGTAGTGCACACCCGTGACTCACATAGTCTCAGCCTCAGAGTATTAGGCCATAGTTTCAACTATAGAGATAATCAAAGTCAGAGAATTATCAATCAATATGTATTGGAGGATAATGATGGCACCCAAACTTCAACTTCACCTTCAGAAAAAAAAAAAAAAAAAAAAAATAAAGATAAGTGCTTGAATATTTTTTTTCTTCAGTAATTCTCCTGACCTGTTTACCTCTCGCGACGATAACGCAGGCAATGCGGAACCCTGGCCCGATACGCCTTATCTATAAATGCTTGTCACTCCCAGCATTTCCACTCAATAAATTTCTAAACGCAACTAAATAATTTCTACACCTCCAAATTCTCCAAAATGACTGCTCCAAGCTTATGTGTCCATCTCGCAGAAACTTACATACCTCCTATGCCTGTGGCCAAGCAGCCAGAAGTGCCTAGCTATCATCCATGTCTCATAGTGCAAGATTCACAGACGGATGTTTCCAGAGTAAAGTCGTGTGGCTGTGCGGACAGCTACTGTGTCAAGAACGCCCCAGCATGGATTCCTCGTTCTCTGAGATGAATTTGCTCGAGGCTTTATGGGCCAGGTTATTGACTAGGTAATTTATAGATGTGTAATTGATGCGGCTGAGGTCGTTTATTTGATGTGTAGGTTTTAGGTGTGGGCTTTGTGTATTTTGTGGATTGGAAGCGTGTGTGGTTATTACTATCGATGTTTCCATTGTTATGACTATTGATGGTTCTGGTTCTATGCCCCTGTCTGTTTTGTTGCTTATGTTCTGGTTTCAGGAGCCTCCCTCTCTTTTCCGGATCGCAACCGAACAGGAACGAGTGCCGATCGCAAAGTACCTCTTTCGTTCCTACACCTCTCTTTTCCGGACCCCTGGTATCAAGATTGAACTAATCTATTGAACTAATCTAATTATTCAAATGTGAAGAGAAATTCGTCGTTTGACATCCGTGACCCCACGTCCGCATGATCTGCAAACGGGTTAGCCTCCTCTGCGTCTGCAAACGGATTAAGCTCCTGTGGTCTGTGACCGTACTGCTCGTAGGGTCCGTAGGTATATAGCTTTTCTTCGGTAACAGGTCTCTCATATGGATTAAATGACGAAGCGAGCGACTGCAGTCTGGCGTGCAGCTTATTGTTCTTCTTGCTTCTAGAAAAGCGTCTGGGAAATTCTGTCACAGTTTCTCTCGGTGTAGCGACAGTACTCTCGTATGGAACAGATAGGATACCTCTATCTTCGAAAGGTCCATTGTGAACACTTGGAGGAGGGGAGAAAACTCGGCTGTTAGTGATCGTAGGCAAATTGATCTGTGGCGAGGACGCTGTCAGAGTATCTGCGCTGGACGACGAGACTACCTGTTCGAAATATCTTGCGTCGTCTTTCTCGAGATAGCTATCGCCCGAAATCGAGTCCAGCAGGACTCTGTATGGGTTATTATTCCCGTAATTGGGACTCGGATGATCGTCTCGACTATCAACAACGTAGCCCCGATCGTCGCTCAGCTTCTCCAAGTCCTGTGCCTTGATCTCCATCATGGAGATGTTGGAGTTGGCACCCATCATGATTCCAGGGTGGAAAGGCACAAGAATAATGCAGGTGATCAACACCATAAGCCCATCCAATGTCATGACGTACTCCTCGTGCGTGATCAAGTATCCGGTCCAGCCTTCACTCAATTCCACAAGACGGTAGACGCATCTGATGTAGACAAAGAACACCGAAAGGAACAACACCAACGGGTAATAGGCGAATCTTTTGCGGGTCCAAATATGTTGGTACTTCTCGTTGTAATTAGGGCTCAAGTAGTCTCGCGACAATTGCTGGCCTCTGGATGTGTGGAAGAGGAGAGCACCGACGTTACGGAGCAGAAACTTGACCTCGGGACTGGCCCGGAAATAAAGGCGGAAAAGGAAGTCAAAAAATAGATAGAGGAAGAGCGACATGGAAAACACCTGGATGGCAATTCCTGCAATCATGATGTTGGTGCCGGTCCCCAAGGGTTCCAAGTTTTGGAGCTTGATTGCCGTCAACCCACCTCCACCAGCCTGAATAGCCAAGCTGGTTGCATCGCACAAAATGAAGATATACGAGAACCAAAGCGGCCTAAGGATGGAGTATTTGGGGCCATAAATCACCAAAAGCTGAGCAAGCAAAAAGTAGACCCCAGCCATGACAAATGCTGGAGCCAACGTAAGAGAGATGATCTGGGTCAAAAACGTCAGCTTGTCGGAATAGTCTCCAATCGACAAGATCCTGGACGTGTATCCGGCAATCTCCAAAGCACTTCCTATGGAGAGACATACGCCGAAATAAACGTGCTTTCTCCATGCCCCGATACCTATGTGAAAGAGGAAGACCAAGGCGAATGCCACCACGAAAACGAGATTGGCGAGAAGACTCAAGTCCATCTGGTACAAATTATAACCCATTTCCAAATCCTGGAGTTCCATTGTGGCGTTCCAGATGATGTTCGTCATGAGAGGCAAGTCCTGGGTGGCAGTGGCCGTGGCGATGTAGTTTTGGGCCGAAATCACCAGTAGCGATGCTTTGGCACCCTTGCCAGCACGGGCCATGTGGTACAACTCCAAGTTATTCGTGACGGTAGGAAATGCCGATGAAAGCGACATCAAAGTCTCCACCACACCATATATATTGGTAGGATTGATGTGGGTCAATGTGGTTTGGGTTGGGAGAACATTGGTGGACCAATCCCCAGTGAGTCTGGCCAACTGGTTGGACATTTTGCGAGAATTCGGATTGCAAGGGGGAGAAGATTCCGGGTTGCGAGAGGAAGAATTATTGGTTTTGTCGGCCAGCCTATGTCTTATAAATAAAAGCCCGTCGAAATCACATTGCCTATTCAATGTCATTGCCGAATGCGGAGAAACCGCCTGTATGTATGTGCTCGTTTACGACAGTTCTTTCCTTATTTGGATATGTTCCCTGCCACCAGGGCCTCAACCGCTACCTAATTCAGTAAGCACTGCCCTGGATCGGCAAGGCTTGATGCTGTGCCATGAATTTGACATACTGGAATTGTTCTAGCCACCTAATTTTAGTGAAGCGTGTGGGGAATTGGACATTTACGGTGCGTATACTTCCATTATAGAATGGTGCGAAGATACGAGGAAATTATAAAGAATTGACTTACTTAGGTTCAAAAATTCACATGTATCCAATTAAGATTGCTGGCCGTTCCACTAGGTAAGTCTATTGTGAGTGCTAGTTCCTCAGTTGGTCCAATGCCAGGCATTTGTAATTCTAGCAAGATGCAAAATAACCGTCAATGCATACTTCAATGTCAGTGCTAAAAAAATCAATACAAGTAGATCACAATTGTGACTAAAATGACAAGTATTCGAAATCGAACAGCAACACAGCCAAACTAAATGCCTTCATCGGTCAATTTTGCCGTTGCTGAAAAGAAGCAATTCATAACTTAGCGAAGACAGAGCCGCTATCGTCGTTGTTACCCATATTGATCTTCTCTATGTCATTGTTGGAACTCAAACGATCCAACAGCAAGACAAACTTGCGCTTGCCCCACACGAAGTATGGATGGAAAAACACCGTCAACGTACAGGTAAAGCACACCTGCAAAGCATCTAAGCCCATCAAAAACGCTTGATGTGTCATCAAAAAGCCTGTCCAGCCCTGTGACAACTCCACCAAACGGTAGATACATCTGATATAAATGAATAGTGTCCCCACAAACAAGAAAACTACTACATAAAAAAAAAGGCTTCTGGCTCTGACTTCCTGGTAGCTGGGAGCGTAGTTTGGCTCCAATTGTCTTCTCAAGTGCTGCCCTCTCTTGGTATCGAAGAGCAATGCAAACAAATTTCTCACCGAGAATGAAACCTGGTCCGTATTGTGGAAATACGACTTGATAACAAATTGCGACAACAACGTGTAGAAAAGCGACATGGAAAACACCTGGAACGCAAGTCCGGCCACCATGATATGTGTTCCTGTCTGAGTACTTTCTTTGTTCTCTAATGCTCCTCCAGCCACACCACCTCCAATAGCCTGAATGACAATTGAAAAAACATCACAAGCAATGAAAATATACGAGAACCATCGAGGCCGGAGCAGCGAGAAGCGATCGCCATGAAAAATTAGCATGCGACCCAACATGTAGTAGATGCCAGCCATGATGAATGCTGGCGAAATGGTCAAGCAGATGAACTGGCACAAAAACGGGTTCTCGTCCAGCTCGTTTCCAACAGAAATGCATCGTGCAAGGTAACCAGCGAACGTGAGTCCGGCGCCAATCAGAAAGGACGAGCCAAAGTACCAGTAGCCAGAGACAATTGTGAGATATCCATGCACAATCAATAACGTTCCAAACACCGCCGTAAACACCGCATTGGGCCACAACACCAACCACTCGGAATACAAATTTTTGCTGAAACGGAGCGCTTCCAAATCCAGGACTGCCGCTTCGATGATAGCAGTGGCCTGCCCCTGAGTTTCTGCATCGGTTGCCGTAGCCAACATGGCTTCAGCACTGATGATATTCAAAGAGTTCGTCGCTCCTCGGATATAATCGGAGTTAGTATAGAGAGGCGCATTGGCTTTTGCTGTAGACACAACGGCCAATGCGCTGGTCAAGGTGTGTATTAAACCCAGAGTAGCAGTTGGGTCGATACTAGTTAGCGAAGACATGGCTCACTGGCTCAATTGGTAGGTTGTAAATAACAATCGATTGCGAAGTAGCGATTGGGTCAAGACCATTATATAAATTCAAACGGACGCAAAACGGACTTAAGAAAAGTGCGTGTTACCAATCGGAGTTTTGCAAGCGATGGGCTACATCTATTGCTCGTAATTAACCTTGGCTTTCGCCGACGGGAATAACGGAAAAATCGCACTTTCTTAAAATAAAATGAAGAGTATGTAGACAACTAATTAAATATAACTGTCGGATGGAGGATTGTCAGCCCCTCCCACCGGCGGAGCCATCAGAGGCTCTCGGTACTATTGTCCGAAGCGTTCTTCGGCATTATCTTCAAATCATCGTTCTTATGCAAAGATTTACACAAGTGGCGCGAGGCTGGGTGTTGTCTGCAGAAAAGTAGACTTGATGCATATGGCTTGTGTACTTCGCATATGGTGATCTCTGTGGTAGGAGAATGCAATGGTGTATTCTCCGTAGGCGTATTACAAATAGGTGTATTTCTATGTCAGTCACTGCCCCGAAATTGCAGATGGTTCACCGCTCTTTGCGGTGTTTACTAGCTCGTTGGTCAATTGCTCTCGTTTCCAGAACTTGAGCAACAAGTCGCCGTAATTTTGAAGGTCTTCCACGGAAATCATGAGCTTGAAGTCGAGCAAAAGCAAAAATTGCAACTCCAAATAGTTGAGCTCCTCAAGAGGCAAGCCTCCCACTTTTGCGTACCGAAGATTCTTGTAGAAAATATCGCTGAAAAACTTCGAACTCACGGTGATTCCCAGGATGATGAGACGGTGAATATTATATGAGTCCATCACAAAGAGCTGCTCTGAATCGTCATTTTCCTCGTCCTCCTTCTTCTTCTTGCGCAAGTTGTTGGCCTTCTTCGCGATTCGGTCAAAGTATACCAAAAGTGACAAAAACACTTCATTGGTTACTGGACAGTACTTAAGTACTCTGGTAAGATAGGCGTGAAGAGAAATCCCGGGAATGTTCGTGCCGTGAAACGCCAAGACGTTGGCCAAGTAGCGGTTCTTCAATTCGTCTTCTTCATCGTCGGACGAACCTTCGATAGTGTCGTCATGGCTAGTTGTGGTATTCATATCGTCATCATCGTCACTTTCCTGCTGTCTGTGCATCCTTCTGATTTTTTTCTGCTCCTTGAGTTTCTGTCTAATGGCAATGGTGTTCTCAAAGTGGTTTGGGTGGAGCTTATCGTTTGCCTCGATAATTTTCGTCAAGAGACATGCAAGCATGGTGATCAACTCGTTGACTGGGTACTCCACAATATTCAAATGTTCGTCGTAGCCTGTATCTTTGTTCAGCTCGTTAGCGTCTCGTTTGTTGAGTACGTCTAGATACTCCTTGTATGTCATGTAATGGTCAGGCTCAGTGGGCAAAAATAGCTGAGTGGGCTGGTTCGCCTGGGTCTGTAAAAAGCTTGCATGGTTCAGATCAATGCTTCCATGCGATTCCTGCGGTAAACCTCCTTGTGACCCATACGTTGGCTGGTAGTATGCGTTCTGTTGTCCGGGGATGCTGATGGAGTCAGGCCCAGGCCCGCTTTGATTCTGAGTGGTCTGGTTTTGGGTGCTATCGTTCTGGTAGTTTCTGTTCTGGTTCTGGTTTTGGCCCTGGATCTGGCCCCTCGTCACTGAGCTGTCTGATGATAATCTTGGCAACGACGGATGCATAGATCTGGCATTTGTAGAGCTGTTTGAAAGCAGATGGGCGAAATAGTCTGCGTTTTTGAACAGAGCCGGTCCCAGAGTGTTTCTATACAGAGACGATGGGGTAACCAGAGGCAAGTTGGGGTTTGCAGAATCCATAGACACAGTGGTGGTTGGATTCCCCGGAGCGGGCGTATACGACGAGCTCAAGAATCCAGACTGGGCCAGGTACTGCGGGGCCTGGTCCTGCTGGCCAGATGCGCTGTGGAACGAAGGTGTGTAGGAGTTCTTGGAAGTGTAGGACGACAGGACTGCGGTGGGAGTATTGTGGCCCAAAGGAATGTAGTTCATGTTCCCATTGTTCGGATACGACGAGCCGCCATTGTTCGAGAAGAAATTGCCCTGAGACTGAGTAAACGACGATGCCGTGGATGCTGACGTCGGGTCAGGAAGACTGCCGGTAAAATTGGAACTCGCCGACTCTCCGGGCAAATAGCGGGCGTGAGACGACGACGCAGACGCAGAATACAGCGGAGGGTTCCTCTGGAGCAGGTCACCGGTACCGGAAATGTGGTGGATCGGCGGTGGAGCATCGTGAGCCTGCTGAGGCCTTGACATCAAGTTTTTCGTCAAGTTGGACACCGAAACATGCTGCTTGGGGTGTGACTCCGGCGGCGAGAAGATGGACAGCTGCTGCTGGTCCTGCGGAGGCCCCGAGGTTTGGCGGGAGGCCGAAAACTGGCTCATTCGGGACGGTTGACTGGCTGGATGTTAGTATGGAGCTTGGATGGCCGGGGAAGTCTTGAGCGGGCAAGATTGGGGCGATGGGATAACGTTGGCATCCTTTTGCTTGCGGCAGAGCCCGAGAACAGCTTTGTGAAAGTCTGCGGCCGCTGACGGAGGAATAATCAGTGTTGAATGCTGAGGAGCAGTCAAAGTAGCCAATTTGGTGGGAAATAGCGATCTGAGGCCACAGAACGCAACTCTTCAGAAAGAAAATAGAAACGTACCGTACAGAGGTTGGAGACAAGTAGCAATTCACACTTTTCTACACGGCACGGGAGGTAGATGTGGAGAGTAGTTGGATACAACGTTGACAATAAGGACGAAATGTGGGCTCAAAATGCCGGAATCACGGTGCACGGGTGCTTACCTCGAGATTTGGATGGAGATTCAGAGAGATGCCAGTGAGCGAGAGGAGATGGAGAGGGATTTGTGTAGAAGTGATTGAGATTAAATGGATTTGGGAGGTGATGAATTTGGGTGGATTTCGGAGGATTTCGGTGGTGTTGTGGGTTTTTCGGATCGTGACGTAGCCGTACGGCTTGTCTGTTAGAGTGGTGAGGATACACACCCAATTAGCTGAATGCACGATTGGGCTAGAAAGTAAAAATGGGGAAAAGAAGACAGGATGGGAAGACAGGAGAGATGATAGAGAATTTGGAGCAGAGACGATTTGCAGGAGAGATGTAGAAATTATTTGGGAATTTGGTATAGGGAGAGGTGAGTTAAGAGAATGGGACTGCGAAATTAGTGGAGTCGGGACAATAGAGGAGAGAGGTAGAAACGCGGATGTAGAGTTGTGGAGGAATGTTATAAAGTTCGATTATCTTCATTATACTGCGTCTTCTGTTTGCCTCCATCCGTTCGTTTGCTTCTTCTCAATGTTGAAAGTTGCTATGACGTTGATGGCCTATAGTTTTGATACCTGCCTTCCACATACTAAGGCCGATCTCAATCACTGAATATTGTCACTGAATATTGTCACTGAATATTGTCACTGAAGATCGTCACACTGTTGTCACTGAATAGTCACACTGGATATTCTCTTCTACTGAAGTTTCTGGCCTATCTCTTTTTGTGTTTTGAGGCTAACTCGTTTGCTTGGCTCAAACTATCAAATTGTTGGTTGACTCTGTTTGCGACTTCGCTGGCTATCCAACGGACATGTCCTATCACTTTTTTCTGCCTCTGTGCTGAATTCATACGAGGCAACCTACTTTTCATATGCCTTCTGCACTTTCTTTCATCTCCGTGATTTTCTTGTCCACCCATTTTAATGGTGACTCTCTCCTTCACTAAGATCTACATTTCGCAGACACTTTCGCAGCATTTAGTCTTCAGTAACTCCAAGAATTTTACTTCTGACTACTGAATACTGATGCCCCGACCGCCCCTATTAATCATGAAGATTGTCCTGGAAACTAGCAAAGTAGAACCATGAGACCTATTCTATTATTCTATGTTAACAGATTTACCTTTACGCTTGCTATGAACACTCAAAGTAATAGTCTTGCACTAAGAAACGACGCTCGCCTCCACTTTAGCCTGGCCAGCAATTTCCCCTACGCACCAAACATTCTGTATCTCTATTCGCCACAAATCTGCAACAACTCTCTATAATCCAGCTTCGCAATCGCTAGAATTATTAAATCTCCAGAATCCAAACGATCTCCAGCCTCCAGCCTCCAGCTACCTCTGTACTGGTGTACGGGTCTTTCGTCTAACCTGGTCTGAAGATGCTGATCACTACCTCTTCCACTATTCATGTCTACGGCATCCAAAATCACATTCGCCACCTCGTGCTTATTTGCACTTGGTTCTTTTGCCTACATCAACATTGAGCAGCAGAATGAGCGCGAGAATATGCGCCAGGGCCCCATCAAGGATGCTGAGAGAATGAGACAGAAAATGACCAAAAAGCAGTTGGCCAACGACTTGGAGCACAAGGAACAGGCGGCCTTGCGTGAGCAGTACGAGAAGGTGCAGCCGCTTAATGAGGAGGTCATTCGTGCAGACGAATAGGCCCTCCATGTCCATTCTAAAGCGAACTCATAGGCCGAAACAGAATACCGTTGGATCCAGGTCGAATTTACAGAGCCTAGACTGTGGGTTCAAATCCAAAGACGAAGACTGCCTGCAACATAGTCACTTCTTCAGCCGTAATACTCCATGTACATAGAAAATAGAGGTGCAACTACCTAGATAGAGGTGAAACTACCTAGATAGAAGTTGAACTACCTGGATAGAAGTTCAAACGACCTAGATCGGGCGATTCATCCCAGCTGATCCATAGGACCAGCTTATGCATAATTCTACAACTGTCTGTGTGCTTGGAGACACCCGTGGTATGTCCGTTAGGAGCCATCTGGATGTACTATGATACACTGGGGATTTTATCCGCTTTCTTGTGCGGGCTCTCATGTGTCTCGCCACGGCCTGCCTTAAACGAATCACCAAAACGGATCTTCAAGATAAGGATGTTTGGGTGTACGACCCGAGCCAGGACTGGGAGGAGAGCCTTCATGTTCTTAAAGAAAAAACTTTGTCTTTATATACCCGGCTTGTGGTGCACGGGTTTGGTGTAGAGTTTATGCCCTCATTGACGAATGGTGCCATGCTGAAGTGTTATTTTAAAAAATTGCTGAAGATAAGCTGAATATGTGGCTTGTCAATTTAATTTTCCCCGCAGATATCCCGCTCGGATCTACATCTCTTCACAATCCTTGTTTTACCTATAACACATCCAACCCGGAGTCTAGCTCTCTATTAGTGGTCCTAGATTACTCCATTTTGCCTACAATCTCGTCGTCGTCGTTCTCCTCGTCAATGCCCTCTGGTTCGGGACTCTCTTCTAGAACACTCTCGTACTCCTCTTTCACCACCCTCTTCTTGGGAACATCCAAGTACCCACCAACGTATCCTGGCATTGGCGAGTATGTAGACGGAATCAGCGACGGAGGGTATTCGGAAATCAGATACGACCGCAGATATGGCGAACTCTCGTGACCATCAAGATATGTCGTGTTCGTTTCTAGTGACGTCGAAAACCGAAGTGACTCGGGAGTTGGACTGGACACAAAGTGTTCCGTCTCCTCCTCATTCATGCCAACCAAGATAGATGCAGCCTCCAAGAGCTGGACTTGCTGATGCTTGGAGAGGAGTAGTTTCTTGGTCATATTCCACTCGGGAGTATGCTCCCAGAGATGCTTAGCGAGAGATGAGATGTGCTTATAGCCCTTTCCGCATGCTTCGCAGTTCAACAGCTCTTTGAGTCTTCCAGTCTCGCCCTCTGAAATTCTTCTGGATACAAAGCCCCGAGAAAATGTCGGAACCGATGACGAGAGTTTGCTTGGTTGGTGGGGTAGGTGTTGATGATGGTGGGAATGGTGGTGATGCTGGTGGGGGAATTTGGCAGCAGACTTCTGAGGAATCAGGTAGTGGTATGCCGACGAGTTACGCCTGCCATAGTTTTGGACGTTTGGACTGGCCATACTCGAAGTCCCACGGTTGTGGATGCAAGCAAAAACGCAAGGTCGGTAGAGGACTCAAATGGATTCGGAACTAGCAATAGCACCCAAGGATCACTTCAACTGGTAAGAGCAGCCGGCTGGCGCAACTATCTTATCTCGTGGTGATGTTTTTGTTTCGGTGATGAGAAGCGAAGAGCACCGACCTTTTTTTTTTTGAGTCGCATCAGAGGCGCATTAAAATTTTTGCTTTTCGTAACCACCAGATTAGTTCGCACCACAGAGAGAAATTCACGCAAGATGTGTAGTTTCGGTCTTGGGATAAGTAGGCGTACAATTCCACGATAAGAGCAGATTTCAGTCCCTGTCCTGTGGTTTGTGGAAAAGGAGATTGAATTGCCAAAGTTTTGGATTGGAAAGTGTGATAGTGTGCAGATAATGTTGGGTGCAAAATATGCTCCACAATAACCGACAGGGTCCTCACGTCCGAGAAGACTCCAGATGAACTTCTAAGGCAAGCTCGGAGGATGTGCAAGCTCATAAGATGTGCGAGCTCGTAGGATATTCTCCAAGGAAGAATGTGAAAGAGGTGTGAATACGCCTCACCTCCAAAGACTCAGAATGCAATTACAAGACATCTCACGCAAATTCTCAATCCAATCGTCAAGACAGAATAGTGTAGCGTTCGGTTGCGCCCCAGAATCGCTCGACAGCTCCCCTTAGTTGTCTTGCCGTCTCCAACCTCAATGACCTCAACGTCCATGATCCTAGAACAGCTCTGTATCCACATTAACTTGAACCTCGAATCCCTTTTCGGTCAGATACAAGATCGCCTGTATTTGTGCCATGACATCTAGCACTGACATCAGCCTGACGTCGTTCGCCGTCTCGTCATCTCTGCTGTACAGATCTTGGATGTTTTGCGACAAGATCTCGATCTCTCGTAATTTGTTGAAGTAAAAGTTCCGCTCGGTCTCAAGCGAGTCAATCAGAATCTTTGCCTCTCCCAACTCGTCGCTGGCATTTTCTAGCTCGCGAGCCATTTCCGCCAACTGTCTGGCTGTTTCCGTCGGGGTGATATTTCTAGATCCAGGACCTGTTCCTCCAATGGCTCCTCCCAGAGCCACCCTCCTCTTCTGAACGGAAATTGTCCCAGAATTTCCCGCCCCAACGCTAGTTCCGCTGCTGGAACTGCTAACTCTCCGGCTTCCAGGAGTTTTGGGCAACACTGAGCTTCCTAATGTAGAACGACGCGATGAGACACCGCTGGTGGGCGTGTTTGAGGCGATCGGTCCTGAGCGGCGCACGGCGGACGCGTCGTAGTCTGTGTTTACATCCTTGTTCTCCATCCAATGGCGCTTAAACCACTGTAAAAGCTCCAAGTTGTCTTGGAGCCGGCACTTGATGAGCCGCTCCACCTCGATCTGCTTGGAAATATTGTGCTTGTTGAAAGCGGCCTGAAGAATTTTCATGTTGTTGCGTGCATCGTAGTCTGATAGGTTGGCGCCAAACTTGACTTTCATCAAGGGAACTCCTCCGTAGATACTGTCCATGATCTGGCAATATGCGGCGCCGGTTCCACATTGTTCGACCTTGGAGTAGTCTAGTTGAAGGGTTGAGTTGAGCCAATGCAAGAGTTCTGTTCTCGATTCGCCGACGACCATGGCTTGGTGTAGTTTGGGTAATAGTTGTTGATAGTCGTGTGGGGGAGAATATACAGTGTGGTAGATAAGTGATTATAGTAAGGTGTGGGATGTGTTTGATATTCCAAAAAAAAAATTAGTAAAGTGATCTTTTCTAGAGAATGGCGGTGTAAGAGCAAGCCGTATTGTTCACTATGAGGATGCCATAGTGGTGAATAGTAGTAGTACCAGAGTATAGTAGTACCAGAGTACAGTAGAACCAGAGTGGTATAGTATCTCCAGAGTCGCACAATAGTACCAGAGTTGTATAATAGTATAATAGCACAATAGTAATATAGTAGCACAATAGTAGCATAATAGCACAATGGTAGCATCTTACCCATAGAAACTCGCTTTTTTATGCTTGGTTTCTCATCCCTGGTAAGCCTTCCATAAGATGTACTGGAAAATCACCACTTACTCGAAAAAGAGGTCTTCATGTATAGACAAGATATCCCGGATATCAAGAATATCGTGGGCGAGATGCACAAGAAAAACGAATTGAAGAAGAGTGTGTCGTGGTGAAAGTCATCACCCGACCAAGGATTGTATACTTCGTAAATGTAACAATCACCTCATGTACTTCACCTCAATCACTGAGTAGATCAGCATCGCCGTTAGAAGTTTGAGGTTCCTTCTCCGTAGATAATCTTTCCAGAAGAGCTTTTCTAGTTCCCTCACTCTGAAAGAACCATCTTTGATACCCTTTGTAGCTCCTCAATCTTTAATGGCTGTGTTATTGTCTTCATCTTACTCGATTCGAGATCACTGGCCTCAATCACCTCCACTCACTTTCACTCGCCCCATCTCTCCCTTTTTCTCCGGAATACACTCGATCGCCGACTCATCTCACTACGGCTCTCGCTCTCCTCACTAAGCAACAGCTCGCTCGCGGTCCTGGAACTTGCGGGTCTCCTGGACCTGTTCATCGATCCGCCGGATAAATTGCGCCTTAAGGCTCTCCACATCCGTCTCATCCTCTTCTTCTTCTGCGGTGGGGGGCTGGGGATTGCTCGCCGTATTGCAAATTTCCTCCACCTGCTTGGCCACATTCTCTCTTACTCTATCGTGGGCAAGTTGCAACAGACTGGTTGATGCCTGTGAGCGTGTAGGAGAGTTGGCCTCCACCTCGGTGGCCTTGTCAATGAGCTCTTGTTTGACAACTTCTCCTACGCTCTGTACTACCGAAACATGCGACAGCAACTCGTCCGAGACCGAAGTGGTCAACGATTTCATCCTTTCCGTCAACTCATCAGCGGCCACTCTCCCATCCGGAGCTGGCACTCTCTCATCCGGAGCTGGCGAGTGTGCTCGTGATGGAACTCTAGACTGCGATCTGGATTGTGCTCTGGACTGAACTCTTGAGTGGGCCCGTGATTGCACTCGCGACAGAATCCGGCTGGCTTTTTCCTGCCTCGCACGGTCTCTTTCCTTCTCTTCTGTTTCGCTGTCGTGGTCTTCCTCTTCACTGGAATATTGATATGCTAGTATGGCCCAGCTTTTCACCCCAGAGGCCTCTCGCTGGCCCTCGTAAAAGGTGTTTTTCTTCCACATGGTGTACTGCACCATCGACTCGAACGCCTCCTTGTCGGAGCGGAAGAGATTGGCCAGGTCCACGTTTAGCGGAGAATCTGGCTCGGGATTATCTATGAGCATCAAGATAGCAAGCACCAAATGCTCGAGGTTCCATGCGGGGGACCACGACTCGCTCTTCAATATATCAAGGCAAATCTCGCCGGTATCGATGTTAACATTTGGATGGTTGATGGGCGTGTTCTTGGAGAATTTGATCACTGGTGGCTTGATTGGGTATGAGCTATCGGCAACGATATCAAGCGTCCATTCGCCGTTGTAGTAGTAGGGATTATCGTCCTTTTTGGGCTTTGCGATCACCGCCAGCCACTCAAAAATCGATAATTCTTCGTCCACCGGCGCCAACTTCACAATCTGGTTATTGGAGGCCAGAGGGTGGTCGCGGACTAGCAGCTTGAGTTCTTTGAATAGTCTTTTTTCTGCCATGAGGAGATTCAAGTGAGGGAGTGGCGTCTGAAATGGTGTAACAAGTTATGATGAATATAATGGCCAGATTTTAGAAATGGCCAGATTTTAAGAAGAATGGCCGGTATTAATCATCGCCGTGGACCATCTGAAAAGCATGATCATGGGGAAGCGGTGGTGAGACACCCGTACACCACAGAAAATACCAGCGGGCGGATTCGTGGCAGTTTTGTGTGATGTTTATTGGCGGTCGGTAGAGCCATCTGGACTGTCAATAAGTTGTGAGAAGTCGTCACGGCCGTGACCTGGCAGAGCTGAGCCCTGGCAGAGCTGAGGCCGACAAGAGCTCGGGTAGACTTGTATCTTCCTGCAGGACAAGAATGTGGGCCGACAGACAACCGTGGGAAACCAATGCGCAACACCGGAGACAGGTGCACTATTCGTGGAGAAGGTTGTGAGTCTGGCTGCAGTACGCCAGGTTGGACGAGTGTTGCAAGAAAGGTTGCTTAGGAGTTTTTCTCTCCCGCTAAGTCGAAATTGGGGATTACCTGGACAATTGGATGCTGGGCCTTTGACATTGCGGTTTCTGATCATTCTAGAGATTCGGTTCCATCTTGCTCTATAGCTGAGTGTCCATGTTTGGGGCCCATAGTTAAGCTCCATAGTTAAGCTCCATAGTTAAGCTCCATAGTCAAGCTCCATAGTCTAGCTCCATAGTCTAGCTCCATAGTCTAGCTCCATAGTTGGTCTCCGCAGTTAAGCTCAAGTTCCATAGAGCTCCATAGTTAAGCTCCAGGTCCATAAAACTCCATGAAGCTTCACAGTTGAGTCCACAATTAAGATCCGGCTCCATGAGTTCCAAAGTCTAGATCAAGCTCCATCCGGCTCCACAGTTAAGTCCCATGATTAAGCCCCATCCTCCGTTTAACTCGACCCCGAGCCTAAACAAAACTCTTACGCACCGTCACCAAAAATGGCCATTCTCTAGTTTTCCGAATGTTCTGCCATTTTTTTGCCACTCCATGTGCCCTCTCTCATCTCACCTCCTCTCGTCCCCTTCCTACACCCCACAAGCAAGCTATCCATTCCTAAATACCCTACTTCTTAAAGTCCTTGATGTCGTTTTCGAGCTGCTCCACAGCCTTCTTCTGCTCGGCCAATTGATCCTTCAACTTCTTCAATTGCTCAGCTTCGTGCTTCTTGATGTACACATTCTCCTGAGCGTTCTCTCTGTCCTTGAATGCATCGTTCTTGGATGGCTGCTCCACGGCAAAAGCACGCGACACAGAAAAGGCTCTAACTCCCTGGATTCTCTTGGTGGCCAATTGTCTCAACATGTTGAATAATTTAGGAAAAAAGTGGTTGTAGTTACTGGGAAATTCCTCCAGTCACGCTGTCCTTCTCATTGGCTGGCCCGTGCAGGAGGGTGGGTGCGAATGTCTGGGGCCTGAGGTCTGGAGAAAGACGGGTTGGATAGAAAATACCGGCCAGGGGCCTGGATAGTCAGAGGAGGCGATTCCTATCTTTTTAGTATTGAAATCGTGAAATTGCCCTTCTGTTTTGTTAGACCTGTTTGTCCAGAGGAAACGTTCTGGGGAAGTCTGGCTACCTTTCTCATGACCGGTTGCAAAATGGATATCTTTGAATTCAAAGGTGCGTTGCCATTAGCAATAAATAAAAATAAAAGCCTTTATTATTGAAGGGTACGTAGACTTCTGTACTCCGAAAACAATTGAATTGTTAAATGTTTTCTGCGTGTCAGTCCAATTGGAAGTGCTGGACAATATCTAGGCTATTGTCGGAGAATTGCTCACGAAAGGTCATAATTGAGTTAGTTAAAAAATGAGGTAATGACGAAATGGGGAGACGGTGAGTGCCAAAAAAACCTTAAAATTAATAAAAATTTCACTCAAATGAATTATCTGTGTTTCGAATCGGGTTTTGGCGGTAAATACCTACTGAGAAAACCTTGATGCGATCATATTACTCAAAGATTGTAATAGATAGCGCTACAATCAGCGTTTTTGTTCTTTAATGTTCTTTTCATTAGTTCTAAAACTATCCCTGAATCCTATTAGGTAAGCCTTGGCTACTATTTATATGGTTCCCTTTTCGCTATCTCTATAGCAATTTACGACCTCTTCTTGGCTCGAGTACACCTTGTAAACTTCAAAGATTCTATTGTTGCGTAGGTTTTATTCAGTTGACTATTGTCCTCCTTGACCTCTCAATCCCCCATTTCCATTCCGCTCCAATCTTCATTCTAAATTTCAGCTCAACTACCATACTAGTCTCCCAGAATCTATTCCTATATACATTTACAAGATTCTCTTGGGCATATAACGTGCATGTCTGTGGGTGGTCGACAACAAACCAACGCTCCGCGCCCTCTTAATGGCAATCGCCAATCTCTTTTGGTTCTTTGCATTGCATCCCGTCACCTCTCTAGGCAAAATTTGGCCCGTCGCAGACACA
This sequence comes from Sungouiella inulinophila, assembly GCA_030562885.1. Taxonomy (NCBI): domain Eukaryota; kingdom Fungi; phylum Ascomycota; class Pichiomycetes; order Serinales; family Metschnikowiaceae; genus Sungouiella; species Sungouiella inulinophila. The sequence continues at coordinate 992,585 of JAKUAG010000002.1, forward strand.
AATCTCGAAAGGATCTCGGGCATCGAGTACAAGTCAAGCGGATCGATGCCCGTGCGCTCAAACACGTCGTCTTCGCCGTTTTTGTAGTTCTTGCTGTTGTCCTTGCGGTTCTTGGCCCACTTGTTCTCCATGTCCAACTTGTTCATGGAAAAGTCAAATGGGTCGTACGTTTGGCCAGCAACAAAGTTCTTGGAGAAGTTCTTGGAGATATTCACCGGTGGCCTGGACGTCTCCTGCAAATTTCTGGCCATTCCGGCCACTTTCTTGGTGATTGTACTGTCGTCGCTGCCGCTGGAAGTCCAAGCTTCACTTTTCATTTCTGGCGAAGAGGGAAGCACGTTGGCGTCCTTTCCAAGTCGAGAAAATGTGGCAAATGTGCGGGCGGTGCAAAATCTAGCCGCTGGAACGCTGCCCAACCTCAACATTCCTGTGGGTATTTATTCTTCTTGTCCGACGTACACCTCTTCAGTAAATTTGTATGGCAGTCTCAATTTCTCGGTGCGTGCGGTGCCCGTTTTTTTTTGCTGAGATATCTCCTGTACCGCCTGTCACCATTCTGTCCCAAAATCTCAACTTCTTTCCCAAAACACTTGTCTAGCGTTCCCGAGGGATTGATTCTGGGAAGGAAAACCGTTTTTTTAGAGCCGCTTCCGTGCCAGAAAAAGTCCAGTGTTGCATCCCACTACTTGTTGAGATTTGGCATTGCTTGTCTAGATTCGTTTCGCTTAGTCAACAACAGTATTCCCTGACAGCCAGCTATATTTTCTCTTAGGATCAAATATTCATCATGGGCGAAAGAGGCCCCGACCAATGGTTGGACAAAATCAAAAAATGCACTTCGTTGTCGGAATCGGACATGAAACAGCTCTGTGAGTTGGTCAAGGAACTCTTGATGGAAGAGTCCAATATTCAGCCAGTGCAATCGCCTGTCACTGTGTGCGGCGACATCCATGGCCAGTTCCACGACTTGTTGGAGCTTTTCAAGATTTCTGGCGGATTGCCGGCCGAAGATAATGCCACCAACTACATATTTTTGGGTGATTATGTGGACAGAGGCTACTGCTCGTTGGAAACCTTCACACTTCTCATGGTTCTCAAGGTTAAGTTCCCTAACCGCATCACGTTGGTGAGAGGAAACCACGAGTCCCGCCAGATCACACAGGTGTACGGTTTTTACGACGAATGTTTGACGAAATACGGCTCCACTACCGTTTGGAAGTACTGCTGTCAAGTTTTCGATTTCTTGACATTAGCAGCCATCATAGACGGCAAGATCTTGTGTGTTCACGGCGGCTTGTCTCCGGAGATCCGTATGTTGGATCAAATTAGAGTGTTGAGCAGAGCACAGGAAGTTCCTCATGAAGGTGGCTTCTGTGACTTGGTTTGGTCAGACCCAGATAATATTGATACTTGGGCTGTGTCTCCTCGTGGTGCCGGTTGGTTGTTCGGATCGAAAGTCAGTCGAGAGTTCAACCACATCAACAACTTGGACTTGATTGCCAGAGCACATCAGTTGGTAATGGAAGGTTTCCGATACCATTTCAAGGACAAAGATGTGGTGACGGTGTGGTCGGCGCCCAACTACTGCTACCGGTGCGGAAACGTTGCCAGTGTGATGCAGGTGGGCAGCGAGTTGGAGCCCAAATTCAAGATCTTCAGTGCCGTCCAGGACGGCGACTTGGCAGCCAAAAACAATCCCCACAAGCTGCAGCGGATCGACTACTTCTTGTAGATGCTGCCATTATAGACGCTCACGACCTGATGCTTAATGATTAACGAACGTTCGGGCTCTCTAATAGCCGTGAATGTTGCGGCCCTGTACGATAATTTATAGTTGGTAATGCTACTTATACATGCTTCTATTTAGATCTTCGGTGGGTGTTTTAGTTCTTGCCTTTTCTCATCTTCCTTTTTCTGCCAATGATGTTCTTGACGTTATCTGAGAAGCCGGACTTTGGCTTTTCCGGCTTGGCCTCAGTCTTTTCGCTCTTTTCGTCTCCTTTACTCCTGGGACCCTTGTTCATATTTCCCTTTCTGGAAGGTCCCTTCCTCCTTTTCTCTTTTTTCTTGTCATTTTGCTCCTCATCGGCATCGTCGTCGTCTCTCTTCCTCTTTCCATGACGTGCAACCATAACCATCTCTCTTCTTCTCTTCACCACCTGGGCATTCTCGATAGCAAACTCCACAATCAATTTTCTCTTGTTGATACCTTCAGAGGCAGCCAATTTCTTCTCTTTTTCGTCCAAGCCTTCCAAGATCTCTGCAGCAGTGACCTCATGTGCGTTCAACCACCGAAGTCCCATCAACGCAGCCTTGTGATCTCTGTATTCAATGAATCCGTAACCTCTGGATCTACCAGTTTCTCCACTGCCTTTCACTTCCATGATCACTTTAGACTGCTTCACCACACCGGCCTTCTTGGTTTTTCTCTTCTTTTCTTCCTCGCCCTTGGGGTCTTCATTGTCATGCTTGAACTTGACGGAACGGGACACTTCTTCTTTGGAGAGTGGCTGTCTCTTTTCTTCCTTAACCTCGGTAGCAAACTGAACCACAGCCTTACGTCCAAGTGCCTTGAGGGCCTTTCCAGTCATTGCACGTGGAAGGTTTCTGATGGCCAATCTGGTCAAGGAAAGATGCAAGGTGGGGTTTTTGTTCAACTGCTGCACTCGCAACTTGTAGGACTTTTCTCTGATCTCCATATCGGCAGCAGAAATAAACTGTGACAATTTGGAGTTTTCGGTGATGCGTCCTTCGTTCAACAAAAACAAGTTTCTCTTGTCCTTCTCGCCAACGTCAATACCGAACTCCTCCTTTCTCTTGGCAGAGTTCCTCTCGGCCAACCTACCTGCGGAGTCTCTGTCCACTGTAGATACAATAGACAAAATACGGCCCTGGTAGACGTATTCTGGTGCCACATCATCGGAAATCAACATCGAAGTGGAAGATACGGACGGTGCGTTGGCAAGACAGTCGGTGTAACCTTCATGGGTCTTGAAAGCAACAAAGGCGGAGCCCTTTGCAACTCCCGTGACCTTGTCCACCACGGTCAACGCATACTTGACGGGGCCAAATGCACTGAAGTGTTCTTTTAATGAGTCGTTGTCTGCATCGTAAGGGATATTTCTGACAAACACAGAGAATGCTTCCTGCTTATTGAGTTTAGCTCTTGGCTTGTCGTCCTCGATCTCGTTAAGTTGATCGAAATCGTCAGCCTCGGATTCGGACTCAGCATCGGAGTCGGAGTCGGAATCGTCTTCTTTGGCATTTTTCTCTTCTTTCCCCTCGATCTTTTCTTCTTGCTCCCCTTCTTCTTCTTCTTCTTCCTCCTCCTCCTCTTCTTCCTGATCCTCCTCGGCCTGTCTCTCTCTGCCCGTGCTCGTCGGCTCCTTGGCTTCTTCCTCCTGGATCTTCTCCCACTTGGACTTCTCAACTGCCAAATCAACGGCAACCTCTCTGCCATCGATCTTCAACCCCACACTTTCCTTGACAGCTCTCTCTGCTGCTGCATGCTTTTTCATGGTGACAAAGCCAAATCCCTTCATCAATCCACCCTTCTTGGTAGGAATGTAGGCATCGTGAACTGCTCCGTACTTCTGGAAAAGGTTACGCAAAGTGTCTGGGCTTTTACAGCTCCAAGGCAAGTTTCTGACGATAAGACGTGCCTTTCTCTTTTCTACAGGCTCTGCTTTGACCTTCTCGACTTCCTCCCCTTGTTCTTCCTTTTTACCTTTACGATCTCTTCTTTTGGCAATGTCCACTCTGAGAAAGGTTTTCTTGAACTTATTCTTCTTGGCTTCCACCAATGCCGTCAACGTATCTTCCTCCATGGTAAACGACACAAATCCAAATCCTCTAGACTTTTTCTCTCCGTCGGTGACCACCACGGCATGCTTGACCGGAACAAACTGAGAAAAGTACTCGGAAAGTTCGTCACTGGTGGCTTCGAAAGGGATGGACCGCACGAAAAGAGTCTTTCTGTCTAAGGAGTCGGAGCCTTCGGGCAGTGCCGCATCAGTCTTAGTCTGTGACATTTGAGTTGGCGATCTTTTTTAACTAGTAACGAGATTTAGCGATGCATCTGATCGCAGAAAATGATGGTGGTGGTAGTGTACATAGAGATATGTCTGGGGAGAATAGTCTATGGATATTTTGGAAAGGGGAAGTGAAAGTGGAGAGTTTGGGGGTCAAATTGGGTTTCTGGTAGAGGTTATTTATATGTAGCTTTTTATGGGCAAATTTTGTTCTGTTTTTTGTAACATTTGATCCATCTATCTGCGATTGTCTCCTCGGAGGTAATGATCTGGGGAGATGGACACACACAGACAAAATCGACCACTTTTTTAAAAACTAGCTCAAAATAAACTTCAAGTATCCAATCATCTCCAATTATTGCCGTCAACATCATACCTTTCTCTGCCAAGTTCTGGTAAAACTCCTAGGTTTCTCTATTATTGGTGTACGGGTGTCTCTCCCCAGCTCCATCAGATCAAATGTCACATACACAACTATAAACAAACCATGCCGAAGCTAAAAAATGTGCTTCCTAACACATACGTGCCGGTTCTTTCGAAAAAAATCCTTGCTTCCGTGATCTCGAGGCTCCCAAAGTCCAGCGTCGTGGCTCTCCTTCTGCTATGGCCCCAACTCAAGAATACCCAGCCTCAACTACCCAAAGACGCCATTATCTCCCAGAAAGAGTACTCTCGGCAGATTCGCCAAGAGGCAAAGCACATGAAACACCAGAAGAGCACGAAATCGCAAATTATCGATAAAATTCTTTATGACTTCTGGGCTGGTGGCTTGAATCTTCTTCAATTGGCCCAGATCGACTGCCAACTCATAGTAGATAATCCAAATGCCTACTTCTGGGTTCTGTCCTCGGTCAAAGACGCCTGGGACAAAGAGACGCCCATCTCATTGGACCCTCCATCATTTTTGAAAAAAATGGCCCAGCACCTTAGCGATATCTTCATGTGCTACATCTATGTGTGCACGCATCCAGAAATGCCATTGGTGATCATTCGGATCCAGGTTTTTGACCTACTCCCGGGCAATCTGACTGGCCGAATTAGAAACCGTGCGGAGCGGCCACATATCACGTCGCACAAGCCGTACTTCTTGGCTATTCCCATGAATTCTCCTCATATCATCCACTCTCCTGGCAACGACGTGGTGTCTGAAGTTGTTTTGCAGGTGGTCGAATCGAGTCTCCCTTGCGATTCCCGCAATTTTCTTCGGCTTGAGCGATCGAAATCTCAAAAAGCTGTTCGCTCTTTAGAGTCTATGCATATTCTCAAAGGAAGCTCACGATTTGCCAATTGCATGGGCGCTTGGGCGCCTTACGCAGACGGAGTGGCAGATATCTCGCCCTTGGCGAAGTTGGATGAGCACGCTGTCGTAAAGGGTCCGCTGGCACTTCAAGAATGCGACACGGAGGAGCACCGAAGGGAAAAATTGGCTAATATTAGATTCAAGGGCAGTAGTAGCGGGCAACTAGTGTCTGACCGACTTTATGACCAGGCCAAGCCACTGAAACAAAAGAAAAGGCACAACGATGATATTGATGATAGAAGATCAAGAATAAAATCAGACAATAAGTATCGTTCTATTGCACCCATTCGGTATGCAGAATTCGAGATTCAGGAACCCTTGGGTGACGAAGACGACGATCTTTCACATGTGGTTGTGAAATTGGTCGGCAATGACGTGTTTGCTGGCCTCCACGAGCTCTCGGTCCAAAATAAAGCAGATGTGGTGGACCCAGAAACTTTACCTGGCTGGCTCACAGGTGAAGAAGGACTTAGTTGTGGAGTGGTAAAAAACGGACAGTTCTCTCCAACACAATAGCATAGATTAGCATAATCCGGTACGTTCAAATTCTAGCATATTCCGGTACGTTCAAATTTCAGCGAATGATTCTTATTGACTGGTTGCGGCTGCTCTCTTGTTATTAACAAGCTGGAACAAGCCGGGATTGTCTGACTTTGTAGCTTCCTCCATCGCTTTCTCGAAATTACCATTATCAAGGTATCTTTGTGTTCTCCAGGAGGCACTTTCATCCACACAACTAGCAATGTAACTGTCGACGTGTTCTGGGGAAGCTTTGTAAAAGATACAAGTGAGGGCAATCCTCTCCATACCTATGGGTGCCTTTAGGACCTTTGCACCCTTCGGGTTCGCCTTGACAACAAATGAGTGGAGCCTCTCGAATTCTCCAGCTTTGCAATACTTTTCCAAAATCAAATTCCAGAGTTTCTGGCTTGGAACTTTGTGGTTCCGACAAACTTCCCCCGCAACTTTGGTCTGCTTCATGTCTATCAACTTTTCAACAACTGCAACAACTGATTTCTCCTGGAAAAAGCTCTGCTGGAATGTCTCAGACAACTTTTTTTTTGTGTCGAGCAAGTCGAGCTCGAGATTGAGAAGCTTGCTCAACTTTCTGTCTCCGGCCATTGCTTGGAGTTTGTTCTTCTCCGTTTGATAGAAGCTGTCGTACTCTCCATCAGTGACAGCTGCATTTTCAATTTGCGCTATGTATTTTCCGATCTTCAACCTTTTGATCTCCGCAGTTTTATCGTCGTATCTGTAGTACGAATCCAAAAGCTTCGGATTGTTCTTAGCGATGCTGTTCTCCCAGAAGTTGGCAATGATATCTCCACTTATGAACAATTCGTCACGCATAAAGTTTTGGATATACTCGCTCTCTTGGGACGTATCAGATGAATCAATCTGGAGCGATCCTTTCCCTTCCACCTGGTTCAAGACCTCAAGAAATTTGGTCAACGGCATTGTATCGTTGAGATCCAATAAGAGTAGTCTGCACAAGTCTGAGTCTACACTCTTGAAACATTTGATCAATGCTAATTCCACCTGGTCGATAGTGAGAAGCAAATTCACTCTTTGAATGGCCGAAGGCTCGATGTCTACCAACAATTGACATAGATCCATGCGTCCCATTTGGTGAGCAATCTGGAAGATGTCGGCAACAGGTATTATATTTTTCTGAGTTTTCCCCATAGTATGACGCTGTGCCGATAGTAGTTTCCTCAAGATTATTTTGAAAAGCTCCAACTGGGGCATGTCAGGTTCATTCATAATCTTCCTGCAGCACCAGTCCACGTACACCATACTCTCCACTTCCTTCAATTTCAAAAGTTGAATCACTTTGATTGCGATCACATGCTTAGATCTTTTTAAAAGCATTTGGATTATAGCGAGCCATCCAGCATCAGCAAGTTCTGGATATGTAAGAAAAAGGCCAATTTCAGGTGAACGAAGCTGGTTTAGAACTTTAACGGTGTTCACAACTCGCAAGTACTCGTCTGCGTTGTAGTAATTCTCGTCGTAAATTTTTCCAAACGATACCGCCTTGAGGATCTTCTTCTGCCAGATCGCAGAAAACTCATCAAGAGCAGCGTCCAAACACCCGGCAATAGCGGTGTCCAAAGTCCCCTCACTTTTCAAGTATGTGATGTTTGTATCTGCTTTTGATGCCTGATGCTGCAATTTGTCTACGCAATCAAGCAATATGGAAGATGGGTGCGATGTGCCAACTTGAAGTAAATCAATGGAAGACTGAGGAACTCGAGCAAGAAACTCAACCTTGTTATCTGTTATGATCTTGAGACCATCCTTTTCCGACTTTATTATTGGGATGGAGAATTTGTGGTCATTTGTTGTGGAGTTTTGGTTCCACGATAGGTCGAAATGCTGTGGATCAACAATGTCGTAGAAAAACGATAGCGAGCTCTGCCTGGGGCCGATAAGCTTAATTTCTTCCCTCAATGAAAGAATGATCGCATCTTCTCCAGCCCATTCCATCATGTAAGGAGCACTGGACTCGTTCAGTGTGTCGTAGATAAGAAGTTCCCGATCGAATTCCTTGTTACTCACATAGATCTGGGAATCTTCAGCATTAAACAGCGCAACAAAGGCACCATTCGGTGACGATGCCATCATGGTGAATGGACCAACTGTAATTGCCTTGTCTGTGAGCTCATAAGTGCGTTGCTTCGTGTCCAAGGAGATTTGGTACACGGTAGAATCGTAATTGAGAAGACAGTCTAGAGAATGGTCGGAAACTGCCAACGAAGTCATGCAATGGATTCTTCCGGGGTCCATCCCCACCAATGGGATCTCGTAGTTGGAGAAGTCAAGCAAATTGGTCACCGTGAGCTTGTTCCGGTAGCGAACCACGAGAAAGCTTCCCCATACGTATATCTCGACGATTTCTAGAACTTCCTCTATTTCGTTGGTTTCCAAGTTGGTGACCACCTGTTTATACGCCTCGGAGCCATCAAATACGTTATCAGATATGTTGGTGAGCGGCACAAAGTCCATGTTTAATGCATACTGGTCGAAGGTCTTGTAGAAGTCGGTGTAAATCCTGAATGTGAAATTCGAGAGCACCACCACGAGATTCTCGCCGTAGAAGGCAAAATCCACAATAGGAACAGCAGCATTGTGGAAGAGCGACCACAACTTGGAGCCGCTGATGGAGTACACCTCAATGACGCTTGGATTGGGTGTCAGTTTGTCTGCTAGGGCCAATAGTGTTGTATAGGGCGAAATGGCAACTTTGCATGTGGAAAAAAGGCTGCTGACGCCCCAATTGAGAGAATCGTAGCATGTTCGTATGTTGTAGTAGGCGTACAGAAGCTTCTGCCATCCAATGCTAGGGTTTGTGGGCATAAGTAAGAAGATGTAGAATGGTTACTTTTGGAGTGCAGGAAATGGAGACGAAATAGACTGGCAGATGTTAGGGTAGTGAAGCATGGGGAGATCAGAGATAGAAATTTATTTTTACAGGTAAGAGTATCGCCTCCTGTGTTGATTCGCCTATTAATCTATTTGAACTCTTATGTGTGGAGGTACGCCATAGTCACTATTCTGGCAGTCTCCCATTCTCACTCACTATAGTCTCATTCTCACTATCAATTTTATTCTCACTAGTCTCATTCTCACTATCTTGTGCTCGCACTCTCCTCGCTTTACACACCCATGGCCTCGTACGTCACGCTTGTGTCCTCGGATAACCACCGTTTCGTGGTGCTCAAAGACGTTGCTAAAATCTCGCCGGTGCTCCGCAGCTCCGACGAGTTTGAAGAAGGTCAGACTGGTCGCATCACTCTAGACATGGATGGCGAGATTCTCGAAGTGGTGGTAGACTACCTCCACTACTTTTACAAGTACAAGGACGTAGAGCCTACAGGCGATGTACCGGAGTTCAAGATCCCGACGCATTTGGCGTTGGAGTTGTTGGTGAAGGCGGACTTTTTGGACATCTAGACGTGGTTCTCACGCACACTCCCACCGGGAACATCAACAGAAGGAAACTCAAGCAGTAGCGTTGAAATATTTTCTCGAACTTTAGTGTTGATAATTATTCCGCAGATAGAACGGTGGATCGGCCCTCAACTTTCTTATTCATCAATATTTCTGCTTGGTGTTTCTGGACTCTAGAGTGACTGTCGAATCACACGCTTGCCTGCTTCTGAGATATCCTCATGTCTGCAAGATCGACCACTGGCTGTCTCATGACCAGCTTACCATAGCTGCCATCTTGTTGCATCCTCCTACGTCATTATCCAGGGTATGCGAGCTCATGCGACTAATAGCAAGTTCTACATTACAACAAAAGTTCTACATTACAACTCAATTTACAAGGATTATTTAAGTATATAGCATCGCCATACAAATTATCTGTATATTGACAAGTTAGCATCTGTATATTGATAAGTCAGCATCTCTACTTCATATCCTATTGCAACACCTCCGTATACCTTCCTGCACAACCCTACTATCTGAATCTGGGGTCACAATCAATAACCTACTGTTTCAGTTTCCACTCAATGACAAATTTGGTGGAGCAGCTCCGCAGGGAGGTTGACGCTCTCGATGAATGTGGCACCTCCAGTTTGAAGGAGCTTGTGGAGGGATCCAATGATTTCCTTTCCGAACTCAAAAAGCTCGAATCCGAACTCGAATCTCCCCAGCCGCCTCCCGAGGCGTTTTCCAAGTTGGAGAAGTCGTCTGCGAAGTGGTACAAGAATTCAATTGCTAACTTGAAGGGCTACAATGGCCAGATCAGCAAGTTTCTGAAAAACGTCGTCAATAGCTCCAAGTTTGCCGTGGACTTGGATGAAGCCTACAGTTTCCCTCTCATGGTCAATTCGTCGCCCGTCAAGGAGGTGGCGCCGCTGACGCACTCGGGAATGACTGAGAAGGAGCTTTTACAAGTGAAGAGGCTGCAGAATAGGGGTGAGTTGATGAAAAGCATCATGCTCCATTTGCTTAAAATAGGACACGGGGCTGCTGTGGTGGATCTCTTCTCGGAGTTCGATCTTCGTGACGAGATCGACCCCGGCATGCTTGACCATTTTATAGCCCTTAACGACATAGTGGATGATATCAAGGTCAAACACGACTTGTCCAGAGTGCTTGAATGGCTAGACGAAAAGGAGCAGCTGGCACATCTGGCGCACTACGAAAGCATTCTGTTCAAGTTGCATATGCTCCAGTTTGCACTTTTGCTCGCAGGCGATCCTTCAGAAGACTCGTTTGGCATCGATATGGCGTTGGCTGCCTACACTTATGCTAGAGAACGCTTTGGCAAGTTCTTCAAGGACTACGTCAACGAGATCTCGCCCGTGATGACGCTTCTCTTGTTCAAGTCTCCAGATGCTGCTAAAGATGGCCGGTCGCAACTCCAGGAAAACTTCAAGGTGAAGATCATCCAGACATTCGCTCAGTACAGAGAGAAGGATAAACGTCACTCTAAAGAGTCCAAGTTCATTGCCGACATTTTGACATGTTTTGACTCGCTCCATTCCAACCAGATGCTCTTCAGCACTTTGGCCAATGAATTTGTGGCCCAATACTGCGGAGACATGACACTCTCCAGTGAATCATCATTGTTCCAGGCAATGCTTGCAGGATTCACCAACTTACCAAACTTCTACAAGTACACAAAGCTTCAGCGGCGTCTCAAGCGAACCAAGGATGACTTTGCAACCACCCTGCAGCACTCCTTTGATCTACCGTTCCAATTGCCTGACAAGAACCAGTTTTTGTTCAACTACCATCCAATCTTCATATGTCCCGTGTCGAAGGAGCAGCTTGTTCCGATCAGCACGGTGGCGACCACGACCGACGACGACATTCGCGACCGCAAGCGGAAGCCCATCCTTGTATCAGCCAACGAAAAGTTGGTGGCCATGGCGAACCCGGTGGTTGTGTTTGACCACTGTCGACATTTGGCCCTCAAAGACAGCGTGCGCAACTTGACGAAGGGAGGATCGGAGGTGTTCAAGTGCCACTACTGTTACAAGAAGCACAAACTTCTGGATGTTACCGATGCATACTTCATCGACTTGTAGGTCTGCAGGTGACTAGGTTAGGTTATGTTAATGGGTCGGCCGACAGGCCATGGGAATGTATCGTCAGGATTATAATTGAATGAACGTCTTGACGTGTGGTAACCCTTGACATGTGGTAACTCTTGACATGTGGCTACTCTTTTCTCTCTTTATCGTCTTTTTTTCTCTTGTCAACTTCTCAACTCCACTTACTACTCTCCTGTACTCCATCGCGAAAATTCACCTACCATCATGGAGCTTCTAACAGCGAAGACGCTGAGTCTCGGCTCAGCATGGGTTCCCGTCTACCTGATGGCCGTGGATTTCTCGTACCAACATTTTGAGACGGCCATGGCCCATTTGATCAAGGAACCCAACATCAATTCAACGGTAATTCTCCGAGCAGATGAGTTGGAAGAGACTACCTATACAGATGAGGGAAAAGTAGATTCAAAGTCCACGTTTTCTCCTGATCTCCCCGAACGTGAGTCGGCCGACTCAGAAAACTCCGAGCTAAGTCTTCTCCACCGAGACTTGACCGATGTCACTTTGCGAAAGATAGACTTGGCTGATTCGAACAACCTAAAACCAGCCAGATCCGTCATCCGCCGAATTATCCCCCGAAATCCCTATAAGGATCACATTATCAATCAGACGTGCCTCATCCACAAGGGTCCAGAAAGTGTTTTGGTGGTCTACATTCCCCATATTGAAAAGTTGGATGAGACTCCATTCTACCTTCCTCCAGTGTATGCCGTGGGGATCATGTTGCACAAAAATACGCTTTCAATCCACTACGTTCCGTTTGCTGAGGACACTAGACTTCGAGAAATGGACTCGTCTGAGCGTCCTATCCGAATTGCATTGAGGCTTCTTCAGACATCAGCTAAGCATTCTCTGGGAGTGAAAGGTGGCTACGAAAAGCGAGTCAATCACGACTTGGTGGTTCCCAGAGTAGCATTCCAGAACAGGTACATTGCTTTGAAAAAGAAGTACTCGGGCCCCTTGGTGGCCAACTGGGTGGAGAGCACCGACCCCAAGAAACATGTGTTTGAAGATTTGGCAGTGGCTGCGTTTCTCATTGAGTTATGGCACCTTCGCTATAAGGACAACGAAGAGTTTGAGTTCCGTGATTTGGGGTGTGGAAACGGCCTTCTTGTGCACATTTTAATCCTGGAGGGCTTCAAAGGTAAGGGTGTTGATGCTCGAGCACGCAAATCCTGGAAAACGTATCCCACCCATGTCCAGGAGAACCTTGTCGAACAGATCATCATTCCTAGTATCCTTCTTAAGCCTCACCCTGCAGTGACCCGAATGGCGCCATACATCAAGGACAACGGGAGATTATTTCAGGTTGCAGAATTTGAGTCGAGATCCCCCACCTCGGTTCCTCTAATGAAGTACTACTCCTCGGCAAACTTGCTCGAGCTGTCAAAGGTATGTACCACCGAGGACTTTCCTCCCAACACCTTCCTCATTGGAAACCATCTGGATGAGCTCACATGTTGGCTTCCTCTTCTAGACTTCCCATTCATGGTGATTCCCTGCTGCTCGCATGCATTGAACGGAGCAAAAATCAGATATAATCCTCGCAAGGCTGTGAATGGCCCAACTAATTCTAAGCAGCCTGTCAATGTGTCCACGTATGGAGCACTAGTGGACCATGTCGAAGAGTTATCTGAGAAGATCGGGTGGGTTGTTGAGAAGGAGATTTTGCGGATTCCTAGCACGAGGAACGCAGCCATAATAGGTATGACGAAAAAAGAGGAGTTTGCTAATGAGACGGCTGAAGTTACGGAGTTGAGAACGTTAGACATAATTGCTATGGAGGGCGGCACCGAGGGGTGGGTGGAGAATCTGATGTGGTTGATGAAGAAGAGCCCCAAGAACCATTAGATGTATAGATAAGAGATTTCAATAGTTTTCCAGGGAAAAGGCTGGAGGTTTCGTAGTGAGAAGCAGAGTGTGGGATTCTAGATTGAGATTTACATAGTTCGCGATATAAATAAGCAGCAGTATCAGGTTTAGTTGAGAAGAGTCGAGTGCTAGTGGCTATGGAAGCCCACATCGGAAAGTGATGAAGCTAGGGGATAGCTATGGCTTGTATGGCTAGAGAAGAAAGGTAAGTAGTCATTGAGAAAAATGCAGGAAGATATGCGTGTTGTGTAATATGTGGTTGTCTGGCGATAGATATTATTGCCAAATAGGAGATGAAAAGTATTGTCTGTCGTGTTTAGGAAAGAGATTTTGGTTTTCCTTGATTTCAAATTTCTTGGTTTCTTTTCCTCTCTACTCTTTGACTTTTCTTTTTTATTTTCTTATTCTTTCAAGATGTGTCCTCTCATTCTCAATGGCTGCGAACTTTGTCAAATTAACTCAAAACTGACAGCTATGCGAATGATAGTAACCTAATTAGTCACCGTAAAAATCGAATTCTCCACTAAATTACTCCATACGACACCATCAGATGCCTTTACAGTACTTATAATTTATTTCCAGTTTTCACGTTGTATATCCTTCATTTACTTAATTTTTTCCCACTTGTTCCCTTTTCCTTTCGCATCCTAATAATAGCAGCTTTCGTACCAGGGACTTACTACTACTGAACGCTACCAAAAAATGAAAAGAGTATATAATCCATTTTTCACGTAAAGTAGACTAAGAAACCTTTTCGAATGTCTAAACCACCGTAATTCGTAATTTCTCGACTATCCCATTATCGCTCCTTTCCCACGCCTTGAACTGCCTTTCTCCTGCACACCTATATCTGCCAACACCACTTCTTCTCCATGACTGGCTCTTCGTCTCAGTATGTAATGCGTTGATGGCAGGGTTTTTTTTATGAAAGTAGCATCTATTTGCTTTCTCCAGCCCTTCGCTCTACCACATTCCATTTTGTTCCGTACTAACCATATAGTTTCCAGCAGCTCGAAAAGCTAGGGGAAGGCACGTATGCTACAGTGTACAAGGGCAGAAACCGGGCCACGGGAGCGTTGGTTGCTCTCAAGGAGATCAACTTGGACTCCGAGGAAGGCACGCCGTCGACCGCCATCAGAGAGATCTCTTTGATGAAGGAATTGGACTACGAGAACATCGTCACCCTCTACGACGTGATTCATACCGAAAACAAATTGACGTTGGTGTTCGAGTACATGGACAAAGACTTGAAGAAGTACATGGAAACGCACGGTAACAACGGCGCGCTCGATATCAAAGTGGTCAAGCTGTTCATGTTCCAGTTGCTCAAAGGTATCATGTTCTGCCACGACAACTCCGTGTTGCATCGTGACTTGAAGCCGCAGAACTTGTTGATTAACGCCAAGGGCGAGCTCAAGATTGGTGATTTTGGATTGGCCAGAGCGTTCGGCATTCCCTTCAACACCTTCTCTAACGAAGTTGTCACGTTGTGGTATAGAGCACCTGACGTGTTATTGGGTTCGCGTGCTTACACCACCTCGATCGACATATGGTCTGCTGGATGTATTTTCGCCGAAATGTGCACTGGCAAGCCTCTCTTCCCAGGAACTGCCAACGACGACCAGTTGAATAAGATTTTCCGTTTGATGGGAACTCCCAATGAGAGAACGTGGCCCGGAGTTTCTCAATACCCTAACTACAAGAATACCTGGCAGATATATGTGCCGCAGGACTTGCGGTTGATCATTCCTGACTTGGACTCCATGGGGATGAACTTATTGACCAGCTTGTTGCAGATGCGCCCAGAGGCCAGAATCACTGCCCGCCAGGCTTTGCAGCACCCTTGGTTCCACGAAATTGCCAACCCAAACCCGTTGATGCAGCCCTTGTCTGACCCGTACCAGCAGCAGCAGCAACAGCATCACTACCAACAAGTGCAACAGTAAGATACTAGAGGCAGGTTGCGGGAGATTTACAGGGCAGGCAGTTCAATTCCTCTTGGTTCATGCGATCAGTTGATCAATCTATAGGATTGGCTCATCATTTGTCCATATCAATTATCATTTCAGAACGTTCTATATAATGCAGCAGTAGGTCAAGGTGGTAGGTGAGGTGATTAATGAGATGGGAAATCATTTAGTGGTAGATGAGGTGTGCAATCAGCTCGGCGATCAGCTCGGCGATCCACCTAAGGAAACAACGAGATCAATCAACTGGGGAATCTCCAATTGCTTCAAGAGCTCCCAGATCATTTCGTCATCGGAATGCTCTCCTCTATAAAACAGAGTTAATCCGTCCTCCACGTATGAGTACAAAATCTCCACTAATGGCGCATGTGGGCTGGAGCTCCGGCAATCTATTGAAACTTTAAGCATCTTCTCTCGACTTCGCAATAGTGTCTGTAGTAGAGAGATCACATCCTTGTAGGTGTACGAAGGTATTAGACCAGTGAGTTGATTGAGGTAAGTGGCTGCCACGAAAGGCTCACAGAACCACACTATTTTCGAAAAGAGTTCCCCCACGTTAGGAATTTCCATGCCAAACTGTGTTCTGAGCGACAATATGGCATCGATTTTGCGAGGGGTGAGATTCTCAATCATGGAAACCGGAATAGGATCACTCTGGGTCTGCGGAGTATAGTCCGATAAATTGTACTTCTCCCGGAATCGTTTGGGTGCATCGGATTCTTCTGCTTTGGCCTGGACCTCCTCGATGGTTAAGGGTTCCTCGGTATCTTGGTAAGCCTCCACCATTTGAGATAAGACCAAGTACCTCCAGATGAGGTATTTACTTCGGAGCTTTTGCTCACGTTCGATGGAGTCATTTTCGAGGGCTAGATACCCAAAATAAACTCCTAAGTCCGTCACCGTCTGGTGGTCTATAAAATTGGACTTGAACACTGCGGTGTCTAAACATTGGCGGTACTGCTGGAGAATCGAGGGCACACTTAGGAAGTCTGAGCCAGACCAATCTGCTTGGACAGACTCTGGGAGCTTCATGTACCGGCTATGAAACTTTGCTTCCCATTTGTCGCTGACGTCGGTGTTCAAATCAGCAAGAAAGTGGCACCTTACCAACTTCTCCAACCACCACTTCTCCTGGATCAGCGGAATCACCAGGTAAAAATATTTGTTGATTAACGTCATGTTATTGACCTCACCAACTCCCACATAGTTGTATATAAGCAACAAGATGTCCACGGGAAGAGATTCTAGTGTTGGAGGCTCATAAATGTGCGATGAGATGATCTCTGGAGGTGGAGTAGCCAGAGGAGAAGGAAGGGAATTTTGTGAGGAATTTCCTCGTAGTCGAGGGGTCGCCCTTCGTTTCAAGGGGTAGAGCGGATCGGTTTTTTGCCGCTTATAACCACATCCTGTGGAAATGAATCCCATGGGTGTTGGAGACTATCACTTCTGATCAGTATAGTGGGAGCCACACCCGTACCTCAATCAATCGACCTCTAATCAAATCAGTTGAATTTTGACTGACATCACGTGATGAAGTGACGTATCTACTTAATTCACTAATATCTGACGTAGGAGCTTAAAGAAGTAGCCTTGATAGTACTGACTCTATTGTAAACTTTCTCTGTTTAGCTCTCTCTGTTCTGTGAAGAATGTGGGAAATACTATGTCCTCAAATGGTATTTCTTGTGGTGAGTCAGCTGTAGTGTCCCAAATAGACAGTATTTTACAACGAAAATGGTAAAAGAGGATAGATCCTTTGATTCTTCACTTCTCAAAATGAAGTGATCAGAGTCCTCATTATCGATGACGTTCTCTGGCTGTCGTTAGACATTATCAAACGGAACACTTCTGCATATTAATGCTCACACTCTACAAAGTCCCGGATAATTAACTTGCCAGTAATAAATAGTCTCGATTACTCATAAACCTATAACTTCTTAAATTTTCTCCTTGAATTGCTCCTCGGTGACACCAGCACCCATGGCTGCAGTCGAGGTCAAACCTCCGGAAACCATTTTCAACAAGGAGTCAATGTACTCGGCACCTGACCATTTCTGGTGCTTGACAACCTCAACACCCTGCTCGATCTCAGGCTGCTGAACAAGAGATCCGTAAGCCTTCATACCGATCTCGGCGTAGTTTCTGGCAAAGTTGTCCACAGCCAATGCGGTGGTATGTAAACCAGCCAACGTGATGAACTGCCACACGTAACCCAACTTACCAAGTCTCTCGATGTAGGTCTGCTGGTCAGAAGTGCTCATGGCACTGTTCCAATTGAAGGATGGCGACAAGTTGTAGGCCAACCATTGGTCTGGGTACTTGGACTTGACACCATCGGCAAACTCCTTGGCCTGAGCGTAGTCTGGCAAGGCCGACTCCATCCAGATCAAGTCGGCGTATGGGGCGTAGGCACGGCCTCTCATCACAGCACACTGGGTGCCGCCAATGTATCTGTAGTAGCCCTCTCTAGTTCTGGAAGCGTCCCAGTTGAAGTAAATGTCCTTACCCAAGATCTCTCTGGCAATCTTTCTGGCCTCCTTGTTGGAAGTCTCAGACAATGGGTTGACCTTGGCAGTGAAGTCGGCGATGATGGCGTCCTTGTTGGACAACGAAGAAGCCTTGATCGCATCGATGACAGCCTCGGAGTACAATTTGACTCCGGCGGTCTTGTTCCAGTTAATCTCAATGGCAGCCAACTTGTCACCGTAGACACCCTTGGCCTCGGCCTCGGCCATCAAAGAGGCCAAGTCGGGAGAGTCAGGGTTGGTGGCTCCAGCCACGAAGTAGTGGTCTCTGTGGTCGATGGTGGAGGTGATCAAAGTGGCAGCCTCGGAGTCTGTTCTGGCCACAGCCAACAAGTCAGAGCCACAAATATCGGCGGAGCCTCTGATGGCAACCAATCTGTTAATGTGCTCCTGGACTGGAACCAAAACCTTTCCGCCCATGTGACCACACTTCTTGGTACCAGGAGCCTGGTCCTCAATGTGGATTCCGGCAGCACCACGCTCAATAAACAATTTGGTCAACTTGATGATGGCAGTCAAACCACCGTGGCCTGTGTCTGCATCAGCAATAATTGGTCTCAAGTAGTCAATGTATGGTGTCTTGGCTCTTTCGGCCTTAGACATTCCCAACCGTTCAGATCTCTGCTTTCTGTCGTGGAAGAGCTGCGCAAACCACAAGTGCTCCACCTTGTTTGGAACAGTGTCGTATGGGTAGTCGGCCAAATCGGGAGATGGCTCGTTGGAGGTGGAAGCGGTGGAAGAACACTGCCAGCCAGAAACGTAAATGGTGTCTACATATTTGGCCATCTGAGACACCTGAACAGGGTCCAAAGCACCGAAAGTGAAGGAGACGGACTTGTCCTTGTCGTGCTCCGAGATCAAGTTGTACAACTTCTTGGCCTGGTCCGACGATGGATATTCGATCTTGAGAGTTCCTCTCTTGAGCGCAATATCCTCGGCAGTGTAAATTCTCTTAGTCTTGCTCCAGCGGGGCTGCGACCACCACTTTTTGATGTCAGCCACCTGGTTGTTGAAGAACTTTTCTTCCTCGTCGATGTCGATTTTAGTGTAAGGCATAGTGAATGATAATGGCCGATATGGCCCAGAAATGTGGGAATCCGGCCGTCTTTATATAGATGGGCACTTTGGTGTGCATGGGCTGGGGTACCCCAGATTTTTTTCCGCTCACCCTCAGGTACCTCGGATAACCGGACGACTGGGCAGATGAAATTCAGACATGGAAAAGAAGAAAAAGATGGCACAGAAGA
Source organism: Sungouiella inulinophila (assembly GCA_030562885.1). Classification (NCBI taxonomy): domain Eukaryota; kingdom Fungi; phylum Ascomycota; class Pichiomycetes; order Serinales; family Metschnikowiaceae; genus Sungouiella; species Sungouiella inulinophila. The sequence continues at coordinate 1,011,598 of JAKUAG010000002.1, forward strand.
TGCGGGCATCGCATTTGGTTTTTTTTTTGGGACGGGAACAGGCGGATGCCGTTAATGGGTGCTGCTTACGGGATTTTATCTACGGGAGTATTCACCCGAAAAGAGAGAAATCACATTTGTCTGGGGTGAGCATACTGCATGTAACCATGAGTCGCCAGTGGAGTCGCCAGTGGTGTTGGAGTCATCTCCGAGGGCAGTTCCGCATGTCCGGTGGTGGTACAAGGCCGAGGGAGGTGGGGCCGGAGTTGGTTCGGAGAGCGAGCTCGGAGTTCGGTGCTCGGTGGAAGATAATAAGTGTATCAGTGAATAGTGGCCGAAGAGCAATATTAATGGAAAGAGTAGTATAGGGTAACCGCATATGAAATAAGGCACTGTTCGGGCAGCTTAGGGATTTTATCAGGAATTCAGAATTATTAGAAGAGTGGGGTGAGTCAACAATCACTAGGTAGGTTATCCGTCACCAAAGAGCAAGGTAATGTGCGCCTTGACTCATTCTCGTTCAATTGGAACGCTCCCCATGGATCCTCCAAAAGAAGTTCAATAATAAAAAGGTACTAATCAAGCAGAATCGCAAAGAACTAAGTTTTGCTCCGAAGTGTCTCCGATACGTCTAGTTGTGTCTATTTGGATCCAGAAAGTTGCTATTGTGTACGGGCCCTGAACAGAATGAAAGCGGATGCAGACATACGACCAAATTGGGAAAGGATCTTTAAAAGTTGCAACGGCGGTCACGTTGCCAAATCGAAGGTTTCAATTATTGATTTAGACTGTACTAGTTGGCAGTTCGTAGAGTTAATGGTGAAATTGTAGTTATTACCATACCTGCGATGAAGGGGCCATTAAGTAATTGCATGGAGGCTCAGCAGAAATGCTGAAGTGGACACCTTAGGTGGAAACGCCGTAGATGAGAAGATCCGAGTGGAAATAAGAAAAATAACATGAATACCAAATTGGGCGCAATCTACATAGACGGCATTGACAAACTCTGGTGGCCTTCTCTCAACGTAATAGATTGCGCCGCAATCAGTATTTTTGTTCTTTAGTGTTCTTTGAGTTAAACACCTATGAATCGTATTAGGTAGCCTTGACGTCTATTAAATGGTTTCCTTTTCGCTATCCTAGTAGAAATTAACGACGTGTTCCTGCCCGATTACACTGGAAACCATTACAATAACATACTAATTATAGTCTATGGACATGACAATTGTCTAATGATAGACCGTCAGCCTCTCTCACAGGCGGAGCAACCAGGGCCTTCGGCACTATGGTACGAAGTGTTCTCAACATCATCTTCATATCATGGTTTTATGTAGCTGAGAACAGTCCTTGAAGAGAAGTCGAATGGTCGTCTTTCTTTGATTTCCACGCCTCAAAAATCCCGTCTCGATTCTTAATCCTATAGTCCCTCAATCCTTGCCATCCTGTCACAATACCTCGGGCTAACTCTTCCTTCCACAGCACACCTGCACCAGATCTTGGGCCCGATGCTATCTTTCCTAACTTTCCGGATTCAATCTTCTACACGCAGCTAAATACCACGAAATATACGGTTTGTCGAAAGCTCGTAAATCAGAAATACAATCGTTTGAATCAAATGGAGCCATGTCCACGGCCCCTATTCGCCGGCTGGAAACCTCGCTTGCTGCCGTGGAGGCTTGTATCCAGATCCGGCCCGAGAGATTATCCGGCCGAGATACTTGGACAACAAGCGCAACGCCAGAAACATTTGAGATTTTTGCAATTTCCTCAAAGAAGAACTCTCCTGTTATCTGTGTTGTCACCCCAAGTGATTTTTGAATTTCCATTTTCGTGCATCTTGAACTCCTTCCTCTCTTCAGCCCATGCGCCTCCATCTTCTACTGTTTGACAGGTGTGCAGAGAGACTTTACAGACTCTATATACCATCACCGTTAGCTCCACCTCTTGCCAAATTCTGGCCACCAGCAGCTACTATTATAAAAGTCACCATAGGATCACCATAGGATCACCATAAGATCACCACAAAATCACCTTTCCGCGACCACCAAACCCCAATGCTCCTCCCATGATCGAGTCGCTCATCCCCCAAGAGTACTTACCGTACTTCTCAGTGCTACCGGACCTCCACAATGTCGCCAATGTGGCCGTATCCTTGTCGCCGTTCTACACATACGGAACCGCCTGCTGGGGCATCTACCGCCGCAAACTGTCTGTCGGTTTCTCCATCGATATCTGCGCCACAATGATCATGGCGTCGGTGCTTCGCATCTTCTACTATTTCATCGCTCCGTACGAGCTCTCGTTGCTCCGCCAGCTGTGTACCATGGTGCTAATACAGTGTCTTTTGCTTAAGGTGCTGCTTCAGTACCGCCCGGCATCCTACAATCCGGATACCCTCTCGGAGCGGCCCGATATCACGGAAAAGATCGCCAATCTTCCCAAATTGTCGTCGTCGCTGTACCAGGTCTCCAGCTCGAGTTTCTACAGCTTTTTGGCCTCCTTGACGGGCCAGTATGCTGTCATTTTCTTCATGCACACAGTTTGTCTCTTTGACGTCCACTATAAGCGGCCAGCGTGCTTCTGGCAGTGGATTGACGAATATCGCTACTGGCGATTTATTGCGAGCTTCTCGACCGTTTTTGCCGTCTTGACGGTTTTGTTCCGCAACAGCACCGTCTACGCATCGATAGTTGGCATTTTCGGTCTTTTCATCGAAGCACTTCTTCCTCTTCCACAGATCCTTATGCTTCAACGACTTCGCACCGTCGAGAACTTCAAAGTCATCTTATTAGTCTCGTGGTTGAGTGGAGATTGCTTCAAGCTCAGCTACTTGTTGTTTGGAACCGATAATGTGTCGTCCATTTTCATTGTTGCTGGGTTATTTCAGATGGCACTCGATTTGGTCATCTTGTACCAGTACCTTCATTTTGGATATCAAGACAGGAATACACCTCCACTGATTCCCATGTACGAGATGGCCCGGGTAGCCAGGCTGGCCAGTGTACATGAGTGAGCAAAACTTCCTTTTTGAATTCTCATAGCATTCTGTGTGTTTGGACTCAAGTAAATTGACAGACATCTGAGGTGATTGAGACTGGAAGATTGTCTTCTTCAAATAGAGGTCAAGTGCGTCCAATTCAGCATCACTTCTAAGATGAGGGCATAAAGTCTAATCGTGATCTGGGAGTTCCAATCGAGTTTCTACCATCAAATCTTGTTTTTGAATCACTTAGAAATCCGATAAGAAGCATGGAGATAGTGCATGGCTTATATCAGGTTAATGCTACGCCAACTACCTACACTGCGGCCATGAGACTCATTGCAACGCCTAACACCATCGACAATTTCGTGTCGGTCTTGCCTCGGAGACACCGGCCACAGCCAATTTTAGAACCTGATCGATTGAAGTTGTTGATGCATGGCAAAAAGTTAAAGATATCATACATCTCTACAATCTATCACATCATTAATAATATTATCTTAACTATATACAGCAATACTAATAATCCTCAAAACCCAAAACCATATAAACAAAATAAGAAATGCAACCATCTCAAATCAACACAAACTCAACATTCTCCTTGGCCTCGTTGATCAAGTCAACAGCCTCTTGGCCTCCGAGCCCATGCTTCACCTTGATGTGCCGCGACAAGGCATCGCCACGTGAAAACGTCTTCAGCTTGCCATTGCCAACACCGCCATTGACGCGGCCTTCACAAATGACGCAGCGGAAGATCTTCTTCTTCGACGCATGGATTGTCTCCTGGTGACGGATAAGGTCATAAGGTCTGCTGAATTGCTTGTTGCAAGGACGCCCAGTAGAAGGGTTCACCAACTCACACTGGTGATTAGGATTGTTGGCGGTGATTTCTGCTGCGGTCTGATGGTACTCTTCGGGAATATGCATCATTGGTGTGGCGAACTTGTCAACAGAGACAGGCTGTGCTGGCTCAATATGCTCAGGCTCATCGTCAACCATCATTTCGTCAACAGACTCGGCGCTGTTGTCCAGTGGAATCACCTCCAAGTATCCCTCGGAGAGAACCTTGCGCAAGGGAATAAATGGCGAAACTTCTTGGGTGGCAAATGCAGAGTCCCCGGTCATGTGGAAATCATCAAAGTCGTCATCATTGTCATCCTGGAAGTAGTTGTCGTCATCAGAAACATCATCAAATTCTTCGGCATCTTCGGCAAACTCGCCCAAAGAAAGATAGTCGCTTTCAAAGCCAGGAACAGGCCCGCTGTTGAACCCGGCAGTCTTCTCAGGGACATCGAGGTCTCCATTCATGATGAACAAGGAGTTATCTAGGTAGTCCTCGGTGTTGAAGTAGTTTCTATTAGTCATCAACTGCGAGGGCTGGATGTCAGTATTGAACAAGTAGTAATCTTCATCCTTCGCCTGCTTGGCACTGGCATCGTGCTCGTCGAGGGTGGTGATACGTCTTGTTCTTGTTGGGGCGGGGACGGCGCGCATTTGCACATGCTCAGGCTGCACGAACCCTGAAGGAGGTTGCAGCACCAGGAGATTGTGGAGCGGTAGTTGCAGCAGGAGGTTGTCGCCGCTGAGTGAATCGGGGTTGGCGTATGTGTTGAAAGGGTTCACCTTATTTGCAGATGAGTCCACCACATACGAGGTGTAGTCGGTTGCACTGTCCAAGAAAAGGCTTGGAATGTTGTTGACGGCAGAGTTGGAGCCATTCACGCGGTTGTAGTGCTCGACAAACGACTCAGGGACATTTAGCAAGTTCGAGAGAGTTGCCGTGGCGGCGTTGGCGGCGGTGGCAGCGTTCGCGTTCATGGAGGGCGAAGACGAAACCGAGGGCGGCAAACGCACCTCCAGCGATGTGAGGCCGGGACTCTGAGCCGGAAGTTGGTAGAGCTCCTCATCCATTAGGTCGGTGATTGTCTTCTTCAAAGGAGGCAACACAGCCAACGAAGTCATGATAGTTGGAGCGGATAAAATACTAGCGGGTGTGACAGTTGTTGCTAGCGGGAACTGATAGCGATGTGGAGCTGGGAATGCGGGACGGAGGAGCCGGAACGCGCAGCTGCAAGTGATGGGGAATTAGACGAGATCTGAGCGCCTGGTGGCAAAGAAAAACAAATAACTTGTTTGTAGGAAGAAGTGATGACGAGGGCAAACGGTGGCAATAAATATGGATGGAGCTTACTAAGTGTCCTGCAGGCAGAGCCGAAGTTGCCTCGCATGCGCACTGGCTGCACTTGTTGCGGCGGGGATAACGTTGGACTTTTTTCCTGCTATTTGCTCCCAGCATAACGTATCTGCGAGGATCTGTGGCTGCGGTGACCCTCGGGGGCCCGAACGGGTCCGGATGGTTCGGGTTTCTATCAAGATTGCTAGCGATATGGTCGGTTGATTTGGATGGTTAGCTTGCGTTCGGAACTTATGGCACTCACCGTGGCCGCCAATTGAATAAGGGGCTTTTTTTACTGCGGTAAGGGCCGTTGACGGGTTGGCTCAGAATCCGAAGCCGCGACTGTAGTAGGCGCAGCTTCTGGAAGGTTCTGACGAATCTCTCCTAATGCGGTATATGTCCGTCGGAAAATCTTCCGTCATGCATGACTCTCTTCCCCGATTCGGCCATGGGTCCAACAAACTGAAACCGAGGGGGAGGCTGAAACGGGGTGCGACAGGCTAATCTGAGGGTGCTACAACGATGAAACGGGATTGTGTGACCAATGGCAACAGGGTTATTTGATGAAAGTCAGGGTTGTCTGATGGACATTGATGGCGGTAGATAGAACTGACGGGGTGTTTGGGATGGGGCCCAAGCACGTGATATGGCACGTGTATGTCCAACCGTTTCGCCAGTTGGCTGCAAGATTTGGCCGTAGGGCACATACACCTATTAATTGTGTCTCATGTAGATTGATATGCGAATGTTCTTTTGATTCTTTTGATTCTTTTGATTCTTTTGATTCTTTCTTTTGTTCATTCCTTCGTTCTCTTTCATCAACAATGGTGATGCAGTTGACTGGAATTCCGAGTCTCCAAGTGAAGTACATAGGTTCGGATATTGGAACCCATAACTCATATTTCCATAATGACGGAAACCAAAAACTAATTAGTCTATTACAACTGGACACTTTCCAATTGATGAGTCTGCTAGGGTCCAACTACCGTGGTATTCACTGTCACAATTATCGTGATCACCTCGATTAAATTTTCTCTCCACGACCAATAGCACCTCGTCTCCACAATCTCACCATTTACTCATTTCCTCTTTTTCTTCAATCAAGAAGCAGCTTATTTATCTTTACATCATAAGCCATAGTTAAATACCCACTTTCCTTCTAAAGAATTCATATAGAGTTAATTAAAGCAAATATTAGTGGGAGGTAGCTTATCTACTTGCTACTATTTACCTACTATTTATCCACTGTTATAATCGTAGGGCAAAACTATTCATCATATTTGTTAACAGGTTTTAGTAGATCATATAATGATTCATTATTATACTTTTTAGTGGAAGGAATGTAACAGATTGTACCCAAATCAGTGTTGTTTGAAATTAATGTTTCCTTATCCTTTCTTATTTTAGACTTACGCTTCATCCTAGGCGGCCCGATTCCGGCCCGCTGCCGTCAGGTTCTCCCTCCGTTTGCGTGGTCCTTATCGGCCCCATACTGCGGCCGCTCATGACACCGCCTTTGAGAGCTATAACTACTTAAAGGCTCCTCATCCCGAGTTTTATACCAATAACGGTATCAACTCTACGAACCCCAAGATATATCTACTTTCCTTGATTTCCTTACCTACTACTTATCATCTGCTTCTCGCCGACTTCTACAATTTGCTCGTTTCTGAATGATTACCGTCTTTTACAATTTGCTCGTTTCTGTATGATTACCGTCCTTTACAATTTGCTCGTTGCTGTATGATTACCGTCTTTAACAAATTGCTCGTTTCTGTATGATTTTCGTATGGTACATGTCCATGGCGTCTAGTGAGTGGTTGAGGTTGAGTGGCTGGCAGCCATAGACGAATAGACACAGATATGGGAAAAGGAAAACATCGATTGGAAAAGAACAAGTCACGGCGATCAGCATTAACATCATTCACTCCGCAATCGTCCACGCTGGCAATAAAGGTCCCCTTGCCAGCCCCATATTCTTTCTATAGCATCCCATCGTTTCGTAGTCCGTCCACATTAAATCGACCTATTATCGACGGCCGACCCATAATCACCGTCAGCCCGATCTACTATCAACCTCAGGCTGCCTCTATAAACCCCTGCTAAAGCTTCAGCTCGCCCTCCTTGGCCACCTTTGCAATGCCCTTCTGCGCCAACTCCTCATCCAAATAGTGGTAATTGGTCGCAAGCTTCCCGCTATCATCAAGCTCAAACACCAACGGAACCCCCGTGGGCGCATTGATCTTGCTGATGTCGTCATCGCTCACATTGACAAAATACTTAATCAAGCTTCGCACAATGGAGCCGTGGGTGACGATCAACACCGTCTTGTTGTCGCGAATCAAGTTGTTGCCAATCACTTGCTGTTCCACAAACGGAATAAGCCGCTCCATCGTGAGCTCGAGCGACTCGCCCGTGGGGATCTCATTGCGGTTTAATGAGTCGTATTTTTCGTCTATAGATTGGTCGGCGTCCACGCTCAGTTGCGGAGGAACCGCATGGAAATTCCGTCGATAGTACTGGTACTTCTCCTTGCCGTACTGCTGATAAACCTCGTTTTTGTCTCGTCCTTGGAACAGACCATAATGACGTTCGTTAAGTCTCCAGATCTTGTAATGGGGAATCCACATGCGATGGATGGTCTCCAAGATGATTTGGCCCGTCTTGATCGACCGCTGGAGCATCAGCGTATACATAATGTCTGGTTTGAGGCCAGCCTTGGCGATCAATTCGCCGGCATGGCGAGCTTCACTCTCTCCTTTGGGTGAGAGTGGTATGTCGATCCATCCGCAGAACTTGTTCTCGTGATTCCACTGGCTTTCGCCGTGGCGAAGCACAATGAGTTTGTGGGGCATTTCTGGCCAAAGAGAAGATACGGTTGGTGGTCTGTGTCGGTGGTTAGTGTTGATGGATCGGTTTTTGGCTTGCCATCACGTGTGATAGGGCTCACGTGAAGCATTACGCTATACGCTATCGACGGAGGGAGACCACGAACAGGAAACAGAAAGAGAGTTCGGGGCTAGAGCATGGCAGGGTACGAAGATTTGGATTAAATCGATTTTCCTAGTTGACACTGGCTATCTATGGGTGTTTTCTGGCTGGAGAGATAACAACCTGCCTATACTCATCCAGTACACTCCAACAGAGAAGATTTGGCTATTTTCGCCGGCAGCGGACTGTTATACACCGGCAGAGACCATTTTACGCCCGCAGAGGGCTGACAGAGGATGATTATACGCCGGGTGGGGGTTTCTTTTCTTATTTTCCCATACTGAATAAAGTTCAAAAAAGAAAGTAGACTGCCCTCCACGATAGAAAGTCCCGGTTATCGTCCTGCAGATAATCCCGTTGCAACGTTGCACCCCGGTTGCAATGCAACATAGCATCAAATATAAGGTTATGGCGATGCCCTCACAAACTCCGAAAAATCCACCACCCTGCCACCTCACGAAACAGCTCCGTGCCTCGTTATTCATCGCCAAATCCCTGTTTTTGCCGGCTACTATCGCTTGGCCGTTATCTGACCGTTATCTTTGCACTTCGCACGCCCATGGCCCAGGTTGCAATCACCACTCTTGGCCCTGCCGGTGGCACCAGACCCACTTTCTGCTTTCCCATCACAGTTGTTCACAGTCCAGATATGCCCTCTGCATCCAAATTCTCCGACAGACAGTTTTCATGGGCAGAAGTCCAAGATATCATCAAATACAATGAGTTGGAGGCACTTGCGAGACTGGAATCAGAGACTGATCGCTACCACGCATTCAAGAGGAAGTTGAAGGAGCAGGGAACCACGGTGTTCAAGCACTTGGTGGTGGGAACGCTTCAATGGAGAACCGAAGAAGAGGTCCGTGGGTTGAAGGACTCGGAGATCTCGGTTCCATCATCCGGAGATGCTCTTTTCACCAATCCATCCGACTTGAAGATTGTCAAGAATGACTTTCCTTACTACTTTGAGGATGACGTGATGCACTTATGTGTGTGGACAAAGAAACGTATAGATTCGGATCCCAACAGTGTGCTTGGCGATCTTTCGGTGGAAATGAGAGCACTTCTTGAGAGATACGTGGTGAAGACGTTTGTAGAAGGGCTCCATATTCCTCGGAAAAATTTGGTTTGGTTCCGCAACTGGGAAGCTCTTCAGAGCGTCAAGGAGATCAGTCACTTGCACGTTATCGTAAAGGGAATGACTCCTGAGCAGTTGAAGGAGGTATTGGGAGGACCTGGTGTTCCGTTGACGGACTAGGAGTGGAGAAGAACTAAAGGAATAGAGTATGAATTACAGTTACAGCGAATAGAATATGAATAAGTTATAGTTACAGGGAATAGAATATACACGAAAATATAGAGAGGTGGGATTTAGTAGATTCCACTGGAGGTGGATGCGGGGCCCACGAGGGCATCAGATAGGGTTGAGTATGGCTTTTTCTCTTGAGATTATTAGACGACTCGGTGCCTGAGTGGCTAAAGAAGTTTAAGTGATAATTTTCTCAGGATACGTCGAAGACTTGTGGTGGGCATCTAAGTTTCTTGGCAAGAATAATGATCAGAAGTCTCCTGAGATTGTTCTTAGTCTTCGTGACTACTTTATGAACAAATAGCTGACTTGGAAATTCTGGATTGTCAAGTAAGAACTGTTCCTTATGGATAATGATCTTAGTGTCCTCGATCCCAGCCAATCCGAAGCAGTGTATTTTTTGGCTGCTAAATCGGATGAGCAAAAGAAATAGGCTCACAATACACTTATACTCAATGACTATGCGACGATCAAGAAGGTTAGCATCTCATACGGAGCACATTCTGAGAATTTGCCGCCAAAACACAATATTTCACTTCCATCGGAAAGCTTTAAGGCTATCAAAGGAGATTAAAGATCAGGGGTTCGTCCATGGGAAATAATTTCTAGAAGTTGTGTGCTCGAAACTAATTACTATAAAGATAGCTGAAGGTGGAGCCGTTTAGTAGTAATCCAAGACTGACCGATACAAATCCATAGATAGCTAGATAACTGTAAAAAGAACATTAAAGAACAAAAACCCAGATTGATGTACAATCTGTTGCAGCATCCTCTCTCCATTATGCAACATTATGAAATTCGCCTTGCTAGAATAGAGATACTTCAAGAAGATGTTAGTGTTTTCCAGTGGACAGTTGCAGAAGAAATGTATAGAAACAACAAACAGCAAAATGAGAGATTACCTAAAGATACTGCTGAAGTTTGAGAAAGTTCCGTTACGTAAATTCAATGAAGTGCTTCGATTTCGATTATGAGTTCTTATGAGTGAAGCATAAGCGGTCAGATGAAGCAGATACTTCTCTGCTCCGATAATTAGACCATTCTACTCAACTGCCAACTCAATTGCAATTGATGTTGAAACTCAAAATCTGCCACCCGATTTGTAATTACTGACCAAACCTCAGACAGTCCACTGTCTTCTGAAGGTGATTACAGAGTCCAAGTCATCGAGAAGAAGGCAAGGCAGTACCAATAATCACTGAATTACAGGATCAGCTTAAATTAATTGGCATGACTACGGTACTCGTAGCAAATCTTTTAAGAAAACCATGGATTCAAGCAAATAATAGTTCATGTATTATGGGGATGCAGAGTACGTAGTTAACGTAGAAAACGGGCTAAAATCATCTCAACAAACAATACGGAACCGGTGAGTATTGACCCCACCGGTAACTACCACATTGGAGGTTCCATCCGTGGTCTTGACTGCCCCAAACTACGACTGCGTTTCGCTCAGAAAGAATTCAGCCGAGCTAGGAGTGAAGTTACAGAACTGGGATGGGTCCAATGAAGATTGGGATGGGACCAACAGAAGATTATCGATTTTCGGACTAGAAACCCAATGCACAGAGTCCACAGAGAGTTGAAGTGGTGGATAGAAACGATTTAAGGCTAAGAGTCGCAAAGACGGTGAGGAGAGAGCAAGAATTCGAGCCGACAGAAATATGGAACTGACTTGAAAGACGGAATTGAAAGAAAAAGAGCATTCTTGGTTAAAATCTTCCTCTGGCTCTAATTCGGGGGTGTTCTTGGATTCTTCTTCAGACCGTCCACTTCCACGAGATTTACGGGGCCAATTGACCAAATGTCTTCCATAGAATCGACATCCTAGCCCATCAATCCCACCAAATCTATAATCTTGTCCGATGACAAGTGTTTCATTTTCTCATCTTCTAATTTCAATACTTCATCTTCTCAATTCAAAGCCCATCTTCTCAAATCAATTCCCATCTTCTCAATTCAGTTCTCCCTGTTTACCTACACCATCAAGCAAACTTAGAGAATCCTAATAACCCTCGACTACCCAATCACAACCCAATTACCTACATCCGTTCTCATACGACGTGAATTATAATATACATATCCCAAGCAAGACCCGCTTAACCTCCGAAACCATACAAGGTTCTGCCCTGTCTCTTCAATGCGTAAACGACATCGAGAGAAGTAACAGTCTTTCTCTTGGCGTGCTCAGTGTAAGTAACAGCGTCTCTGATGACGTTCTCCAAGAACGACTTCAACACACCTCTGACTTCCTCGTAGATCAATGCGGAAATACGCTTGACACCTCCTCTTCTAGCCAATCTTCTGATGGCTGGCTTGGTAATACCCTGAATGTTGTCTCTCAAGATCTTTCTGTGACGCTTAGCACCACCTTTTCCGAGACCTTTTCCTCCTTTTCCTCTACCGGACATGTTTGTTGTAGTTGTTGTATAATAAAAAAAGACCCCTGAGAGTGGCGCGGGGGCTGCTATATATAAGAAAAATTACCCAAATGACGGCAAATGGGCCATAGTTAGCGGCTCCTCAGCAAACGTCGCGGATTTTTTTGTGCACTTCTTGGGGTGAGAAAAGCGACTTTTGGTGGCCATTTGCCGGTTCCAGCGGCTTTTCGCGGTGGGAGGCACGGGTGCGCGCTCTCTCCTCTCCCCCAAAAGCAGCCAGTTCGAGTGCTACAATTTACGCTTATGGCACTGAAGATCGCAGCACGCGAAAACCCGCACCTTTCCCACCGTGCAAAGCCACCTAGTGTCTTTTGTGAGTGCGCGCCAGTCTCCCGACTGTGTACAGGACCCCCCCATTCTGACCAAATCCATATATAAACACCGGGGTCCGTCATTTTGCCCAAATCATCTAACATCCAAAAATGGCTAGAACCAAGCAAACAGCAAGAAAGTCTACTGGTGGTAAGGCACCAAGAAAGCAGTTGGCCTCCAAGGCCGCCAGAAAGTCCGCTCCATCTACCGGCGGTGTCAAGAAGCCTCACAGATATAAGCCAGGTACCGTTGCCTTGAGAGAAATCAGAAGATTCCAGAAGTCTACTGAGCTTTTGATCAGAAAGTTGCCATTCCAGAGATTGGTGAGAGAAATCGCCCAGGACTTCAAGACCGACTTGAGATTCCAGTCGTCTGCCATTGGTGCTTTGCAGGAATCCGTCGAAGCCTACTTGGTTTCTTTGTTTGAGGACACCAACTTGTGTGCTATCCACGCCAAGAGAGTCACCATCCAGAAGAAGGACATCCAGTTGGCCAGAAGATTGAGAGGCGAGAGATCGTAAGTGTGCTGTGCTGCTTTACTTCTCTCTTGTATTATTTATGTCTGTATATTAGCAATGTCACGATCAGAAGAGCGAGGGTAGGAGGGAATAAGAGATATTTTCCCTGTAATGGATATTCTCTCTGTAACTTTGACTGACTTAAGTGGTCAATCGTCTATTGTTTATTATATGTGCAGGATTTCGCAGCCATTTTCCTATACATTAGTCCAAAGTTCTGTGCATTAGTTCCCCAATGGAATAGACTGTACCCAATCAGTGTTTTTCTTTCTTTTCACTCATTTTTCGAACCATTTATGAAAACTAGTCAGCCTTCACTATTCGGCAGCTCGCTTTTGGTAATTTTACATAACTAACCACGTTGCTAGCGCATAACTCAGCCCAGCAACAAAACTATGACAATATGAATAGTTTACAGAGTGTACCTGGGCCATGGAAACGTCGTTGATTCCCATGAAGATAGCGAAAAGGAACCATTTTATAGTCGCCAAGGCTTGACAAATACGATTCATAGTGTAACAGATTGTACCCAATTCAGTGGTCTTGTTTTTAACGCTTCCTTATACTTTCTATTTTGGATCTTCTTCCTTTGCGGCTTTCCGTATCTACGGACTTCCAGCTCGATGCCACTCCCGCCTTACGGCCTTACGCTCCTACGGCTGTTCCACCTTCTCTTCTGCGCGGCTGACTACAGCCTCTCAGATGAGTACTTAAAGGCCTCATAACCGCTACTTTTATAATAATAACTACATTTTCGGTATTAGCTCTACAAATCCTAATCTATCACACATAGGTGGATCTAGAACTGAGTGGAAAGAACATTAAAGAACAAAAACGCTGGTTGTGGCGCAATCTATCACATTAACCTAAACGATCACAATACCCTCTTCGTATGACTGTCTAATTCTCCATTCCAATTAATGTTTACGATTCTTCAGTTTTGTATTTGCAAGGATAGTTCTATATTTGTAAGGATAGTTCTATATTTACCAAGGATTAGTCTATGTTTAGTATGGAAACACAGCAGGCTCGGCGTCCACTGTAAAACCCCTCTTTTCCTGCTCCTCTGCCTTCTCCTGTAAGTATGGCAAAAGCACCGTCTTGAACTTCTCATACCCCCGGTATTCTCTCACGTCATCACTCCAGCTCTCGATTCCATCCAACAACCGTCTGGGAATATAGGGCTCCTCACACATCTTGGTGATCGGCAAGAAATACGTTCTGACCGTGAACACCACTGCGCCAGACTTGGGCAATCTCCGAAGACTTTGTCTTTCCGAACGGAAGTACATTTGCTCGACTTTAGTGGCCTCGTCGGCAGTGTTCCACCCCACAACTTCAGCGTTCTCATCACCAATCGATGAAGACCATGCCAAGTCGGAGTCGGTCTGGATGAAATAATTGTTTCTCACCACGGGCTTGTCACAGGTGAGACGAAGAAAAAACTTGGTCATTCCATTGTGCAATTTCTCGTTGTATTGGGGCACGTCGCCGGTGGTGTGAATGGCGGCCAACGGCAAATGGAACTTGTCCTTGAAACGCCAGAATCCAGACAAAATGATGGCGCCTGCCTTCAAGTAGTACACTCCGTCTTTTCCCTCGATCATGATCGCCAAGTCGTCCTGGACCATCTTGGCAGCCATCACCATGGGATCCTCGGTGATTTCATCTCTGTTGCAGTTGCGGAACGTGAACACCTCGCCCGTGAGGAGGTTCTCCAATCCTGAGTCCAATTGGCGGAATAATGACGGGTACCTGTTGGGCAAGTATTGCCAGAATTCATCCAACAACTCGAATGCTGCGTCGCGGGCCTCGGGGGCCGTTCCGTACAATTCCTGGCCCTTTTCGGCCAAATGCTCGAGCTTGGAGTTGTGGAATTTCATCCATTCGTTGTCCAACTCGATCCACGAGTCCCATTCCATGTTGCGGATGCCCATGGTGATAGTGTACTTGTGTCTGAATGGTCTGTAAGGTAAAGGCTTTGTCTTCATGATATCCCAGTTTTTGAAAGCAGGGGGAGTTGGTGTTTGGAAGTCCTCAGGAGTCCACGTTCCATGTGCTCTGTTTTTGTTGGGGTTGGCTTTGGTGTCTGATTTGGCATTATGCGTTTTCAGATTAGCGTGGTGAGAGCTCGATTTGACTCTCGACTTTTTAGAGTATGCTGCGGCCAATGCGCATGCCAACGCCAAGTAAGCTAGGTACTTGAGCTCTATGTCCATGGCAAAATAACAGTGGTCAGTATCTAATTGCTGGCATTGACTTCATCATATAATAACCAGCCCTCGCTTATCTGCGGGAGCGCCTGCCTAATGCGGTAATCATATCCAATGGCCCCATCGGTCTCCGCTACTCACGCAGGCGGCAAGAATGCCCCAAACAAGCAAGTCTGTACAACATTCCACACCACAAAGTAAAGCGTTACGCCCTGCCAATTCTCCCAGCTGCCCACCACCCAGTACACGAGGGGCAAGAACGTATGGATGCGCGTGACTATTTGCACGTGCCAGAACCCCAATAGGAGCACGAGAAAGGCCACATTAACCCACAAAACTGCCAGAATACGGTCGACAGGGAACTCGTGGCGAAAGTACCGGATGCTATAGAGAGATAGAAGAATGGTAGGCGCCCCAAAAATGAAATTCGGTACGTTGCCGGCCGTCCAGTACCGAAGAAACCCGTTATTCCAGTAGTGAGCCTGGGCATAGGTGAAGAGGCTGGGAATTCGGGCCGAACACCACTCTCCACGGCCGGAACCGTAGCATACGGCCATGTAGTTATAGATTTGGGACGCGAGGAACCCGCTTCCAAGGATCAGCCCTGCCAAAATAGGCAAAATTCTGGTCGAAATGCTGGCGTTCTCCATCGCACTGGAAATGACAGAGGATTTGGAGAGAAAGTGTGCTACGTCGGCCAAATCGTAGACGTAGACTAGCCCAAGAAGCAAGCAGTTTGCTCTGAAGCCATAGGCGAGCGCAGCAGCCACTCCGCTGGCCAAATACAACGGTTTATGGATGATAGGCGTGCCATAATGCACCATCAACGACCGTTCTCGCAAATAGAGACACAAGAAGCTGAAAAGAGCGGCAATGGCTTCCGAATAAGGAGCAGTGAGGAACATGGCCGCAGGGGAAAGTACAAATAGCGCCAGAGCGGACAATGCTACTCGTTCTGGAGTGAAGAGCCTAGCGTTCTGGAACACGAGCTTAGTGTAGTGAAAAAGCGTCAAAGCAGCGAGAAAATGACACAAGTTGGTGACAATTGTGGCCCATATGAGTCGTCCATAGAAGGGAAACGACAGCGACACCGGAAAGAGTCGGATGAGTCTCCACCAAAGTGGACAGAAGACGAATTGATGCTCATATTGGATATCGTTAGCGAAGAGGTCTGAAAAGTAGACGGCATCCCAGGCAACGAGCCTATCGAGAACGGAATGCAAAAGCCACTTTGTGACGGCCGATAGGACGCCATTGACGTACGGAGTGGTGAATGTCAGAAGGTATTCTGCTTCTGAACGGTATTGGCGAAGTAGAAGCAGAGATGAGATGTCGAACTGGGCCGGAACCGCCAGGAGAAGGAGGATTTGGGAAGATTTCACAACGAGGAAGGCCACCGCGAGCTTCGATACGGCCTTCATGGCGGGTGAGGCGGTGAAACAACGAAGAAGACGGAATAACTGGAGGTTATGTGGCCGGTCATCACGTGAATGGAGACAGAAGATACGGGAGCCATAGCGGCAGTAAATGGAAAAGATGAAAAGATGGAGAGTGAGAGAGTATAGAGGATATCGAGAATTGAAGGCGGACCAGGATTTTTTTTGATGGTTTGGGGATTTGGTTGGGGTTGTTGAGGTTGTGACCAGCTGCGAAAGAGTAGGTGGAGCTGCGCAGAGAATAGATGAGAAGATGAGAAAATGAAGAGAAACTAAAAGAGATGAATAGATGGGAGAAACTAGAAGAGAAGCACAGGGATTTGTAAACTCGAAGTTGCTGCCCTTTTCAAAAATAGTGCAGAATAGTAGAGTATTCTTGCCAGGTTTGAACTGATGGTTAGTGCCATGATTCAGTATCAGACCACCCAGAAATTCATGGATGATAAAAAGAAAAGATTGTCGTTAACGGAATCTCCATTCTGACTCGTCTCCAAATAAATCATCATGTAATCTTATCTTCAGTGACAGGTATATAGAATGCATTTACCGCAAATGGCATTCGGAATATGCTCTTTTGTAGATTGGGAGTTTCATTCTGTCGAAATGCCCCTAGATATGAAAATATGGAGAAGAAAATAGACAGAAGAAGAGTGAAAAGCGCGGAGGGCCCAAGAATTCATGATCTCAAGTTGGCTCTTCGGCTATTTTCCTTCGGGGATTGAATCAGCCGATTTACGATCGGGATTTTTCTATCCAGAGATTGAAACTGCAAGCAAGTAGAGACGACATGGAATTCGCCGATGGCTGTGAATGTATGGTTATGGAGTTGTGTTACTTTCTGGGATCACGATCGGGGATCAATCTGGAGGTTTACGTTCGGGGATTTATTCTGGCAATTTTGTCTAGCGATATGTCTAGCGATCTGTCTAGAGATTAAAACTGTATCAAAATGAGTAACTTGAAAGAGCTATTTTGCTGGCTAGAACTACTCTCCAAACATACCACACTACTAGCACAACCTACACCTTCCATTAAAATTCTTGATTGAATATTTCAGATCTCCCAGCAGACCTCACGTCTACTTTTTACCAAACTGAGCACCGAAAGCATCGATGATTCCAGCAACAGAACCAGGGTTGGCCAAGGTCGAGATGTCGCCCAATTGGTCAGCCTCGTTGGAAGAAACCTTTCTCAAGATTCTTCTCATGATCTTACCGGATCTAGTCTTTGGCAAGTCTTGGACAATAATCACCGACTTGGGTGCGGCAAATGGACCAATCTCCTTTCTCACCACCAACACCAAGTCCTTTCTCAAGCCAGTGGCCTCGTCGCTGGTCTCGTTGCCGTAAACCTGTTCAGCAAACTCGTCCTTCAACGCAACGAAAGCAACAACAGCTTGTCCAGTCAAGTCATCGGTGATACCAACCACAGCAGCCTCGGAAACTCCGTGGTGCTCGATCAAAGCAGCCTCAATCTCGGCAGTGGACAATCTGTGGCCCGAAACATTCACTACATCGTCGACTCTGCCTCTAATCCAGTAGTAGCCGTCGTGGTCTCTGGCAGCTCCGTCTCCAGTGAAGTAGTAGCCTGGGTATGGCTTCAAGTAGGTGTCCATGTACTTCTCGTGGTTCTTGTACACGGTTCTGGCCATGGAGGGCCAGGTGTTCTTGACGGCCAACACACCTTCGGTGTCGTTTCCAGCGATTTCCTGGCCGGAAACGGGATCAATGAGACAGGTGTCGATTCCAAAGAATGGGAGCGACGCCGAGCCTGGCTTGTTTGGCGTGATACCGGCAATTGGAGCAATGAAGTGAGATCCGGACTCCGTCTGCCAGTAGGTGTCGGAGATGTGGCACTGGCCCTTGCCAATGTGCTCGTTGTACCATTCCCAAATGTCAGGAGAAATGGGCTCACCAACGGAACCGAGGGTTCTCAACGACGACAAGTCGTACTTTGGAATTTCGCTCTCACCGGCCTTTCTCAAGAGTCTCAACGCAGTAGGAGCAATGTAGAAGTGGGTGGCCTTGTGCTTCTCGATAATCTGGAACAAACGGCCGTAATCGGGGTACGCTGGAGTTCCTTCAAAAACGACGGTTGGCACACCCAAGAGCAATGGGCCGTAAAGAGCATAAGTGTGGCCGGTAATCCATCCTACATCTCCGGCGGTGAAGAGAACGTCCTCCGGGTGCACATCGAAAATGTACTTGGTGGTCAACGCAGCTCCGAGAAGGTAGCCTCCGGTGGTGTGCACCACACCCTTTGGGCTGCCGGTGGAGCCCGAGGTGTACAACAAGAACAATGGGTCCTCGGAGTTGACGGGCACCGGAGGAACATAACCTGGGAATTTGGCAGCCTCTACATCCCAGTAGAAGTCTCTGCCCTCCTTCAAAGCGATGTCCGGGTTTCCGGTTCTTCTGTGGACCAACACGTGCTCGACGCTTGGAGCGGAGATCAAAGCCTCGTCCACCAACTTCTTGATGTTGATGGTCTTTCCTCCACGCTTTCCCTCGTCGCAGGTGATCAACGCCTTAGACTGAGCATCGTTGACACGGTCACGAATGGAGCCCGAAGAGAAGCCGGCGAAAATCACCGAATGGATAGCTCCCAAACGAGCCACCGCCAACATGGCCACAATGGCATTGGCGTTCATGGGCAAGTAAATGGCGACGGTATCGCCTTTCTTGATTCCCCACGACTTCAAAACGCCCGCAACCTGCGACACCTCGCGCAAGAGCTCGCCGTAGGTCAAAATCTGCGAGTCCTTCTCGTCGTCGGCCTCGTAGATAACGGCCGGCTTGTCTGGGTGCTCGTAGGCCCATCTGTCTACACAGTTGTAGGAGGCATTCAATTCTCCGCCAATAAACCACTGGGCGTCGCCGTGGACCAAGTCGCCGGCCTTGACTTTAGAAAAGTCTTTGTCCCAGTGCAACAATTCCTTTGCTTTCGGGCCGAAAAAGCCCTCAGGGTCGTCAATCGACTGGTCGTACAACTTTCTGTACTCATCCAACGACGAAATGTAGCCTTGGCTAGGCTGTCTTTCGTAGAATTCCTTGGGGGTGTGACGGGGGGCAACGTTGTTGGCCTCGTGGACGACGTTGTGGGCTGGAGCAGACGTCATCTGGGAAGTTAGTATGGGAGAGGAAGAAATCGAGGTGGGGCAGTCCAGCGACGGTGGGGCAGGCCAGACATGCGCGGGGCATGAAGTTCATGGCGTGAGAGGAGCCCAATTGGGGTTGTGGCGGTGGAAGGTGGCCATTTCAGGCATTTTAACATACTATTTGATAAAGAGCTGTGGTGGGACCAGAAAGTAGCAGAACGTTGAGCTTACCTAGCGAATTTTTTGGGTAGGTGCCAGATACACTACTAGTCTGGGGCAGCGAATTTTGGGCCAAAAGTTGGAACCGTGCGGTTCAAAAAAAAAGTAAAAAGGAGAAATCCACAACTGGAGCACTGGATCCCGGGCCAATGAGGAATGTCTGAAGCGAAAACGGACGTACGGTGTGGTCGGCTGCCTGTTGGGGTTTTGATTGTAATTAAATAGCTGGCTATCCATTGGCAGAACCACCGTGCTATATATATACGATAGAGTTCCTGTGCGGATTGGGGATTTTGGCATTTGGCTACGATTGGTGCGGAGTTTGGCGATTTTTCTTGGGCAAAATGGACTCTGGTTACGGATAAACGGATGAATGTCGAGAACTCCGTCCAATCTCCAGAATCCGGCCATTCGGCGTAGATCGCTATTTGGGTGGGTGGTGGCTATGGCCGAGATTTGGTGCACGCACGACCGCTCGTATAATGGAGGGGTCCCCTCGTGAGTCTCTGGTACGCGTCGAATGGTGGGCGGGGGCCCCTCGATGCCCCGCGTGGATGAAGCCTGATGTTGTACATTTTGTAGTGCATTTTTTCTGAATTGTTTCTCGAGTCTATTTGTTGGCTCTCGTTGGTACCCAAACCGGTGACTCCGTTACTCCGAGTGGTGTCATTGTGTGCAGGTAAGAGCTCATAAAGATATTTACATTCTTATGCAGGATTTACAACTCTGGAAGAGAATGTAGTGGGGACGTATAAGATCTCTCTTATAGGGAAAGATTTTTAGTAACAAACAATTCATGACTTTGTGACTAACAATTCTTAAGAATTAGATGTTCGATGATTGATAATAATCTTAAAGAAGACTGGCAATAAAACCCTTCTTAGGTACTTTCCGGTTATCAGATTAAGCGTAGATATGAAAGCAGCTTAGGAAGTGGATGAGAATTTTACATCCTTATCTACTCAAATATTGATGAGAGACGTGTCACCTGCCATATCAATATTCAGGAGCTATACTCACATATCACGGTGGTTTGCTCTGTAGAGATATGTAGTTCATCATACAGGATCTTCAGCTCTCATGAGAGAGAAGAGGAAACGTGTAATATCTCTCTATTGGGTAAAGTCTTAATAACAGCCAATCAGAGACTCTGCTACTAGTCAACTCTGGAAAATAAAATAGTATTAGTAGTTGTTATCTCAAGAAGACTGGCATAAAACCCTAGGTATATATACACTACTTTTGTGCATCAGATGATCATGTTGAGTCATTGTCGATTCAACAATTCATGAAAATTGGATCTTCTAACCCACGAATATTCATAGCCGTATGCACATAAGATGGTGCTGTGTATTAACTTGTTACTTTCCAATTCATTCTATTAGCCCACCACTTGAGACTGCATATACCGCTCGACTCTTCGGAACTCTCGTTTATCTCACTAATAAGCCCATTTTTTCTACATTCATCGCTCTACCCTCGCATTAACTTTTCTCTCTAATTCGTTCTATTAGCACATTAATCTATCGTAGAATCTAATCAACCTCCTCAACAGTAGGACCGTCCTCGGATGGAGCAGCACCACCGGCACCTGGGAATCCACCTGGAGCACCGCCTGCAGCACCGCCTGGAGCAGCACCAGCCTGGTAAGCCTTGGCCATGATTGGGTTAGCAACACCCTCCAACTCCTTCTGCTTGTCACCGAATTCCTCGGCGGTAGCAGTCTGGTTGTCGTCCAACCAGGTGATGGTCTCCTCAGCAGCCTTGGTGACAGTCTCAACGTCGTCAGCCTCCAACTTGCTCTTGAACTCGTCCTCGCTCAAGGTGGTCTTCAAAGAGTAAGCGTAAGACTCCAAACCGTTCTTGGCCTGGACTCTGGCAGTCTCCTTGTCATCCTCATCCTTGAACTTCTCAGCCTCAGACACCATTCTCTCAATGTCCTCCTTGGACAATCTACCCTTGTCGTTGGTGATGGTGATTTTCTGGGTCTTACCAGTACCCTTCTCCAATGCAGACACATTCAAGATACCGTTGGCATCCACGTCGAAGGTAACCTCAATCTGTGGAACACCTCTTGGGGCTGGTGGGATACCAGACAACTCAAACTTACCCAACAAGTTGTTGTCCTTGGTCTTGGCTCTCTCACCCTCAAACACTTGAATCAACACACCTGGCTGGTTGTCGGCGTAAGTGGAGAAGGTCTCAGACTTCTTGGTTGGAATGGTGGAGTTTCTTGGAATCAATTTGGTCATGATACCACCGGCGGTCTCAATACCCATCGACAATGGAGCAACATCCAACAACAACAAGTCCTGAGTCTTGGAAGAAGTGTCACCAGACAAGATAGCAGCCTGGACAGCGGCACCGTAAGCAACAGCCTCATCTGGGTTGATGGATCTATTTGGCTCCTTACCGTTGAAGAAGTCAGAAACCAACTTCTGCACCTTTGGAATTCTGGTGGAACCACCCACAAGGACAATCTCGTCAACCTGGGACTTGTCAACCTTGGCGTCTCTCAACACCTTCTCGACTGGGTCCAAGGTAGATCTGAACAAGTCCTGACACAACTCCTCGAATCTGGCTCTGGTGATGGAGGTGTAGAAGTCAATACCCTCGTACAAAGAGTCAATCTCGATGGAGGTCTGAGCAGAAGAAGACAAGGTTCTCTTGGCACGCTCACAGGCGGTTCTCAATCTTCTCAAGGCTCTCTGGTTGCCAGACAAGTCCTTCTTGTTCTTTCTCTTGAACTCGTTGACAAAGTGAGTAACCAATCTGTGGTCGAAATCCTCACCACCCAAGTGAGTGTCACCGGCAGTGGCCTTGACCTCGAAGATACCGTCCTCAATGGAAAGCAAAGAAACATCGAAAGTTCCTCCACCCAAGTCGAAGATCAAAACGTTCTTCTCCTCCTCGGTCTTCTTGTCCAAACCGTAGGCAATAGCAGCAGCGGTTGGCTCGTTGATGATTCTCATCACGTTCAAACCGGCAATCAAACCAGCGTCCTTGGTGGCCTGTCTCTGAGAGTCGTTGAAGTATGCCGGAACAGTGACAACAGCGTCAGAAACGGTGGTGCCCAAGAAAGACTCGGCGGTCTCCTTCATCTTGGTCAAGATCATGGAAGAAATCTCCTCTGGGGTGAACACCTTGGTCTCACCCTTGAACTCAACCTGGATCTGAGGCTTGCCGCCCTTGTCCACAACCTTAAATGGGAAGTGCTTGATGTCACCCTGGACCTCAGGGTCGGTGAACTTTCTACCAATAAGTCTCTTGGCGTCAAAGACAGTGTTGGCAGGGTTCATGGCGGCCTGGTTCTTGGCAGCATCACCGATCAATCTCTCGGTGTCAGTGAAGGCAACGAAAGAAGGAGTGGTTCTGTTACCTTGGTCGTTGGCAATAATCTCCACACGGTCGTTGGCAAAGTGTGCCACACAGGAGTAGGTAGTACCCAAATCAATACCGACAGCTTTAGACATCTTTGTTAATAATCAAATTTCGGTAAAGAGAAAAATTGGAGTTGGCAGACGGGCCGGCTTTATATTATCGGCGTCGACGCGATGGAAGATTCGATTACCTTCCACCACTGTCGAAGTCACGTGCGCAATGCCCACTCTGACGCCATGCATGTCATATGGCCGCTTCCATCGAATTCTCTGACGTCATGTGCAGGTCGCAGACGCTTCTGGGTGGTTCTGGTCGATCTTAGAGTAGCTGTGAGATGCAATGTCCGTAGTGGGGACTTGGTGGGGCAATTTGGCAAAAAGAAAGATGAAAGGTAAATAGAGTGATGAAAGGTAAACAGAGAGTGGGCGTTGATTGGCTGAGGTTTTTTAGAGTTTGAAGTAGCAAAAAGAAAGCCCGATGCGGGGCTCGAACCCGCAACCTTTTGATTGACCTTCTGATGTTTAAGAGTCAAATGCTCTACCGATTGAGCTAACCAGGCTTGTCGTGCGAGGTAATGGTGGGGGGTGGTAGGGAGGGGGGACTGGAATTTGACGGTCAATTTGGGCACTTACGGGTAAAAAATAGAAAAAATGAAGTAGGTGACTGTAATGAGATCGAGAAAAGGTGTGTCGAACAGGTGAATGGGGCCATAATCAGCCACAAGTATGATGAAGACCACTCTTAGGTTCGTCGTTGCCCAGCCTTGTCAGGATTGGTCAATTACGCTCCACCCAACTGGAAAAAGTTCTGGGAAATCTTGAAAAAGGCTTCCTATCGCTTGACTTCTCGCGTGGACAATATTCGTTGCTTCAATTTGGGCATGTACTTCGCTCAGACCAAGTGTGGGAAACATCCGACGGCTTGTTCTTTGTGTTTGGACCTGTCTCTTTTTGCGGAAAACGAACGTCAAGGCCGTCGGGCTGAACATCTATACCTCAAGTGTCCCGTTTCTGGGTTTATCTGGAAGCATCTCAACATGCCTGAGGTCCTTCGTTGTGCAAATGTGATGGTTGGTCGATACAATCCACTCCCATCCGACTCTTTCGATTACAAACAGCTTGATAAGTATCTTTTTATTGTTCAGCGCCTTAACCGAGCTCGACGAACTCGATGGGATGCGTATCCTCTGGATGCCCTCCCTGAGTTAGACGAGCCTGAGTTGAAGCGGTGGATACTTTATTATATGCTGCAGTACAGATAGTCACTAGCTATTGATTAGCGGTGGCAGACCTTTACTCATTTATTTCTTCATTTTTCTTTTCAACTTTTCTCACTGGATTTCGGATTTAATATTTTCAATTTCTACCACGGGGGTTTTGTTAATTTCCTCCTAGTTTAGTTATATAGTTTAGTAGTTCGCTAAAATATATAATCTTGATTCGTAAAAAAAAAAAAAATAATCGCTACTTTTGGAATTATTCCTTTGTCGCTTGATGTCCTTACTTTAATTATGAATATCGCCGGCAATGTTAGGTCAAGTTAGCTATAATATATACTGTTGATTCATGTGTGCCCGAATGATCTTGACCATCTGACAACCCTTAATGAGATTTCGTTCGCAGCCATTTGTCAATTACCTTCAGCTTTTTCATTGGACTTCATTGTTTCAATTTCTACACTAGAAGGTTTTGGGATTTCCTCCTGTTCATAGCTATATAGGTTAGTCAGTTGAAATATGTAATCTTGATAGTAAAAACAGTCTGACCAATTCATCTCGAGCTTCCGAACCCCTCTAATGAAATCGGAGCCAAGTCCCACAGACATCCCACCGCTCGTCATCCGACTGCTTGTCCATGTGTTTGGAAGTGTCTCTTTGTGGCTAGCGATCCCCAAGGTTCCTGAGCTGAACAATTTTGCAAGAGTGTCCTGTCTCTGGGTTTATCTGCAAGCAGCTTCACCTGATATACTTCGTTGTACAAATGTGGTGGTCAGTCGTATACTGTTCAACTCCCTCTGACTCTTTCAATCGGAGCTCGATAAGTATCTTGTTATTGTTCAGAATTTTGACCACGCTCGACGAACTCGATGGGAGAGCCTCCCTGAGAGCCTGAGTGTTCTTTATTATATGCTGCGGTAAGTCATTAGCTATGATTAGCGGTGGAGGACATTTAACATTGTTACTTCATTCACTCAGGTTTTTCATTTCATTTTTTCAAATTCTACAATAGGGAGTTCGGGAATTGCTCCTGCTTGTATTTATATAGTTTAGTTAGCTAAGTCATGTAATTTTGAAATGCAAAAATAAAGAATTATTTCGTTTCGCAGCCACCCTGATGTATTGCCATCATCTCCGACACATAAATCTTAGCGAACTAGTCGTTCAACTCTTCCACATTATTCTCTTTTTTTTTTTTTATTACTTCTAGACAATTCCTCCCCGCCAATACTCTTTCTGCGCCGCAGATGGTTTCTTTTGTCGACTTCTTTCCTTGTTTTCGACTTATCGTCTTGGCTGGATGTGCTTGAGCCTACTTCCATAGATCTCACTATCCGACGAACCTTTATAAATAGCTGTCGTATATACTCTCGGTCTCTATAATATTGTTCTAAAAAAAGCGATTGAACAGCTTACATACCGTTATCCTAAGTTTTGTTTCTCTACTCAGGTTTCGCTTTCTCTCTTTACTCCTACATCCCATCAAAGGCAAATATACAATGTTAAACAGTAATCTACACAATAAAACAAAACAATAGCGTGCAAAAAGGCGCTCCCGCCACCACAGCTTCTGGAGTTCCTTCGCGCTTAAGTGGCTTTCTCCTTGGAATAGTCGTGAAGAATGTGGAAGGCACCAATTCTGCCAAAAACACCCTTGGCCTTCAACCAGGCCTCCTTCACAGCAGGCTGGCCCAAGTTGTTCACCACGTCCTCCACCTTGATTTCAATGGACTTGAATGCGTTTCTGGTGAAGGCAGACTTCTCAAATCTCAACTTGAGGAAGACAAGGTACACCACAAATGGCACCAACGACGTTTGTCTGAAAGTCAAAAGTCTCACCAACAACCACACGAAGGTGTACACTTCCAAAACGGCAGCCAATTGCATTGACTTGCTGTTGTTGGAGGTGACAAAGTTGCCAATGTGCACACAAACTGGGTGGTTGTCAGGAATGTTCAACGCTGGCAACAAATAGTGCTTGGTGTAGGACAACACATGGAAAGAGGAGAACAAAAAGAAGCTCAGCAACGTCAACAACACATATGGGCTGTACACAAGGAGCACCAATCCCAAAATCAAGTACTGGACATTGTCCTCCTTGATCAAAACGGCAAGATTGGCTCCATTCTTCTTAACGGACTGAAAGATCAACACTCCGAAGCTCTCCACAACGCCAAGAAGCGCAAATTTGTACCAGAACTTGTACGACGAAGGAAATATCTTGATGTAGGTCAATGCAAACAAGACGCTGCTGACCACAGTGATTACGTGGCCCACAAACCAGGAAAATTGCAAGGTTCTCACGGTAGCAGCGAGGTCTGGCTTGCCAGAGGCCATTGGGGCCTGGGTAGAGGATTGATTGGCGCTCTTGGTGGATTTTTCCTCCGACATGGTCAATTGAGTAGAAGAGTAAGTGGATTAAAAAAGGAGATGTGAGCAAGGAAGTTTCGCGGTGGTTCTCGAGGTGTAGGACACATGCGGACTCCAATTGCTGTGCGGATTCCGTGGGAATTCGGTAAAGGCGGAACGGGAGAAATGACTGGGGTTCGAATTGATCTTTTTTTTTTCTTCATATTTTTTCCCTTTTATCGCTTGGTTCTCTGCTGGGGGGTTTCCGGATTCCTGGTGCCCCCCTCTGTTCCAAATCCGGGGATTTCCTGTCTTTGCAATCGTGTGCGCAACTACCTGGATTTCCTTTACACACGCCAGGCATTCCACCCACTCCTTCTAAACAATTATTCATCCGTACATCCGTAGACCTCAAAATTAGCAGACTCAGCGCAGAATCCGTAGATTTGACTTAAAACCCCAGAATCCCTAGACTTGACTCAAAACCCCAGAAACCCTAGACTTGACTCAAATCCCCAGAATCCTAGACTTAACGCAAGAATCCCTTCCGTGCCTTCAGTGGAGCAGCCGCAGCTGGTGGCTCCACCGGTAAGCTCTTCTGCTTCTCTAACTGTACCTTCTTGTCTTCCAACAACTTGATCTGCTTGGCTAACTTCTCCTTCATCTCCTTGTGACGCGCGAAAAGATCGGCCTCGGACCTCTGCAACTTCTTCTCTTTCTCACTGACCTTCTGCTGGAAAACCGTCTTCATCTCCGCCTCCATCTTGGCCAACTTGGCCTCGTGCAACGCTCTTTCCTCCTCTTGCTTGGTCAATGGATCGAATTCCTTGAACACGGTGTTGTCCTGCTCAATGCCCATCTTCAACAACTTGTCGGTTCTGTAGTTCTCGTACAATTTGTCTGCAGTGGATTCCTTCAACTCCTCCAAGTTGCTGCGGATCAACAACTGGCGCAACTTGACAAAGTCGTTCTGGTCCGCATTGTCCACCTCAATCACTCCCCAGGGATAAGCTCTTCCTCTCACGGTACGACCATCAGGCAAATGGACCTCATTTGTTGAGCCGATCACGGCAAAGGGAAACGTGGCAATCAAGTTTTTGGAATTGGCCACGGTTTCTTCGTCGTCGTTCTCGTAAATGGCGGGCTCGAAAATGTTGATCTTCTGGTGCTTGATGTCCTCCAAAATACGCAACTTGAACTCAGCAATCTCGTCGTCCGTCAACGTGTCGGACTTGGCAACAACAGGAATTAAATTGACCTTCTCGTGCACCAGCTTCATGAACTCAATGTCCAACGACTTCAACGAGTGGCCGGTGGGCTCAATAAAATATAATAGAGCATGCACACGCTCATCAAGAACGGCGGCACGGTTGACTCTGCTCTCTGCCTCCAAATAGCTGTCGAAGCGCGAGTTGATCTCCTCTACAATGGGCTTCCACGCGTCGGTGTTGTTGATCTGTTCGCCGAAGCCGGGCGTGGTGATAATGTTGAGTTTCAATTTGACTCCATCTTCCTCGACTTCGGCGGCATGGGCCTCGATTTTGACGCCGGAAGCCTCGTCGTCTTCCTCGGTTTCTGCAGCGGGCGGCAAAACCTCCTTGTTGAAGAGGGTATTGACAAGGGTTCTCTTACCCAATCCCGATTCTCCCACAACCATGAAGTTGAAAGAGAATCCTCTTCTGACGGATTTTCTGTGCCATTGCTTGGGCAAGTTGGCGAACCCAACGAATCCGTTCAACTTCCGTTTGATGATTTTGACCTCCTGGTCCAAGTTTCCATTGACTGGGCGGTTAGTACACGGTATTCTTTAAATTGGGCCATTTGGTGATATGAGGGCAGTTTCTGGCGGGATTTTTAAAACCCAGATTTATGCGACCGGCTAGGTTGCATAGAACTCGTCTGACTTGTGGGTCGAGCAACATACCTGAAGTCATGATGAAGAGTAATTTGTTTAGGATTGTGTCAGAAGGAAATTTGGATTTCGACGTGTCGTGGATCAGGAACGTGATGTGTGGTCACGTGCATTTAACTTACTAGGGAACGTGTACCTTTCGAAGTGGAAATATAGAAAGGCATAAGAGAAATTGAGAGAAATTGAGAAAAATCGGGAAAAATTCCTGTTGATGAGCAATTGCTTGTTTATTTTCCATCTTTTCGCTTCTTGGGTTATTTTTGGACTGTTCTACTCTCGGATCTCGAATCTCAACTTGACTGAAGTTGGCCTCAGTCCTCGGTCACCATTTCTTTGCCATTTCTTGACCAATTCTTTAAACTTTTGCCTACCCATTTCTTTAAGAATTAAGCATTTATTGAACATTTCTTAAACTTTTCTATAACCGTTTAGTCCATTTCTTTCACCATTCTTTCACCATTCTTTCACCATTCTTTGAGCATTTCTTTAAGCATTTCTTTAAGCATTTCTTTAAGCATTTCTTTAAGCATTTCTTTAACCATCGCTTTTATTGTTTTATTGACCGTTTCTGCCTTTTCTTAAACCTTTTCTCAAACGTTTTCTCATACCTTCATAACTTCAGCTTGAGTTCTTCTTTGACTACTGCCGTTACCATACGGTCGATTCCGTTATTTTAACGAATCACACCTTCGTCTTAAGCTAAAACTAAGCCTCAAAACACCTCTACATGTTCATTTTTCTAACTTCCATTGACCTTTTATTAACTGTAATTCTTGGAAACGAAGGTCTCGAAGGCCATAATAGTCTATGGGCGCAGGCTTAGAGAGTAAGACCTAGATAAATCGACCTATTCATTTTGCTGACTTGTTCAGCTTCTCTTCTCCGAGTCCGGCAATTGAGTGAATAGCACGATATTCGTTGAGTTGTAAGTCACGGGAATTGGATTCACGAATCTCAAAGGAAATCTATGTCAGCGAAAGACCAGATCTAGTCAATGCCAGAAGTACTCCGCAAGTTTAAGAATGGAGAACTTACTTCAAACTTGACTAGTGAGTTCGAATGCTTCAACACTTCAACAGACTTGGGACTTCAACACTTCAACAGCCTTGGGACCGAATTTCTTTCACAAATCCATACCTTGAGAAAGTACCAGAACTAGATCTTTCTCATTCCTCTACAATCTCATCAGATTCAATCATCCCAAACTTCATGCAAAAACGACCTCTGCCTTTCTCCTTCGCCTATGCATCGGGTTCTGCTCTCAACGTCTCCAACAATAGTTGCAAGCCCAAACGGGCAAACTCTTCCATGTTTCTTGCCCTCTCATCCACTCCAGTCTCTCTCATGCACGAAACCTCGCCTCCTGGTCCACTGACCCCCAAGTAAACCGTCCCAACAGCCACAGAAACCTGATCGTTGACCAGACGGAGGTGTAGGTCCGTCGTGGGCCCTGCAAACCCAGTTTCCGAGAGCACATAGGTCAGGCCCAACTCGTACTTGGTTGTTCTCGCCAATTTGAGCACAACCGACTCCAGCGGTCCCATATACGATGTGATTTCTTCTTCATTTAGACCGGAAAGCTTGAGTCTTTGTCGCAACGAGTAAACCAACTTTCCTCCTAGAAAAAATTCAGAAGCGCCAGGAACAGACACTAGGTAAGCACAAATAAGCCCTCCACATGCAGCCTCCGAGATAGCGAGCGTCTGCTTGCGTTTTCTTAGTATGTCTGCGATTTCCAACACAATAGCCTGGATTTCTGGAGGTGGGAAGCTCATGTCGTTAATTGTGGTTGACTATGGAGATGTAGGGGTGATGTGGAAAATGATTTGGTTGTAAAATGAGATTTTTTTTGGGCTCGTTGGGGTGATTGCACCAATTAGATACTATAGAATGTTGCAAGTCCAGAAGTTATTGGGTGACATAACTGTTGAAGTGTGAACACAATATGCAGACCGTTGTGTTCATGATAATGTCTAACAACAGTCTGAGAATGTAATAGAAAATAATGACTTGGGTATTTATTCGTTTTGGGAGATTATAATGAACGGAGCTACCTTCTCTTATCGTTATCCCAAAGACTTGCATAATTGGGACAAATTCATACTGTATAACTATCTCACCACGAGAAATGCTATTTGAGGATAAGAATTCCCTCATTTTATAAA
The DNA here is from genome assembly GCA_030562885.1 of Sungouiella inulinophila. Lineage (NCBI taxonomy): Eukaryota > Fungi > Ascomycota > Pichiomycetes > Serinales > Metschnikowiaceae > Sungouiella > Sungouiella inulinophila. The sequence continues at coordinate 1,042,289 of JAKUAG010000002.1, forward strand.
ATAAGAAAGGGAATCACCAGAAAGCTTAAAAATCGAAGAGTGAATCGTAAATCTGCAAGCCTATTAGTATTCTACGCCAGAAATGAGTGAATAACGAAGATGTCACTTAGGTAGATCACGTGACGCCAGGTCAACAGAGTAGATTGGTGATAATCAAGATCTTGGTGAAAGAGCTGTGGATGGGGCATTTGAAGGAAATGAAATTAATTAGAAATACATATTCTAAAATTCCTTTACGGTATTGGCTGCTTTTGTATATTGTTTTGGTTGTAATCAGAAGATAATTCAGTTCCAAGCTTTTACTGTTCTTGATAATTTTGGCTGTTTTTCTTGATTTTTTTTTTCCATTAACCAAACCGTCTTGAACATCCAACTAGCAAGTTAGCTATCCCTTTACCTACCAATCGACTTTCACTGTCTGATTTGTCATATCGATTCCTTGACTCCACCACCTGCATACAACCAACCAACCACCAGTTTGAACCATAGAAAAGTGGCCAAAACATCCCAAAACAATTCATAAAAATCACATTTTCACTAATTTCAAGCCTCAACAATATCAACCCCACCCTTACTTTCTTCAAATCACTCACGTAGCCCGTTTTTACCACCCCTAAGCGTACTGCATATACTCAAGGCTCCACCACAAGTGGCAACTCTCACCAACTACTAACTCCACCAAAATGTCCAAGTCGATCAAATTCAACGCAGGCAAGGTTCTGTACGACGAAGACACAAAAAAGTGCAACCCGCTTCCCCACAAAGGTCAGGTGACCATCCGTCCCGCCGCCGACGACGGATTTTACGATTTTGTGTGGACTCCCAAATCCAGCTCAGGATTGGAAAGAGACGAGCTATTGATCATCCCCGGTGATGTCACGTTCAAGCCTGTCAAGTCGTGCCACACCGGAAGGGTTGTGGCGCTCACATTCTTGAGTTCGGGCGCCAAAAATTTGTACTGGCTTCAGGACGTAGGCGACGACGACGAGCTAGATAAGTTTACTGGCAAAGACTTGGAGTTGGTGGAATCTGTGCAGGCGCTTGTGGCGGCCGAAGACGACGAAACGGAGTAAGTACGATACACATTGAAGGATCAATTGTCCATTGGAATTGTATTAACATCCAGGGACGAGGAGATGAAGGTAGAGGAGAAGGGAGAAGAGACGGACATGCCAAAAGATATGGAAATCCCAAAAGACACGCAAATCCCAAAGGATATGGAAATCCCAAAACAATCGCACAACGCAGCACTGGCGTTCCCAATTGTGTCGTTGGATGACGTGTTGACGGAGGAGGTGGTGATGCGCCACCTCGACAGGTTGCTGGAGAGCCAAATGGCGCAATTGTATGGCGATTTGTTGCCGCAGTCGGTGGCGCCGACGAGAAGCGACATTTTGCGGGTGATTCGCTCGGGGTTTTTCCATTTGGCCAGCAAGGAGTTGAGCCAGACGATGGAGGAGAACGTGGGCCACATTTTGGCATCAAGTTTCGGGTACGAATACAGTGGAGAGGGAATCGAGGCGTTCTTGCGAGGGTTGCGTCTGTTGAAGAAGGATGAATGAGGATTGTGTCTGTTGAAGAAGGATGAATAGAGGGTTCGATGTATTATAGGATACGTTCACCAAGAGATATAGGAGGTGTAACAGATTGTATTTAAATCAGTTTTTTTTCCTTTTGTCTTCTTTTGGACAATTTCTGCTGACGGCTTCATACCAGGCGGCCCGACTATGACACCGTTATCGAGGGCCTTTTGGACACTTTCTTAAGGGCCCCATCCCAGGGTTTGTAGTAGTAATTGCCACAATTTCGGTATTAACTCCCACATAAGTATCACGGAGGGAGCTAGGAGAAGAGTAGTGACAAGAAAAAGAAGAGTTGTGGCAAGCACCTTCACTGCCTTAGGTAAATGGCGTGGATTGTCAGGCTGAAGTAGTTATTAGTGCAATGAACGATGATCTAATGCCAAGTAGTTTGGCTGTTCGATCACACGGCGTTAATGTCAGAAGGCCAAGACCTCAGAGAACAATTTGTCGGCAGGGTGGAGGAGAGTCCGGTAACACTCCGGTAATACTCGGATTTCCAGCTATATTCAAGGTGTGGGGTGAGAGCACGAGGCCAACAGAAACACTGAGGAGACTAAACTTGGAGAACGGATTTACAAGGGAGTAAGATGAAAAAGAGGGTAATGGGAAAAATTTATTAAACCTAGAAAGAATTGCAAGACGAAGAGAGGAGTGAGAAAGGCGAAAGATGTTAGAACGGACCAAGGTGCACAAGACAAGAATTTGGGAAGTTGAAACGCTCAAAAGAATGAAAGGAATAGAAGGATGAGAGGAACTAAGGCATCAAGGATATTAGAAAAAAAGAAGAAGATAGAATTGGATGAAAGGAATAAGGATGAAAGTGTAACAGATTGTACCTAAATCAGTGTTGTTTGATCTCAATGTGGTCTTTCTTCTTCTTTCGGACTTTGCCGACAACGATATCCTTTAGCATCTCGTTTCCGGCCGGCTATCGCTGTCGTATCCCTCCGTTTACGTCGTCATTGGCTTAAGAGCCTTGACTACTTAAAAGCCCCTCATCCTTCGCTTTTTAATAATAACTGCACTTTCGATATTAACTCTACGAACCCCTATCCATTACAGAAAGGAAGAAGGATGAAAGGCGTTAAAAAAGAAGCAAGTACGACAAAAGAAGAAAGGATTTGCAAGTTTAAAAGAATAAAAGCTAAAAGAAGAGAGAAGCTAGAAAAGGAATAAAGAAAAGGAAGATAGAAATTAAGAGAATAAGGAATAGATAGATGAAAGGAATAGATAGATGAAAGGAATAGATAGATGAAAGGAATCAAAAGGATGCAAGGAACAAAGGATCAACGAAAGATGAAAGGATTAAAAGAATGAAATGAATCACAAAAGCGTGAGGAAGTTCGAGAGTCAGGAGACCATCGAAAGCTCTGAAAAAGCCCAACATAAGTTGCTTGAGAGAACTCAGGAACAAATGCCAGAATAATTCGCTGATTCTTATCCATGGAAACTCCTCCATACAATAGAACCATATACAGCGCGATCTTCATATAATGGCTGAAAGCGACTCCTCCCTGATAACACCATATGGTTGTGCCTTTACCCAAATTAACAAATACCCAGGCCTCGCTTCTCCAGCAAGGCCGTGGCATGCCCAATCGAAAGAAATAAATAAATAAACCATGAATTCCCTCCTTTTCTACTCCAAATCGAAGAAGAATAAATAAATAAACTATTAATCCCTTCCTTCTATCTTCTCTGTTGTCCGCCGTCCCTGCGTAAATATAGCCGAAATGCAGATCGCTAGACTGCCTTCGGCTGCCTGCCTTGCGATAGTGCCAGGCCATTCCTGCATACAAACGGCACACCCCAAATGTTCCACCGGGGTCGAGACTCGTATCAACTCCGTCCATTTTCGCAGCCAACCTCACCTCCGCTTAATCTAACAGAAAACAGGAAAGCTTTTCAGTCCAATAGGAACAAAACCCGTACCTATCCCCTCTCACCATCCGCCGCTACTCAAACTCCGTTTGTAGCCACACGGCCACCGAAAGTTGCCCACTGTCGCGTGTGGCTAATTATTATCCTGCATACAAACACCACCTCCTCTGCTATATATATATCAGCATCCGCTGGCTTTCAAAAATTATTAACTGCAACTACATTCTTCTTAACCCCTCACTTCGTACGCCCATTTTCCCCTCCCCTCACTAGTCACCTTTGCTGTTCCGTCGCCATCTGCCTCCTAGATCTCTACACTATCTGCAGGACGGCTCCATCCTCTTGTGATTCGTGATTTTTTCTTCCGCCTTCCGCACTAAAGTGAAATCCACAACCACTTAATCTTCTGCTTTCTCCATTGTGCACAAGGTGGCAAATTTGGGTTCCTACGGTCTGCTTCTCCACACCCATACATCCCGACCCCCTTGGACCCTCCGCCGCTGCATTGCCGCCGTCAACTCCCACCGCACGTGACGCCCGACTTCTGGTTACTCCAGCAACGCTCTTGGGCCACACAATTCTCGCCACCCGCCTCCTCCTGACAGTTAGCCGCCGGCCGCTCGGCTCCTCCCGCTGCTCCCCGCCGCAACCCTGCCCCTGCATGGTCTGTCTTCCGTCATGTCGCTCAACTCCGAAGTGCTAGCCGCCAGATCGTTATCGACGGTTCTGACGCCTGCAATCACGACGGAGGTGCTGCTCCTGACTCCCGTCCCCTGCGACACGGACCACGACGACAAACCGCGGCCCCACTACTTTGGCAAGGTCTCCGGGTTGCTTCAACGTACCCTCTCACGCTCCAGAGAAAACTCCGTGAGTCTGGGTGTCTCGGACGCCACCGGCGCCAACGGCGCGGCCAGCTTGGGCTTGGTCAACTCGCGCTCGTCTCTTTCGCCGCATCCGCATGGCTTATCTGCCCGGCCCAGTCGAGTTTCGCTTGTCAAAGAGACTAATCATGTTTCGCTCGAGTACGACCCGATTAGTCGGCGCAAGGTGTTGAACACCTACGAGATACTTCGTGAGATTGGCCGTGGTGAACACGGCCGCGTCAAATTGGCCCGTGACCTAGTGCATGACGAGCTAGTGGCCATCAAGATTGTCAGCAGAAAGAACAAGAAAGAGCGCCAGCAGCTCCGCATGAGACGCTCTTCCACCTTAATTGCAGGCCCCAATCGCCAGCCAAACACATCGGAGAACAAAATTCGTCGCGAGATCGCCATCATGAAGCGTTGTGACCACAAGAATATCGTCAAACTCAAGGAAGTCCTAGACGACAGAAACCTGTACAAAATCTACTTGGTGCTCGAGTATATGGACCGAGGAGAGATCAAATGGAAGCGTAGAACGCCCATTGAGACCCCCAGACCGGTGTCTGGTCCTGGTGACCAGAGGCTTCCGTGCTGTACAAGCCGCCGTATTCTGGAGGCAAGTGAAGACGACGAAATGCTCACGAATGAATACTCTCCCAACCTTACATTCAAACAGCTGCGACGTATCTTCCGCGACGTTCTTTTGGGTCTTGAATACCTCCACATGCAAGGCATTGTTCATCGAGATATCAAGCCTGCCAATTTGTTGGTCAGTCTGGATGACGTTGTCAAAATCAGTGACTTCGGGGTGTCTTTTGCATCTTCCTTAGGTTCTTCCGACGACGGCGAAGTGTACAATGACATGGAACTTGCCAAAACTGTTGGAACACCTGCCTTCTTCGCTCCAGAGCTTTGCCAGACAAATTTCTCTTCTAGCGTAAGCACGGTGAACGTGAATTCTGCGGACACGACGATGGTTCCCTCTGGTAACTTGCCGAGGGTAAACCACAAGATCGACATCTGGGCTCTAGGTGTTACGTTGTATTGTTTGCTTTTCGGTAAAGTTCCGTTCAATGCGGAGTCTGAATTCAAACTTTTCGATGTGATTGTCAACCAGCCATTGGTTTTCCCAGCTAGCGCTGATGCATTCAACTCGCCACAGGTAGTCACACCAGATGAGTTTGACTTGGCTAAGGATCTTTTGGTCAAGATGTTGGATAAAGATACCACGAAGCGTATCGATATTCCAGATATCAAACAACATCAATTTGTTCTTATGGACCTCGAAGACGATATCGAGAAGCTTGACGAACTCTTCTTTTTCAACATTGATTTCTTGGCGGAAAGCGATGCTTTGGATAGCTTGGGCGACAACGTTCTGCAAGAAGAAATCGACAATGCTGTTGTTGGCGTTGGTGCCCGAATTCGCAGCAACATGATACGAGCAATGAAGAACGCTGATAATGATGCCTTGCGCAAGCTCCTGCTAAAGATGGAATCATCCATGAGTGCTGCTACGTCTTCCAGTGAAGATTCTTCGAACCCCAGTTCTCAAATGAATTTAGGTTCAAACTTGTACCACAACAATGATAATTCTGTGATTTTATCTGAAGCACTTCAGGAGTCAGCACTGAGGAATAGCCTTGATTGTTTCGCCAAGAACCTGCCTTTGCCACCGCATCTTTCGCATCAAACACATATTCTGTCGCTACTTTCGCAACCTCCACATCTGGCTCCCAATCAAAGTCCCTTACATTCATCCAACGCAAGTTTTGCGAGCAGAGGATCGATTTCTCTTCGAAATAACTTCATTCTTCTGGACGTCATGGATAGCCCTGCGTCGAGCAGAAAAGGAAGTGTTACAGCAATCCTGGAGGCACCGCAGATCGAAACCAAACGTAATGTCGGGGGAGATTTGTATATGAAAAACCAGTCTGCAATTGATGCATTCAAGGACATACAATTTTTGGATGAAAAGCGTCGTCGACTGAGTGTGTTTACCTCGTTTAACCAAAGTTACAACTCCTCCTCTGTCTCCACACCAATGAGGGCAGCTAAGGAAACTGAGACTCCCGAGATACCTGCCACACCGGTGACTATTGCACAAATTTCGGAGAAGCCAAGTAGGATCAAAGTGGGTCCTATGCACATAGACAAATCTCGGCGACCATCGTCGGTAATGTCTTTTCCGCTCACGGAAAGTTTTGCTTCTTTGGATAGTCTCAACGACGACTACCTCTCGCTGAAGTATATGGAGTTCAGAAAGCTGAAGAATACTGTTAACACTGGGGTCACTAATTCCGATTCAGCACTTCATGCTAAGGATATGTCAATTGCAATTTCCGAGAAATTCGAAAAATTTAATTTAGGGTCACTGATGGCAGGTGCTTCTCCAAAGCTCAACGAAAAATCCACAAGCGAGAATATCGCACCACATTCGAAGAGTTACAGTTCTTCAAGGTCTCTGTCATTTTCCTCCGTATCATCATCAAGCTCCTCTGGCAGTGGCAGTGATAGCGATGATGGAGGAGGAAATCTCACTGTCAATTTCGTTTCCAAAGTGGCTCCCAAATCTAGACCACCTTTTCTAACACTTAATCAACGTGCTCAATCGCACGAATCGAATTTGCCTAACTTGGCCAAGCAGCAAAGTTCAAATTACTATGATGTACCAATCGTTTTTCAAGATCATTTGCTAGAGCTTGAAGATGTACCTGTTGGCTTAATGAGTCCATCAAGAGACAATACCGAGTTCGATCCGGCGGATATGACCCCTACCGTGTCGACTTTGACAGGTAATACTTCGAGTTCGACCATCGCTCAGGATGGACGGAATTTGAGTTTACCCAAAAAACCAATTATTCAAAGTTCGCCACTCCGCAAGGAGATCACTGCTGAATCCCCGGGACATTCGATTGATCCAGGAGCATTCACGAAGCAAGACAAGCGCAAAATGTCTGTCATATCTGCATCGAGCCCGAGACCAAGTGGTTACTTCAACAATCACTATAGGAAAGAGTCCATCAAGTCACCATTTCCCCTTGCGAATCATTTAGATGGTGACTTGGAAAGCGAGTCAAAGCGTGAGTCAAAGGACCAGCCAAGGCCCACGGCATTCCGCTCCAACTCTATTACAATGGGTTTGCTTCAGCGTGAGCGCTCAACAAACGAGAGTTAGTCTTAATTAAATTTTCTGTTTGTTCAATTAAACGAATCAGTGGAACACCCACTTGGACTATTTAGTAGCGTATGTCACATCATTCGATAATATATCCATTAAAACCCATCCCTGAGAAACCAGAAACCATCAAAACCCAATAAATAGTCAGTAAAAAAAAATAGAAAATGCCAAATTCTCATCTTGGTCATTGTGAGTTCAATCAAAGCAAGTCAAGTTTCCGCTTGAGAACAGACAACCTATTGCCAATGCTTACAATGAACTTCTCCACCGTCACCTTGTCACCACCGTCCAATTTCGCGCCATCCGAATTCTCACCGGTTATATCTTCATCGAGAAGTGCTTCCAACATCCAGATTGCTGTGCTATAAGCAAGCTCGCAACCCTTCAAATCTTCCTTAACCAACTCATTCACCGCGGCTGTTCTGGAGATCTCAAGAGCTCTATCAAATATCAACTTTTCCGCGATAGTTCTAGAGGAGTTGTCAGAGTCAGATGAATTTGAAACTGTCACAGTTCCATGGCCATCAGCATATGAGGATGACTTTATACTCTCCTCCTTACTGATGCTCAACTGCGCTTCTTCTAATCTCAATTTGATGTACTCTCCTTTCTCCAAACACTCATTGAACTTCTCACGGATCCATTGTACCAACTCGTTGATCCTGATTCTTGTCTGAAGACTTAAGGACTTGGAGAGACGCTGTTCGCCAGTCACTTCATCGTTATCATGGTGAATTGCCCACCAATCGCTTGCAATACGCATACCTTTTGCGAGTAATGAGAGTGTTTTCACATACAAAACAACACCTTCTTCACAAATAGTTTTAACCATCTTTGGTGGAAGTAAGTCAACCCTCTGAAGATAATCATCGTCACCACCTTCCGAAGAAGGAGGGGACGGGATTAACTGACTGAACTTAACATCGGCAAACAAATTAATCGCATGAGCCTTTGTAGCAAAAAATTCCAATTCCTCGAGCATTTTCTCATCATCTGACAATGGCTCCGTTGCATGATTACCCGAATTTTGTATGTTCGCAGCTACTGTCGATGAGGTCGGCAAATTCAACTTATGCAATAACAAATTGTTTGCGAACTCAGGGTTGGAGAAGTTGTCGGTAATATTACCCTTTCCACCAGTAGCATTGATACCAATTTCCTCCTGGATCGCATCTGCTACTGGAGTTGCTCCAAATAAACGATTGGAGGCAAGACTGATAGCCTTCCCCAATGCATTTGTTGGTGATATGGAGATTGAGATTCTTCTTTCACCGAAGCTCGGTCTTCTCTGACTCTCTGAAGACCCCGAACGCAGAGAATGTCTGCGCTGAATTAATCCCTCTCTGGCGTCACCAATCGGACCCATTGGTTCAGTGCCCATGCGAGCCAACTCATCAGCAATTGCATTCACTTCAACAGCACGCTTTTCAACCATAACGTAATCGCGCTCGAGAATCACATCATCTCTATTCTTCACAAATGGTCGCTGTTGCTTGTCAGAGTACTTGAGCTGAATGGATTGAGTGGATACATTTGGATCAGGACTGTTCCGTGTGATAATCAGTTTTATTTGCTCATCACGCGGATCACTCACAGCAACTGGAATTGGAACATTAGACTGGGTGAACTTGACTCTGTCCGAGGACTTTATTGGCGAAATATATTCACTGATAAAGAGGTTCTCGTCCATCTCAGAAGTCTCCAAGGGTTCATCATTGCTTTCAAGTTCGTTGACAATCAATGGATTGCTAAAGAACTCATTGAAGGAGACTCTCTCTGTCTGCTTGTTCTTCAACAATGATTTGATCAAACTCTTCAAAGCCTCGGGAACCTGGGCCGAGGCCGGGAACTTAATTCGATCGTTGTTTCTCGTTATAACTTTCTCGAGCTCGATATGATTTGAAGCGCGGAAGGGAGGCTTTCCCGCGGACATCTCATAGAGGACAGCTCCGACAGACCACAAGTCGGCCTTGGCATTGTAGCTTTCACCGCGAAGAATCTCGGGGGCCATGTAGAGAGGGGAGCCACACAAGGTAGCAGCCAAAGAGGTGGATGGCAAGAACCTGGCGAAGCCAAAGTCGGCAATCTTCAAAATTGGCAACTCCCACAAGCCCTTGTAGCCATCTTTCTCAAATTGGGACTTGGAGTGAACCGGAGGGCAAAGCAACAAGTTCTGAGGCTTGATGTCTCTGTGGACCAAGCTTTTGGAGCGCAAGAATTCCAAAGCAGAACTCAACTGCTGAAGAAAATGGATGACCAATGTTGGGTTCAAGCCGTTCGAACCTTCTGGCGATGGGTACCTCTGCAACAAGGGCGAGATGACGGGGTGAGTTTTCACGAGCTGGTATCTCTTCCGGATGAAGTAGGACAAATCACCCATGGAGCAGTAATCCATCACCAAGTGGAAATGGGTGGAAGTCCTGTTGTAGTCGAGTAATGCGACGATGTGAGGATGTTTGGTGGATTTGAGGATAGAGATTTCGATCTCGAGGTTCTCTAGAAGCTTCTTGGAGCGAAGCTTCGAGCGCTCCACACTTTTGATGGCAACTGCCTGATGGGTTCGGTTGTTGGTGCATTTGTAGACCGTGGCGAATGAACCCTTGCCGATCTCCTGGCCAATGGTGTAGGAGGTTGTAAGCTCTTGTGACATGGCTTGAGGAATAGAAACGGACAGAAGCGGTCGGTAGCCAAGCTGGACCGCAAAATATGCAAAAGGAAATGTTTGGGAAAACGAAGCACCCAAAAGTTAGAAAAAAAAGTAGTATATGGAACACCACAGAGTTCCAAATAGATTACTGTGAGTAATCAGTTTAGGACCAAATCACCAGGGGTCACGATACAGGCTGACTCAGAATCTGTATGAAGGGCGCCAGTGAGGCGGCTGCAAACACGGGCCCGAATAAGGATAAAGGGGGGCCAGATCCGCACAGCAAGGAGAGCTGCAAGAGAGTGGAGCGGAAAAAGTAAAAAAAAAAAATTCAAAGTAAAAAATGAGCGACAACTGCAAATTGCCAGGGGCTGCGGATGGCGGCTAGATGCGGTGTGATAGTGGCAAACCAACAAAGAGCCACGACAGCCAGGAAGTCACGGGAACAGAGCGATACGGAGACAGCAGGAAGCTCGGAAGACTGAAGCGATCCACAAAGACGTCCTAAAATGGCTATAGGACAGCTTCTTTTATTGTAGGGGGAAAAAGAAGTGATGTACGGGGCTGGAGTTGCTAGAGTAGATAAAGACACGTGAGATACGGGATATCGGTGCGCGAATGGGGGGTATAACGTGCCGAGAGGTGCGGATGTGCGCCTGTTTATATGCAGGGCGGGCCGAACCGGCTGCGATAGGGTGGAAACAGGCGGGGAAGCGCAGATATTGCAGCCGAGTGACATAAAGGTGGCGGCGAGGGCCCAACTTGGAGGGGAGCCGGAGGCAAGACACCCGTACCTCTCGTATTGGCTGGGTGTGGCGGGGCATGGCCGTTGTGGAGAGGCGGCAGTGTGGATTATGTGATGGAATAGGACGGTGAAAAGAGGAATGGTGGGATGGTGCAATCTGGTAAGATTTTTTTTTTTTTTGGTTTTGGAATTCAGTGCCACAGAAACAACCCTCATCCGCTATCTTATCCGCTATCGCATCCGCTATCTCATCTCTATCCATCCTCATTCCTTCATCTACCTCCCCGTTTCGTATACTTGTCTACAGGTTGTCCCAACGTTGAGCAACCCTATCACTTGCTGGTCCCACCCCTTCCCACGTGACCATTTCAACATTTGACAAAAATGATCAAATGACAGCAACCGATGCGCCTGGACCCCGATTAGGCCCGATTAGCCCGTCGTCACCACTCGTCACCTCTAAGTGGTGTTTCCCCGTACTTTTCATTAGTATATCCTGCAGACAAGCCAAAGGTGTTTGGATTGCTAAATCCTCCGAGTATCGATCAAGTTCCCAAACCCAGCCTACACCAAGTAATGTTCGAGTCGCTCGTAGCTACGCTATTGAATCGGTTCCTCGGTTCCTATATCGAGAACTTCGACTCAAAGCAGCTCAACATCGGAATCTGGGGCGGAGATGTACGTCTCAAGAACCTAAGACTCAAGAAAGAGTCATTGGACAAGTTCAAGTTACCTCTCGATGTCAAATTCGGTCACTTGGGAGAATTGACTTTGCAGATTCCATGGTCGAACTTGAAAGGGAAACCCGTGAAAGTCATCATTGAGGATGTCTATCTCTTGGCTTCACCCATTATTCTTACTGAGTACGACGCAAAGGAAGATTTTGATAGAGAGCAGAAATTGAAGCAGGAGAAACTCAAGGACTTGGAAGCCATTCAGAGTGCGATTGTCTCGAATCAGCTGATGTCGCTGGATGTGCAGAATGAGTCGTTTACTGAGAGTTTGGTCACCAAGATTGTCGATAACTTGCAAGTGACAATCAAGAATATCCACATTCGCTATGAGGACGACTCAGTGCTCACAGAGAGCCCCTATTCGCTTGGATTGACCTTAGCAGAATTGTCTGCATCGTCCACCGACGAGAATTGGGAACCCAGCTTTATCTCCATCACCAGCAACCTTACAAGAAAGTTGCTTCTCTTGAGAAAGTTCGCGTGTTACATGAACACAGAGTCTGATTCGATCTTCCATGAAGACCCCGACGTCCTTTTGCAGAAGTTGAAGCAGTACTTCTCCGATCCTCCTCAAGACTACCAATTCCTCTTGAAACCGGTGTCCGGAGAGGGACATTTATCTGTGCACAAGGACGGAGCTACACTGGCACATCCACACATTCGTGCTGAGTTGTTTTTCGAAGAATTCGGTATCGATTTTGACAGCTCGCAGTATAAAGATATTTTGTGGACTGCGCTGAAGTTTAATTGGTACCAAAAGACCTGGAAATTCCGCAAACTCCGTCCAAAGGTTTCTGTTGAGGAGAATCCCCGCGAATGGTTCCAATATGTGGCTAAGTCTGTCCTCGATGAGATCCATGATAAAAATGTAAAATGGAGCTGGCCATATTTCAAGAAGAGAAGAGACCAGAGGAAACAATACATCGAGCTCTGGAAGAAACTATTGCTCAAGAAGCCACTTACCTCAGATGAACAAGCGAAGTTCAGCAGTCTTGAAGAGCAGCTTTCCTACGAGGATATCAAATTCTATCGCTCGCTAACTAGAAGCGAAATTCGGAGCGAAAAACTAATCGCTCCAAAGCCAGACCATCAACAGCAGTCTGGCGGAGGGTGGCTCTCGTGGTGGAGTGGAGGTGCCAAGAAGGACGAGGATACCGTCGCCAGAGCTCCAACAGAGGAAGGAGGCCTCGATTTGACTTTGTCCGACGAGCAAAGAAAGGCACTCTACGAAACAATTGATTATGATGAAAACCAAGGTACTAGTGCAATAGATGTACCAAATGACCGCAATACGATGGAGGTCTTTGTTACGTTGAAGAAGGCGGGAATTTCTCTTAAACCTGTGAAGAATGGACCTGACCTTGCTGAAGTTGTTGTGGAGGGATGTACCACGCAATTCTATCAAAGACCAAACTCGTTTTTGGCCAATTTCCAGATGCAAGAGCTCAAGGTTGAAGACGGTACGGAAAAAACTTTGTACAAACACATTGTTAGTGTGAAACATGTTCACTCAAATTTGCATTCAGAGAGCTCTTCAGAATCATCTTTGACTTCTAAAGATGATCCGTTTTTCCAGATCTCTTTCGAAAACAATCCCTTGGATGGTAGTGCAGACTCGGTTTTATTGGCCAAATTGAAGTCCATGACCATATTTTACAACAATGTTTTCATCGAGGAGATTATCAAGTTCTTTAAACCTCCCAAAATTCATCTTGATACGGTGGGAGCTATCATGAATGCAGCCGAAGCGACTGTTGAAGGATTGACTTCGCAAACAAGAATCGGTCTTCAGTATGCTTTGGAGGAACATAAAACCATCAACGTCAAGCTTGATTTGCAAGCTCCATTAGTGATCTTGCCTCGTGATCCAACGAGTTGGAAGTCTCCAGTGGCTATCCTTGACGCTGGTCACATAAGTGTGACTAGTGACTTGGTGGACAAAAAGACCTTCGAAGAAATTAAGTCTAAGGAGAGCTACACCGAAGACGACTGGAAGAAGTTAAACACTCTCATGTATGACAGATTCAACCTTCATCTTCAAGATGCACAGTTTTTGGTTGGCCCTACAATCAAGACTACCATGGAACAACTTCATACCGAGAATGTCAAGCAATCTGCAGTCGTTGTGGACAACCTTGATATCAAGCTTTTCTTGGGAATTTCTATTTTGCCTGAAGCCACAAACTTGGCAAGATTCAAAGTCGGAGGAGAGATACCAGGTGTCAATGTTGCACTCAACGACTTCCAGTACAAGACAATCATGCAACTTGTGGATGTCTTGATTCCTGACACTGATGTTCCAGATGACGAAAGTGAGAATGTGTTTGATACTTTTGGTCACAATGCTGGAAACAAGGAGATTTCGGATGTGGAATCTACTTCTGAAACGAGTTCGAATTCTGGCCAAAATGCTCAACACATGTTTGAGATGGATTTTAAAGTGGGTCAGATTCAAGTCTCGATCTCTCGTTGTCTTGATGCGATAACATTGGAAGCGGAGCACATTGTGGATTTAGTTGGTGACTCACTCAAATTCGATTTCTACAAGACTGCAACGGATATGCATGTGGATTTGTCGTTGACAGATATCAATGCTATCGACCATATCGAGTCTTCAGGCGTCAAAGAGTTCGAAAAATTGATCACCTCCAACAACTTCTTAGAAGAGGACGCAATTGAGAGAAAACACACAGAATTGTTCAAGGTTGACTACTCCAGAGTTCAGCGAATTGTTGATTTCCGTGGAAAGGAGATTGAGGTGTTCGACCAGGATATTAAAGTGGATATGTCTGCAATCAAATTTGTCGTGTCGAGAAAATCTTATTTGATTATTTTGAACTTTTTGCTCAACACATTCACAGACCCGACTGCGGAAGCGACAGAGGCGGACCAACTCAATCATAATGATGCCACCAATGAAGATTCTCCACAAAAGATAAACGTGGATGTAAACATGGATAGCATCATTTTAGTGTTGAATGAGGATGGCATCAAATTGGCAACATTGCAACTCAGCACCGCCGACTTCAATGTCTTATTACTTCCAGAAGAGTTGGAAGTCAACGGTAATCTTGGGGCATTAACTTTACATGACGAATCCAATCATGGCTCCCCAAGAAATTCCATCTTTAGAAGTTTGATCAGTATTGAGGGCGACAACTTGGCTTCCTTCGCTTACAAGACCTACGATGCTGAAAAGAACAAAGAACCATACCAGAGCTCTGTGGAATTCAATTCTGCAGCCATCAAGGTCAATTTTGTGCAAGATGCATTCGGAAAGATCTTCGCTTACTTGAGCAAGTTCATGAAGATGAAAGCCATTTACGATAGTGCTCGTGAAGTCGCGATCAACCAGGCCAATCAAATCGAGAATGCCAGCTCAATCAAATTGGATGTTCTGGTGCATGCCCCAACATTTTATTTCCCCAAACTTGTCGATCCGGAACACGATACCTGCGACATGTTAATCGCAGAGTTGGGTGAATTGTATCTCAACAATAAATTTGAAACAGTTGATGAGATCCAGCATAACTTCATCTCGGCAGGAATTAGAAATGTCAACCTTTCAACCGATTTTCATTTTGACGACAATGTTGAGCAGCTCGGGCAGATTGTGGATGATTTGGATATGTCGTTTTTGATTGATTACGTTGAGAATTATGAACCTAACTTGCCAACGTTTTCTATTACTGGAAAATTGCCTGAAGTCGACATGAAGCTTACTGAATTGCAATTGAGATATATCTACAACTTGCAGAATTCCATTTCGCAAGTTTTTGAGATCCCAGATGACGGAGATTCTCTTGAAGATGTTGCCGAAGATGCAGAGAATGCCAACGCCGTCATGAAATTCAATACGGATGCAAAGCAATCGAAGAATGTATCAGACCTGTCTCTGGTAGATCACGCCATTGACCCTAAGGACGAGGCAGGTGAATCTGCCACTTTGGTAGAGAGCCATCCTCATCACAAGCAAGTTGAGCTTGTTCTAGACATTCCGAGAATTTCCTTGACGCTTTTCAACAAAACCAAGGGCATTGCAAAGTATGATGCAAACAAGTTGACGCTTTTGGCGATCAATGACTTCCTGGTTACATTCGATATGACCGAAGATACTCATTTTGTCTCGAACTTAACTCTCGACTCATTGCAAATCAATGACGTAAGAGAAGGGACCTCCAACAAATTCAGGGAAATCATTCCACCTCTTCAGAACAACAAGAAACAGTTGGTTGTGAATGCCTCGACAAGTGGCGAAGGTCAAAGCAGAAGCACAACGGTCATAGTCACCGTGGAGAACACCAAGACCATTCTTGCCCTAGACCATATTTTTGAGTTACAAGCGTTTGCAACTCAAGGAACAGAGCTTGACACTCCAATCTCGGTTGGCTCTCACTCTGAAGAATCAGATGATGAAGGAGAAGAGCATTCTCAGACTCGAGCAATTGCTAACGTTTATGAGGAGACTTACACCTCTCCTTCACGGATAGGATTCTCTGTGACTGTTGTTGATCCGTCAGTCATCTTGTTAGCGGATTCCACACGCACCGATACCGAAGCTATAGTATTCAAAGTCGAGCATGTGTTGATCACTAGCCAGAACATCATTTCTCTCGCGGCCAATAAGATTGGCATGTTTGTGGTGAAGATGGATGATTTCGATGACCAGAGATTGAGAATCATCGACGACTTCTCTGTTTCATTTGCCTTTGACGACAGAGGATCAAACGCTACTTCCCTATTGACAAATGTCCAGCTATCAGTCGATCCGCTTTTGGTGAGAATCTCTTTGCGCGATATCAGACTTGCAATGCAAATTGTAAACAGAGCCAATAGTTTCTATGCTGAAGCTCGAAGTTGCGATACCGTTCATGAAGAGAATTCGGAGTATAATATTTCAGAGGACTTCAAGAAACGATTGTCTAAGTATGCTCCAAGTATCATCTCCAAGTTCTCCCAACAGTCCACAAAGAATGGCAGGAAATCTGTCACAGCTGATGTGGTCGTGAAAGGAGAAGAATTCAATGGTAATATTGGCGGTGCGAGATTGGTGTTGATTGGCGATGTTCATGAATTGCCTGTCATTGATATGAGCATCAAACCATTTGAAGTGAAGGTTTTAAACTGGTCTACAGAATTGAGTGCTGAAACTCATATTGAGTCGGCTGTCAATATTTACAATTATGCTAAGTCGACTTGGGAACCACTTTTAGAACCTTGGCCCATTGCAGTGTATGCATCAAAGGTTGTGGATCCTAAGCCTAGTATCATGATCGATGTTGTCTCAAGAGAATTGGCCCAGCTTACCGTCTCATCCAGGTCAATTGCGTTGCTTTCTCAGATCTCTTCGTCCATGACCGCTGACGAGCTCTCCAAGCCTAGAGAAGGGGTCACACCTTACATTATCAAGAATGATACAGGATATGATGTTGAAGTTTGGATTGATCGTCACGACGGTCTGAAAGACCAAAAGACAAAGATTCCATACCATGGATCAAAGAATTGGGCCTTTGAAGATTGGAGAAAGATCCGTGAGAACTTGGATACGGATAACGATGTGGATGTCTTGGGCGTCAAGCTTTTAGACACCGATTTTGAAGATATCCTTGATATTTCAGCCAGTGGAGAAGGCGAAGATGTTTTCACGTTATATCCACCAGTGGGTGGTGTTCACAGCAGACTTGCGTGTGAGATTACCTTGGGTAGTGATAATGTTAAAACAATTTTGCTCAGATCCACAGTCACAGTTCAAAATGACTCCGAAACTTGCATTTCGTTAAAGATGGTTCAAGAAGATGCTTCGAAGGATGTGACACTTCTCATCGAACCAGACGAACGCAAGTCGTTGCCGATTGGTAACGTGTACTTCGGAAAAATGAAACTCAAGCCGCACATGGAAACACAATTTAATTGGAGCGTGGAGTCTATGGAGTGGCAAGATTTAATGCTTGGAGGTACACCACTCTCGTGCTCAACTGTGAACACAGGAGAGACATCGTATTACTATTTCCAGGCAGAAGCGAAATACGACAAGGATGAACCCTTGACCAGAATTTACCCTCATATGACGGTAGTGATTTCTGCGCCTCTTGAAATTGAGAATTTGTTACCTTTTGACATCAATTTCCGTCTCTATGACAAGACTACCAAGAAAGACTGGAGCGGCCAGGTGTCTAAGGGTATGAGCACCTTTGTACATGTGATCACGTTAAGAAGTCTTCTCCTTTTAAGTGTACAACCTCAAGGTTGCGGTTTTGGGAAGTCGGAGTTTGCAATCATCAATACGGTGAAGGGAAGTGAGTTTAAGCAAGAGACCTATATGACTATCAAGAATGACGATGGACAAATTGTCAGATTGAAGATGTATTACCCGAAGAATCATGCTTCAAAGACGAATTTGAGAGTCGTCGTCTACTCGCCATATGTCGTTCTCAACAGAACGAGACAGAACCTCTACGTCACCGAAAGAGGAAATTCGTACTACTCCACTCCAATGGGCTCAAAGGCAGATGAAGTGAATATTCCTCATTTGTTTTCGTTTGAGAAGGACATGGACCGTCTGAATAGAGTGTTGGCCAAGTTGGGAAACTCCGACTGGTCAGAGCCCTTGAGTTTTGACGCCATTGGCCAAAATACCGGCGTGAAAGCTCCCGTTAAGGGAACCCAGATGGGAATGAATTTCGGAGTTACGGTTTCTGAAGGCGAAGGCAAATACCAGCTTTCTAAAGTCATCACTTTTGCACCTCGCTATGTTTTGCGTAACGCTTTGAAAGAGCCAATCATGCTTGTGGAGAATGGTACGACTAAGCAATTCGAGTTAGCTGCTGGCGAATTGACGCCATTGTATAACTTGCGCCGGACCAATGAAACTACGATGTTGTTGAAGTTTGCACAGCAGGGTAAGGCGTGGTCCTCTCCATTTGGTATTGACGAGATCGGGCAGGTTTTCTTAAAAGTACAAAAGGAGAGTTTCGGCCAGGTCCTTCTCAAGGTGAACATCATTACTGAGAATGCGACTGTGTTTATTCATGTCGAGAATGCTAATAACAACTGGCCATTTTCCATCAGAAACTTCAGTGACACTGAGTTCTTTGTCTACCAGTGTAACCCCAATATTGATCTGAATGGAGAGGTCGTCAAGAGCGATGTTGACTACAAGCCAATCTACTATAAGGTTCCTCCAAGAAGCGTCATGCCTTATGCTTATGACTATCCAAATGCTGTGGTCAAGGACTTGATAATCCGGTCTCATGGAAGAGAGAGAGCTGTCAATTTGGCTGAAATTGGTAACTTGAAGCCAGTGAGATTACCTCCTACGGATACGGAAGATCAAGTGATTGTTGATCTTAACGTGGTTGCCGATGGACCAACTCTGTCACTTGTGATTTCGAATTATGATCCTTCCGTCAGTTTGTACAAGATCCAAGATGGGAATTCGTCGAACAGGAACTTGTCGAATCAGCAATTTGAGGTGGACGAAAAGGATGAAAACTACCACACCAAAGTGTTCACAAGGTTTGAAGGGTTCGGAGTGTCCATTATCAATACCAGGAAACAAGAGCTTTGCTATGTTACTTTGCGGGGAGTGGAAATCAGATACAATGAGTCAGATTTGTACCAGAACTTGAGTTTGAAGCTCAAATGGATCCAGGTGGATAATCAGCTTTACGGTGGAATTTTCCCGATCATTGTTTATCCTACCGTTGTGCCGAAGTCGGGTAAGGAGATGAATAATCATCCTTCTTTTAGTGCTTCGGTATGCAAGGTTGAAGATGATTCCCATGGTGTGTTATTTATCAAATATGCCACGGTGTTGCTTCAAGAGATGTCGTTGGAGGTCGATGAGGATTTCTTGTTCGCCTTGTTGGACTTTTCAAAGATACCCGGTGCAAGCTGGAACACTGAAGTTGTTGACAGACTTTGCGATAATAATCTCGAGATCCCCGAGCCAGAAAAGCTTTCCGAGGCCAGTGACATTTACTTCGAAGCCTTGCATTTGCAACCCACCTTGACCAACTTGTCCTTTGTGAGAACGGAGAGAGTAAATGCCGAAGATAGAACTTCCTCGCAGAATACGTTGATGTTCTTTGTCAATATATTGACAATGGCTATTGGAAACATTAATGATGCTCCGATCAAGTTGAATGCATTGCTCATTGAAAATGTCAGAGTTCCAATGCCAATTTTGATTCAGTCCATTTCAACTCACTACAGTCAATCATTCTTCTACCAAATCCATAAGATTCTCGGTTCTGCGGACTTTTTGGGTAATCCCGTGGGTTTGTTCAACAATTTGTCTTCTGGAGTACTCGATATCTTCTATGAACCATACCACGGGTTTGTTATTAACGACCGTCCTCAGGAGTTGGGTATCGGAATCGCTAAAGGTGGTCTTAGTTTCCTTAAGAAGTCGGTCTTTGGATTCTCTGACTCTTTTGCTAAGGTCACTGGCTCTATTGCCAAGGGTCTTACTGTTGCAACAATGGATAGTAAATTCCAAGAGCGCAGAAGATTGAATCAGCGCCGAAACAAGCCCAAGCATGCACTCTACGGATTTGCATCAGGAGCCAACTCTTTCTTTGAGTCAATCTCTTCAGGCTTTACAGGAGTGGCACTGGCTCCTATAGAGGGAGCAGCCAAAGATGGTGCAGGTGGATTTTTCAAGGGCTTGGGTAAGGGCCTCATTGGCCTACCAACCAAGACAGCCATTGGTGTATTTGATTTGGCTTCAAACGTCAGTGAGGGAATCCGTAACACTACAACGGTCCTTGACGCCGATGGATTGGATAAAGTCAGATTACCACGTTACATTTCATACGATGGTGTTATTAGACCGTACTCGCAAAGGGAGGCACAGGGCCAGTACTGGCTCAAATCCATTGACGGAGGAATCTATTTCAATGAGACTTACTTAGCTCACTTGGTGTTGTCTGGCGAAGAACAGGCCGTTTTGGTGACATTCAAGAAGATAATACTTTTCTCAATCAACGCCTTGAAGGTGACATGGATCATTGCATTTGACGAAATATCCACGGTCTCTTTGGAGGCCACCGGAATCACGATCATTTTGAAGAAGAACAAGAACGGGCCATTCATTCCGATTCCTGAGAAACGCAGCAGACTCTTCCTCTATTCGCGGGTGAAAGTGGCTGTCGATAAGTTCAACAAACACTGTCAGGTGACCTTATAGGCCGCTAGTCCTGAAATTGGAAGAAGTGGCCAGTGTCTCCTGCTCTTTTAGCTAAAAGTTGCATGAATGTCTCTGGTGTCTCAAATCCACAATATTGAAACTTGAGATTTCCCACCGAGACAGCACCATCTGCTGTTTTAATTACCAACTTGCCATTCACCAACTGAAATTGGCCCGTTGCGGAAAGGTTAGTGGACTCGCTGGTCTCGCTGATATCGTCCAATATTACCTTATACAATTCACGCACATGCTTCTTTTTCTTGGTGATTTCCACCATTTTGTATGTATGTAGCGCTCCCAAAGCGTCTGATGCTCTTCTTATTTGTCTGGAGGTCTGTTTCAGCCAATCAACCTGGTACTTCTGAGGACTGATCTTTGATGCTAGGGAATAAGGATAAGTGGACTTGATTTCGGTCGGATCGATGAATTTGCCATTGACAATCACATCTTCCAACAATTCTGCACCTATATTAGCCAATCTCTCCAGAAGCAGCTTGAAATTGTCGTGTTCAGCAATGTCTACTGGTCCGGACTGCTCGATTATGGCTCCATGATCGAATTTCGTCGGATGAAGTGTCTGCACGGTAACCCCCGTAGTCTTTTCGTCATCCATAAGCGCATATTGAATAGGCGAACTCCCACTGTATTTTGGAAGAAGCGACGGGTGCACATTGATGCCTCCATAAGTAGTCTTGGCTAAGAACTCTCCAGGTATAAGTTTCCCATAGGAAACGGCCACTGCCAAGTCGTAGCGGGCTGAAATGTCCAAGATGTCTTTTCCACGGTCTGCTCGCCACACTGGAAGATTGTGGGCAGCAGCAAACGACCCAACGGGCACATCCACTAAGGTCTTCAAGTTTCTTCCGGTTGGTTTTATGGATCTGGTGACGACGTCCAATTGCGCTATTTTTGCAGGATATTGGAGCCTGAGGGCATTAAGACGCGCCAAGGAGGTGACTGAAAAAGCGTCCGAGCCGAAAAAGGCAAGCCGGAGCGGCGCCAGTAGCTTGCCTTTCCACATGGTGAAGTAGTAGCTGGGAGTGTATGGAGCACCATAAGAGATGGTGATAAGTGTGGGGCAGATTGACGACAAAGAGACGGAAAAGGGACGGGAAAAGAAACGGCCGAAGAGATGTGACCAAACAAGATTTCTCCGTCTTAAAATGTTTTTTTAAGTTCCTCAAGCCTTATGACCCGAGTCGTTAATGTTGTGGAGATGAATTGTAGATAGAGCATCTCTGTGGAGGAACAGAATCTATAAATACACATGTCAACACTGGCGGAGGAGAGCAGCGGAAAGAAAAGTAGAAAAGGTCCGGATAGCCAGATGCCAAAAACCAAGAATTTCGAAAAGAAAGATCTCGAAACTACTACTTCCACTTCCCCAAGACTTTACTCCACTAACTGCCAGAGAAACCTCTCCCGCACCCGTGCATCCCGTCCAACTCCACCTTGGATATTCCTTCCTTAACGACACCTTTCTCTCTGTTGAAATTCCGTCCTGTGAATACTCGACGTTGAAGGGCTTGTGAGTTCGTATTGGTCTGAACTTATTGGCGTAGGTGCCGCTTTATTTGTCCGAACTGTTGTCATCTACATTTGAATCTCCACCATTGTTTGTGTATTTGGACCCTTTCGTCGTGCTTGGGAATCCATTATCTGAGCATTTAGCCTTCACATCAAATCCACGCGACTTTCGAGCTATTTTGTCGGAAATCGCCATCCATTTCCGTTTGGAGTAGCTCCTACACTTATTTCTAGCAATTGGGTCCGTTTCCCAGGTATCCAATTCATTGCAGAGATTACGGGCATTTTCTGAATATTTGAGCCTTCACTTGCTGCTTCTCGGCGTTGGCTGCTTCCCTATATTTGCTTTCCTTGTTGTGATTTCCTAGTCGTGCTTTCCTAGTCGTGCTTTCCTAGTTGTGCTTTGTGAGTTTCCCCATTGGCTTCTGCCGGTCCATTCCCTTATCTATTCCCATACCTATATCGATCCTCACATCTACACCATGGATTCCACGCTATTGCGCTCTTTTGTCTTGCTTTCCTGCTCTTTTCTAGGGCTCATCTGTGGTACGTTATACCTCTATTCATCATTCAGCCCGCAATTGGCTCTGCGGCTCCATTACCTGGCCACAGGGTCGTCGTCCATAGCCTTATGTGGTAGCTTGGGAACCGCGGTTGCCGGTCCACTTGCTGGAGTTGTGGTGGATAGAAAGGGTTATACAGTGGCCCTCGTTGTCGGTGGATTATCCATTGTAGTCGGCTACACGTTCTTGAAATGGCAGTTCGACTCTCTCTACTCCAACTTGCCGCTCTCGTGTCTCGAGCTCTTCATGGTGGGGTGTGGATCCACCTTCATCAACTCACTGTGTCTCAAATGCTGCGCAGTGAAGTTCCCCAGCATCAGAGGCGTGGCTACCTCGCTCCCACTTGCCTTGTACGGTCTCTCGGCCATGTTCTACTCGGTCATTGCATCCATTTACTACGCTGGAAACACTCTGGGCTTTTTGTACTTCCTTATTGTGTCGCTGATCCTCATCTTTCTCATTTGTTGTCCAGCAATCGTTAGATGCGACAATAAGAGGACCACTAAGCGACAGCGAGTCGAAACGATCGAAATGGTCACGTTAGGGCTTGACTCGCAAGATTCCCATGACCCCCAGGGCCATGGCTCCCACCACAGCAGCGAAATCTCTGGATTGAAGCTTCTTCGTACCCCTCGGTTTTGGCTACTTTTCATCATTATTGGTGGCTTGGCCTCCTTGGGCCAGATGTACATCTACTCGGTTGGATACATTGTCAAGGCGCTCGTGACCTATAGTTACGAGCTTCCTCCCGACGCCCAGGAGAAAGTACTTTCCATCGATATTTTGGTGCAGAACCAGCAGCAGCTCCAGGTGAGTCTCTTGTCGGTGACCAACTGCGTGGGCCGGCTTGCGGCGGGGATCACCGGCGATATCATCAACAAATCCTTCCGCAAGCCTCGAAGCTGGCTCCTCTTCGTGCCCTCGTGTGGTCTTATTCTAACTCAGGTGATGGCTCTCAACATCAACCATTACGAGCAGTTGAGTCTCGTCTCCATTCTCACCGGCTTCTTCTACGGCTTCACCTTCTGCATCATGCCAATCATCGTGGGTGATGTTTTCGGCATGGAGAACTTCTCGCAGAATTGGGGCATAATCGGGTTAGCTCCGGTGATTCCCAGCTTCTACTTCACCAATCTCTTCGGCAAAGTATACGATATGAGATCTTCGGTGGGAGAATCAGGATACTCTTCGTGTTTGCTAGGGAATGGTTGCTACGATTTGGTGTTTAAGCTTGCTTTGGGCGTTGGCATTTTGGCATTGTTGGCAGTTACCACCTTCAACTTTGGCGAATGGTATGTTGCCAGCCTGCAAATTCATGAGAGACGACTGTCGTCGGTTTCTCCGTGGGCGAAATAAGGTTCTTGCGGAGATTGCATTTTGGACAGTAGACGTGTAATTTTTATAACTGTATTCATATTTTATAGAAGTATATTTTGAGAATTAGAAGCTTTTATAGAAGTAGAATCTGATAATTAGTGTCGTGGTGACTCTTCGTATTTTGCACCCAAGTGCGACTATCAAAATCGATATCTAACTCCGGATAAATACTAGTGATCTAGCTAAACCTTGTACGCGAGGAAGAATACGGTGACCAATATAAAGCAATTGGGTCCTGCCGATCAGATTGGCATAGGTAATGTCCAAGTACGTGCCTCCACATTCCAGAAAGGCTCAGGAGGTGTCGACTCAAGAGGCAGAGAAGAGACGCCAGCGACAACTACGATTCAGCAAAGAAGGAGGGAACAAAAATGAACGGAATGGGCGAAATTCTTCACACAGAGGCGCCACAGACCGTGCCACTGTACCACAATATGGATTTGTGAGTCGAGGAGAAGATTCACGGCTTCAGAGTAGCGAAACGGCCCAGCGAGAATATTTCGAGTGGGTGTTGCAGACGTTTGAAGGCGACAGGGGGCCGGAAGGGAACGCAGAGGGGAATACTGGGATAGGTGGAAATGCTGGAGTAGCTGACGAGAAAGATTCCAGAAAAGTGCACCAAAAAGAGAAGAACCTAAAGGAGAAGAACCTAAAGGAGAAGAATGCATCGAATGGAAAAACAAAAGGGTCCATCGATAAAACAACTTCCTCTGGCTCCATAGACTCCACCTTGGCTGCTTTGCGCAAGCTCCGTGAAGCTATGCTTCACCAGAAACCCACCCAGTTCTCGGTGAAAGTGCATCTCTTTTCCGTCCGGGTTTCGGCTCCCGTTGGTCACTACCAAACATACATTCCTAGCATCAACTATCTTTTGGCAAGCGGCTTGCTATCGACAGACGAAGTGGAGGAAATCGCTACCCTATTGGTTCTCCATGTGTCTCACCACAATCACCAAGACGAAAAGGCATTTCGGATCTTCAACCAGCATCTTCTGCGCGACAAAAACAGCCATTTGTACTCTGTGCTAGTGGCATGGACTACCGGGGACTACCACAATTGGCTTGCCAAGTTCAATGGTGAATGTGACCACTGCATCCATGCGATAATGGCAGGAGGTTTGCCCAAGATAATGGGCCACATGGTAACATGCATGACGAAGTCGTATTTTACGCTAGCGAGCCGAGAATTTGAAGAGAAATTTCTTCCGAAAGGGATGTCCCCGAATGACTTTATGGAGAAGTATGCGCAGCAATGGAAAGAAGAGGAGCGGAGATTGGTGATGCGGCAAAGAAGGTAGGATAAGGGTAGGTAATGAATAATGAAGGTAGCGAAAAAGAAGTTAAGAAGAAACGATATAAATTAAGTATGTACATTTAAACATCTAGTTCTGCCCGTGATCTACCTACTTCTCTATGCTGGTGCCTGTACCGAACCAAATACCATTCTCACAGGCCTTATTCTAAAAATGGCCTCCTCCACTCTACAAATGTCGGCCCTCCCAGACTCCATCAAGATCGACGACGTCGTGTCGTCCAAGATCGACCCACAGACCATCTACAACGAGCTCGACCGCTTGAAAGTCGAGGTCAACTTTCTCCGCAATGACATGTCGCTCTTCATCAAGGCTCTAGCGACCATTCCTGACAACTGCAGCCAGCAGGAATATTACAACAAGCTATTGGCCAAGCTTCGGACGGTGAGGGCCAGCATCAAGGAGTACTGTGCTCAATATAACCGGCTCTTGCCTATAATCAACTTGGCTCTGATCAAGTTGGGTCAAGAGGTGGAGAGTTCCAAGGGCGGAGTTTCGCCGCAGAAGAACGGGAAGAAGCGCACTAACTTGGGCAAATAACTTGGGACATTTATTAGAAGTGGAAGATGTGGAGGGCGTTTGGAATACGTTCAGGTATCGAGTTGGACCATATTGAGGAATAGCTGCAGGGTGCTGGATCTTTGGTTTTGATCTCTAGCTCGGATTCAAGGTATGGGCTACGGATCCTGCTGTAGATAATCGTGGAAGAAATGGTAGGGTTTGCGAGGCAGCATTTCGCCTGACCACTTCATCCGATTCTGTTGGATCCTTACTGGCTTTTTGCTATGATGGGAGATAATAACAGGCCTAAACGTATTTGCATTCTGGAGCGGTGGATTATTTCGGTATCGCTTGAAAACTACGACATAAAAAAGTTGTTTGGCCCTAGGATGACCAATTATTCGCAAGGTCCTAGACAATTATCCCACAAAGTTCCTGAGCGTGCAGCAGCTTCGGTACATCATAGTGTTTTAAATCATTTCCATGATTTTACTGCTTGCCTTGACGATTTCGGGTAGAACAGTGAGACCAGAAGCGATATTTCATGTTTGGGCTTCTCATCAAATTGGACGTTTTGTGATCAAAATAGTCAAAAAAAAAAAAAGAATTGGACAAGACTGAAGTCTATTCAAGCAAGCTAAAGCTAGCGGGATATTTGAAGAAAAAAGTAAAGAAAATCAAAAAAAGTCGAGCCTTAGTGTTCTTTAGTCTCATTGTCCATGTTGTAGGCATTTCTCGTGGCATATGCTTGGGCACACATTATAACAACTAGGCATAACTGTATTAACCATGAATCAATTATGAGACATCGACCATGTCAAGCTCGGAAAGCACCCGGACCTGTCATTGAGAAATACTCTACGGTGGGTGGAATTCCGACCGTTTGGTCGTCACCGTGGATTTCCGAGCCTCTCTACTGCGAGTGATTTTTCCATTACTTTCCTGTTCCCACTATCTCCTATTTTCAACTTCTGTGTGTATCATTTCCTATGTTCATCTTCATCGTTATCTTGTGTTCAATTTCGTTTCCTATTTTCATCTTCTGTCCCTACTCTTTTCCTATTTTCATGTTCTTTCTCAATCTTTTCATTTTTTTCCATCTTTCGTATTTTTCTTTTCCTAATTTCATCTTCCTTTCCTATTTTCATGTTCTGTTCCTACGCTTTGCCAGCTTCTTTTCTTATTTTCATATTCTTCTCCTATTTTCTTCTCTGTTCCCCTTTCGTTTTCATCTTTGTCCCCGTTTCTTTTCCTATTTTCGTATATATCTTTGCAACCAATCATGGCAGACGGCCCATCCACCGAAATCACACCAACCACTGACTTCCCGACTCAATTCCCAATCTCAATCTCTCAATTTCCAAACTCAATCTCTGGAAACAAATACTCCCGCCAATTCTATCTCCATCCCAAAATAACCATTCTTCTCCATCCGGGGTTACCCTGAACTGAGTCATCTGGTGGTTCTTCCTATATATAACTGGCGTGGTGGAGATTTATGCGACTTTTCATTAATCTTCTCCAATCACCACATTCATCATGTCCGCCTTGTTGAAAGAAACTTTCGCCAGATGCAAGAAGGAAGGCAGAAATGCCCTCGTCAACTTCATTACCGCCGGCTACCCTACCATCGAAGACACCATCCCTATCATGCTCGGCATGCAAGAAGCTGGTGTCGACATCATTGAGTTGGGAATTCCCTTCTCTGATCCTATTGCCGACGGTCCAACGATCCAGGCAGCCAACGTGGTGGCCTTGGACAACGGCATCACCGTTCCGCAGTGCTTGGAGTTGGTTTCCGGCGCCAGAAGCCAGGGTGTGAACATTCCCATCATCTTGATGGGCTACTACAACCCAATTTTGAAATACGGCGAAGAAAAGATGATCGAGGACTCGGCCAAGGCCGGAGCCTCGGGATACATTGTGGTGGACTTGCCTCCTGAGGAGGCCATCAAGTTCAGAACCACCTGTTCCAAGTACGGCCTCTCGTATGTGCCATTGGTTGCTCCTGCCACTACCGACGCTCGTTTGCAAGTTTTAGGGGAGATTGCCGACTCTTTCATCTACGTTGTGTCGAGAATGGGAACCACCGGCGCCACTGCCGAGGTTTCTCAGGGAATCGCCGACTTGTGTGGCCGTGTGAGGAAGTTTGCTGGCGACACTCCATTAGCAGTTGGATTTGGTGTTTCCACCAGAGAACACTTTTTAGTTGTCGGAGAGGCTGCTGACGGTGTTGTCATTGGCTCCAAGATCATCACGCTCTTGGGCCAGTCCCAGCCTGGCCAGAGAAGAGAAGTGGCCTACAACTTCGTGAGATCCATCTTGGGTAACGACTTCAAGGGCGAGCCTGCTCCTGCTTTCAAGCCCTACGAGGCTCCAGGGCTGGTTTCTGACCCTAAGGCTGTGTTGGAAGAGGCCCACAAGTACAACCCTAGATTCGGTGAATTTGGTGGCCAGTACGTTCCTGAGGCATTGCACACCTGTTTGGCTGAGTTGGAACGTGGCTTTGAGAGCGCCGTGGCTGACCCATCCTTCTGGAAAGAATTCAAAGACTTGTACTCGTACATTGGCAGACCCTCCAGTTTGCACAGGGCCGACCGTTTGACCCAGCACGCTGGTGGTGCTCAGATCTGGTTGAAGAGAGAAGACTTGAACCACACCGGTTCCCACAAGATCAACAACGCGTTGGCTCAGGTATTGATTGCCAAGAGATTGGGTAAAACCAAGATTATTGCTGAGACCGGCGCCGGTCAGCACGGTGTGGCCACTGCTACTGCCTGTGCCAAGTTCGGCTTGGCCTGTACTGTTTTCATGGGTGCTGAGGATGTCAAGCGTCAAGCGTTGAATGTTTTCAGAATGAGAATCCTTGGCGCAAAGGTCAATGCCGTCACCAACGGTACCGCTACCTTGAGAGACGCCACTTCCGAGGCGTTCAGATACTGGGTCTCCAACTTGGAGGACACCCACTACGTGGTTGGTTCTGCCATTGGTCCTCACCCATACCCTACTTTGGTGAGAACGTTCCAGAGTGTGATTGGCCAGGAAGTCAAGGAGCAGTTTGGTCAGTTGAATGGCGGCCGTTTGCCTGACGCTGTCGTGGCTTGTGTGGGTGGTGGATCCAACTCCACTGGATTGTTCTCTCCTTTCGAGCACGACCCATCTGTCAAGATGTTGGGTTGTGAGGCCGGTGGTGACGGTGTGGACACCGACAGACACTCCGCTACTTTGAGTTGCGGTATCCCAGGTGTGTTCCACGGTGTGAAAACCTACGTGTTGCAAGACAGTGACGGTCAGGTCCAGGACACTCACTCTGTTTCCGCTGGTTTGGACTACCCAGGCGTGGGACCTGAGTTGGCCTTCTGGAAGAGCACCGGCAGAGCCGAATTCATCTCTGTGACCGATGCTGAGGCCTTGGAGGGTTTCAGATTGTTGTCTCAGTTGGAGGGTATCATTCCTGCTTTGGAGTCATCCCACGCTATCTTCGGAGCCGTGGAGCTCGCCAAGACCATGAAGCCAGACCAACACATTGTGATCAATGTTTCCGGTAGAGGTGACAAGGACGTTCAGAGTGTTGCCAATGCCTTGCCAGTTTTGGGTGAGAAGATTGGCTGGGAATTGAGATTCGAGCAGGATCCATCCAAGTAATTTAGGTCGTAATGCCATGAGTTTACTTTTTCAATTGTAGTGGAGTAGTCGGCGGATTTTCCATTCTAGTTCATAATCGATGATTCTGAGTCAGTAGAAAATTATGAGGTATTCTGTTGTGGAGCGTGGACCGTCTCATAGGCTGAGCCACAATGGCTATATGTATCATTTTACCAGAGGTTTCTCATCAAGTCAGTGATTCACACTTCCCTTCTTTTCAGACTTCCCTTCTTTCTCAAATTGGCTCTTTAACGTTCTTTCCCTTTCAAATGGGCTCTACCTTCTACTTTCTTGCCTGTACAGTGCTCGCCAACTCATACTACAATGACTGATTCTACTGATACAAACAAGCTATTAGCAGAAATAGCGAGAATTCTCAACGTAACCGAAATTGATGATTCGACTCTTCAGCTCTGTGTCAAGCTCATGGACCAAGGCGTGGACCCTCAGAAGCTAGCCACAGCCATAAAGAATATCAAGAAGGAGACTAGCTCGGCAGTCAGCTAACTGCGACGTCTAATCTGTTCCAACATGCTAGGTCTATTACTATAATACTATGCGAAGCCACCTTTTCTCTTCTTGCGTTTCTGGGACGTTGGCGGACCCAATCTGCGAAGACCACTCTGGCTGGCCTGAGAAGATGGAGGTGACAGAGAAATCTGTGGAAGAGCAGCCTGGGAAGGCTGGGACGCGTCCAAACGGCTACTCTGCGATAGCGGTGCGCTGGATGCCCTTGGAGGTTGTGATAGCAGGATTTGTGTAGATGTCTCCAAGGGCAGAGGACTTGCTGAATTGCTAGCTCCCTGAGAGCCCGTCTGCGAGTTGGCCTGAGATTGAGCCTGAGATTGTGTGAGTGCACGGTGGAGAAGCCCCTTGCGTGGCTTCTTTTGCTTCTGGGGCTTCGGCGTGGAAGTCTGGGTCCTGATGGTAGGAACAGATGGTTCTTGAGAGAAGGAAGACAGAACAGATGGCTGCTCTTCGACTTGGTCCGGGTCATCCCACTCGTCGATGATGGACTGGACATCGGCGATGGCCAGTGAGGTCTGCTCTTTCAAAACTTCTCGGAGTTGGGTGCTAGTTTTCCGATCTGTCACTTGGATCAAATGTGTAGCAAGCAAGACGGCAGCCATGTCCAACTTTTTAGCGTCCTTGAAAATTTTGCCGAGTTTTCGGCGTAGAGACTTCACTGTAGAAGACCCTGGGTCTGTGTTGGCCACCTTATGCTTATACTTGTTGGTTAGGAGGTTGATGTGGTTGTCCAATGAGAATCCCACTGACTCGTAGTGCTGGCCAAGCTGTTCTATCATGTTGTCTAACTGGTCAATGTCCAGAACCCATAGAGGGACGTAATTCGCTACCGAAGCTAGAGAAACGGGGACTCTCACCTTGGTATCTGCCAACATGTTTTGTTCTTCACTTTCTGGGTCAGAGTGTCGGTCTGATGGGAAGAATGACTCCACGTTCGATCCTAGATCAATCGCAAACTGTTGGATAAGGTCATCTTGGTCCATATTTTCGACATTGTCTCTTTCTAGCATAGCAAGCTCATGCGGAAGACATTCTTGTGTTGAATACTGTGAAAATGCTGTAATGGCCTCACTGAACTGAAGCTTGGAGAACAACTCCACCGGTTGCACTTCCACTTCGGCTTCATCGCTCGAGACGTTTTTCTTGAAAGCCTTTTTACGTGTTCCGCTGAGAGCAGTAAAACTCACCTCTCCTTGTCTGCCCTGTTCCATGAGACTGAATAAAGTGTCCTTTCCAGAACCACTGAACGGAGACTTCGATAGCGCAATATCGGAAAGTTCACAGCTGGTCCGAATGTAGTAGGGATCCCGAACACTGCACGGTCTCTTGTTGACAAAGCCAAACGTATAGATCATAATGAGTGGAGACACCCGTGAGTAGGCAGCACACACAAACGTCTGGTTATCTTCGCAAGGAACGAGTGCGATCCGATAGGATGAATCTGAGGCGTCAAGAAAATGTTTCCACGACACTAGTCTTCGTAGCGGCACTTCTTCTGTTAGTTCTGTCCAAATGATCTCTTGGGACGTCAAAATAAAGGCGAATGGACCTGCCACCGCCACGTCCTGGATGCGCGACCACGTTTGTGCTGTGATGAGTTTTGCTCTTTCAAGAGTATCTAGCGAAAGCTCGAAGACGCTTGTTCTAGCAAAAAGCAAGAGTCTGTTTGGGCTTGTCCAGATGGCTCTCCTCCAATTGGAGAACTCCTCGGGGCCCTTTGCCGCAGGAACGATCGTTTTTCTCAAAAGAGGCTCAAGCTGGCTCGTAGCATCTATTTCCCATATCGCGATGGC
Organism: Sungouiella inulinophila; assembly: GCA_030562885.1. Lineage (NCBI taxonomy): Eukaryota > Fungi > Ascomycota > Pichiomycetes > Serinales > Metschnikowiaceae > Sungouiella > Sungouiella inulinophila. Next base: position 1,074,362 of record JAKUAG010000002.1, read on the forward strand.
TCCATCCTTGTCGACGAGAAGAAACTCGTTGTAGGCATATGGATTCACTTCGAGGTGAGCCAATGTTCTTCCACAGAGACTTTCCGCAGTCACGGTAGCGATCCTTTTAAGTTCAAGTCCCTTATTCCCTGGATCGTTTCTCCAAGTATATTCCAACACGGTCACGTCCGTTCTCGTCCGGACAGCCAACCATTTTGTCCGAAATGCGACCACTTGTAAAATCTCCGACGGAAACTCGCATTGGCAAGTGTTCTTTGGTATGCCCACCATGATTTTGGCCAGCGGAGTCATGTGAGTTCCTGAATCGTCATTAACTTCGTAAGACTGTTTCTTTCTCGGCAGAAGAAGAGCCACACTAAGCACATTGGATGCAGCTCCACTAACATATGTCATCCCTTGCATTTGAACGAGATTTGTTTTGGCCTTTGGGTACTTGCGTACCCCATCCACTATTAGCAGGTACGAGTAACCGCCGATGCCAATGTCAAACACTATAACGACCAGGCCCTTCACTGGATCATATACTCTTGTATCGTGGAAAATAGCACTTTCATTCGCCAACGACATCACAACTTCTTCAGAAACTGCCGTAGCATATTTGGGATGCGCATTGTGGGGCCGTGAAGGTAGCGCCTCGGCCTCTTTACCCTCTATTTTCGTCTGGATCCACACTTTGGAGTTCAACACCGGACTGAGTAGTAAGCCATGATCTCGGAGTCTGGGAAAGCGTAATAGTGGCCTGACACCAGACGAGCCGGTAGATTCGAGCACGATGATGGGATTCCCCAGGACTCCGTATGTTAATCGGCAGCCCAAGTCCCTTTTGGCGGGCCACATTGTGGTATAGAGATGGAAGTTTGGGTGTGCAGGAGATTTGAATTGAGAAGAGGTGGGGCCCGGTGGTTGGTGAAGGATACGGATGATGAGTTTTTTTCAATGATTAGGATTTTCTTTTATTTATTTTTTTACGAATCAGGATTATTTTTAGCTGACTAAAGTATAATTAAATCAAGGAGGAAGTTCCGAAAACTGCCTATTGTAGATATTGAAAGGAAATCCGAAAAGCCGTTGAGAAGTTGAAAGTAGTTGAAGTAGAATTTATCAAGTGTCCGCCACCGCCGATTAGTAGTCATAGTGTCGATTTGAATGAGAGGCGTGTGATTGAGACGGTATCGAATTTGGAAATTATCGTGACAAAGATTTTGCATATTTGATGACTGTCCGCTGCTTTTCACTGTAATTGACAGAATGCTGCGAAACATGCTACACAGCATAGGTGAACACCTCCACCAAAAATCCAATTTGAGAGATGAAAAAAAGTTACCCACACACGAGGAAATACAAGGGAAAAGGGTGTATCCTGTCAACTTGAAAAGGTAAATCTGTATTTGACCAGTATCATTCATCAAGTTCTAATATCTCACCACAATCTACGACCGCGTATTGCGTGGAGGGTTTTCCAATACATAATACTACAGGAGAGGAATACCATTTATTTCACTGCGGACTCTTTCAGTTTTTCGTCCAATTCCCAAATCTCTTTCCTCCTCCAATTTTCTCCTCAAATACCTCCTCAAATTTCCTCACCCATTTTCCACCTCCAATCGATTTCTTTCCAATATTCTCCTCCATCTATTCCTTTCTTCTTCCTCTCCTCTACCTGGCTCCACGCAGGCATTCGCGTGGCTAATCACCTTTCACCCACTCACCTCGGGCGAGTCTCCCGTAAATATAGCCAAATTCCCTATTTCTCTCTCGAATTCTCCAAACTCTCACATCCCACAAATCCCCCATTTTTTCCAGCAATTTCGTATCCCTATAAGCTCCCCATTTCCTCCAGACTGCACACCACGTCGCAGCCCAAGTTACACGTAGCTCAAACCGATTTTCAACCTCAAACTAGTCTTTTCTTCGTCTCGTCCACAATGGCTAAAAAGACTAGGCCTTCAACCGCCATGGCGGTCAAGCCGAAAACGCAAAACGAATTGTTCGACTTGGACGCCGTTTCCGAGCCCCAGTACGCAAAGGGCTCAACCAGAGAGTACTTGCTCACGTCTGTGCCTCAAGAAATCACCTCGAAGAGAACTATCTCGGCCAAAGAGCTCGTCTTCGTCGTGGCTCTCGTTGCTGCTTCATTTTCGGTGCGTTTGGCCAACTTGGAGCACCCCAATTCCGTGGTGTTCGACGAAGTCCACTTCGGAGGCTTCTCCAAGAAATACGTCTTGGGGAAGTTCTTCATGGATGTCCACCCGCCCTTAGCCAAAATGTTGTTTGCTGCCGTCAGCTTGATCGGCGGCTTTAAAGGTGACTTTGACTTTGCCAACATTGGCGATATCTACCCTGACTCGGTGCCCTACGTGTGGATGAGAGCATTCCCCGCCGTTTTGGGTGTAGCCACCGTGGTGCTCTGCTACTTGACATTGCGTGCCTCAGGTGTTCGCCCTGCCGTGGCCTGGATCACCGCCGCTTGTCTTTTGTTCGAAAACTCCTACGTGACCATCTCCAGATACATCTTGTTGGATGCTCCTCTCTTGTTCTTCATTGCAGCTGCAGTGTACTCATTCAAGAAGTTCGAGGTCCAGAAGCCCTTTTCGTTGCACTGGTACCGTCTGTTGCTCTCGTGCTCCATCGCCTTGGGCTTGGCGTTCTCCTCCAAATGGGTGGGGTTGTTCACTATTGCCTGGGCCGGTATCTTGTGCGCTGTCCAAATGTGGTTCCTCATTGGCGACTTGTCTGTCAAGCCAGCTTCAGTGTGGAAACACGCCATTACCCGTGCCTCTTTCTTGTTGGGTGTCCCCACCGCCTTGTACTTGTTGATGTTCTCTATCCATTTCAACATATTGACCAACGACGGCGACGGCTCGGCCTTCATGACCTCTGCGTTCCGTTCGGGTTTGAGAGGCTCCTTGGTTCCAAAATCCACCACTGCCCAAGTTGGTTACGGCTCTGTCGTCTCCCTCCGTCATGTGAACACCAGAGGTGGCTATTTGCACTCCCACAACCACTTCTACCCAGCAGGCTCCAAGCAGCAGCAGATCACCTTGTACCCTCACTTGGATGCCCACAACGACTGGCTCATCGAACCATACAACTTCTCCATTCCTGAGAACTTCACTCAGCTCCACGATGGTGTCAAGATCAGATTGAATCATGTCGTTACCCACAGAAGATTGCATTCCCATGACGAGAAGCCTCCTGTGTCTGAAAGAGACTGGCAAAAGGAATGTTCTGGCTACGGCTACGAAGGATTTTCTGGAGATGCCAACGATGATTGGATTGTCGAAGTTGTCAAGAACAAGACGCCTAAGGAATACCAGGAGAACATCACCGCCATCCACACCATCTTCAGATTGAAGCATGCCATGACCGGTCACTACTTGTTTTCCAGCGAGGTCAAGTTGCCTCTGTGGGGATTCGAGCAGCAAGAGGTTACTGCTGCCAGCTCTGGTTACAGACCTTTGACCTACTGGTACATTGAGACCAACACCAACGACATGTTGCCTGCCGAAGAGAAAAAGACCGTCAGCTACCCTATTATGGGTTTCCTTGGCAAGTTCATCGAATCTCACCAGACCATGTGGAAGATCAACCAGGGATTGACTGGCCACCACACCTGGCAGTCGGACCCCCAGGACTGGCCATTGTTGATGCGTGGTATCAACTACTGGGGCAAGGACCACACCCAGGTGTACTTTCTCGGTAACCCTGTTGTGTGGTGGGCAGCCTCTGCTGTTTTGGTTGCTTTTGTCGTCCACGTTGGTGTTTCCATCTTGAAGTGGCAGACTGGTAGAGCAGTGGCCGTCAACAAGAACGTGTTCAACTTCAATGCGCAGGTGTTCAGTTACTTCGTTGGTTGGGCTATTCACTACTTTCCTTTCTTCATCATGGGCCGTCAATTGTTCTTGCACCATTACTTGCCATCGCAGTATTTTGCCATCTTGGGTCTTGGTCATGTGTTCGAGTTGATTGTGGCTTCTTCCGCTAAGTACAGCAGACCAGCCTACGGTGCATTGATGCTCTTCTTTATCGGTACCCTCGTTTTCTACAACGCTCTTGCTCCTTTGATCTCTGGTCAGCCTTGGACTCAGCGCCAATGTTTGGACAGCAAGTTGATTTCTGGATGGGACTACGACTGTAAGACGTTCTTCAAGAATAAGCTGGAGTACGATGATTACACACCAACTATTTCTTCGCCAACGTCCACTTCGGTTGAGAAATCTGCTGTGGAGACTCCTAAGGCAGTCTTTGAACAGCCCGTCAAGATCGTGGAGTCGCCTAAGAAGGTTCCTGAAGAGCCACCTAAGCCAGAGACTCATGCAGGTGAGCTTCCAGAGCACTTGAGAGCCGAGGGCGACGAGGCACCTCAAGCTGAGAAAGAGGACGTTGCCACTCCTGAAAAGGACGAGGAAGCTCCACCTCCAGTGGATACTGTTGATGACGGTGAGGAGCCAAAGAAAAAGGAAGCCGAGCCAGCTCTCGAGCCCGTTGTTGAGGCTGAAACTGACGACGTTAAGCCAGAAGTCGAATCGGAACAGGCTGAAGTTGAGGAAGAAGCCGAAGCAGAAGTCGAGCCAATTGTCGAGCCAATAGTTGAGCCAATTGTTGAAGCTGCCGAAGAGATAGTTGAGGCCGTTGTTGAAGCAGTCGAAAACGTTGCTCATAAGGTTGTTGAGCCTGAGGCTGCCAAGGATGTTGCCGAGTCGGTTGTTGAGGAAGCTGCAGAGGCCGCTGAATCAGTGGTTGAGGCTGCCAAGCCAGAGTAAGGAAGTCATGGAACAATACAAACAATGAACTGTACGAAGATGTAGAGGTAAAGTACGAGCCTATGAATTATCAATAACTCCGAAGATACAGTTTTGGTTAGAGAATTAATCACATGGATCCTAGATTTGAATGCCAATGTATGTACAGCAGCTCTCATACTTCAAATCCTACAGTCCATAGACTATAAGTCTGTCAACTAAGGGCAGGTCCATCCAGACTCCATTTTCCCAGATCAATTTTCTGCGTCAATATATGTTTGTCTGTGCCTATATATACTTTTCTGCGACCATATATATTTCTGCCTCTATATAGATTTCTGGGTCTATTATCCTGACTTCCCATTATCAACGGTTTCCTCCATATATCACCAGATCTGAGAAGACCTCTACACTCCCACACTTCAACTTCCACGAATCTACACTCATCGGCATGGATACGGAGCACTCGTGCCGAATCTGCCGTGGCGAGGCCACGGACTCACAGCCGTTAATCCATCCATGCAAATGCAGAGGCTCCATCAAATACATCCACCAAGACTGCTTGATGGAATGGCTCAACCACTCCAACAAAAGCACCAAGCAATGTGACATTTGCAACACTCCCTACAAGTTCCGGACGATCTATGATCCGAACATGCCGAAGTCCATGCCGTTGGATGAAGTGTGGCGCAAACTCACTCAGTCGGTTTCATCCAAATTGGTCAAGAACTTATCGATCGCCCTCTACGTGGCTTGTACAATCCACATCCCGCTTTTCTGGAAGTTCGTCGGGCGAGTGTTCACCTATGCTCTCGACGGAAAGCTTCCGCTGCCAGATTCTAAGATCTATCATGTACTCCTATATGGTGCCTACGTCACCAAGGCCACCAACGGCGAGTATCTAGCGGGTCCCTATGCGTCGATGTGGGATAAATCCGAGGTGGTTTTCTTCAACACGTTTTTGTCGGGCGTAATTGAGATCTTGTTGTTCATTGTGGTTCTTTTCGTTATTTTCATAGAGCACGAGTGGGTCGTCAGAGAAGAAGGCTACACGAAGCTGCTATTGCGCTACATCGGCAAGGAGCCCCGGACAAAGCTCGCAGACCTTCTTGCGCTGATGCTTCATCAGGGTGGCGAGAACCAGGCTGCTCGAGAGTTGGTGATCAATCGAGCCCTAGAAGATCTCCAAAACTTGCCGGATTTACATAGACACGAGGCTGTCCTACGCCGAGCATTGAACAACGGCGACCACAACGATTTGCTTCTAAATTTCCGGGACGTTGCGCCTCGTGACGAAGGAGGAGATGGACCGGAGGATCCGGGTGTTAATCCACATGGAGAAGTGGATGCAGAAGCTAATCCACACGGAGAAGTGGGTGCTTCGCAAGATAGAGAACTTGGAAGTCAACTGCAAACGAACGAAAATGAAGCTGATGTCCATGAGTTCATCAGAGAACACAATGAGGCCCCTGACCATGCACCTGGCCTTGATGGTGGCACAGCGTTGCCAGAGATAGACGAGCCAGAAGAAGTTTTTCAAGAGCAACATCATCTACCCGTGGAGGAAGATGACGATGAAAGCAGCATCAACCAACAAGATCACCTCGAGCACAACCTCGTCGAAGAACAGCCGCAGCGTCCAGAAATTTACCTCAACGACGACATCGAAGACGAGACACCCGAAGAGCTCGAGAGAAGAAGAAACTTGGCGGAAGACGAAATGGCAGCTGTCGAGGCCGCCAACAACGGCGACATCTTGGAGCTTTTGGGAATTCGCTTCAACTTGATCACCCCAATCCAGTTGATGATCTTGGCCGACTTCATCGTGTTGGTGTTCTTGTTCAGCGTGTACTTGATTCCTCACTTCATGGGAGAAATGATGGCCATGATCATTCTGGCCGTGTGCATCGGCAGCTACACTGTGGTAGTGAAACCAGTTGTGCCGTTCTTGCCAGTGGAACCTGTACGTTTGAAGATTACCCAGATTGCTCATTTGGCTGAACAGAAACTTCCCGTTGTGTCCACGGCATGTCATTTGGTGTCGGATATGGTGATTAATCCTACTCTCGAAATACTCGCAGACCTCGGAAAATTGGACCGAGTGAAACCACCATCGCTAGTTGAACGTGTTATTTTCTTGTCTATCGGCTACTCGCTAGTGTGCGCTGCAGTGTACCTGCTAATGTCTACTTTGGTCGCTGGAAAGAAGCCCATTATGGGCACAGCGAGAAGAATCTTCAAGGTGCTCTTCCAGATCGTTGCTACTGCTAAGGTGTTCACCATTTTTGCTATTGAAATTGTGATCTTTCCTATCTTCTGTGGATGGCTTTTAGATTTCTGTGCCACTCCTCTCCTAGTGAAGAATTTGATTGTTGATACCGAGAACGGCCAATCGTTTGTGCTCTTCTACACCTCAATCCAGGACTTCTCAGATGTGCAATATTTCAAAGCTTTACAGTGGCTCTGGGACCCATATATTCGGCCCCTTCTATTCTGGGTGGCTGGCACCAGCTACATGTTTTTCATTGCTTTGTTTGTGGGTATGGTGAGAAACAACATTTTGCGTCCAGGTGTGCTCTTCTTTATTAAGAGCCCCGAGGACCCGAACGCTCGTCTCATTCATGATGCCATTGTCAAGCCATTTCTTTTGCAAGCTCTGAGGATCTTCTTGAGTGCAAAGGTCTATACTGCGTTCATCATTGGAGGTATCGGGTCGGTGACTTGGGGTCTCCGGTACTTTGTGAACCCACCAGGTGCTGCGGAAAAGGAAGGTGCTCTCTTGCCGATCAAGTTCTACGGCGTCATTAGCATCTCGCAGGCCTTGATCACGGTGTTGATGCTCATCAAAACCAAGCCATTGATTGCAAAGTTTTGCAAGATGTTCTGGACTCGTGCTTTTGAAGGTATGTGCTACAAGTTGAGATTGTCGCATTTCATCTTGGGCAATCCCGTGGCCCAGGAGAGAGGAGCCGTTGTTCATCGAAGCTTCTTGCATAGTGTTCTCAGCCTCAGCGAACCAGATTACACCCGTCCAGTAAGCTATTCGGAAGCTTTGGAAATCTTCAAGTCTGACAGCACAGTGACTGCTTGCTTTGTTCCTGATGGCTACTATGTCCGTGCTCCTGCTACAGATGATAACTCTCGCAAATTCCTCAGAGGATTGTTCGTTCCAGTTACCAAGTCCGACCAGTTGTTGGTGCCAGCTGTTGAAGTTTCTGATGACGAAGACACCGATTGGTGGGACGCAGACATCGTGTACGAGGACAGGTACACCGTTGTTTACCAGCCGCCTAACTTGAAGCTTAGATGTATCGCATTGGTTTCCATGATTTGTGTCTTTGGTGCTCTCCTCATTGTTCTCGCCTCTGTTTTTGCTGTCTTGTTGGGTCGTCCGACCACTCGAGCAATGATGATAGTTTTGGATCTAGTTTTCAAGAAATTGGGCAACGATGTTCCATTGCCTTCGGCTGGGATCGAATGGTCCTTCATCGACATCAGTTCATTGTGCATTGGCATCAAATTGGAGTTAGTGATTATGGCCTTTGTTGACTACACGATCGATGCAGAAAATGCCTTCAATTTCGTGGCCGACCAACAACGGCGCTTTTTAGTTGCGCCACAGAACGTCCCTGTGAGACTTTTCTGGTTCAATGTCTTGATGATTTCAAACGTTGTGCCTGGAATCCTTGCTGCGTACGTCCACTTGAACTACTTGACTAGCATTGAGAAGTACTACTTTGGAGCTGCTACATTCGAGTTCCTTGAAGGTGCTTTCAACTTCAACTTCACGTGGCATGGAGTTTTGTTGCATCTTGCGTTGGTGCCATGGACGGTTTTGCCATTACTTGACCCGTTGTCTTTCGAAGCAGCCACCTCATTCAATCCCCGCAAGGCAACAATGATTCGCACCTTAGGCAGCGGTGTGTTTATTGCTCTCCATCGTCTTTTCGTGTACAGTCAACAGAAGGCTGGCCTGCCGCTCAGTGAGGAAGACGATATCCGGTTCCGCATCCTCACCCTAGCGATGATTGTCTTCACCAGAAGTGCAATCAGTGCCCGGGAGTTTTTGGCCAACATATCCGAGCAGATTAAAAACGAGAAGTACGTGCAGGGTTCAGCCATCGAGAACATAGATGTGGAGGAAGACTAGATGTGAGAACTACATATATATATCATGATGCATGATTCTATTTTCACTCGCTTTCGTTAGACTCGTTGAACAGCACATTGGCTGTGTTTTTCTTTTTGCGGCCCTTCTTAGTCTTCTTGGGTTTCTTCTCCTTCGGCTCGTCTTCGTCATCATCATCGTCGGCAAAGAGCTCTTTCTCGTTGACGTTGTTGGTGTCATACATCTTCTTTGCCTTTTCGATTTTGGCAAGCTGTTCTCTGATGTAGTTCATTCTTCCGAGCTTCTGAGGGTCGTTGCGTAAGGCAAACGGAATGTCGTCAACCTTGATACGCGAGCGGCCATGCGACTTTGCAAACTGGAGGCTTTCGTGTGACAATTCACTTAGAAACTCCACTAGACAGTCTTCTAGACACTTGACGGTTGAATCTAGCGAGATGGGGCCGTCGCCCATGGCATAGAGGATGGTCTCGATATCTTTAGTGAAGAGCCGTGGCCGCCGGCGTCTTCTGGGCGGAGGTAGTGATGTTGTTCTGTAGGGGTACATTGGAGGTTGACTTAGATGGAGTAGGTGGACTAGTATTGAGGCTGAGGTGTACGGGTGTATTCCGTACCAAGTATACCAGGAGGAAATGCCAACCTAATAAAACAAAAAAAAAACTATGAAGTACATCCATTGATAGCTTCATTAGGTTATATACCCCCTTTTCCCTCTCATGCTCGCAGTGCTTCCTCGGAGATGATAGACTCTACCACACCAGTTGGAGGGTCAGGAAGCGACGAGAAGGTCAAATTTCCTTTCTGAAAAGCAGCCAAATACTCCTCCAATTTGCCCCCAGCAAGATCGTCGGTCGACAACTTGTACAAGTAGCCCTCTTTTTCAAATTGAGAAGCTACCTCTTCTTGGTGATCGTTCATCAATTGCTGATTGGTCACCACCAACAACGGTTTATGCAAACGAAGAGTGTCTAGAATGGATCCAGTGCCCGCATGAGAAACCACAATGTCTGCGTCAGCAATATAGCTGGCGATATCCGGGGAAAAGGCAAATGCCAGAAGCGTCATAGTCGAATTGGCAAATGTGGTGACGGATTTGTCGTTTGTCTCGTTGGTCAACAGGAAATCTAGAAGATCCACCACATTGTGATTATCGAGAGCATCCGAGAAGAATTGCTTGCTGAGGTTTCTGCCGTTTTCAATTTGGTTTCCATACTGGATGGCTACACGGCGGAAACCCAAATCGGAGAGACTACGAAGAAACGATGGCGAGACCACGTAATCAACCAATGCCTCGAAAGTGACCGTGGCGCCTGTCGTGATGAGAATGGACATGTGGGGGAGGTGAGGCCAGTGAGTGAAGAAAAGTGGGCGCGGGATGTACGGGTGTAGGAGGGGAGCTGGCAGAATGTACGGGTGTATGAGGGGAGGCGGGGTGCTCGGAATGCCTATTGAGGAACGGAGCGGAATTCATGTTTTGGGATGTACGGGTGTAAGTAATTTCGAGTTGCTGGGAATACATGATCTGGGATGTACGGGTGTGCTTACCAGGAGTCGATTGGAGTGCCCAGGAACGCAGTAGAATGCATAACCTGATTTGCTGCTGGCGGTAGTTCATGGCCAATGCCTCCTCGTTGTGCTTACAAAACAACTCGTGACGTCGGCAACAGTCATGCCCTGGCTAAAGACAGGAAAGTCCCAAAACGGTTCAAGCTCACCGGGCTCGCAACGGGGCTTACCCAACTCAGCTGGATGCAGTCTGGTCAGCTAGGTCGCTCCCAAAACAGAGTGGCCGGTTATGGTGAGATCTAGGCCGCAGATACGGCCACCAAGCTAGGACAAAGAAGCCAAAAGACAAAAAAAAAGAAAACCAAAAAGGCTCCCCTTCCTCGTCGGCGAATATCCCAACAATTTTACGTAAACCTTATCGTGGAAAGCCCTGCAATTCCCTGGGTGAACGGAACTCTTGACACATTACCCCGGATTCGGGGCCCCCAGCGTAGTGTACATGGCTATATTGGGCGTAGTGTACTCAGCTATTATTTGGACGGCACAGGCGGTATTCGAGATTGCTTGTCTGGGGTGCAGAAGAGCATAACCAAGGACAACGGTGCGCAACTGGAACGAGTTTTTATTTTCTAGAGGGCACAGGATGGCTTGGGGACCGATTACTGAAAGGGTGGGAAATAACGTCCAAGTAGAAAAGGAAGCGACAGGACGGTAAAGGAAACGAAAAGGCAGAAATCGAAAAGACAGAAAACCAAAAGATAAAAGTAAGATCAAATAGCCACCTCCGAAGTCGCCGAAAAAAGTCCGCCAAAAGTAACGCCCATCGAATCAAATCTGCCACTTAGGACCAAACCTAGAGAAATCGCTGACTTTCTTTTCTTGACTTGGCGTTGCCCGTCCTGCAGAAAACCCACGGTCACCTCCAACTCCGAAACACGCTCCTTCCACGAGAACTTGCCACGGGCGCCAGTGGAACACTTCAAAATCGCCCCCAGCCGCCTTGACCCCCACGGCAACACCGAGGTCCGGTTCTTCTCCAAAAACAACAAAAAGAACCGCCATTCTCTGCCGCCTAATAGTCTCAGGTTTACATCCTGCATACACCCAACGCTGTGCCGGTTTTTTTTTTCCGAGTCAGTTCATATACTCCAGATCCTCCATATACTCTTGGACCCCAAAATTTCTTCCCCAGACTTCCCCCTTGCATGCTACTCCAGTGCTCTTTTTCCTGAAAAAGACCCTTGTTTGAAAAAAAAAACGTCGATAATCTGTGTTTCCCCCCTCTATTTTGCCCCACCCTCCGGGTTTTCCGTTACTTTTCCTGTTCTCCAAGACCACCATTAGTCACCACTAGGTGAAGCTATTCGTGGACCACTTTTATACTTGTGAAGGTCTTTTGCCGCCGAAACTCCTTCTGCATCTCCGGCTCGCTTCGTCACCCCACTAGCCGCGCCCACTAGCCACCATGCTCGCCAACTCCGCGCCCAAAGACGAAAGAAGAAGCTCCATGCTGTACTCGGGCCCCACCCAGCCCATACCGAAGAAATCGCTTCAGATCAGAACCGACAAGCCTCGGCCCCACGTGTGCGCCATCTGTACCCGTGCGTTTGCCCGGTTAGAACACTTGAAACGTCACGAACGCTCTCACACCAACGAAAAGCCCTACCAATGTGCGGCCTGCGGCCGCTGCTTTGCCCGCAGAGACTTGGTGCTTCGTCACCAGCAGAAGCTCCACCTGCAAACGCTGCCAGGTGCCAGCCGTGGCCTGGTGCCGCCGCCGGCCATCTCGGAGTCCTCTCCTCCTCCGGGTTCGGACAACATCATTTTCTTGCAACACAACACCAACGCGAAGGCTCCACTTCCCAACGGCCAGTTCATGGGCTCATTTTCGAATGTAGCCTCACATCTGGCCACTCTGTCTCCATCGCACGCCAGTGCCTCGCCCCATGACTACGCTGACAGAGTCAAACAGTCTCTTGGCTATCAGCTGAATGTTCCCGGTACCATGCCCCTGCCCAAGACGTCTTCGAGCCAGAATACGCCCTCGGGAAGAGTGCCCGTGCGCTCCAACTCCGCGAATCTGGACCCTATGGGCCACTCTGCTGTGGCTGTTGGTTCTGTTTTCACTCAGCAGCCTTCGCCCCTCAACGGTGATTCTCCAGACTTGAAAGAGAAGAAGAGATTCTACTGGGGCAACCTGGTCGTCGACGACATGCCCCACGTGAACACGACCCAGCGCCACGCGTCGTTTCTGGCGGTTCTGGGCGCCTCATACACGAACCTCAAGGATGCGTTGTCCATCCAGAGCCAACAGATAGCAGATGCTCCCACCGAGGTGGGTTTCTCGACTCCTCAGTTCACAGCAACGGAACTCGATGCAAAGGGACTTCTGGGCTTTGACTTGGGCGCGCTCGACATGGATTGGTACAATTTCGACAATGACTCCAAGCATGACTCGGACCGCGGCTCGCTTCCCAGAACCAAGAGCAATGTCAGGTTCCCTCTGTCTGGGCCTCGAAAGTTGACTACTATTCCTTCGGAGTCCCAGTTGAAAGACATTGAACAGAGCTACTATGCTAATAACGTCATGGCAAGCCATCTGTTCCACGATCCCAACCACCCGCACCATATCAAGGGTAGCACTCCTATGGAGTACAACTTTGATGATGTCTCCACCATGGAAAGCAAACGTAGTGTGACTGGCACCGGGTTCATGGACATTGCTGGCGATCTATTTGCCATAAATGGCAATGCGCATCCTGATGCTCACCGGGAACACCCATCGGTGGCTCCAGCTCCTGCAAGCTCCACAGGTGTTGCAATGCATCCACAGCAATTGTTCCAGGGAAGTGCAAGTCCAACACTTGGACATTACACCGCGCAAGGATCCAAGAGGATACCTAGAAGAACATCGCCAGTGAAAAGATCCAGCATGTCGTCTGTTTCACTCACCAGCGACTTTAAGCGAGCCAAGCTTGGCTTCGTTAATGACGCCGCTGATTTAGCTTGGGTAAAGGAAATCCAGGACATCCCATTCTTTAATGATTTGGCCGCTAACCATGATACTGGATTTATGGGAATGCCTTACATTGCCGACCAGTTTGAGTCAGATGAAATTCTTGACATGTTCAAGTGTAGGCAAGAGGACTTAGTCAGACAGAGAAGCCAGGTCGACACTCGCCTGTCGCCTACTGGATCGGAGAGACTGTCTGTGTCTCTCAAGCGGAAGCCTTCAAAAGCTCTGTTTACGATCGGAGACCGCCCCAACTTCGTCACCGAGGATCTTCGCAATAAGGTCCTTCTTGAGTGCAACATTGCGAGCGATCATTTTCCTCCTTTGGAAGATTTGAATGCTTATATGGATCTCTACGAAAGGGAATTCAACAGATACTTCCCTTTTATTCATATGCCATCTTTGCGCATTCCGATGGTGGACAACTTTGAGAACATTCCTCTTATTTTGGCCATGTGTTCTCTTGGTGCTCTATACTCATACCATGACAACAACCTGCTTTTGCTCTTCAATTTGTCGAAATATCGCATCCACAGCTTCTTCGAGAATGAAATCACTGCCGAAAAGCTTTCGATGAAGAAGGTGCCCATCATGGCTCACCAGAGTCTTGTGCTCCACATTTTCATTTCAATGTTCCTCAATGAACCCAACATGGTTGATATTACTTCGAAACAGATGAGATCCATGGTTGGATTAATCAGATCCACAAACTTCCACAATCCTTTGGAACAGTACTTGGTCCCTCCACCATCCATTAAGAACCCAAACGATGCTAGAGTGATTCAGCAAAATTTTGACTATTTCATTATGGCTCAGACAAGAATTCGTACCATCCACATTTTCTATCTGTTGGAGGTGATGCGCAACACATTGCTTGGTCTGCCGGTGCCTTTGAAAGGAGTTGAAATTTTGAGCGGTACGCAATGTGGTAATGAGGCTTTGTGGGATGCTGCTAATGCAAGTGAGTGGTTCCAAGAATATCAGAAATGTGGACTGCCCAATCTAGAAGAGTTGGCTAATAATGAGACTTTGGACAGTTTACTCTCGCAAATTTATGACCGAGAGTTCCCCCAATCTTCCATGTCTCTCCAAAAGTCTTTGACCATGTTAGTTGCAATCCACGAAGAGATTCTGCGTGAGATTCAGACAAACAACTTGGATTCTGCTGCTGGCATTCTAAACTGGAGAACTGACACTCGTCCAAAGATGGAGGGTTTGATCAATGCATGGGAGAGATTCTTCCACAGAAGTGGTGGATTCACCGTTGTGAACGATCAGAATCGTCTGATTCTCAAGACTAAGGGCGAGTTAAAGTTGATTTTGCCTTTATTGGCGTTTTCGAAGTTGAGACTCTGTGTCAATGTCACTTCATTCATGAAACCTGCAGTCTACAAAGACTGGAAGGCTATGGGGGAGCAACTTACCGAGTTAGAAGCGGATGTTGATGGATTGAAAGATGCCGTGGAGCACGCCCTCTACATTTTGAACTTGTGGGTCCAGAACATTTCAGTGATCAATAACCCAAGAAAGACATCGGTCAGAACGCCGGTGTACTTTGTCAGCTGTGTATGCGTTGCAGTGATGGTGCTTGCGAAGGCTTTGAACGTCATCGAGAACCTGACCACATTAAGCATCCGTGACAAGTCTTTGTGGCTTAATACTGAAAAAGTTTTGAGAAGCATTGAAGCAGCTCTTACTCCGAGCGAAGAATCGTACGCGGAATTCTTGCACAAGCAATCGCACGGCGTTTTCGATTATGTTTGGACCGACGAATTCAAGACAAACGTGGAGGCAGTTATCCAAGCATTGAACAACGGAGACGAAAACGGTTCGACTCAAATTAAAAAATGCAAGCTCCTGATCCAGGCGTTGAGCTTGGGAGTGCGTATCCTTGCGGATGCCCCGCTCTGGCCATTGGCTATCGGGTTTGCCGAAGGGTTGAAGAACATGGCTACCCAGATTTTCGGAAAGGATACCAAGTAGCGGCACTGACGGGCATACAAAAAGCACCAACCAAAAGATTATCACGAATTCAATTCTAAACGATTATCATTAGTTCATTTCTAAAGATTATCACGAAGTCAATTCTAAAAGATTATCACGAATTCAATTCGCCGAAGCTGGCCGATTTATTTATTGTCACGAATATATTTATTGCACGTAAATTTGAACTTGACTTCTCTCGTAGGTTTAACTATCTAGTGGAGTGATTGTATTCACATCCTTCCTTTAGAAAAGAGGACCAAAGAGAAACGGTGAATTTTTGTGAGTTCGGGTCTTGATCGTCTCGTAGATATTTCCTCGCACAGTTTTCTCGGAGCATCTGTTGAGCTGTCCAACTAGAGGGTAGGGGATGGAAATGAGAAAGCCGGCCGAAGCCTGACCCAACGACAAAGTCGCCAAAAGGAGAGAAGAATGTGAAATGCATTGACCGATTGACATACAAAAATATTATTCTACGTTATTTTTCTTTTAAAGAGAAATCGTGGCCTCGCCTGGAGGTCCCTCCACATTTCGCACCCAAAAAAAAAGTAACTCCATCTCATCACCAGCTTTTTCCAAAGTGGCTCGCTTTCCCTTCAACCCCATAGGGTGGCTTTCCAACGTAACCAAATTAATGACAGCAGAAAAGCTCACGGGCCGTGCCCTCTACGACTCGATCGGGAAACCCACAACCATCGTGGCTCCCATGGTGGACCAGTCAGAGCTCGCATGGAGAATACTTCTGAGAAGATACGGAGCAGAGCTCTGCTACACGCCGATGTTTCATGCCAGGCTCTTTGCCACCGAAGAAAAATACAGAAACAAAATGTGGTCTGAGTGGGACGGCGACAGCGCCAGAGACCGGCCGTTGGTGGTGCAGTTCTGTGCCAATGACCCAGATTACTTACTTCAGGCTGCTCAATATGTAGAAGACAAATGCGATGCCGTCGACTTAAACTTGGGATGCCCGCAAGGAATCGCCAAGAAGGGCAACTACGGAGCGTTTTTGATGGACGACTGGGATTTGGTGTACAGGTTGATCCGCAAACTTCACGACAATTTGAAGTGTCCCGTGACGGCGAAAATCAGAGTGTACGACGACTGGGAGAAGTCGTTGGAGTACGCGAAGATGGTTCTCAGCGCCGGAGCGCAGTTCATCACCATTCACGGCCGCACAAGAGACATGAAGGGCCAGGCGACTGGCTTGGCCAACTGGAAGGTATTGCGATACCTCCGAGACAACTTGCCGAGCGACCAGGTATTTTTCGCCAACGGAAACATCTTGTATCCCGGTGATCTTGCGAGATGCACCGAGGAGGTGGCCTGTGATGCAGTGATGTCTGCCGAAGGTAACTTGTACAACCCTGGAGTGTTCTGGACCAAGACAGACGATCGCGACAAACAGTTTGCCCGGGTGGACAAGATGCTCCGTGAATACTTTGAGATCGTCAAGGAGTGTCCTGGCGAGGCCTCCCGGGTGGCCATGAAGGCTCATTTCTTCAAGATTTTGCATGCGTTTCTCAATGTGCACAAGGAGTTGCGGCCAGTGATTGGCAAGACCAGTGTCAATTCGGATTTCTCCGAGTGGGACGCAATTGTGCAGAAGGTGGAGGCTATTGTTGAAGAGATTTATGCAAGGCCAAATATCGACGAAATCGATGTGATCACCGAAGGTGAAGTGCAACTGTGGGGAGGAAGGTACAAGACTATCCCATACTGGAGATGTCAGCCGTACTTCCGGACGGTAAACGGAGAAAAGCAAAACACTCGAATTCTTAAGGTGGCTGCCAGTGAAAACAAGAAGCGTCCTGCCGAGGGAGAGGAGAGTGAGGCCAAGAAGGTGGCAGTATAATGGGTATAGGTAGCAGGTTTTTAGAGTAACAAATCGAAAAAGGCATTTGGTAACATTACAGTACTGCCAATGAGCTTTCAGTGCTACCATGTAGTAACAGGCAAAACCGTCCCATTAAAAGTCATATAACGATTTCGTGTCATCTCATTATTAAAGACATTCGTGGCTTTTCGCAGCCATTGATAACTTGTTCTTGCTGGTAGTTAGGAGCTTCCGTGTTTCATTTGTATTAATTTAGTAAAAAAATGCAAGAGTCCCCAGAACGTCGACCTTCTCTGCCCTCGCAATCCCATATTTGACTTGCTCTGCCCTCTCTATTGGTAATCCTTTCAACCTTGTCATTGCGCTTCATTTTTCCAATTTCTACAATAGGATTCTCTTTTCTTGGAATTTACTGCTCAGTTGTATACGTAGTCTTGTTAAGCCTTGATTCGTAAGGAAAAAAAAGGAAGGAAATCCGTTCTGAGGGACACGCTATCTGCTTCCATGCTATCTAATTCAGGCCCCAGTACGGCAATAGCAACAACTCCAACGTATACCGAGGTGCTATAGCAGAAAATTAAATGATCTCAGCTTCGAATAATCGTATTCCCATTTGAACTGTGTCGCTGATTCGTGTCAAACCCATTCCAGTAATCTGGCTCTTGCTCACTACCTAGCCAACATGCCAAGCACAGCCGTTCAAGTTCTGTGCAATATCAAAATGCTGAACATCTCAAGTCCTCCATTATTCCACTCTTTCAACCAACCCTGCCAACTCAGCCAACTTCCAACTCATCCAACGTATCTCAACTCAACCAACGCATAATTTTTTTTTTCATCAGGGCTGTAAAATTCCACACATGGCACTCCATAATTCCACCCACTCTGCTCCGTCAGATCACGTGCGCACATATCCAGCTAACCACCACACTGGTGTCTCTTCTCTGCCGCCATGTCCATCTCAAGTATCAGAGTCAACGCCTCGTCCACCGCCAGATCTGCCATCGTCTTCATCCATGGCCTCGGCGACTCTGGCGAGGGCTGGTCGTGGTTTCCTCAGATCATTCAACAGACCAATATAGTCAAGTCATATCCAGAGACAAACTTCGTCTTCCCCAACGCCCCCTCCATACCTATCACCGTCAATGGCGGCATGTCGATGCCTGGATGGTTTGACATCTACGAATTTGGCAACCCCCGTGGCAGACAGGATGCTGAAGGGTTTTTGAAGTCGTGCAACGTGGTGAAGCAGTTGATCGACGAACAAATCGAAAAACACAACGTCCCAGCAGAGAGAGTCATCATCGGAGGATTCTCGCAGGGAGCAGCCATATCCATGGCCACTTTGGCGTTGTTGGACGTGAAAATCGGCGGTTTGGTTGCTCTTTCCGGATTCTGTCCTATTCCACAGATTATCGCTGAAAAACAGAGCAAAACAGGCGTAAACCTCAATACTCCTGTGTTCCAGGGCCACGGAGACTTTGACGAAATTATCAACCTTTCGTTTGGAAAGGAGTCTTGTGATTTCTATCATTCGTTGGGCTTTTCCAACTGGAAGTTCCATGAATACCTGGGAGTGGGTCACAGCACCAACAACAAGGAGCTTGTGGATGT
Source organism: Sungouiella inulinophila (assembly GCA_030562885.1). Classification (NCBI taxonomy): domain Eukaryota; kingdom Fungi; phylum Ascomycota; class Pichiomycetes; order Serinales; family Metschnikowiaceae; genus Sungouiella; species Sungouiella inulinophila. Next base: position 1,093,180 of record JAKUAG010000002.1, read on the forward strand.
GATCCAGTTCATTTCGCTGATTTTAGACTAATTTATATACGAGTGCCATTTATATTATCGCTGCGGTCAATTCTACCAACATTTCTACCTATTTTCATGTCCTTTCTTCCATAGTAAACAATTAGCGACCTGCACCTATTGATCTCCACCAATTCGACTATTCTGGTCAAGAAAGCACCTACAATTCTCGCCACAATGGACTCCTCGGGCTCCAGTTTTCTTCGGATCCCCGGCTTGATGTCCAGGTCGTCGCCGGCCCCGGAGTTGTCCCCGAAAGATAAACGCTACTGGCTCCAAATCGAGAAAGCATTGGCGACTTTCGACTCGGTGACAGAATGGGCGGATTACATTGCATTTCTCTCCCGGCTCCAAAAAGCGTTGCTGTTGGCAGATGAGCCAAACGATTCTGTCTCATGGATTCCATTGGCAGACCAGGTGCTGGCCAAATTGGCGATTTGCCTCAATTCAAGGCTTCCCAATGGTGTACACCAGAAGGCTATTTCCATCTACGACTTGATTTTCTCGAGATTGACGCCGCAGGTGCTCAATTCCGATATCAGCATCTGGCTTCAGGGCTTACTCCCCGTTATCTCCTATGGCTCCATGCAAGTAAAGCCTCAAGTGTTGGCTTTATACAAAAACCACCTCCTCGTGCACTTAGAGCCCGCCACACTCAAAACTATCACTCGGCCTTTCTTGCTCTCGCTTTTGGCAGGTTTGGACGACGAAAACTCCGAGGTTTTTGCCGACATTTTGGCACTTATCGATTCGTTCAAGTTGAAACTTGCAGATTCGCCTCACTTCTGGCAGTCACTCTTTCTCTGTATCATCACCAGCCCCGAAAAGCGCATGGGGGCCCTCAACTGGTGCTCTGCTCGTCTTCCCGTACTTTCCGCAGTGAAAGAGGGCAGAGACTCCAAGTTCTCTGTTGAGGCACAGGCTTGTTTGACTCCAGACCTGGGTTTGTTGGTTAGAGCCTTCGCTACTGCTTTCAGTACCCACACTACATTCAATCCTGCCACAGACGTGATTGTCGTCCGAGGGTTCTTTGATTTGTTGCTAAGTAACTTGCCGTTATCCTCAGAAGTGATCACTTCAGTCATTTCTCCCTCCGATAAGGAGTTGCTCATCATGTCGGCATGCAAAGTCACGCTTAAGCGTGATATGAGCTTGAATAGAAGACTATGGGGCTGGCTTCTTGGGCCCGTGAACTCCGAAGAGAACCCTGGAGAATCTAGAGTTAATTATTTTGAGAAGAATGCTGCTTCCGTTCTCGAACAGGGTCTTTTGAAGCAGATCAACAGCTCAGATGCTCTGGAGCAGGTTCGTGCATTCAAAATGTCGCTTTCGTTGATTTTGGACCGCTGGGAGATCAACCAGCTTCTCACCCCCAGAATCTTTGTTCCTATTCTTAAAACCTGCTTTAGGTCATTCCAACTGGATTCTCCAAGGCGCTCGGAGGTTATTAATGGCGCAAGGGCTTTTTTTGATGAAGTGGAAGCAAACTACATCTGGAACTACATCACTTGCAACCTTATTGCCGGATCTGCACCTGAAAATGTGGAGATGCTAGAGTATCTATTGCGTAACTTTCATTTCCCGGAGGAAGAACGCTCTCTCCACATTCCTTTGGCGATTTTGTGCTTGCTATCCAACTACGAATTGTCCAGCCGGTACGTTTCAATGTTGGATTTGCTAGTCGACATGTGTCTGCCCAAATCGTTGCCGCCTTTGAAATCACAAGTGGATCTCGCTTCTCACACCAAGGACTCCATCATTCTAGCAATTAAGGTGTACTATGAGAACTTGATTTCCGATGAGGCAACGAATCCCCCATTTGCTGGGTCAGATTTAACGTACCTTATTATTAATCGCCTCAAGGATTGGTACGTCGAGAGTGTAAAGCAGAATTTTTTCAGTCTGAGGCTCTCGACGATATTGAACGACTTCCTTTTTTCCATCCCCAACGAGAATCAAATCGACCCTTTCTCCGACAGAGCCCTAATCGAATGCGTTTTAGCCTATCCATCTTACAAGTGGTGTGCAACCGAGGATAATGAAACCGACATGACTACAATCTTTGGAATCGTCAACTTGTGTCGCTATTTCACAAAAATCGCCACTCCTAAGGAAAAAAGCAAGATCTTGAAAATTGTCTTGTCAACCTTGTGGATTCCACTCGTTACTTCCTACCCCGCGAACTATCAAGTGGAGGCTGTACGCCATATTTTTGACTTGGATATTTGCTTTGACATCCACCAAATAGAGGCCGGAATCCTTCAGATTCTTTTGAGCACTTCAAGCGAAACGCGTGTCAAGTCATTCTATAAGCTCTGGGTGCATTCAGCGGATCTCAGTGACGCAGAAGCGATTCTCTCAAACCCTCTTCATATCATTCTCGATGATTTGATTGCTTTCGATAAAGGGAATGCAATGTCTGTTCAAAAATTCGTCCACAATGCAATTACCGATGGATCGGCTGCTCGGTTGCTAAAGTTGATTACCGATCCACTACTTGTAGCACCTTTCATGAAGGCGCTGAAGACAGAAATCAATACGCATGACGATTTGACCCTCTTTGCATACAATTTGGAGACGGTGCTCAATGTCTTCAAGAGCAACGAGAAATTATTGAAGGAATCTTTCAATAACGAGTTTGTTGTTTCGGAAAGTTCAGAAAAGTTCGAGTTGATCAAAAACAATCAATGGGATATTTCCAACTATAAGTCTCTTGTTGTTTGCATAGCTCAAAAATTCTTCTCCTTGAAGCTTGCAGACGATCTTTTAAAAGATAAGGAAAGTCTCGCAAGCTTTTTGAGCTGCACTACCTCAGCTCTCGACCTTTACTCGATTCTTATCACAGGAAGTGAAACAGACTTTGAAACGCATTTCCATATGTTGATAGAAAGATGCATGTACTTCATTCGTGATTTGGACTACATTCCGTTCGAAGTGGAACTCGCTCAAGCTAAGTACATCAAGTGTATTTTGCACTTTTTGAATACGGCAAAGACCTTGAGTATTAACCTCAATCTTTTGCACATTGAAGAGTCTTCCAAGGATCCGTTGCTTGTGAGTTTTTTTGTCCAGGGTATCACAAAATGCCAATCTTCTACTTTGCTTGAAAAATGGTTTACGTTGCTTACTTCTTCCATTTACCTGTTTAATGAGTCCGTGTTTAGCGTGATCTTGACTCTAAACGATAAGATCATTGAGAAGATCAAAGCTTACATGAAGTCAGTCAAGTCTTTTGATAAGGCAAGCGATATGACAGACCTTGAAATCTCTTTGAGTATCCTTTTGAACGGACTTGAAGATTTGCTTTCGATTAGTCATTCGTATCTTGTCACCTCAAACCTTCGTGCTAATGCTAAAACACAGGCAGCAAATGGAGACACGGGATTCCTTGGAAACGTTATACTGGGAGTTTTTCTGATTGAATCTCCTAATCTTCGGACTGATGAGCAAAATAAGCTTTATTCAATTTTGATTTCCTTCCAGGACGCTGCAAAAGTTGCTTTTGGGATCTGGGACTGGGCAGACTCGAAACCGCTGGTGCCAGAAGGCTGCAAAGTAGCTTCGGCCAAGTCCATCACTTACTTGGCTAACAAATTGAAATTTAGATCGAGAAAATTGCTTGAAGCGCTATGTGAACTTGAAAGACAAGACGTGATCGAGACCATCATTGAGAGCTCTTGTGAAACTAGCACTAAGGTCAAAATCTTGCATGTTCTTGATGGGGGACGTTCTCAGACGACGCTTCCTCACATTCTTAATTCCATTGTGACGAGGTGCTATCCTCAAGCATTGAGCGAAAAGCAATTGTCATCCAAGACTTCCCTGGTGACTGCAAAAGAACTTTCTGACTTTCTCGTGCCTTATTACCAGTCTATTGACCATGATACGGTGGATGATATTTGGGAGTACAGCATAAACTTCTTTAAAGAAGTGTTGTCACACCCCACATACTACAAAAGCGAGATACTTTCATACTTGAACCTGATCAAGATTTTGTCGCTTAGATCACATTTTAACAAAGTTGGAGATGGCAGACGCAACAACAAGGAACTATCCTCCATCTTTTTGAATATGTTGAATGCCGCCACTTCCAGGTTTGGTGATGTCGATAATGCTGAAGGTGCAGAGTCAAAGGATCAGTTTTTATTGAGCTTATCGAAGCTTGCAGAGCATTTCGGAGATATCTTGCAAGATTCTGACAAGATCAACATTGCAGTCACCACCATCATATCGTCCGTTCTTCAGCCAAGTGTCAAGGTAGAATCTAATCTCACCGACAAATTCATTCTCCACCTCATTTGCACGATTGGACGGTCCTATCCAAATAAGGCCTGGAAGCAGCTTATTCTGGACGTATTTATGGACAACGCTTTCTTTACTTCGAAGAACTCACTCCAAAAGGGATGGCAGGAAGCAGTGGGTGTGTGGATTTCTAGCGACAAGGAGAAATTGATCGATTTCGTAGCGAGGGTGACGCCCTCAGCCCAGACGTCGGCAGCAAACATCTTCATTTGGAATGAGAATTCAGAAGTTGAGGACCGCATCTTCATCCTCAAGCGCATTACCTATTTGATATTGGTTCAGCCAAAGGATGTGTTTGGAAGCATTTTGGAGGAGCTATTCTCGCGTATCAGTGCCGCGTTGAACATCTCGTGTCCACCATTGTACAAAAGCGAGGCTTTCAATCTATTCAGAGTGATTACGCTTCGTTTCAGCGAGATGCAGTTGCTTCCTTACTGGCTGTTCATCATCCAAAGCTTGCTGGATGTACTCGTTGAGACAGTGGCTAAAGCGTCCAAAGATCCACTGTCCTTCACCAGGGAACAATTAAAACTTGTGCTTTCTGCCTGCAAGTTGTTGGACCAGCTGCTTTTAATTGGATCGGACGAATTCAATCTTGGTGAATGGCAGTTCGTCGCGTCAATTTCCGTGACGGAAACAGCATCACCATCTCGCTCCCTCATGGACCAGCTCGCTAAACAGACAGAAATGTTGCTTCTTAAGGAAGATCCTATCGCAGTTTCGCACCCAATTGTCACCGGAACGGTACCTCCACTTTTGGCCGGGGTACGGACGATCCACCACATCGCCAACTTGAAAAAATTCTTTGGTCTGTTGAGCTACATCTGCTACGAGAGAACCTACGGCTTATGTTCACCAGATATATCTGCATGCAATCAAGATGCGTTTGAAGACTTGTACGTCTAAGTGTTGATGGTATGCACACAGCGCGATCAACTATTATATAGACCAAAATACATACACAATGCCTCCGCCAAATGGGGAGCCCACCTCATACAAGGCACAGGTGGCAGACACAATGAACAATGTGTCCAGCGAAAGTGACAGCGAATTTGAAGATACCCATATCGAGACGCCCTTGGCCCTAAGGGAAACATCCAAGTCTTTCAACGATGGACTTTACTTCAGAACGACAACGACGATCCCATTGAAAGATGACGCGGCTAAGAACAAAATCATTTCTACTCCCACGCGGACAGGAAAAAGGAAGGCGCTGGTGTCTTTCTCCGACGAGGAGAGAGAGCTTATACGCAAGGAGAAGGTTATTACAGACAGCAATGAGTTTAGTCCTCGAGGGCCGGGGAGCAGTCCAGCTAGACGAATGCGTTCGACATTTTTAGATTCTCAAAAGCCTCTAGACAGAACTGACGTCGAGCGCTCGAACTTTGACATCCCTGTTGAGAAAGAGATCGAGATCGAGTTTGACGTTTCTGACAGGGGCCTGCCAGAAAAAGGACCTAGCGCCACAGGAAACCAGAAGAGCACTGCTCTGTACGAGGAGTACAAGCAACTGGTGACGAAAACGCCGCAGCGACTGTCGCCATTAAAGAGGGAGATTATCCCTTCGTCAAACAGCGTAAAATCAGCCGCAGTAGCAGCTGACGAGATAATAAGAAGCGGAGCTACTCGATCGAAAACGGCACAAGAGATTATTGACCAGATCAACAGCAGTATAGACAAGATGCGGGAGGTGGAAGGCGTATTCGCAAGTGAACACGAGTCTGATTCGGACGAAGAGCAGATTTTACGAGAAATTGATTCGTATCTTCCGAAAGCAATGCGCAAAAAAGGCATTACTCCGCTTGGGTCGCCCTCTCACGTTGCGGAACCGCATTCTATTTCCTCTTTGGCTGCTTTCAACGAAAGGATCGAGAATGAGGAGAGGAGCAATAGCGAGAAAGCGGCCGTCTCTCCTCAGACCATCGTTGCACCCAAGCCGCTTTTTTCGCCTAAGCCGATCTCGCCTAAGTTGGCAGCAATTGATGCTGAGGAAGCTCCTGAAACTCACGAAATTGAGAACTTAGTTCTGTCAACTAGAAACTCCAAAGTGACCAAAAGAAGAGCTTCTGCTGCCAACAGAAAACTCTCAGGCAAGTACGCCAGAGATGTTTTTCGCAAACGAAAGCTAACGGAACCTCTGGGAAAGTACGAAAGCTGGCTGTACGAAAAGTGGGATAAGCTCAAGAGACTAGTGGAGCTGTCGATTCCCAAGAATGTCCTCATCAACAGCACCATCGTGTTAGAAGATCTTGGGTGCAAAGACAAGGAGGAGCTCGCCCAGAGAGTTAAGTTTCTTTCTCGAAGGAGATGAGAGACGGAAAAATACTGTACCATATCCGAATGTATTATATGTATAGAATGCAAAAGAGGTGCCTAGAACACCTTGGAAAGAATATTCTGAAGATCGTCGCTGTTTTTGTCCTTCTTGAACTCCAGCCCAGCATCTGCACGGGTACTGGAGACGCCTCGCTGATCGAAGGTTCTTTTGGCGATTTTCTTTTCGTCGTTTCCTTCTGCCTCTTCAGTCTTTCTTTTTCTGGAGATATACCTCGACTTTTCCACATTATTAACAAAGGTCTTGTTGAGCTTGGCCTGCTGAGACACCTCCAAGGCCAACTTGGACTGGCGGATCTCGTTCTCTTTGGCGATCTGTTGCGTCAAGTCAAACCATTTGAACCCAGACAAGTACTTGATGTTGATGACATCGTCGTGGTAGTACGACGACTTCTTACCACCCAAAATGTTTCCGTTCATAGTTTGGGCACAGAGCTTGGCGTCCTTCTTGTTGACAAACTCCACCCAGCCCTCAGTGTACTTCTTTTTCTTATTTCCACCGTACTTTACTCTCTTCAGGTACGCAGCCGCATCTTCAGGCTTCAAAAACACCCTATCGAGCTTTCCGAATCGCGAAAGCACCGACCGCAACTTAACGGGTTTCATATATGGAGGGATGCTCGATAAGTAGCATACACCTGTCTTTTTGATCTTTTTCTGCTCTTTGGCGAGTTGCTCTGGCGTCAACCTCTTGAGCTTTTTAGATCTGGTCTTCTGCTCGCTCACCACAGCAGTTGCCTCGTCACCCTTGCCGAAAAAGATTTCGTTTTCATCATCGGACAAGTCGTTTTCATGCTCGGACCCTTGATTGGCTTCTTCCTCTTCTTTTTCGGGCTCTTCGTCGCTTTCTGCATCCTCATCGAATCTCGAAGTTGCGACCTTCTTTTTCGTCTGGAAGACCTGCTCCTCGTCGTCGTCGGACTGGAAGTCGTCGTCGGAGACATCAGCCAATGTTGAACTTTTTTTTAGCTGGACATCGTCGTTGTCGCTTTCTGAACCTGCGGACAAAATATCCTCTACCTTGGTGTTTTTGGACATGGTGGTTGTAGTGATGAGCATCGGTGGCTCTGATATACTTGGTGTGTACAGGAAAAGAGTAGTTGCAACAAGATGGGCTGTCGAAAAATGTGGGTAAAGATAAGGTAAAATGAGTTGTTCAGTATTAATATGCTTTAATGGTCTATTTAGACCAGAAAGAGCTGATGCTAGACTCAGATCGTGGACGGCGAACGTGCTACTAAATTCATATTTTAGGGGGAGAACGGCTACTAGGCTCATGTTATAGAGGGAGAACGGATAGTACACTCACGGAGAACGGCCACTAGATTTTTATTATAGACGCAAGTCCAGGTATTCGAAGTGGCCGACGCAGTTTCTTTTCCGTGGGTCTCTAGATTTTTTTTTCAGGGGAACGAAAGTGAGTTTACTGCTCTCGGTTCATTTGGAAGGATGAATTAAATGCGAATAGGTGAGAATCACCGAATGTAGCCAGTGACCCACAGACATCGCCAGCAACACGAATATAAGAAAATAGAGAAGAGAAGAAATCTGTTCTCAGCAACTGGATCCATTACAACGGCATCCATATTGTGACAAGAATGAGAGCTCTTCGAGCGGTGATTCGAATACCTATAGAGCATTTGAATGTACCTACTTGGCACCCAATTCTCCTGACTTAGATAAGCTATTTGGCAAGGCGAATTTATGTAAGTCTCCACTAGCCACCGGCGAGTATCTGCAACTATCGCGGAACACCCTCGCCAAAATAAAAGACTCTGCCGACCCTGGATGACTGTTTATGGTTTGACAGCCACCTGTATTGTGCCACACATTTGGCTGCGAAAACACAATGCAGAAGAATACCTCTACCATCTCACCACGAAACGAACTCCACCAAGAACCACTCCCCACCAGATAAAATCACATTACTACAAAATCTTCTTCTTAAGTCATCTCACATTTTGAAATCTATTTAAGTTTACTTCTTGGCGTCGTCGGCAGCAGTCTTAGCTCCCTCCGTAGCTCCAGTGACAACTCCAGAAACATACTGGGCAGCGTTAGCAACCTGCTCCTTGGCAGCATCGAAGTACTCGCCAGCGGTCTCGCTCAAAGTAGCACCGTGCTGCTGAGCCTTGGCGCTCTCCTCTCCAACGGCAGCCTTAGCATCGTCATGGCCAGCCTTGACGTTGTCAGCCACAGTCTGACCGAAAGACTTCTGGTTGTCTGGAATGTTCTTGGCAGCGAAATCGTCAACTGCACCGGTCACAGACTCCTTACCCTTCTCGAAGGTAGACTTCTGGCTCTCTGGGGTAACAGCCTCGGAGACTTTGTCGCTAAATGGTTTTCTTCCTGCGTCAGACATGATTATAGATGTTGTTGATGGAGAATAGATTGGTGGAGAGGAAGACGTGGTTTATATAGTGCCACTGGCGCCGCCACAAGCAACCATGTGACAATTGCCCGTGCATAAGGTCATAGCAATCGTGGCCATTTGCTCGCAATCTCAGACATTTGCTCTGTGGAGAAGCGAGAACTATAATGAAAAGCAACGGGCTGGAAACCGGGAAAATCGCAAAAAACCGGTGGTTTTGTTGTCACTTGCCTACAATCTGACAGCCATTTTGTCGTTGACACCTGCCAGGTTATTTTGGTCGGTGGTGGGTGTTGGTGGTGAAGAAGTTTGCTACCGTCCTGCACAATGACCCGAGGTTGCCATTTTTCGATTGGCTTCTGTTCCCGAAAATTAGTGGCTAGTATGACCGTGTAAGAAGTCCATGTGTCGAAATGACGTGAAATGACGCTTTGGGTGTATTTATGTCGGGGACGCGTGACGTTGTGTCTCAGAAATGACATACCACAAGTCTTATTGGACCCACACCCTGTATATGGAGCAAGCCAAATGATGGAGGAGTGACCTGGACGGAAATCAGACATTCTGGAAGCCGATCTAAAAATATCGATTGGAGAATCGTAAAAAGAGAAAGAGATTGTTTCCGAGACAAGAACAATTTCCCAGACAATGGATGTCTATTTGTTAGGTGATAACTAACAGATGTGCAGTTTCACGCTTGGACCAATTGGCCCTGCGCCCACACTTGGCCCGGCGCAGACCAAGATCGAGGCCAAATGCTACTGACCATCGCCTCGAGCCACTCTACATCGCCTCGAGCCACTCTACATTGGCTCATTTCACTGAACCAATTACCTAGTGATGTTCTATTTTCTAGGTCTTGAGTGAAGTTTTCTTTTCTGCATCTTGACGGCACTTATTGATTCTTTCTATTGAAGAGTGCTGAACTACAAAACTCTTGACAGTATGCCCAATAAGACACCTATAAGTAAAAGGCGACGGTTTCTTCAATAAGTATCAAATCCATGAACTTCGTATCAACACCAACACCAAAACATTTAAAACAAAAATCGCCGTTTAGACTACAATCATTTGCCAGCATAACTATCTTGTTCTGTGTACGATGCAGAGATTAAGTGGTGTCAAACACTGGGTATTCTCCTCAGCCAAATCAGACGATAGACATTTTAGAATTAATCTGATCTCCATCTGAACTCGGATCCTCACAACATACATGAGTACAAGCAAAACACGTTTGGCAGCTCTATCACCGACTTGGCTGAAGCCGGCATGCCCATTAATTGTGCGCAATAAAATACCCAATATCTTTTCACCACATTATATTCAGACCTTAGACCGCATCACATTCAAACAATTCTATATGTCGAGCTAGTAATCAGTTTCCTTCTTTTTTATGTATATATATTTTCTGTCCATCTGTCCTCTCATCCTTCCCCAGTATGTCCCCGGTGTGTACATAGCACAATCAAGATGGCCATCGCTAACTATCCAGGAATCGAAAAAATCAGACATCCACGGCAAAATGGCTAAGAGTGGCTCTGTGACACAGTCAATCGACCAGAAAATCTACGACTTGATTCATGAATTGCTCCAGGACCAAACAGAGAAAAGCAAGAAGAGAAATCCCGACGAAAATCCGGACCTGCTACTACATGTGGCTTTAGCTAGAGATCTCACCTCGTCGGAAGTGGTGGTCTATGTCCAGACCAGGGACTTTCAGCTCAAGCGAATGAAACGAGCCATCGTCGAGAAATCCGTGGACACGATGCTAAAATTGTGTCGTGACGACGAAGCTGAGGAGCTCGCTGAGGTGATCAGAACGAAGGACGAACATGACCTTAAGCTTTCTGCCCAGATTGATAGCGATTTTGAAGGGGTGAACGCCAACGACCTCATGGACGTCAAAGACTCGAATGCCATGAACAAATCGCTAGTTTCCATGTGGGGAAACGATGCATCGAAAAACTCCGAGAACGACGACAAGAAGTCCAAGAAGAGAAGCAAGGACCAGGCAAAAACTCCATTCAAGGCAAAAAAACCCAAGATCGACCACACACCGCCAACATCAAAACTCTCGTCCTTGGGCGGCCTTCAAGCTATCACCACGCAGCTCATGGAGTTGGTCGGTCTACCTATTTTGCACCCAGAAATCTATCAAACGACAGGAGTGGAACCACCAAGAGGCGTTTTGCTCTATGGCCCCCCTGGATGCGGTAAAACAACGATAGCCAACGCTCTTGCTGGCGAGTTGGAGGTGCCGTTTATCAATATCTCTGCGCCATCTGTGGTTTCGGGAATGTCTGGAGAATCCGAGAAGAAGCTCCGAGAAATCTTCGAAGAAGCCCGCTCCATTGCTCCGTGTATAATTTTTCTTGACGAAATTGATGCCATAACCCCCAAGAGAGACGGAGGTGCCCAGAGAGAAATGGAGCGCAGAATTGTGGCTCAGCTCTTGACATTGATGGACGAGTTGACTCTCGACAACACAGACGGAAAGCCCGTGATTGTGCTTGGTGCAACCAACAGACCAGACTCATTGGATTCGGCCTTGCGTCGTGCTGGGAGATTCGACCGCGAAATCTGCTTGAACGTTCCAAACGAGGAACAGAGATGTGCCATCTTGAAGACGATGACTGCGAACTTGAAATTGCAAAACGATGACCATTTCAATTACCGGGAATTGGCCAAAATGACTCCCGGATTCGTTGGGGCAGATTTGAAGAGTTTGGTCACGGCAGCTGGTATTTCCGCCATTAAGCGTATTTTCGAGAGCTTGAGTGAGATCGAAGAGGAAATCATTGCCAAGACGAATAGCATGGAGATTGATGGAGCCGTGGTGCCTACGAGTGCTGCAAACGAAAATTTTTCCAGCAAGTCCGAGGAGGAAAAGCTCTCCACCATTCAGAAGTTTCTCTCCAAGCATCCTAGCCCGCTTTCCGACGAGCAGTTGGCCCCACTTTGCATTAACTATGAAGATTTCAAGATTGCTCTACCGACAATTCAGCCAACAGCCAAGCGTGAAGGTTTCGCTACTGTGCCTGATGTCACCTGGAAAAACGTGGGAGCCCTCAGCAAGGTCAGGATGGAAATGCACATGTGCATTGTCCAGCCCATTAAAAAGCCCGAATTGTACGAGAAGGTTGGAATCAGTGCTCCGGCTGGAGTGCTTATGTGGGGGCCACCAGGTTGCGGAAAAACGTTGTTGGCCAAAGCGGTTGCCAACGAGTCCCGGGCAAATTTTATATCTGTGAAAGGGCCAGAGTTATTGAACAAGTATGTGGGAGAGTCTGAACGTGCTGTGAGACAGGTTTTTCAGAGAGCAAGAGCCTCTGCTCCGTGCATTATATTCTTTGACGAGTTGGACGCCTTGGTACCTAGAAGAAACTCTTCGTTGTCGGAATCCAGTGCTCGTGTGGTCAATACGCTATTGACTGAGCTAGACGGTTTGAATGACAGAAAGGGTATTTTCGTGGTGGGTGCCACCAACAGACCAGATATGATTGATCCAGCGATGTTGAGACCAGGACGTTTGGACAAAACTCTCTACATTGAGTTGCCCAGCGCAGATGAGCGACTTGACATCTTGAAAACGCTCACGAGGGCCAACCACACACCACTTGCGCCAGACGTGGACTTGAAGGCCATTGCCAACGACCAGAGGTGCAGAAACTATTCTGGTGCCGATTTGTCGCTGTTGGTGAGGGAAGCTGGCGTTTTTGCCTTGAAGAAGAAGTTCTTCAGTGGGCAGCAGATCCAGGAGTTGGACGAGTCGGGTTACTACGTGGCCAACGAAAACGATAACTTTATTGAAGTCACTAACGACGATTTCTCCGAGGCGCTCTCTAATATTTCTCCTAGTGTGAGCGATAAAGATAGAGCTCGGTACGAGAGGTTGAATCTGCGCATGGGATGGGGAGTGATCCAGGACGACAAGGAGAAGGAAGAGAAGAAGGAGGAGGTGGAATAGAAGGAGGAAGTGGAATAGAAGGAGGAAGTGGACTAGCAGGGAGGAAGACGCTAGGCATCGAGCCATTAGTCCATAGCATAATACAATTAAAAGGACTGAGGTAATAGCTAGGGGTTCGTAGAGTTAATACTGAAATTGTAGTTATTACTATCACCCCAGGCCTTTGAGTAGCTTTCTGCAAGCTCTCAGCCGGAATGCTAAAATGGGAAAGGGCTAAGACGGGAATGACGTAGACGATAAGATCCGAATAGAAGAAACAAGAACTATTTACAACAATAGCACAGAATTGGGTATACTCAGTTACAACTGATGATACGTACTTCTACCAATTCGCTGGCAGATACATTCCTTGGACAATTGAGCACTTCTCTGTTGAGTCCTTCTTTTCACTCTATGTTTTCCAAACGATCTTTTTCCATCTTTTTCAGCCGATCGCTTTTGGTCTCTGATCTAGATATTGACTCTATCACATTTTGGTCTCTAATCTAGAGTGCATATCGGAGATTTTGCACCCATCAACGACATACATCTCTCTTCATTTCACATCTTTCCCAGATGCTATCGAAATACATTCCTAGAGCACTTCCTCGGTACTTGTCGTCGTACGCTGTGAACGATGGATCGCATCTTGGCGATTCCTTGTCGAAATCCATCGAGACAGTCGCTCTCAGCTTCGACAAACATGAATCGCCAACAGAGAGCAAAAAGTCTCCCTTGGTGTTTCTCCATGGACTTTTCGGATCAAAAACAAACAACAGAACAGTCGCTAAACTGTTGGCCGAGTCCTTGGCTCGAGACGTCTACTGCTTGGACTTGAGAAACTTTGGCCAGTCTCCACATGCCAAACGTCTTGACTATCCGTCACTATCCGCCGACGTTGAGCGCTTCATCGAGAACGAAGATATGCCTCAGAAACCTATTTTGATTGGACACTCCATGGGAGCCAAGACGGTCATGGCGTTGGCTCTACGTCGGCCAGAATTGCCCAAAATGATTGTTTCGGTTGACAATGCTCCAGTGTGCCTTCCGTCGTCCGGAGGATCATTCGGCAGGTACATTCGTCAGCTACGCTACGCTCTTGAGGTGAAAAAATACACAAATATCAAGGATGTGGATGCCGAGTTGGCCAAGGTCGAGCCTTCTAAAGAGATCCGTCAGTTTCTCTTGACCAACGTGAACCGAGGCAAGAAAGACGACCCATGCACTTCCAAGATCCCACTAGATGTCATTGGTGATGCTGTAACAGCGGGAAACATTGCGTCGTGGCCATACGATCCGGCCATCTCGCGCTGGACTCGGGGCCCAGCATTATTTGTGAGAGGCACCGAATCCAAGTATGTTCCTGATGAAATCATCCCAGATATCGGGAGCTACTTCCCAGATTTCGAAGTGAAAGACATCAAGGCGGGTCACTGGCTCATCAGCGAGAAACCGCAGGAGTTCATGGAAGTTGTTGCTGATTTTATAGAGAGAAAGGAAGACGAAGAGCATTGAGAGAAGCGCATTGAGAGAAGCGCATTGAGAAATACTTAGATATTGGACTCGAGGAGCAGCTATTTCGGAGGCGCTGGAGGCAATCTAACCTTATATATTAGATACAGTCTAGCCTTATATATTGTAGAAGGACCTTCACATTGGTGATTCGACGTTATCATCTCTAACCTCTAAACATCGCTAGTCTTGATGTTCTCAGCAACATCGCTGTAAATGTCATACCGCCTCTGGTAATGAACCGGAATGCCGCTTCTGGCTGCTGGCAACAACAGCTTGTCGAGCTCAGCATACAAAATCTCCTCTCCCTCACCGGCCTCGGCCACAATATGGCCCTTAGGATCCACCACCAACGAATGACCGTAAGCCTGGTATCCGTCGCCACCAACGTCTCTAGCAGGGCTGCACAACACAGTAAAGAGCTCGTTGTCGACCGCTCTGGCTCTAGCAAGCAAGTGCCAATGCAATGGGCCAGTAGTAGTATTGAATGCTCCTGGGTAAAACATGGCAAACGCATTGTATGGTGGTCTCAGAGCGGCGATGGCCAACTCAGGGAATCGGATGTCGTAGCAAATGCCTAAACCAACGTTTCCAAATTCGCCCAACTTGAACACAGTGGCCTTGTCTCCGGCACTCAAGGTGGTCAGTTCCTTGAAGGTAATTCCGCCGGGAATATCGATATCGAACAAGTGGGCCTTTCTGTGCTTGGCCAAGATCTCGCCTGAGGGCCCGAACGTCAACGAGGTGTTGAAAATACGGTCGTCTTCACCTCTTTCGGGGATAGATCCTCCTACGATGAAAACGCCATGTTTCTTGGCCAACTGCGACAACAACGTGGTGGACTCGCCGCCGGGGATGTTCTCTGCATATTCACGGAACTGGTCCACGGCATATGGCGAGTTGAAGCACTCCGGCAACATCACGACGTCGATTTTGCCGACGGTGGAGTTGTGGACTGCCGAATCGACGAAAGTCTGGACTTTCACGAGGTTGGCGGCCTTGTCGGCGCCGGATTTTAACTGGATGAGTGCAACCTTCAAATTCTGGGCGAGAGGCGCCTTGAGGACCAGGGAAGACATATTGGTGGTGAAGAAGGTGGTGAGTTTTAGATGATTTGGAGCTAGACAGTTCCGCGATTAGGTAAATGGGACGGAATTTGGGTCATAAGACTGATAGTGATAGGTAAAAGAAAGAAAAGAGGTTTATTATTCTGAAAGCACTGTTCTTCTGAAGAAAAGAGAGAAATGGAGAGAAAACTAGTTTTAAGTTTTCAAAATGGTTCTGAAATGGTGTCCTGTTCGACATACGTTGAAGATTGGATTACTAACTAGTTTTGTATGTTCCGGAGCTGTCGCACACAGTGGCTCACTTATCTCACTAATGTTCAGGTTGAATACACCAAACTCATTACCCTTCGGGGTAGCGTGATCCAATAATCCACTTCTTTATTTCTCCAAATACCGATGTCATCCTATTGATCTATTTTCACCTATTAATTTATTTTCATTATGTTAAGATTTTCGTTCTATTAATCTATTTTCACTCATTCTATTGACCTATTTTCATTCTATTTTCACTCTATTTCACTCTATTTACCTATTTTCATTATATTAATATACCGTCATTATATTAAACTTTTTTCATTCTATTAATCTATTGTCATTAATCTATTCGCGATCTACTACCGTCATACCACATCCTTCTCTCGTTCTTCTCTTCTGGCGTGGGTCCACTGGAGAATCACAAATATCGTCGCCAACAACACTCCGCATCCAGCAAGCCCGAACCCCATGTAAAATGCATTTCTCATCCCCTTGATTTCTTTCTCGAGCCCCGGCTCCATGCCCCTTGTCGTATAGTACTCGACAGTTCCCGCAAATCCCAACCCTATGGAAATAGAATAGTTCACAAATGTAGACACCAACGATCCAGCAAGTCCCTGCTGATGCTTGGGAAAGGCAGCAGAAAGAATCATCACGCCCGCTGGGAAGCTCATGTCCATTCCAAAACTCTGGATCACTGTCGAGAAGAAAAACTGTCGCCAGTAGGTTTGTCCTACCGGTCTGGTGCCCATGATGACACATCCAGTAAAGAAACTGAGCATGGAAACGAGCATCACTATCGACACAGGCACCCTTCGGAGGAGGAAAACCGTGAATACGGCAGCTACCAATCCAAAGATGGGAGACGGAATACAATTCACCGCTCTCAAGATGGGATCGGTGCCATCCACATGTTCCTGCCACCGGAACATATAGTACAACCATACACCGAAACACGACCACCCGGCAGCCACGCAACCTAACACAAATCCAGTTTCTCCTTTGAGACATTCACGAGGCACGATCGGCTCTTTCACCCACAGATTGGACCACACAAACACTCCCATACACATGAATCCCACAATCAAGAGAACATACACATAAGGCACGTACCACCCCACATTAGGGCCCTGATTCCAGGCGAAATTGATGAGGATGAGGCCTGAAACACCAGACACGGAGCCGGCCCAGTCAAATGATCCGGCCCCTCTGTTTCCGATCCGCTTGGGAATAACAAAGTAGCCTGCCACCAGCATAACGAGCGACACGATTCCTCCCACCCAAAATATCCAGGGCCACCAAACCAACTGGGCGAAAATTCCCGAGAAAAGTGCTCCGAGAACAAACCCAAGAGGTGCCACTGCACCAAACGCAACAAAGTAGCTTGTCTTTCTTTGGCCATCGGGGAAATAATGGCCGATAAGTGCCACGGCATTGGGCATGCTACATGCGGGTCCAACACCTTGAAAGGCCCTAGCGATGTTGAAGAATACATCTGAGTCTGTAAAGCCTGAGAAGCCAACCACAAGCGACCAAATGCCCAAGATAATATTTCCAGTGATGAACATAAGCTTGTAGCCGTATAAATCACCCAAACGACCAGCAACAAGAATGAATGTTCCCACCGTGAGCGAATAGCTTGCAGAGAACCATGAGAGCTTTCCCGGGCTATTTTCCACGCCAAATCGTTCTCCGATTTCTGTGGGAGTATTGATAGTTTGGGCAGCACCGGCCTGGGTCATAATCTGGCATAGACACATAAGTGCAGCAAATGCTAATTCCCGGGGAAAAGAAATTTCTTCCGGGGACGGAATCGGGCCGAGATGATGATCATTGGATTCGACTTGGATAATGTGGTCCGGGTCGCTAGGATGGGGCGTTCGGGAATTTGTAGAGTTGTCCGAGACTTCTCTGGAGTTACTGATAACAATTAAATCGGCATTTTCCCTCGACACTTGAGAAGACAAGTCTGCTTTCATCTCTTGGTCGGATGTACTGCTGTGTGTACTATGATGATGAAGGCCCGGGGTTTCCGGAAGAACCATTTTTAGGTAGCAGCGAGAAGGCAGGGAAATGCATAATATTATATGGTTGATGGGGTCCGCAGGTGCTTACTAGAAATTACTAACGCGATGACCATATGAAGGAGCGCGTCAAAGCACAGTAAGCTTGACTAAATGCGGTACATCCACCGTCGGGTAGCCCAAAAGGGAGGCAATTCCGGCAGAGATGCCGCCTTGCGGAATACCACTAGGCAGGCTGGATACCACTAGGTGGAATACACGGAATCTTCATGCAGAAACTTCCACAGGGCGGTGGCATGGTCAATGTCCACTCTAAATTTCTATTAAAAAAGAAGGGTGTTTTCGTATTTTGTCGTCTCCTTCAACCAAGCGAGATGCGGAAGATAAACTTCCGCACACCGCTTCTTGTTGATCTCTTCTTCGTTGCCGATATACGACAAAAAGTGACCTGCCCATTCCAAGTTTTCGCCGCCTTTGTGCTTGTCCTTGCAGACACCGAGGACATACGCCTGTTGAAACCTCAAGTCGACGTCATAGCCCACATTCTCATAAACTGACTCGTACATGCGGACGTGTGTTTTCCCATCCTTGTAGATGAGATCGTGATTGTTGTAAAACCAATCGGTGTAGTACTTCGGGTACGAGCAGTGCATGAACAAAAGCTGGGAAGTTTCGTCCTCCTCCTTGGCTGTGAGTGGGTCGTAGTGGCCCAATGCTTTCGAGACAAACTTCTGCTCGTCGGCACTTTCGTAGCCAATCCACTTGAAGAGTTTCGCTGTCTGGAAGTACGGCTCGTTCACCACGGTTGCAGCGGCAATAAACGTCTCCTTGTCTCCCTCACCTGCGCTTCCTTGTGTCAAAAGCGGATAGTAGAAGTCGGGGCCGAAGAGGTTGTAGTAAAGGGCCAAGAGCATGGTGCGCTTGTGGGAGGTTTTGTTGACGACCAAGATGCCAGCCTCCGAGGTGGGGTTGGGCAATGCGCCTTCGAAGTCGTGGAAGTTGGAGGTCTTGAAATTGTACAGCAGCAAAGCGGGCAACTTCTGGTTATTCTTCTTGGCGATGACCTCATCGATCTTGGAGTACAGAACCTTCTTCTCCACGACGGGATGCTGAGCAATGTCGTGGAAGTGCGGGTTGGTTGTTCTGGTCCATGCGTCGGGCCACAAGAACAAGCCCTTTTCTTCGTACAACTTCGAGGTGAACAAATGCTCGACGTTTCTCACGGGGAACAAGTCCGAGTCCAAGTACATGACGTTCTCGAAGCTGGATTGCAAGATGGCGAGCATTTTGAACTGGTAGCCGCCCATCTTCACCACATTCAGCATCAGATCGACGAGGTTGGAATCCAACACATTGCACCGGGCATTGTAACGAGGCAAAATCTCCTCACAAAACTTCTGCTCGTATTCTTCCTGGGAAGGAATAAACACTTCGATGGGCAAAATGCCTCCGGTGGCTCTGATCTGCTTCACCACCAAGTACGAAAGCCACGAGTACTTTCCTCCGCCGATTAACACGTAACCTTTCGACTTGCTGTAGTCGGTCCAAGTGGGGTGGGTTTTGCGGAACTTGCCGAAGGTGTCAATCTTTATGTCGTCAAGCAAATGCTTCATGTGATTGTGCACGTAGCCGTGATGGGACGTCTCGAGCAACTTGAGGGTCCCTGGCTTGATATCTAGAATGCTCTCTAGATACTCTTTGGTGAATAACTTATCTGTTTGGTACATCCCGCTGGAGGCGGCCCTATCCTTTTTGTAGTTGTCTTTCAAGCTTTCTGCATCGATGGCGTACTTGTCCACTCCGTCGAAGAACACATTGTAGGGAACTAAGGCGTCTAGCCGATAATATTCCTCGGGAATCGAGATTTCCAGCTTGTTCAAGTGGTTTACAAGGAAGAAGACCACGACGACGATCACGACGAGCTTCCAGAGGGAGCTTCTGCGAGTGGAAATCATGGGAATTCCGCTGGAGCAATGATGTGAGTTGAGAAGCAGAGCTGTTGGGAGATACGAGGCTGGAGTGTAGAAACGAACGCGGATGGAGACTAGATACCGGAGGATCTTGGGGTTTTGGAGTTTTGTAATTGAAGGTTATGTCTGGGGGTGATTGGATTTGCTAATTTTTTTTGGAAAGGATCAAATTCTGGTGTTTTTTTTTTTGGGAGGAATATTTGACGGAGTTGTATTTTGAGTCTTGTTTTGACGGCTTTAGTGGCACTGTAGATGGGCTGATTATTTGGGGCGATCTGAGATGTGTCAATCGGGAAACGGCACGAAAAAATAATCACCATTCCATTATGCAACTTCGACTATTTTTTTGAGAAAAAAAAATTCAATAAAAGAAAGCCAACACCAAGACCTCAAGGGAACTTTCTGTATGGCCTCTAGAATGGAAAATCTTGTCGATTTTGCGTTTGTAAGTTATTTGCGTATTATATCAGGAACTCTATGTTAATGGTATATTGTATTTATCACCTAACTCCAGCCCTATGCAGCCTGACACCCAAACTGGTGCACTCCCCTTCATCAATAGTACATGCTCAACGCTCACCATAGATGATACGATGCTATGTTCATAAGTCCCAAGAGATATTCAATCCACGTCCGGAAATCTCTCGGTGAACAAGTCAGCCAAGAAATGTTCTGTATCCACTTTACGAACTGTAACTTCTTTCGGCAATTTCCTCACTTGAGATTTTGGTCGCTTGTCAACTGACCTGGCTTGTGTAATTTGACATTGGTAAATTTAATTACCAAGTTAGAGTTGTGGTAGTATCATTCAGCTTATTCTGAACATCATCAGGTATTTCAGGTACTCTTGGACCAGCACTGGGAATGAAATGAAATGGATGAAATGAAATGGGCATGAACGTAAGAAATCGAAATGTAAGGCTGTCCATGCCATACTTTATTGATACCTTCCTGATTTGCCTTTCCATGGACTATGAGGGCACTCCAATATTGTCATTTTTGTATTTCATCTTCTGTAAAAGAATGCGTCACAATCAGTGATTTTATTCTTTAATTTTCTTTTCACTCAGTTCTTAAACTACCAGCGAATCGTATTAGGCAAGCCTTGGCTACCATTTAAATGGTTCCCTTTTCGCTATCTTTATAGGAATTGACAGCGGTTTTTGGCATAAGTACCCTGAAACTACTACATCTTCATGAAATGACACTCCACATGATAAGCAACTGTGATTGAGGTGATTCGCCTACTTGCAATGAAAGGCTGTTCTGATCTTTTATCTCCCATATTTGCTTCCATTCCACGTTTTTCGATTTTCGTGTTTCCTATCCTTTCGTAGCTGTGCCATACTCTATAACTCAAAAATCTATGCCCAGCATTCTAGGTTTATGCCAATCCAAGCATAATATGCTCCCAGTCAGAGACTTTCAAGCAAAGCAATTACTCATGGTCCCTGTCATATTAATCAATACTTTTTTGCTCATTACATTCTTTCCTGGACTCCATACTTCATCATCCGCACCAATCTTGAAATCATCTTCAACTCGAGATTACCATGCCAGACTTTGACCAACTACGCAAGAAAAACTTCACATTTCGCCTCTTCGGCGTGGGCATCGCCCACTCCAAAGCTCCTATGATGCACAACTTTCTTTTTCAAGAACTCGGCCTTGCCAATTTCCGCTATGAAATCATGGACTCGCTGAATGTCGACCTCTATCTAGACTATATTGGCTCCAACAAAAACGCCACATGCGAGGCAGAATTAACGTATAACGGCTCGGCCGTTACAATGCCCAACAAGGTCACCATGACGAACTACGTGGATCTCATAGACGACAACGCCAGGGCCGTTGGGGCCATTAATACCATCTATGTGAGATTTAAAGATGGAATCCCCATCAATATCGGCACTAACACCGATACCGTGGGTATTCGCGACCTGATGAGGTTCAATGCTCCAGAAATAGTGGCCAAGAATATCAAAACGAATAAGCCTGGACTTGTCTATGGCGGTGGAGGAGCTTGTCGTTCTGCCATCTACGCTTTGCACGAATATTTGGGGTGCTCCAAGATTTATGTGGTCAATCGATTTGCCAACGAAGTCCAGGTGATAGCCGAAAGCATGGCAGCCAACGGGTTTGCCGGTGAGATTGTCCATGTGGAAACTCCCGAACAGGCTGAGAAGTTGGAAAAACCTGAGTTAGTGGTGTTGACGGTTCCTGACTTCGAAGCGGTCACTGATATGGAGAAGTTGGCACGGGCCACACTCGAAACTTTCATTCAAAGCGACCAGAAAGGTGCTGTGCTTGAAATGTGCTACCATCCACAAGAAATCACTCGTCTCTACAAAGCCTTCAAAGCTGGTGGATGGAACGTTGTTGGAGGCGTAGAGGCCATGATCTACCAGGGATTGGCCCAGCAGGTTCTTTGGACTGGGTACGAGTTGGCCGAGATGCCTGTGGAAGAGGTGATGGAGCATGTCTATAAAAATGTGCACTAGAACGAATGTACTAATAAGGATTGGTGGTTGGTGAGCTTCGGTCCGGTGTTTGTGCTTTCAAAAGTTTGGTTCTGGTGTGTTAGAAATCAAGCACCATGCTTGAAATGGAAACTCACTGCTGTACGTAGATTATAGAAATCTTCACGGAGATTGGTTCGGTGTTTGTATAGGGGTAATTCACTGCTGTCATCTCATCAACTACTATTGCTGAACCAACAATTTCTTGAATGCTTCGTAGTTATTAACTCATCGAAATTTACTCACCGAAATTTACCCACCGAAATTCCTTTGAGCTCCTTGAAGCAGCCTTCAAGAAAAATCTAAGGTATTGTTCTGTATCGTTCTGTATTGTACTGTATTGTATAGTAGCAAAAGAACTCCATACCGTTTCTACTTCCACTTGAAGTCACAAACTCCATCCCCAATTAAATAATTGAATTGCTCTCGGGTTTCCAGAAATTTCTCATTCAAATAACTGATTTCTCTGTCTCCGTTGTCACTTTCCCACTCTCTATTTCCATTCCCTCACTCTTCTCTCACCAGTTCTCAGTTACCACCCAACTACCTACCTACATACTACGTTGCTTTCTGAAAACCGAACCCCGATCTTTGCCTTCAGTACAATTCCTCAATAAGAATCGCACC
Organism: Sungouiella inulinophila; assembly: GCA_030562885.1. Lineage (NCBI taxonomy): Eukaryota > Fungi > Ascomycota > Pichiomycetes > Serinales > Metschnikowiaceae > Sungouiella > Sungouiella inulinophila. The sequence continues at coordinate 1,116,125 of JAKUAG010000002.1, forward strand.
TACTGTCTTTTCTTATCCGAATTGCTGCAACGCTGCTTGCAACAGTTGCTTGTTCAATCACCTTCACACACTATGTACAAGTCTCATCTTCAAAACGTCAAACTCAAGGCCTTTTCCTCCAAGATGTCCACGCTTGCCAAGTTGCCAAAACTGTCGAGCTTCACGGCCACTTTAACTCCCGACTTTGCCATAAGCTCCGAAGAGGTGGCCGTGGAAAATCAGAAAAACATCATCAGAACACCAAGAATCCTCCAGCTGGGCTCCTTCTCTTGGACTTTGCCGGAACAAAGAAAAGAATACTTGTATGTGACGTCCAGTCCTCAGGCACTCCATGACCTTGGTCTAGACGCCTCGGAGTCGCAGAACCCCGAGTATCGCTCAATTGTGAGTGGTGAAGCCTATCACGATGACAAATTCAGAGACTTGGGTTTCCCCTTCCCCTACTCCCAGGCCTACGCCGGATGGCAATTTGGACAGTTTGCTGGCCAACTAGGCGACGGAAGAGTGCACGATTTGTTTGAAGTCCCGAAACCTACAGGCTCAGAGCTGCCCTCAACTCGTCTCAACAGAAAAGTGTACGAAGTGCAGTTGAAAGGGTCGGGCATGACGCCGTACTCGCGGTTTGCTGATGGAAAAGCTGTGATCCGCTCGTCTATTCGTGAATACATCATCTCCGAGCACTTGAACAGCATAGGAATCCCCACTACTCGCGCGTTGTCGTTGACATATCTCCCCAAGACCTATGCCCAGCGCCATGCGGCAGAAAAGTGTGCCATCGTGTCGAGATTTGCCGAGCTGTGGATCAGATTGGGCACTTTCGATTTGTATAGATGGAGAAGTGATAGCGTGGGGATCAGAGCGCTCTCTGATTATGTGATCAGAGAGCTATTCACAGTCGAGGTCGATGGGACAAAAGAGCAATTTCCCTATCTCAGCGAGCTATTGGCCACCAAAGCAGACTTCTTTGACGATGCAAAGTCCACCTTGGGCAAGCTCACCGACTACGATAAAATGTACTTGGAGATCGTTGTGCGTAACGCATCCACTACTTCCATGTGGCAAAGTTACGGGTTCCTCAATGGAGTGTTGAACACAGACAACACTTCGGTGCTTGGGCTTTCCATGGACTTTGGGCCGTTCTCGATTATGGACAGATATGATCCATCTTATACCCCCAACTCAGAAGACCACCAGGGAAGATACAGCTATGCCAACACCCCCACCGCCATCTGGTGGAATTTGACTCGCTTGGGTGAAGACTTGGCTCAGCTCATCGGTGCGGGAACGGATTTGATCGACTTCCCCGAGTTCAAGGAAGGACTGGTGCCACCGCAGTTTGAAGAAAAGGTTGTCAAGAGAGCTATCAAGTTGATTGAGGTTGGAGGAGAAATGTACAAGTATGCATTCACAAAGAAGTATGTGGAGACGTTTTTCAATCGCCTTGGTTTGCTGAAGCTGTTGATCAATGTCCAAGATCCGGATGTTCAGAACACCGAGGTGATTGCTCCTATGCTCGACATGCTCAAGAAGGTCCAGTGTGACTTTAACAAATTTTTCCTCAGTTTGCAGAACGCAGATGTTTTGCTGGCAACTTTTGACGACATCGGGTTTGCCAAGTCCATTCTCCTAAAGGAAATTCCTGCCCATGAAGCCTATGACACAAAGGAAATCACCGGTGCTGTTGTGGACTGGCTCAAGGTCTTCAAGAACTACGCTCAGAAGGGTGGACAGGACAAGGAGCTAAGCTCGAAGTACAACCCTAAGTTTCTTCCTAGAAACTGGATTCTCGACGAGGTAATCGAGCAGACTCAAGATAGTGGATGCACGGAACTTGGGTACCTTCACAAACTTGAGAAGATGGCATTCAACCCATACGAACCATCGAAGTGGGGAGATGAGTTGAAGGAACTCGAGGCGAAATGGCTTCTTCAGAGTGACATTGGCGAGGAGAAATCTATGTTGCAGTGCAGCTGTTCGTCTTAAGTTCTTCAAGAGACGACCATAGAGGGCAATGATATGCCCACCGTTTCATCAGCAGTCCAGTGACATCAATATTTGTGATGATACTTTAGCTTGTATAGGATGCCAGAATTTTGAAAACACGAAAGAGGAGAGGAGAGGACATACACGAAGTAGCTTCAGATGTCGTAGACATTTTGCTAGTCGGAACACTGGTCGGAAAATAGCAGGAATGAGGTATCATCCGTTGTCCGGCGAGACACTATACTTGTCCTTATTGACCTTTTTAGAGAAGCACGTATTTTTTTATAAGAGTTTGAAAGTTTCGATTTATTTGTATTAACTGAAATAATATTTCCGTGTTTATTCTGATCTTAGTCACACTCATCGTTGGTCCGGCGAGACCAATACTTTTCCGACCAGAGGTTGGCTACTACTAGCAAATGATATTACTCAACTCCATACAAAATCCATCAATCATCGTTGAATTCAAGCATTGCATACGTAATCATTACTTCGTGTGGCTCAAGCCATCGTTGTAGCCCTTTTCGAAGGCCTCCTTGGCCTTCTGCTGGGCCTTTGGCTCCAACTTGGAAATCTTCTTGTCCAAAGAGCTGTCGCCAGTAGTGAATCCAGCACCACTAGCGGTGTGGCCGGCACCATGGCTACCATGGCCAGCTCCATGACTAGTACCGCTTCCGTAGGTATCGTGGGACTTTGTGTCCTTATGCGAGCCCACGGCATTGGCACCCAAGGCTCCAGCTCCAAGTCCAGTAGCTCCAGCTCCAGTATCAGCGACACCGGCCTGAATATCAGTCACAGCATCCAGAGGATGAGTCACGTTATATTGGCCAGTGCCATGGGAGCCGTGGGACTTGTCGTGGCTAGAGATACCATGGCCATTGGTACCGTGTGTTCCATGGGTTCCCGAGGTTCCGTAAGTGCCCAGGGTTCCAGATCCATAGGTGTTCTTTCCGGAATCAAGAGCATCCTCAACAGTAGTGGGGTGGGCACCAGAAATTCCAGAAGTTCCTGTGGTTCCAGAAGTTCCAGAAGTTCCATAAGCACCAGATCCAGACGTTCCAGATGTTCCTGCTCCGGAAGTTCCAGAAACACCATGGGTGTTTCTACCGGTGGAAGCTCCATAAGCACCAGCTCCTGCAGAACCTGCTCCGACTCCTCCAGAGAACGCACCAGCACCTGTGGTTCCTGAACTAGATCCGTAGGTATCGGTCTTACCAGAACCATACGTATCGGTCGTACCAGTTCCGTAAGTACCAGTCTTACTAGAGCCATAAGTGTCTCCCTTTCCAGAACCAAGAGTATCCTCGACAGTAGTAGGATGGTCACCAGAAATTCCAGAAGTTCCCTGAGTTCCTGTGGTTCCATAGGCACCAGAACCAGACGTTCCAGACGTTCCAGACGTTCCATATGCGCCAGAAGTACCAGAAGTACCGGCTGCATCGGTCTCACTTCTTCCTCCTAACACCTTGGATCCAATGCCCTTGTCCGTTCCACTCAAGGTATCTTTACCTAAGGCCTGGCCAGCCTTTCTGTCGTATTCGTCAGCATACTGTCCAGCATTGGCCTTGTTGATGTTTCCTTGCTTATATTGGTCCAACACTTCTCCCGAAACGGTGTCCTTGCCAATAGCTTTTCCTCCTGCCTTGTCAATGTCACTTGCGTGCTTGTTGCTAGATAATTTTGATTGAACCTTGTCTGCGAAACCCATTTTTTTGTATTCTCAATTGTGTTTTTGTACCTTCAATTGTGTTTTTGTATCCTCAATTGTGTTTTTTGTATACTCAATTGATATGAAAGCAATTGCTAACGTGGGGAAGACGTCACATTTATATTCGAAATGGGTGCAAAATTACGGTTGCGATTGCTACTTATGGGCCCTGGCCCTGTGGCATTACCTCAGGAACATCAACGAAGGTTCGAGGAAAGGTGGGGCTGGCGCAGGGTGGTTGCTGCAGGTGCTGTGGCTGTGAGGTGCCCTGTTGTTGCTAGTTGCTAAATGGTGGTGGAGTCCATGTGGAGTTGCTCGGTCATGTGATGTTGCGAACTCACTGGTAGTTGTGGGCTGGTGGCTGGCACAAACTATCTATTTTTCCTAATAATGTTCCTCTAGACAATGATCCTAATCCAAAAGCTTCACGTAATTCGAAGGACAGATCCCCACCTGTCCATTGGCCCGCCTGGCCTGCCACCACTTGCCGTCGATGTCGTCCACCTCCAAGATCTCGTCCTTTATGAACGAGATCTCGTTGATGTCGTCGGGGCTGGCGTCGTAGCTGTACAATGCACGTGCCTTGTATCTGAACGTAGCGGTTGGCACCGTGAAGTTGTTCTGTTCAGCTCCGTTGTTGTACACGGTGTTGCGAGCACTGTTGTTGAGGTCTCTGGCATTAGAGTTCGAGTTGGAGAAATTCTCCATGCCGTTCAACTGCGACAGCGACATGTAGGCCAGCGGGTTGTTGGTCAACTGCGAGTGTCTGGAGTCGGATACCTGGATGCCGTGGGATGCACTACGGGGCAACGCATATTCGTTGTCGGCATGTTTGCTCTCCAGAAGCTGGCCCTGGGAGAAGTTGTTGTGCTTCATGGAGAACGAGTCGATGAACTGGTTGGTGGGCGACTCCGGGTGGCCCCCAAAGTACACGATCCACAAGATGTTCAACATCGACAATAATATGCATCCAGCGGCACAGCACAAGTTGCCGGACGACAGGTTGTAGATGAGGTTTGTAGTGGAGTTAGTGGTGTACAAGAACGCAACCGACAAGAGCCCGACAAGCGTGAACTTGTACAACTCGATGGTATTGTTCAAGTATAATAGGAAGATGGCGAGCACAACCACTATCTCGTACACGAGCCCCCACCACGTGAATCTGGGGAAGGTGGAGGAATCAGAAGACGCAGCGCCTGCAATGGCGACGATCCATGAGATGACGCCAAACGACACCGTCGAGATGGCGAACGGGTCGCTTAAGAAGTTTGAGAGCCGGAAACCCATAGCCGGAGAGTCAGGGTGAAGTGGATATGGCGGCGAGTGGTCTGTTAGGTATTGGGGAACAACAAATGGCGGATAGATGTCTGATCTGTGGTCCACCAAAAAAAACGACTGTGGGAACTCGAGGCAACGGCGCTAGATTCGAGATGGGAGGTTGATCGGAGGGATCATAACAGAAAAAGTTGTAGGTGGTGGGACCTGGTGCGTGCAGGACTCTGGTCTAGACTCGCGCCGGAAGCGAAGCGCGCTCGAGGTTCTTTTTGGTGTACGGGTGTGTACCGGTGTAACTGAGTGTACCGAGTGTAACAGGGAGTTTTCGCACTCGGGCGGCTGCCGTCGGAAGTCAATGTCCGCGGTCATGCCGTCGGACTTTCCCAAATAGGCATATTCGCCGCCGCAAGTCGGTCCTTGTACTGTTTGACGGATTCACTAGTCTTTGGTTGCCAACTCACTATATTTGGAGTCTGGGGAATGGCAAGTTCGGCGCCGGCGTCTTTCGTGGCATCTTGATGTAAAATTAAAAATAAAGTCAAAGCTGGTGAAACCGTCTCAAATGTCCAGATCTCAATTTGCTCTTATCCTCTTCTCCGTCCCGACTCCGGCCGTTGACGGAGCTCGATTCCGAAGGAAATCCAGCAAAATCACAAAAATAAAACAGAAAAACAGTTACACAGCTCGCTTCGTTTCACCTTTTTCTCCCACTATTGGACTCTACTCGCTGGCAGCACACCTCTCATTCCCACCGCAAAGAGAATAGCCGCTAAAGCCTCTCTCTGAACTACTAACCAGATCATGCAGTTGTATGCAGTACCATCGGAGCAACTCTATTGACCAAGCAATTCTGACCAAGGGCAGCTGTTAAACGATGTTATACGCAATCGGAAGATCTCACAGCCTCGCTTGAACCCGGATCGACCCGTTTTGCTCGGATTATTTATAGTTTGCCGAATCGTGCTCACTTGCAACCACAAGTATTATCACTGCGATTTATTAACGTACTGCGATCTATTAGCTCACTGCGATTAGCTCACTATTACCTATAAACACAACTAAGATGCTCTTGGCAAGATCATCTCCTTCCATTCTAAGGACCGTGGCCATCAGATCCTTGTCGACGTCGCGCATGAGACTCGGACCTTTGGACATCAAAACCGAAGTGATTGAGCACGAAAAGGTCGATGACACAAAATTCATTACTCATCCGCTGTTCCCCCACCCAAGATGGACTGACGAAGATTGTGCTGCAGTGGAATTCGTCCACCGGCCTCCCGTCACCAAGTTGGACAAAGTAGCCTACAACATCATGTACTTCTGCAGACGCACTTTTGACACTGTCACCGGATACAAGAAGCCCCAGACTCCAGCAGAGAAGGACCATCGTTTTGCGGGGACAAGATGGGAAATGACGGAAAACAAGTGGTTGACCCGGATCATCTTCTTGGAGTCCGTGGCCGGTGTTCCTGGTATGGTTGCGGCATTCCTCCGTCACCTCCACCTGTTGAGACTCTTGAAGAGAGACAAGGCGTGGATCGAAACGCTCTTGGATGAAGCTTACAACGAGAGAATGCACTTGCTTACGTTTATCAAGATCGGCAAGCCTTCCTGGTTCACCAGAACCTTCATCTACATTGGCCAAGGTGTGTTCTGCAACATGTTCTTCTTCCTCTATCTCTTGTCGCCAAAGTACTGTCACCGGTTTGTGGGATACTTAGAAGAGGAAGCGGTAAGTACCTACACGCACTTGATCCACGACTTGGAGAACCACAAGCTTCCGAAGTTTGATGAAACTGCTGTTCCTATGGTGGCCCAGCAATACTACCCGGAATTGAACGAGAAGTCTAGTTTCCTTGACTTGGTGCAGCGGATCAGGGCTGACGAGTCCAAGCACAGAGAGGTAAACCATACGTTGGCCAACTTGGACCAAAATGACAGAAACCCCTATGCCATGAAGATTGAGGATGTTGACCAACCTCAACCAGACTACGGATTGAAGAGTGATCCTAAGCACAAGGCCGGCTGGGACAAGAAGGACTTGATTCTTTAGAGCTATTGGTTCTGGAGAGACGAGAGTTAGTGTTGTCCTTTCTCTTCTGTACTGGGATGCTATTTTCTTTTCTATATTTATTATTCAATCAATGATACATCTATAATGTGTACTGTTGATGATCTTATTTCTTGCCTATATTTGTTGTTGAAACTATGATACATCTATGATCTGTACTGTTCATCTCATGTTCTTGTCTATATTTATTCAATGTTATTTATGATCAATGAGTAGCCCCGAGAAATATGGTCACACTGAGACACACAATCATCACAACGATTCCCCATACACTCAAGGCAAACCCTCCGTACTTACAGAACCGTTCAAGGCCCGTCAAAGTGGTTGCGCCATTGAGTGGCTTAATGAGCATGTACCCAAAGAGTCCAGGCAAAATGAAAGAAATGGACGTTGAGCCCGTAGAGCCAACAAAGGCCAACACATGCGCCAACGACTTCACGGTGATCGCTACAAGGTACGATCCAATCACTATGGCAGCGGTGATGCCGTAGAATTTCTTGGTGGTCAAGGGCACAATAATTGGATCGTGGCCGTCGGTGTCTTGAGCACCTTCCATGGGAGTAGTACTGACAAACGACTCGTCACAAACAGATTCGCCGTCGCCACCGCTGGGGCCGCTCTGCTGACCCAACGGCGTGTATCCGTCGGAGGTGACCTGGGTGTTTCTTAGCTTCCATCCCGATTTCACTCCGTTTCTTACGAAATAAATGACATGGTTGATCGACCCTCTACATGGGTGGCACTGCAAGGGGAACGACAAGCTCACCATCACAACAATGCACAACCGGCCAATGAGCGACGGAATCGAGTCCTTGGGGTACATGGTGATAATGTTGCCGTTGACGGAATTACCAAAAGTCAAGTAGCCCAACACTCCCACCACCAAGTAGGACGCACAGGCGGTGACAATAGCGTTCCGGATGACGATGTTGGCCTGACGCGTGGTGGAGCCGTCTTTTTCGTCGGTTTTCAACTCGTTGATGATGGCAAACATGTTTTGGTGACAGGTATAGGCAAACACAAAAATTGGGAACGACGACAACGTCTGCCTCCAGGAAATGGGTCCCAAGTAGTCGATTTCACGCTCTGTCACCGAGTCGCTCACATAGTGGCCCACCACGAGACAGATAAGGTATACCACCGAAAATAAGGCAACTACGCTGGTGTATTTAAGCGAGTCGAGCTTCTTCAAAAACGAAAGAGGCGCCACCATCAACACCATAAACACCGTGATCCAAATGTTTCTCTGCATCCAAATCGACGACTCTGGAACACCCAAAGACTCCACGATCTTGGGCATCAAATCGCCAATAACAACCAAATACGACACTCCAACTCCAAAACACTTGATTGCAATGGCGCCATCAAAAATTACGGAAAGCTGGGGATACGTCAATTGACACAAACTGAAGTACGACACCGCCTGCTGCTGCTGGGTGTACTTGGCTACTTTGTTCTGGAGATAAAGCCCAAACGCCGAGGTCATTGACGACCAGATGATCAAAAGTGCTCCGAAAAGAAGTCCGTTGCTCTTAAGCCCGTAGGGCATGGCTAGGATGCCTGCGCCTATGATGGTGTTGAGCAAGTTGATGGAGCCCGACTTGATCGTGGCTTTTCCCATTTTGAGTGTGGTTTTCTGTGGGTTGGTGTATAGGAATGTTTTGCTATCAGATCCAGTAGTGAGATTTCTGACTAGTGACACTGGCCCTGTGTAGCGGAATAGACATACATAATGAATTAAACTAGAAACGTTGGTATAAATGTCAGCTTCTTTCGGCTACACCCGCCAGGTAACTAATACACAAATACAAACTGGGCGGGTATATCCACCCTTCTACCCGCCAGCCATAATCCTGGTCCTTACTCCGTTTTAGTTGGGTGATTCTTCTTCAACGTTCGCTAGAAGATGTACCATCCCAAAAACAACGCGAGAAGCACCAAGAAAACAGCCAATGGCAACGAAACGCCGCTCACAGGCTCTTCGGTAGTCGACTTGACTGGAGGAGCGGAGGCTGCGCTCTCGTTGGAGTCAAACTTCTCAGACATGGTGCTGATGCGGGCGTTGGACTGCTCCAATTCCGTGTCGACGGGTTCGGCAACATCTTTCGTGAAGGCGCCGCCAGCGGACGCACCGGAGGCGAAGGCGCTGGGCAAGACATCTCTAGCATCATCAGAGCCAACGATGGTGGTGTCAGCCGCCGAACCGTTGGTTGGGGGAGCTTTTTCGCTATTTATGTCAGCCTTTTCGGAAACGTCCTTGCTCAAAGGAGAGACATTGGCTACAGCCGCACCTCCAGCTGCCACGGGCGCAGAGAGAGGAGCCGACTGGGTAGTATTGGCGTATGTAGTGTCATTGATCTGGGACTCGTCCTTGTCGTCGTCGTCGTCGCTCGTAATGATAAAGTTGACCTTCAACTTCTTCTGTAGCAATTGTTCCTTGTACTTGGATTCCAACTGCGACCACGACTCCGACACTTTAGAAGGGTCGTCCAAGCCTGGGCATGGCAAAGAAACAATCAAAAACTTATCCTTGCACTTGTAGTCCTTGGCCAAGGGCTGGGAGAAGCCCTGCAAGATAAGCGAGATCTTGACAGACTCGCCAGGAGCGACAATGCTAGCATTGGGTCTGACGCAGTACAACTTTGGGGCGGTTGTTTTCACCTTGAAGGCCAAAGGCTGATCCGACGAGTTCGAGAGAAACAAGTATTCGGTGGCGGGTTCGGTGAATGTTCCTGGAGGTTAGTATGTTGGACGACAAACGGTCACGTTGGTGATGGGGGTGAGGGGAGGTAGGCAGTGGAAGCGTAAGCGTAAGCCGAACAAAAAGGGATGAACGGTGGCGAATTAGTCGCCGTGGAGTTGGAGTCGCTAGTCGCCGTGGAAATATAGTTGATTATCGCCGTGGAAATGCAATTGATAGCCGCACTGACGACAGTCCCGGCGACAAATCATTCGTCATGATTGCTGAGGACCAAACATCAACAAAAATGCTCATTGAACGGTAAATCGCGAGGAGCACATAGTTGGCCGGTTGCAAAGATCGTTCTACCCATTTGGGGCGATTCATGGAAGCCACAAGCTGAGGAGGTTCAGAAGGTGGCTATGAAGATTGAATTGTGGTCGACTAGTAACCAAGCCAGGGACCAAAAGCCCGGCGAGAAGCGGAACATGCGTGGAAGACAAAGGGGGTGACCGGGGATCAATGGGGATACGAACCTTTGTAGGTCAAGATAGATGGGGAAACCTCCATGATGAATTGTTTGGAAGAAGAAGTTGAAGAAAAAAGGGGAATTTTGTGAGAAATGCCGAAAATCACAAGGTAGAGAGGTGCGCGAGGGGCGCGGAGTGAGAGGCTGTGGATCTGGATTTGGAGGGTTCAATTGGGGCAATATGGGGTCATTTGGAGTTACTAGGGCTGAATTGTCAACTGGTTCGATGAATTAATTTTACACGAGTAATGGTCCTGGTGGTGATGGTATAGTGCAGATATGACGACATTTTCTGGGAAGAATCAAGGCAGGAGTGAAGGAGGAACGGGAGGCAGGAAACGTTGAGAGAGGAAAATGAGAGGTGGAAGGCTGCGAGGGGATTGAGGTGGGGGAGTAGTAGCTGGTTTAGCTAGAGTATTTGAGTGTTGTTTTTGGGTATTTTGGATAGTGGTGGGATGACAGCACATGTAGACTGTGAGGTCATGTGACGATGGATCGATAGGATACAGTAGGGGACAATAGGCACTTGGTTGCTGTTGAATTGGTGATTTGGTGATTGGCAGTTGTGAAGGAATTGTTGATTGGTAATTTAGCTTCATTGAATTGGTGACTTAGTTCAACAATTCGTTGAATTTGTAACCTAGTACAAGTTTTTTTTTGAATTAGCATCTTGAATGGGTATCTTAGCTCAGCCATTGTTAAATTGGTACCTCAGTGCAATTACTGTGGATTAGCTTATTTGAATCGGTACTTAGTTCCAGGCTTGCTGAATTTGTAACTTGGCTTAATTGAATTGGTAACTCAGTGCAATTACTGTGGATTAGCTTATTTGAATTGGTTATTAGTTCAATTGCCGTGTAACTTAGTTCAAAAATTTGTTGAATTGGTAACTTAGCTCAATATTGTTAACGTAGCTCAATATTGGTAACTTAGGTCAAGTATTAGTGGGATAGCTCGCGAATTGTTGAAATACTTCTAGTATCGTGATTTGGTAAGTTAGCCAATCGAATTGATTTGGCATAATTGAATGGGTAACTTAATTCAATTGTATTGATAAAATAAAGTCAGAGTATTCCTTGAATTGGTAACTTGGTTCAAGTTTTTGTAGATTAGCATCTTGAATTGGTAACTTCGTGCAAGTAACGGTGGTTTAGCTTAATTGAATTGGTGATTAAGTTCAAGTATTGTTTGTTGATAACCTAGCTTAATTGAATTGGTAACTTAGTTCAAGTATTTCTGGACTGGCGTGGTAACATAGTCCTAGTACTTGCGCGTTGGCTTGATGAATCGGTAAGTTTAATTCCTCAACTTTGCTGACTATCTTAATAGATAGTCCTCTTTAGCCCATGATTCCATTCGATAGCCAAACATAAAATTTCATGGCCAGCAAGTGGCCCAATTTTCGTCGCTGGTCAAGTCATACAAGCGACCACTTTGCAACACCGCAGGTCCCTAATTGCCCTAATAATCGTCTCCCTTCGACACAACCTCCTTCTTGTGTGGATGCAACAAAATGGTGTGCTCAAACTGAGCGGTGTAAGAACCAGTGGTATCCACCAATGGAGGGTAGTCCTCCACCACTCCAGCACGCACCAACTGGTTCAACGCTAGGAGGTACTTGTCCTCTCCAGCACGCTCCAAGTACCGGCGGCACCACGGCAACGTTCCGAAGTTGCTTTTGATGTTCTTCACCAACTCCTTGGCCCTCTCGGTAGGAAGCTTGATGTCGTCGATGTTTTGGTTCAAAGCGTAGTGGGAACATTCACCTTGAGAGATCACATAGCCCTTACCGGTGGATCCAAATGTCTCGATAGCAAACGTCTCGCCCTCTTCCATCTTGGTCATGTCTCCGTTGGCAACGATGGGCACCGTTTTTCCCGAATGAATCACATAGTCTCCGATGTTATGTCCATTCAAGTTTCTAATACACTTGATTGGGTACGACTTGCCGTTCAACTCCAACTCGTACGACTCCATCACCTCCTGAACGGCTGCACCAATATCGTTCAATCTGACGTCGATTCCCGCTTCCTTGACTCCCGTGTATGTAGCCTCTCTCACTGCGGTCAAAAGACTGTCATATTTGTCGTCAAATGTCAAGGTGAACGCCGAGTCAACAATGTGGCCGTTCACGTGGACACCAATGTCGACCTTCATCACATCCTCTTGCTTTAACACAAGTTTGTCCGACGAATTTGGCGTGTAGTGTGCCGCCACATGGTTCACAGATAATCCGGTGGGGAATCCAATTCCCTGCTTCAAAGTATGGTCGTTGCCAGCATAGGCACGCACAGAATTCTCGATGAGATCTGCAATCTCAAGCATGGGCATGCCGGGCTTAATCAACTGCTGGGCCTTGGCTCTTACTCTACGGTGGATCTCGGCTCCCTTTCTGAAATCCTGCCAGTGGTTGTTCTGCTGTCTGTCCAAATATCTCTTCTCCTCATCGGTGGTACGGTAGCTGTTGATTTCCAAAGGATACTCCATCCATTCTCCTTCTGGGAAAACTCCATCAGGGTAAGATGAGTCGATGTTGGAGATTTTCTTCTTCTTCTTGTTCTTCTTCTTCTTTTTTTTGTCGGCGTCTTGGTTTTCTGGAGCCGGCGACTCGGCGTCTTCCACGGTCAACTTATCGAGTGGGACTTTCTCCACTTCTTCTGCTTTGACTTCGCTGGTCATTATTGCTGAAAAGAAAGTAGTTGAAAATCTCACTACTAGGGTTCGGATCATGTGACCATATTTGATAGACTGGAGTTGATGGCAGTCAAGGCAGAAATTATTGGAAACGGTAATCCAATCTACGTTATTTTAGAACAAAAAACATTCTACGGATTTCTTTCTTGATGTCTTTTGCTAAATTTTCATGGTGCAACTTGCAAGGTAATCAAGTCCCATCACTTTAGAGTCAAATCTCACTATTTCCGCTTGAAAGGTCACTACTATCGATCCTACAAGTTTCTCCATATATGACAAGCTTCATATCCCATTAACTCCTCCGTCTTCTCTATAGATTAATGCTAAAAACGTACGGCCGGTGTCCAAGCACCTGTCCAGGTCCATGGCTCAGCCATTACCTTAGCATTGAGGTAAATGGCGAGCCAAAATGCAATCTTCTCTCGTTCTTTCTCCAATCCGTTCATACCTAAATTGTTATTTCTTACTCTTTCGTAGGATCTGTACCCGACAGTCCAAAGAGCCCCACCTTGTCGAAATTGATCATCTTTCCATCAACAGGTGCTTTCTGGATGCTGGTCTGAACTAACCCGTGGAAGTCCGGCGTCTTCAAGAAACTCTTGTTGATAGCTGAACTCTGAGACGCAGCTCCTCCAGGCGACGGCGTGAAGAAGTTGACGTAGTCGCTCATGTTGAAACCTGCGGGCGTAAGTGCCAATCCAGCTGACGGCAACGCGCTACCTGGAACTGCCAAGTTGCCATATACGGATGGCGTGAGTCGACTTTGAGGCGTCTTTGCGTTCGAAAACATGGGCCGCTTTGGTGTGAGGGGAGGAGGAGGTGCAATGAACAGATTGCCAGATGCGGGCTTAGGCATGGCACTGGACGACAGAGTGCCGCCGTTAGGAGCCGAGGAAGCACGCGGGGTGTTTCCGTAAGGCTTGGCTGGTGATGGCGATGTGGCCAAGTACATGAGCAAATCGGCGCCCTCCAGATCGTTGTAGTTGTCTCTAGAAGGCTGGGTGGGAGTCTTAAGAAGATTTGTGTGGGAGGCGAGCTGCGTTTTGGGCATCGTAGGCGTTGTCTGGGCGTTTTTGAGTGGTAACTCCAGCGCCTGTCTTGTGTTCAGCCCGTTGGCCGTCAAAACTGGCGATGGGTGTAACGAGCTCTTGGTTGAAGGAGCATAACCGGAAGTTCCGGGCATTTCTTCCAACACCATGTGAGGCTCGACACGAAGCACCGCGCCGCTGTCGGCTCTGCGTCTCTTGATGGGCGAATCGTTGAGATCGGCGGCGGAGTAGGTGTCAACGGAGCTTTTCCTCGTTTTCGTTGCCAGATCTGACTCGGCGATACTTTTCAATGGAGAGCTCGATAAAAACACCGACGGCTTCGTCAGCGTGGGCAGCTTGCGGTCGGGCGAGTATAAGTTAGGCAGCAGGGTCAACGCCGGGGTGTTGCCGGCCGCTATTTGGCGCTTCCACATGTAATAGTTCTTGAGAGGACTTGACTTGGGCGGAGACATCAGAGTCAGCGGAGAGCCCGGAGGCAACCCCTGAGAAGACGATGCAGCGGATGCCGTGAGCAGCTGTTTGGCTGTCACCGACGCCTTGGAGAGCTTCATTTTGAGCTCCTTGGCGATTTTCTCCAAATCTCCCTTCTTGAGCGGAGTCTTCGGCTTGCGGGCGCTCTGGGGCGACTCGCTCTTATTGGTCATGTCTGCGTCAGGCGAGTTGACTGATTTGGAATCCTTGAGGGTATTCATCACCTGGGGACCAGCGGCAACGAGGAGAAATAGCCACTAGAGAATGACAGGTCAGGTGACGGAAATTGGCAGCTGGATGAGTAGCACTAAATTAAATGGGCTAGTGGGACTGGACTCCGTTTTCGAGCGAATGGAGCAATAGCAAAACGACGTTGGCAGCTCGGGCAAGAAAAATAATAAGAAATGAAGACAAAAGTAGATAAAAAATTATGGGGCCCGAGAATACGCGTGACAAGTGGGCAGGCAATTTTCTCTTTTGGGGTGATTACTCGCACTAATTACTCGCAGCAACCGTCGCGCTGGTCAGCAGCTCTGGGGTTGTCAGAGTAGCTACAGGCAAAATGTTCGGTGCGCAGGGACGAAGGGGGAGGTTACGCGTCGGAGGAGATCATCGGGGTATTTGGTGCTTATGTTACATTTTTGAGCCATGGAATGGGTGGGTAGGGGATTTAGGGTTGGGGAATGTATGGAATATGTAGGGAAGAGATAGGCAGGATGAGGCAGGATGACAGAGGCAGGATGAGGAGGGGCAGGACGGGCAGCTGGGAATATGGGAATATGGGAGATGATAGAGAGGCGAAGAAGTTTTTTTTTTTTTTTTGTTTTGCTTCACATTTGCTTTTCTTTTTTATTCTATTTTATTTTCTTGTAGCCAGACAAGTTTCTGGGGTGTTGGGTGTTGGTGTACTTATTTCCGCTCTCCTTTCTTATCTTTGTGATATCCGCGAGATGAGTACGCACTTGGTAAAAACTCGATAATTCGGAAAGGTTAGCATTTTTTTAAAAAAAAGTTTAGCAGGCAAAAATTCAAGTTTGAGGAAAATCGCTGATCAAAACAAACTTCTACAGTGCCCATAAAATGCCACGGGCATGCCCTTGTCTTCTGGCCTCTAGACCTGCCAGATAGTGAAAAAGACGAGTGCATCTGAGGATTCTTGATTCAACGCACATCTACATCTGTGCTTCCACCGAATTTAGCCTATTTCAAAGCTACCATTTCAAAGTTTGCTTCTCCATCGATTTCTTTTTTCCAATCGCATTTTGTCCTCTTTGTTTACTGACCTCCAGACCTCATGAAAGAGATGGTAGCTCAGACAATAATTCTGTGGGACTGGACGTCCACAGTAAGACAGACTTGGCTTAAACAGGGTAGTGGCCGATCTCAATTATCTGAGCATAGGTGGGATAAGTCTATTTTAGTCTTATCTGCTGGAATCTTGAAAATTCTTGTAAGGAACAATTTGCACCATTTGATACAAAATACATCTGTGCTTCCATTCTTCAATCCTCGATTCGTCACTTTTCCCGAAATTCTAACCCCAAATCTCTTAAAGTGAACACTGGAGCTCCGATCTCAGCTGTCGGACTTGGAACAAGGCAATCTACTGACTCATAAGAAGCTTCCATTGCCGTTCTTACCGCCTCAGAGCCTGCTACAGACATATTGTCACTGCTATTGTGTACGGAAACGAGGTTCTTTTTGTCTTCTCTTTCTTTATTTTTTTTCTCCACTACTCTCCTACATCTTTGCCCTCTGAACTGACCTATACTAATTCTTCACCGAATCACGATAATCCCTCCCAATTCCTCGTCGGTGCTTACAAATCCTTTAGTCCACTACCGTAGCCACCGGGATCTTCCACCGGGATTTTCTCGGCATCTTCTCGGGATCTTCCACCTTCGGCTTTGCCTTGGCTCTCGCCGCTTATCGGCCGGAGATCTCCGCGCACCGATACCATACATATGGCCTTGACACCTATATATCGTGGCTATCATCTAATTTACTAAACTTTCCCATCTTTCTTCATCCCTTGTGCTCATCCCTCATCTCATCCCTGTCTTCATCCGTGGTCTCTCATACGTCCCTCGTCAATTCTTGATTCCATACCAAAACCACTCGCAGACTGCTCCATATTCCTACACATTCCCCACATCCATCTCTGCCCCACCATATGATCTCGGCATTCCTCCTAATCGCGCCGGCAGTTGTGGCCTACGTGATATACCAAGTGGTGACCCAGGCATTGCCTCGTTTCTTTCTTGTTCCGCCTCAGCTCTGGCAGGATAAGATCTTGAAAGTCATCAACTATCCTAAACCCATCTACTTGAAAGTTGGAGTCAAACGGTCCAGTTTTCGTCGTCGGCTCATCACCGCCAGCGCACACCCATCGTTCTACTCCAACTTCCATGACAACAAGTTGCAACTCCATCCCACCGACCGGGAGAATAAAGATGACTTTTTCATGAGTGCCATGAAGAGACGAGCACCCAATGACGCTTCTCGGAAGATCATTTACGGCTTCTTTCATCCT
The DNA here is from genome assembly GCA_030562885.1 of Sungouiella inulinophila. Classification (NCBI taxonomy): domain Eukaryota; kingdom Fungi; phylum Ascomycota; class Pichiomycetes; order Serinales; family Metschnikowiaceae; genus Sungouiella; species Sungouiella inulinophila. Next base: position 1,133,118 of record JAKUAG010000002.1, read on the forward strand.
TACGCCAATAACGGCGGTGGCGGAGAGAAAGTATTGTGGCATGCCGTTGAGGCAACTCTCTTGGAAGACCAGAGAAACATCGTGGCCATCTACACAGTCAATTTGGACGCCAAGCCATTGGATATCTTGAAAAAGGCCGAGGAGAAGTTCGGTGTCAAGGGCCTCGACTCCGAAAGAGTCGTTTTCATCTACTTGCGCAAGTATGCCAAGTATATCGATGGTTCCTACTGGAAGCATCTTACCTTAGTTGGCCAGCTTTTGGGCTCTGCTCTTCTCGGCTTGGAAGCAATGTGTGAGTTGAGTCCGGACGTCTGGATCGATACACAGGGCTTACCTGGAAGCTATCTTCTTGTCAATTGGGTGTTGAAGGTACCAATTGTTGCCTACGTCCACTATCCTATTATCCAGCCAGACATGTTCAACAAGCTCAAGTTCCAAAAGTTCAGCGACTTGAAAAAGATAAAGCCAACAGTATTTGACGCTAAGCAGGCTGCAATATTCTTGTACTGGACAGCGTTGTATGGTCTCTACATGTACTTGGGGTCTATGGTGGATGTCACATTGGCCAATGGAACGTGGACCTTCAACCATATCAGCAACATCTGGTACCTCAATTCCATCAGAGGACACGAAATTGCGCTCCTATACCCACCATGTTCCACAGAAGACTCCAGCAAAGCCTTGGATACTAGTGTGGATAAGTCGAGGAAAAACAATATGATCTACGTTGGCCAGTTTCGTCCAGAAAAGAGACACTGGCTTGTGTTAGAACAGTACGGCAGGTTTTTGGCCGAGTTCCGTGAAGACAAGTTGCCATTGGCCAGTCTTCCGACCTTGACGTTTTTGGGCTCGTGTAGAACGTCAACAGACTCCGAGACTTTGGACAAGCTCCGCGAACAAGTCAAGAGTCTTGAGTTGTCCGACTACGTTGAGTTTGTTGTGGACTGTTCGTATGACGAATTGAAGGAACACTTGGCGTCAGCGAAATTCGGCTTGAACGCCATGTGGAACGAACACTTTGGTATCAGTGTCGTGGAGTATCTCAGTTCAGGTGTTGTGCCTATTGTCCATGCTTCTGCTGGCCCACTTCTCGATATCTTGAGCACAGATACTCCTTCAAAGGGCTGGGAGAATGAGTTAGGCTTTTTCTTCAAGTGTGAGGAGGATCCAGATTTTTCGGGTGTTAGTGAAGATGGATACCTCGAGTTTGCTATGGGCCGTGAGACTGTCAGGTATCCTACATTGGACAAGCTTTTGACACGTCTTTTCATCAAGGCGCCTGAAACAATCTCTGGGGCCAACCTTGCAAAGAAGAGAGCCCTGGCCAAGGATATTTTGGAGGAAAAGTTCTCCAATAGGATTTTTGCAACCAAATGGATCGAGAATCTTCGGGCTGTTTCGGTGTTGGAGAGATCATACAGAGAAAGTCGCCGAGACGGCATTGATGGAGTTCATTAGGAATAATTTTTTTTTTGTTACGAATCAAGATTATATATATTCTAGCGAACTAAACTATATAACTAATATTGGAGGAAATTCTTTTTTTTTTGGAGGGAAGAAATAAAGTATAATCAAATACGAGCTACTGTAGGAAAAGTGGGTGATTTCTGGCTTTTCTTTATTGCTGTTGATCTTCTATTTCGGCTAGCTGGGCATGGCTAACGAAAGTGAGTGAGCAGACAGGGAATGACACTGCTGCAAAAAGTGTGGAAAAATCAACCTTTCTTGTCTTCCATAACTCTTGTACTCTGAATAGACATATGTGTAACTTTCAGCGCAATCAAGTCGAATCTAGTACAATTGATAGTGCTTTTCTTCCGACAATGTCTTGGGCTTGAGTATGCATAAACTTCAGCAATCACGAAGTTCCTCTCGGTGACCAAGCTGGCTAAGGCGCGAGGCTGTCATTACCTGCGTATACATCTTTCTTAATGTCTAAAAGTGACACCATATCTTTCATGCATACGGCATGTAGGTCAATTAGTAAAACTTGCGTAAATTGCCCGTCATCACACTTAGATCAATCGCCAGAAGCATTATTCATGCGGTCAATTCCATCCTAGGTGTGATACTGCCAATTTCGGTGAATGTCTTATTGAAGTGCGGAGTTACGGACTTGCCCGAATGGTGCTATTTCCGCTGAGACAACACCAACGATAACTAATACGAATTTGTCATCTAGTAGTATAAAAGGAAGAGAAATTGTTGTGTTTAATGGTACCATCGAATAGATTTATATAAAAGCAAAAAAAAAAAGATCGTATACAAAATGACTACCACTTACATTGTCACAGGTGCAAACAGAGGTATCGGATTTGAGATTGTGAGGAAACTTTCGGAAAACGAGGACAATCGCGTTGTTGCAACTTCGCGTTCTTTAGATCGTGTTGATGAGCTTAAGAAGTTGAACAAATCCAACGTTGAGATCATTCAATTGGATCTCACTGATTCTGTGGATCTGTTGAAGAGTGCGCTCGCCAAGCTGAAGGTTTTGGCGGAACACGGCGTGGACGTTTTCGTCCAGAACGCAGGTATCGGCTTCGTGCCTCAGGATGACGATTCCACTACCACTCAGCCTATTGAGTCTTATACAGAGTTTTTCGAAGGAAACGCCTTGACCACCGTGAAGTTCTACCAAGCCATCTATCCCTACTGGATCAAGGAGCATGAGGGTGTGACCAAAAAGGCTATTTACACATCATCACTCGCGGGCTCCATTGGGGGTCTCTTCCTTAAAACGTATGGATACGGTATGTCCAAGGCTGCCATGAACTTTCATGCTAAGCACACATCGTTCGAGCACGCCAGCAGCGAGAACCCGATTTTGAAGAGTTCCATCACTGTGGCCATTAGTCCTGGTCTTGTGCTTACAGACATGGGCAGGGCCGCAGTCGAGAAGTTGGGCCTTGAGGAGATTGCAATTTCTCCAGCTGAGAGTGGAGAGAGCTTAGTGAGGTTGATTGAGGGGTTGAAGCCTGAAGATAACGGTGAGTTTTTCAGTTATGACGGGTCAAAGGGCACTTACTAAGCATCGAGGTTTAGTTGAATTATTAGTTGAGACAACTAATTATAGAGCACCAATTTTTTGTTTTTTAAAATAACGTAATTAACCAAAAAAAAGTTGTATTCCCAGTGATACCCCAAAATGGTATCGTAGTAGTTAATGTCTAAGTGAGCACTAATGTTGTTGTCCCATCCGCTCATTCTTTGGACCTTACAGACCAGATCAGAGACTTGAAAAGAGAAAACATTGAAATCATCCAATTGGACGCCAGCGACTAGTTGGACAAGATATCTCTCCACTTATATCTCCACGATTCGAGTACGTGTACCCGAACACGATAAGACCAGTGCGGAATGTCCAGGGTACAAGTACCCGAGATTAACTAATGTAGAAATTGGAGAGAAACTTATCATGGAAAGTATGGCTCATGGCATCGATCAAGGAATCGTTGAGTAAGCTGAAGGTTTTGGCAGCCAATGGAGTCGAAGTTTTCATTCAGAATGCTGGTATCTACCTCCTAAGCACCGCTTCATCTGCCACCAAAGCTATTCAACGACAACATGCTAACTAAAAGTAGGAGGAAATTCCCAAAACCCCCACAGTTTTTTTTTACCCATAGTAGAAAGAAGTCCAATGAAAAAGTTTAACAAAAATTGAAGAATTGAATGAGTAAATGTCTGCCACCGCTAATCAATAGCTAGTGACTATCTGTACTGCAGCATATAGTAAAGTATCCACCGCTTCATCTCAGGCTCGTCTAACTCAGCGAGGGCATCCAGAGGATACGCATCCCATCGAGTTCGTCGAGCTCGGTTTCTGAGAGAAAATTGGGTGATTTTTTATGTTTCTGCTTTTTTTTTTATTATCTTCTATTTCGGCTAGCTGAGCGTGGCTAACAAAAGTGAGTGAGCAGCAGACAGGGCAATGACACTGCTGCAAAAAGTGTGAAAAAAATGAGGGTCTCCCGTCTTTTATAGACGCTTCTTCTCTGAATAGCCTTAATTATAAAATTCAGCGCATTTAAGGCGAATCTAGTACCATTGATGGTGTTTTTCTTCCAACAACGCCTTGGTCTTGTGTATACATAAACCTCAGCAATCACGAAGTTCCTCTCGGTGGCCAAGCTGGCTAAGGCGCGAGACTGTAATTGTATTGTAATCTTGAGATCGGGTGTTCGACTCACCCCCGGGAGATTTTCGTAGCCTTTATGGCCAAGTTGGTAAGGCACCTCACTAGTAATGAGGAGATCGTCAGTTCGAATCTGGCTGAAGGCATTTTTTTGCTTTCTGGGGATGTGGATTAGATAGAACTATTTTTTGGTGTGGTGAGCGCATTTCGACGGTAGACGGTCGTTATAGACCATGCGAGGTTGTCGCAGTCAATTAGTTTTTAAAAAAGGAGCATTTCATATTTTTAGAAGTCAGAAAGTAGTTGTCCCTTTCATTTGAGGAAAATAAGTCATTGTGCTATATTACTTTATTATGAGCTTGACTTTACGATTCCACAGTACAAACTTGGCTCTGCGTATCCATAGTGCAGTCTATTAATGTTGCACCCAGCACTCCCAAACTCGTGCTTCTCAAGCGCTTATTCGTACCCCAAACCACAATTGATTAACGAACCCCATCCCTCCATCTGTAACATTTTTTTAGTCGATAACCCAATCCATCGTCTTAACTACCTGATACTTCGGTAGCTCACATTCTGCGCATTCAGTCACCATACTTAATCACCAACATCCCGCAAATTTCCTCACACCCTCTCGAAAATAGACCCAAATCCAAACTTCCACAACCTTTACTTGCGGTTAACATCTTGGTCTTCTCAAATAAAATCAACCATGCTTCCCCAGCCATATTCCTACATCAACATATATAGGGCTCAAGCCCTAGCGCCTGCACCCACCAACCAAAGCACCCTCCTGCACACACCCTCTCCACCTCGCACTCTCAACCTCTTCAAAAATTTTTCCACTCTTCTTGGTTACTACCTACCGAAATCATCAGTCACAATGGGTATGTCCAACACAAAAATCGCTAAATGTGAACAAATTCGTGTGTTCCCACCGTCCGACATGTCGTCCTTCCGAATTTCAGCAGCCAAAAAGCCGTTCTAAGAGCCATCCCAGAGCTGTTTTCCATATCCAATTTCGCCATTTGAAATCTTCCAGCAATCCAACTCCACACTGTCCACCATCATTTAGCACTTTCATAGGCCCTGTACTAACCTCCAGTTAACGTTCCAAAGCTCAGAAAGACTTACTGTAAGGGTAAGCAGTGCAGAAAGCACACCCAACACAAGGTTACCCAATACAAGGCTGGTAAGGCTTCCTTGTTCGCTCAGGGTAAGAGAAGATACGACCGTAAGCAGTCCGGTTTCGGTGGTCAGACCAAGCCAGTTTTCCACAAGAAGGCTAAGACCACCAAGAAGGTTGTGTTGAGATTGGAGTGTGTCTCCTGTAAGACCAAGGCTCAGTTGGCTTTGAAGAGATGTAAGCACTTCGAGTTGGGTGGTGACAAGAAGCAAAAGGGTCAAGCTTTGCAGTTTTAGGTTACTTTGCGACGTTTGTATACTACTGTCTCATATAATCCAATACAGAAACCTAGTCAATAATTCGGGCAATAGCTTAGTCAAAAACCTAGCCAAATACGTACATTGTGTGGCCACCGTTGAAAGGAGGGTCCTGCCATTAACCTCTGTTGCTCGACGACCTGGCCTAGGCCTCTGGATTACCGTTTTAAACTTTAATCCAAAACATGTGGTCACGTGATCTACATCCATCTTCGCCCTCTCTTGCAACCTATCTAGAGCAGTCCGTTGGCAATATCCTCTAAAAAGAAATCCGCCCTCTAGCATTTCTCACAATCCCCAAACCAGGCCCTTCACGCTCCTTCCGCCTCCTTCAAACCCGTTCCTGCGCCGCTTTTTTCAAATAGCCACGCATCCACGAGCCTAGCTTTACAAGGCACCGTGGTGCACGGGTGTCGTCTCCACCACACAACCGCATTCGTCTTGAGATCAACTGAACAACACTCGCCTGTTTTTCTCCTACCCTCTCGGTTTACGTCGCTAACTACATATAAAAGCGTGCATTGGACTACTTTGAACCCATCAGGTTTCTCTTCGTCGAGCGGCTCGCGTCCAAAAAGTTATTTTCGCCTCTCCTTTAGCTACCAGTGATCTGAGCTGTTTGCCGGTTTTCTTGCCGCTACAACAAGAAAACTCAAGGACAAAACTAGAAGGTGACGTGTTTAAGACGGCTCCGCGTGTTTGATTTGCTCTCTGCGCTTCTTGGCTCGCTTTTCAGCGCTTTTGACCTAAAGACTCTCACCCAAAACAACACTCTTTCTTATCCATGAACTACCAGAACGAATATCGCCAAACCCGCGGTGATCACAACGGGAACGGTGCCCAGCACCAGCTACATTCGCAGCAAATCCCAAACTTGGCCTATGACCACTACAACGAAGATATGTCCATGGACGAAGAGACAACCACCTACGTGGAACCGGTTCCTTCCACTTGGGGCAGAACAGAGTCGCCTGTGCAGCAGCGTTACCAAGAAATGGCCAACTACCCGCAGCCGCAGTTCCAGCTTCTGCCCACGTTTTCTGGAGGACATTCGTTCGACAACAACGAAAACAGAAATGTGTTCCAGCTGATTGATTCAGGAAGTTCGTTGAACTTCCGCCCGCCCACAGGGTTCACGGCGCTCAATATGTCGTCTACGACGAATTTGTCTGACATTAGCAACTCGAACAATCTGGTTACGAACTCGTTGAATGGAAACTCTACTTTTGCCGGCACCAACTCAAGCGCAGGCAACTTGGCTTCGACGCCAAGACAGGAGGTTCCAGCAATCCAGACTCAACACAGCCAGCAAAACCACCAGCCTCAGGTAAACAACCAAGTGCATGCAGCTAGCCACATTCTGCAACCTGGTGAGACTCAGCAGTTCTATCAGAACATGCAACAACCAATGCAAACGCGTTTTCCTTCGGAATTACCTCACACTCCACCTTCGCAGATTACCGAGGATCCGTCCAATAGCAATTACGTGTACTTTTCGAGGCAGCCTGCTCTTTTAAGTAAGGCTACTCAAGATAAGGCGGCTGCCATCAAGTTGAGGCTTGAAAATCATTACCAGATGTCGGTGACACATGCTATTGAACGTAACCAGCGTCGTTTGGACTTGGAGAACCGATTGGCCGCCGAGGAGGCTGGCATGAGTGAGGAACGCAAGAACAGACAGTTGCAGAATCTCGGCAGAAAGGAGTCACAGTTCTTGCGTCTTAGAAGAACAAAATTATCCTTAGAAGACTTTATCACTGTCAAGGTGATCGGAAAAGGTGCATTTGGAGAAGTTCGATTGGTCCAGAAGAGGGATACCGGCAAGATTTATGCCATGAAGACGCTATTGAAGTCCGAGATGTACAAGAAGGACCAACTTGCCCATGTTAAGGCTGAGAGAGATGTTTTGGCGGGAAGCGACTCGCCATGGGTGGTTTCGTTGTACTACTCATTCCAGGACGCAGTCAACTTGTATTTAATCATGGAGTTCCTTCCTGGAGGAGACTTGATGACCATGTTGATCAGATGGCAGATTTTCACCGAAGACATTACTCGTTTCTACATGGCCGAGTGTGTGCTTGCCATTGAGGCGATTCACCGGCTTGGTTTCATTCACAGAGACGTGAAGCCCGATAACATTCTCATTGACATCCGAGGCCACATCAAGCTTTCTGATTTCGGATTGTCCACTGGCTTCCACAAGACGCACGACTCGAGCTACTACAAAAAGTTGTTGGAGAAGGAGAATCTGTCTGGCTCTAACACGTTGAATGTTCCTGGAAAGTCCGGCCAGAGAAATTCCGTGATGGTCGACGCTATTCATTTGACCATGTCCAATAGACAACAGATGCAGACGTGGAGAAAGTCTCGGCGTTTAATGGCATACTCCACAGTGGGTACGCCAGACTACATTGCGCCGGAGATCTTTATTAACCAAGGATATGGCCAGGAATGTGATTGGTGGTCATTGGGAGCTATTATGTTCGAATGTTTGATTGGCTGGCCACCATTCTGTTCTGAGTCGCCTCATGAGACTTACAGAAAGATCATCAACTGGCAGGAGTCATTGATAATCCCGGAGGATATTCACTTATCACCAGAGGCTGAGAGCTTGATCCGCAGTTTGCTCACTAGCAGTGACAAGAGATTGGGACGTCATGGAGGAGCAGATGAAATCAAACAGCATCCATTCTTCCGAGGAGTTGACTGGGAGCTGATTCGGAGAGTCGATGCGCCATTTATTCCCAAGTTGCGCTCTATCACCGACACCAGATTCTTCCCCACCGATGAGTTGGAGAATGTGCCGGACAGTCCTGCCATGAGCCGTGCCCAGCAGCAGGAAGAGGCCAATGGCCAGAACACCAAGGAAGATCTTCCATTTATCGGATACACGTATTCCAGATTCGACTACTTGACACGAAAGAATGCGTTATAGTTCGGTGAGTGGGGCCGCTTTAGCCGATGCCGATCTGCCGACTTCTGCCGTTGGAAGCCAAGATTCGGAGTAAACAATATGCAAGCTATTTGACCAAGCGGGCCGGATGCACGATGTCCCAGAGTTGCGGTTGCAACAGGAAGGAACAGGAAAGAACAAATGGACTTGAAACGGATTTGGTGCGACTCTCACTCGGTACGATGCAACCTTCTACGTCCCGACGCTTTTGATTTCGGTTGGCATGTTCTCAATCGCCGATTGCTAACAGGAGCCAATTGCTAACAGGTGGCCGCATACCGTTGCAAGTGAGCTCACTAACCATGTGGGATGCAAAACGCTATCAACTGGCCTGATTGAGTCACGCAATCCTTAATGCGGGACTGGACAATAAGATTTTGCGACAATACAGTCCTATTGAGAAGTGTGCAGTGGAAAAACCAAGTGGGTCCAAGCGGTGGGTGGTGGCTGGGAAAAAGATCTGAGCCAAGAACTGAAACGGATCTTCCTTACGATTGAATATTCTTTCTTGTGTATTAGCCGTCCGCTTGATCGCCTTTTACGGTAAAACTATTGGCATTCCGAAGGTTCCGTAATTTCCTTGCGCATTACTAACCAGACTGCTGCGAATGAGCAAATGTGATGCGGTCTTTTTTTGGGATCTTTTGCCTGCAGGCGTTTGCAGTACCCTGTCTCACATATATAATACCTTGCATGGTGTGAAAAGCCCTACCGCTCCGATCCTCTGTGCCACCGCTCTTTCTAATTGCGCACTGCTTTTGTCTTTACCTTGTGACTCTTCCTGCTGTCGTGACTTTCAATTGACTTCTTCATGCGTGTGCTGCTGTTACTTACTGGTGCTGGGCTAGTTTCCTTGGCTTGCGCCATCGAGATGGATATGGATATGGACATGCCCTCGACTTCGGAAGATCCGCCTTCGTCGTCCGAATTGACGGATACTTCGCTTGAAACGCTAATTCCCGTTCCGCACCGCGAGGGCCACCACCACGGCGTGCCGATTCTCGAGACTCATCTCTTGCCTGAAGAGCGCCTATATTGGGAGAACTACACCACCGAAACTTACTTCAATACTCAATCGTCCCGCCGCTCGGCGTTATGGCTCCACATTGCCCTGTACTTTGGCTCTTATGTTTTCTTGTACCCTTTTGTGCTTATTTTCTGGAACATTCATCACTGGATGTATTTGCCGGCATTGACGGCCCACACGGCGCTTATATTGCTTTCGGCCACCAACTACTGGATTTTCGTGGCCTCCATAAAGGAATTGTATCCGAACAGTGCATTTGGTCCCATGACGTTTTTGCTCTTCTTGGGGTCAATTGTTCACTGGGTTGTGGCAGTCTTGACAGCTGCCTACAAGTACCTTAGCATCGATGATGCATTCGAGTATGCAGAGTTGGATCACGACCACGACGATGAACATTTGTTTTCGTCGATCCATTCTCCCGAGCTAACCTTACGTGAATCGAACCTGCGCAATGACTCGTTTGAGCTCGAAGACTTGAGGCTGACCGACGGCCACTTGAAGACCTCCAACAACCTGATGCTTCCTCGCAAGTCGTCTAAAATAGCTCAATTCCTTCTAAGATTTCCCGTTTTCAAGAAGGCTACACAAGTGTTTGGAAGGGCCTCGCTTACCGTCGCCGCCATCTTCAATTGGGCTCTGTTCGCATATTTCCTCATCTACTTCCCCACCGGCATAGCCACTTACTGTGTGTATGGCCTTGATGGCACCATGTTCAACATACTCGCACACTTTATCAAAGGTGGTGTGTTCTTTGTTTTGGGCTTGGTGACATTAGCACGTTACTCTGGTGCATTCCGCAACAAAGGCTGGGCCTGGAACCATCGCTTCGTCACTGTAAAGAATGCTGCCGACCGTTGGCTCCGTTTGCAGTCAAGTGGCCTCTGGACCATGGAGTTTGTGGAATCTGCGTTGATTTTATTCTACGGATCCACCAATGTTTTCTTGGAACACTTGTCTGGTTCCGGAGGCCCCTGGACTGCAAAGGACTTGCAACATGCGTCCATTGCTTTCATTTACATTGGATGCGGTCTTTGTGGTGTATTGGTGGAACGCAAATTGAGTTCCTGGAGATTTCAAAAGGCAACGGACAACTTGTCGTATGTTACCGACTCCAAGACTATCTCTAATATCGTCAAGGCCACCCCTGGTTTCTCGCCAAACCCCTTTCCTATCTTGACCATCTACTGGACAGGCATCATTATGTCTAAGCATGAGCAGGCTTCGCCTTTGTCCACTGAGATTCACATTCAGTGGGGTAACATGTTTGTCATGGCATGCGTGTTCAGATTGGTCAGTTATCTTTATTGTGCATGGGCACCTGCCAACACCCGTGCATTGACACGCCCACTGGGCCCCATGACTGAGTTGGTTGTCAGTTTCTGCTTACTCTGTGGAGGCATGGTGTTTATGGAATCCACTGATCCTGTCATCCACCTGCTTGAATACTACGGATACACATCGATGTTCACGTTGAATGTTTCCGTGGGACTCGTTGCTCTCATCATGGCCTGGGAGTTGGGTGTTTTTGCCATCAAGGATGCCTTGGTTCGCCGGATGACTTCTCAAAAGCTTTGAAGATTGGTTTCTCTCATATGATGACGTATTCCCGGTACTAATTGCCTAGCGGCACCTCATCACCGGGATGCAATACGAATATGTTTCAGCTTTTCCTTTTTATATTTATTATGTATCTAATCCTTATGTTGTCTTATGATGCTTGTTATCTGTGCTACTTCCTGTGGCCCTGTACTACAGCAACCGCCGATGATTCGGACATTTGCAAACAGGCACCACTCGTCCACGGCAAGGGCCCATTTCTTGCTGGACTTTTTGAATTCGTATTGACTCACATCGCTCATATCGTTCTCAAACCCGTAGTTGGGGTATACGATGAGAGGCAAAGGCTCGACATTGAGAGCAAGCGCAACGTTGTCGACATTGGAAATGAAGTCGGAAACGTCTTCATATGGAACACAGTTGCATCCCGTAGCAATGAAGCGACCTCTTACAAGGTCACCAAAGTTCTGGGTAAGCAAGTAAGTGATCACAACGGCCAAAGGTGTTCCATCTGCCAAAGTCGAGGAGTTTTTACAGCTTAATGTGAGGTAGAACTCCTTGTTTGTAGATTCGGTGAACACTTGTTCGGTCAACTTGAAAATAGCCTTGATTTCGTCGAAGTTGGGAATGGTCTCAAACGCAATGCAGTCCACATCATCGTTGACGGTGAAGTACTCCAACATTTCTCTATGGTACTCAGCCAAGTAATCGATAGACTTGCCTTCATATTCTCCACTATATTCTGCACCATTGGCCAAATATGCGCCGTAGGGCCCAATGGATGCAGCAATGAAAACTTTTGCATCTGCGTCAACTAACGACATGGCATCTTTAGCACAATTGATGGACTTCTGCCACACCTGGCGAGCCTGGGCCAAAGACATTTTTCCGTGCTTTTCAAGCGTCTGAAGGGACGCCTGGTACAGTGAGGTAATCAACATGGAAGCACCTGCTTGCAAATATTTCTTGTGGATCTCGGTGATCAAGCTTGGCTCTTGAATGAGCACTTTGGTGGACCACAACGGCAGACCTTTCACTGAAAGGGGACTATCTATAGGGATTAACTCCTCTATTTGGGTGCCTAATGCACCATCAAGCACTATTCTTTGAGTGGCAAGTGTTTCTTTGACAGACATATCGTGGTCGTCAATCAGTACGGTGTGCAAGCAAAAGTATTGTGTACACGGCTACTGAGTAGTTCACCGCCAGTTCGGAAAACGAAATTGGCATCTATGCTGTTTTTTTAACGAATCAAGATTATAGGTACTTATGTAGGTAATCAGTGGAAAATTGCTGCCTCAAGTGTTTGTTACTTTTTTCTTCTTGCAACTTATGTTTCATCTAGAGCTTCTCAGCGACCAGTCAATGTTCGCAGTATTCACCTACTTTTCCTCTAAGCGCACCAAACTAAAGGAGAAAAGCCTCTGCCAAAAATATTACCTGTCCCCGAAACAAAAAAAATTATACCAAATCCGATAGCTAACTTCCAGCTACTTTCTACATGAACCTGAAAACTCACCAAACGCCTCTTCTCTGCCGATTTTCCCCAAGCTTTCTCCTCCAACCCCATCCTCCTGCACACCAACTGGCAAGCCAACTTCCACAACTCTTTCTCCATCTCGGCTTATTATGGAGAACCCAGCCAAAAGAAGCAGAGACGAGTTCGAGGGCCCAGGCCCCGAGGGTGAAGACTACGACGCTGGAAAAAGACAGCATGTGGATCCAATCACCGAGTTGATCGCCAATATCTGCAAGGATATTAGAAGAATCGGTGAGAACTCCAATTTGGCCAACCAGGTCGATGATATCACTTACATATCCAACCCAATTGTGGCGGAATTCGAGAAAATCGACAAGTTGCGTGAAGCTATTCTCGCCACCTTGTATGCGGTAGTGATCGAGCAGCCGCAAAAGATCCCAAACATCAGTATCTTGATTTTCATCTGTAACGCCAAAAACTTCTTGGTTGCCAAGTATGTGGTGGAATTTTTCCATGCAAAGGCTCATGAGCTGCTAGACAGGTTGAAGGAGCAGGATACGGCTATGGAAGATGCCGAGCCAAAGGCAGAGGCCGGTTCTGCCGACGAGGCTAAACCCACTGAAAATGCTGGAGTATTCAACGACTTGAAATCTATTTTTAAGTTCTTGGCAGCATTGAGCCCCATAATCGAGGACCGCGCCGTGTCTAACATCCTCAAGCTGTTTTTGAATACCGCCATTGACTTGCAGAACTCTACCGATGACAGAAACGGCACAGCTGAAGAGATTTTCTACAATGTGTTGATTGCTACGCCATATTTTTTTGCCAACGACTTTTCACAGTCGACAATTGACCAGGTCAATGAGATTGTGGGACTTGCCTCGTCGTTCAAGATCGTCGAGCTGGACCCTCTGAGAACAATATCCATCTTGGAGCCTTTCGACTCCAAGAACAACAATTTCGCCGACAGCTTGCCCTACAAACCCCAAAAGATGATCAACTTGATTCTTCCCGCATTGTTGACGTTGCAGACTCCGGAGAAAAACTGGGTTTCTTTGCGTGGCTCTTTGTTCTTAGAGTTCGACGAGCTCGTCCAGCCTATCATCAACAGTGCGTTGAAGAACAACTCCATTTCGAGTGAAGTGATCAGACACGCTTTGCCTCAGTTCTCTGTCCCCTCGACAGAGCAGCTTCTCAAGTACAAGCCAGAAGGCCTCATCGACAACTTATGGCATGAGCACCCAAGACTTCTTTTCCAAGTCTACAACACCACTACGGAATTCCAAACGGTTCCTCCTATCGAGTCGTACTTAGGCTTGTTCTTCAAGGACTTGGCCTTTGACATTTTGACCAACATGTCCTTCAACCAGAAGGAGGCATCCATTCAGTTGTCCATTTTGGATTTGTTCTGTTCGAGAGACCTTTTCAGTCCCCCTGGGTCCTCAGTTGACCAATTGGCTCTCATTGCAAAGGACAATGAGGCCGGAGAGAATGTTCCTCCACTTTCGACTTGGAAAGTCGAAGACGTTGCCGTTGAAAGTATATTGACTATGATTTTCCAGCTTCCAAAGCCTTTGCACTACGAAATCTATTACTACACGGTGTTGATTTCTTGTTGTCGTGAGAGCCCAGAGTCGATTGCACCAGTTTTTGGAAGAGCTATCAGATTCTTGTATAACAACTTGGAAACTTTGGATTACGAGCTGAAGATCAGATATATGGATTGGATGACCACTCAGATTTCCAACTTCGACTTCAGTTGGAAATGGGACGAGTGGGCTCCTGACCTGGTCAAGTACTCCAACTTGACCTACCATCCCAAGAAAAACTTTATCAGGAACTTGATTGCTAAGGAGATCAGATTGTCTAATAAGGCTAGAATTAAGGACAGTTTTGTTACCATGAAGCCCACCGAGGAAGGTGAAAACAGACTTATGGCCTTGGACGAGTTCTACAAGTACTTGGATATTTCTCTTTTCCCAGATGCCACTCAGTTTATCATCGACTATGACTACGACTTGTATGGTGGCAACAATGAAGAGTTGCGGAGTTCCATCTCGAAAGCAATCTTGCAGCGCAAGGAGTCCATGTCCTCCAAGTTGATGTTGTCACCTCAAGAGGAGCTCATTTATGAATTCTCGAACCCACAATTGCCTCTCAACGAAGTCGCCAACAAACTTTACGATTTCATTATCGCCAATTGGAGATCCAATGAACAGTTTCACGAAATGCTTAATGAGACCATCGAGGCTATCAAGTCCTCCATCGTTGACGTCAACACAGAGAGAATCTTGATCAATCTTCTATTCCAGACTTACGCCTACATCGGATCTAGATCCATTTACTCGGTGGTGAGTATTTTGAACAGAGACGTGGCCAAGTTGAAGTACATAAGTGGAGTGGAGGTGACAGAAGAAGACTACAAGGTCAGTGGCACAGACTTCAAATTTCCAGACTTGGAGTTGACTCCTGAGGATTTCAACAACAGACAAAAGTGGACCATCGAATCGATTTTGAGAATATGGATTCATCAACCACAAGTTGCCTTTTTGATTTTGGAGTACCTTATTGAGTTTGGTATTTTGAAGCCGAAATTTATCATTCAGAAAGCTCTTGAGTTCAACCATAACCTCATCATCAACAACGTTTCGTGTATGGAGTCTATCAACAGAGTGTTGAGTGCCAGCTCGTTGAAGGATGAGTTTAAGGAAGTGATCCTCACTTTGTTCACGCTTATCGTGGAGAATTTGAATAGTATTGTGGACAAATTGGAGTTGGAAAACCAAGGGACCGAGGAGGTGAAAATCATCAAAGATTTTACGGAGGAAGAGAGCCAAGATACTGCTCTCATGGAGAAAATCGACCTACAATGGTTGTTTTACGAGTACAAAGGGTTGCTCAAGACTTACTTGAGAAAGTTCAACTTGCAACATTCGGACTTTTCCGAGGAAGTGAAAAACGTGTTCAACGACATCAAAAACGAGCCAGTGAAAGCCGATGTGATGGGATGGATTCAGGAATTGAGTTACTAGACGCCGCAGGCTCTGAAAATAATAAAATTGTAATGTATTTCGTGTACTAGAAAGTCGTCTCTGGGCGGTATTCTGCAGGATGTCGAAAACATAGGACTCACCCTAAGGTTTTTCATTTCCTCCAAATCACCATGTCTGATCTAGCAATAGAAACTTCTAATCTCACCTATGTGTTTAGCAACAAAAGACGCGGACTCGAGAACATTAGCTTGCAGATTCCATGGGGATCCACCAACCTTTTGGTTGGACCCAATGGAGCAGGAAAATCAACGCTATTGAAGATTCTCGCCGGAAAGACGTTAATCAAGAAAGGAACACTCAGAATTGGAGGATTTGATCCGTTCGAGTTCTCTCTGACCAGACACGAGCAGCACAACTCTGACATCAACAACTATATCTCGTACCTTGGTACAGAATGGGCCAACAACGAGGTGGTGAAGCGTGATATCCCAGTGAAGCTTCTTATCTCGTCAATTGGCGGCGAGACGTACGCCGAGAGGAGAGATGAATTAATTAGCATCATGGACTTGGACCCAGACTGGTCCATGGCTTACATCTCTGACGGAGAAAGAAGAAGAGTGCAGTTGGTGATGGGATTGCTCAAACCATGGAAGTTGCTTCTTTTGGATGAAGTGACGGTGGATTTGGATGTGATTGTCCGACTGAATCTCTTGGATTTCTTGAAGAAAGAATGCCGTACACGTAACTGCTGTGTGATTTATGCCACCCACATCTTCGACGGACTTGGAAAGAACTGGTGTGATCGCGTGATCCATCTCAATGGCGGCAGAATGGCCGACAATGTAGACATAGACCACATTGATTTCGAGAAGGACGATCAGCCCGTGAGTATCACCCGGAATGTTGAAAACCAGATCGAGAACATCCGCGTGGCATTGGCCGAGTCTTTGCATCCGTTGGTTTTGCATTGGCTCCGGGACGATTTGGAGGAGAGAGGATCTCGAGAAGAGGAGAAGCTCAAGTTGGCCAAGCGTTTGAACGACTGGAATAATGCTCGGGATGGCCATTATTTCGACAGTGATGCCAGACTTTCAGATTACTTCAAGACCACCAGAGGTAACCCGGGCCAGAAGTGAGGAGGGGAAAAGTGTAACCAATAGAAAATGTAACCAAATAGACGCCATTTCAGTCACATTTCAAATAGCTCTAGAGAGTCACCTTTCGAACATCTCTAGAAAGTACTAAAGCTCTACCATTCATCACTAACATATAGCTCTACCATTCTTCACCTCTGAAGCTCCCTCTCAAGCTCCAAAAATGCAACAATGTCCTTGTATTTCGCCAGTTCCTTCTCCGCGAGCCATCGCTGGTATTTGGCCTGCAAAAGCTCCTTTTGGTACTCTGTGGTGGCAGACACCATGGCGTTCAACACCAGAGGGGAATTTGTGTCCGCTGGATCGGATTTGGGGTGGAACTTCCGCTTGTTTTGGATTTTCGACAGCGAGAGCGGCGTGGAGGGGCCTCTTTTTTCGCTTCTCGAATGCATGGGGGGATATTGGGTTGTTTATGTTGTTGTTGTTTGGTCTGTGGTGAGTTGTGGCATGTGACGAGAGTCACGGGGTGTTTGTCACGTGACTACTCTACACGTTCAATGAAACCCCGCGGGGAGCTCGAGCTCTAATTTCTCGCAATGTTTCCCAGTGCAAGACATGCCATTGCTAGCAATTAGGCCGTATACCAGAATTTCTAAGAAGACATTTCAGCCGAATAAGTGGTCTAATAGGGGCCCCGAGGAAAAAAATTCTCCAACTCACCACCATCGCCTCACAATTCCTGGCATGAATTGGCCGTCACCACCGCCCACTTCATCACGTGATCCGCGACCGGCGACAAATAATAATTTTTCTCGCCGATCCAATTTTTTCCTCACCTACTACAATGTCTAACGAGAGAACCTTTATCGCCATTAAGCCAGACGGAGTCCAGAGAGGCTTGGTCTCCTCGATCTTGTCCAGATTCGAGAACAGAGGCTACAAGTTGGTTGCCATTAAGTTGACCACCCCATCTGAGTCTTTGTTGAGACAGCACTACGAGGACTTGCAGGAGAAGCCATTCTTCCCATCCTTGTTGTCTTACATGTTGTCTGGCCCAGTCATGGCTACTGTCTGGGAGGGTAAGGATGTTGTCAAGCAGGGTAGAGCTATTTTGGGTGCTACTAACCCATTGCAGTCTGCTCCAGGTACCATCAGAGGTGACTACGCCATTGACATGGGTAGAAACGTTGCTCACGGTTCCGACTCTGTTGAGTCTGCCAACAAGGAGATTGGTTTGTGGTTCAAGAAGGATGAGTTGGTTGAGTACAAGCCAGCCATTTTCTCTTGGATCTACGAGTAAGTGTATAGAAAATACAACTGAGCAATGCCAGGAGAGGAGATGTAGGCAGGGAGACTGGATTTTTTTGGTATTTCAGTGGCGTTAGGGTTGCAATGCGTGGACTTGGTTTCAATGTGCGGAGTTGGGATTTCATTGTGTGAATTCTATTAGTTTTCTCTCTGTGAATTCTATCAGTTTTCTTTCTGTGAATTCTATCATACTTTCTGTGGATTCTATTAGTATCTTTTTGTCTATTCAACTAGCATTTCTTTGTGTGGAGGTGGTATTTCTTTGTGCGGGTTGGCTAAGTGATTCTGTCTGGCTCGATTGCACCAAAGAACAGAAAATACGAGAAACCACGAGCACACCCCGAAATTCCCATGAGACGTCCACTGAAACATCTACAGCATTCTAATTTTCTTCTTAAATTTTCTACTTCACACTTCAAACAATTTTTCCCATCATTTAAATCTTCACACTCATATTATTTCCCATCTCGCCTACTCTTACTCGTATCTCAGACTGCACACTCTTTCATCACCTACAACATGTCTATGGATGATGATCTCTTCAATGTCGGAGAAAACGATGACGACATGCTAGAAGAAGATATGGATGATATGGATGATATGGATGTGGACGATGCCAATGAAGGAAACGGCAATGAAGAAGATGAAAACATCGATGAGGAAGAAGATGAAGAAGATGACAATGAGGACGACAACGACGAAAATGGAGACAATGACGACAATGGCGACAACGACGACGACGGAGATAGAGAAGAAAATGATGACGACAACGCCGAGGAGAATGACCAAAGCAGGGATTCCAGAGACATTAAAGACGACGAAGATGCTAGCGAAGAACACCAGCAAGGCGAGAAACTAGAAACGAACGCCGGAGAGACAGAAAAAAGCGGACTCCGAGGAGGGCCGGCCAGATTGAACGGTGACACCTCCAAGAAAATCGACAATGACACCAACGGGATCAGTCTAAGGGAGCGAGTGGTCGAAAGCATCAAGAAAGCCACCGAATTCGATATTGTGCCCACGGTGGCCATTCCATATGCGCAGCAGTGCCATGCAATGGCGGTTTCTGAGGGCCCAAAGTGGATCATTACCGGTGGAGAGGACGGATTCATCCGGAAATACGACTTTTCTGCTTCTATAGAAGGTAAGGCTCCGCTCACCGTTGCTCAGAAGCATAACTTGATGGACAGCATCACCAAGGCTGGAGTGATTGGATCGTACTGGGAAAACGAGCAGCCGCTCACGAAAAGTCAGATGCTTGCGGCCAACCCAAAGTTCAAAGAGAGTGACTTCACATCCGGATCGGTATCGTACGAGCCACAGGTCAATCCCGTGTACGCATTGGATGTGGACCGAAATGGGTTCTGGTGTCTTTCCGGGTTGCTTTCCGGGGGCATCTCGCTCTACACCATGATCTACAACGAGGGAAACATCCACCACTATTTCCGCCATAACCCCAACAAAAATGGTGACCAGACCATAGACACTGGCCACCTGGATGCTGTGTCGGTGCTCAAGCTCAACAGAGCGCAGGACAGGTTCCTCTCGGGCTCGTGGGACAAGACCATTCGGGAATGGGACTTGAATACGGGCAAAGTGGTAAATTTGTTCATGGGAAGCACTGGCCAGATCTCCAGCATCAGCTACAGACTGCAAGGACTCACCGATATCACATTCAGAAACGACGGAGAGGGCCAAAACCCGAGTGACGTCGATTCGCTTTTCGGCGACAGCGACGACGAGGATGACGCCAACACATCCAAACCGTCAGTCAAGCCCGATCTGGCTAAGAACAAGCCAAGCACAAGCGACCACATCTTCATGTCTTCAAGCATGGATGGAGTCGTCAACATCTGGGACGCTCGAGTATCTGGCAGAAATGCTGTTCTACGGCTAGGCGTCCCAGAAAACGTTCCTCCGTGGTGTATGACGGCCGCTTGGTCCAACGACGGAGACAAATTGTACGTTGGGCGCAGAAACAGTACCGTGGAGGAACTTTCACTCCGAATGCCTCATATGACCGCAGGAGGAACCACGAAGAAGCCCAACGTGCTGAAAAGACTCTTGTTCCCTAAGATTTCTGGACCCGTGAGTGCCCTATCAACGATGCCAAATGACAACTTCATCCTTTGTGGCTCTCACGATAATATTCGTTTGTACAACTTGGGACTCTACCATGAATTTGCCCAGGAGTCCTCTTTGGCCAAAAAGAGAGCTACGCCTTTCTTTGTGATTCCTGGCCACAACGGAGGAGTGTTGAGCAGCTTGCACGTTGATGATACTGGAAGGTTCATGATATCCACAAGCGGAAACAGAGGTTGGGGTCAATCGAGCTATGCCGATGCCGTATTGGTGTACTCCATCGACTGCGAAGGCATGCCGTGAGTATTAAAATTAGAACCGTTTGTATTATATATTTTGACAACCTCATATACTCTAGTAATACACTATTCACGAAAGAAATCCATTGCACCGTCAGTTGCCAAACGCATACACAGAGTTGCGCAACGAGCCCAATCCCACCTGGGTGAAGTCCATGCCAGCATTCATCACTTCAGAATCCTTAACATATGAGACCACGTCGCCAGCGATATGGGATGCACCCGAAAGGAGTTCGTTTCCAAGATTAGACATCTCGCGTCTCAATATTCCAAGGTCAAGTAAGGACAGCAAGTGCTTGAAAGGACTGAAGTCGCCTTGAAGTACTCGATAAATTCCCGAATGTTGGCCGTCGCTGTTCTTGAGCAAGAAATGAAGCATAAAGCCCACAAACCCAACGGTGACACTGACCCTGTATAATCTGCTCTGCAAGACGAACTGGCTGTTCCTCTTGGACACACTACCTTCCGGCTCCTCCGATTCACTCCGAGAGAAGAGCTTCCTGAAGAAGACCGAGGAAGAGTGCATTAATTTGTAATTGATAGCGGACGACGCTGCAGTCAAGTTTGAAAGCGATGAAGAAAGCAGGCCAATTCTCGACGAGTCGTCTCCATCAAGAGAAGAGATGGATGTTGCTAACGAATCTTGCTCAAGAGCACGCTGGAAAAGCTTCGTTTCATAAATAGTTTCGTTGCGTTGTTCCTCAACCTGAAGTTTGTAAATAGACTCTAAGACCCTGAAATCAGTAAGTGAAGAAGCTGCGAGAGTGGAACTGCCAGATAGTGACATCTTACTTGAACCAGCACTTGATGGACTGCTTGGCAAGTCCTCCTCAGCTTCCCGAAGGACATTTTCCCGAAGATCGGATCCATTACACTCGAGGCGTGACGTCGTACAGAGCACCGAATGCTGATTGTACTCGCCAAACCAGACGTCGTAGGTATCTGAAAAGTGGGCAAACTCTGTGAAGTGATAGTCTTCGATAAGTTGCTTAGCTGACATAAGAATTTTCACCACATCATGATCGGTCAAGCTCGAAAACAAGTTTTGAGGCGAAAGCAAGGTGTGAACTAAGTCGGAGTCAACGTCCAAGAAAGAGTCCGAACCCGACACATTGAGTTTCTTCAAAATAGGTTCCTTGAAGTGGAGCATGGCCGCCACATATACATAGAGCGACACGGCCACCGAGTTGTAGCTGAAGATAAAGTCCCAAATCACTAGGAGATGCGAGGCATTGCTTATATCATGACTAAACAACGTCAACACAGACAGCAAAGCCTGTAGGAATTTGTAGTCAAAGTACACGCCGTTGGAGGCGAGATACGAGTTGCTCGACTGGCGAATCACCTGAAAGAGAACAGGATCAACTTCCTCCACAATGCACGGAATAAGCTTCAAGTGGTTGATAGAGAGCGCAATTTCGGAAATCATAAAGTCACGGAGATGGTTGAGGGTGATTTTTTCCAAAACCAAGAACGCATGTTCATCGTCGGTGACCCCGAAATCGTTGAAAACAAGAAGCACCACACTAGCCACATCATGGTAGCCTTGGTAGTAGTTGAGGAACGGGTACTTGCGAAGAACACGCACCACCAAGCAAAACAATCTCTTTCGCAATTGCTCGATCTCATCCGGCGAGAGTATAGTGGCGAAGGACGAGTTCATGGAGGAGTGGAGACCGTTGAAATGACTCAAGACAGTAAACAGCCTTTTGACATCCAACATCACCTGGCCCTCGTCCTTATGCGGGGCCAAGTCGTGTGTATCAAAGTGGTTGATGTCGGAGGTTGCAAAGAGCCCCGCCGACGGAGCTACTGGCTCTTCCGATAAATCCACCTCCAACAAAATCGGCCACACCTTCGCTCTCAAGTGTGTGGAGACCAAACCTTCGGTGGCTCTGGAGTATTCTGCCACCAAGTCATGTTTCCCGGCACTGAGAGCCTCCTCGACGGCCTTGATTTTCAAGCTGCGGACGGTCTCCGTGAGAGGAGCCTCATCCTTGTATAAAGAGGTGTCGAGGGCATCGAAATCGACCCATTCTTTCTCCAGCTGCGCAGACGACCTGCGGGTGGGCATGATCAGCACAAACGGGAGCGGCAGACCAGGACAAAAGAAGCAGACCAGGACAAAACCGGAGTAGCAGATCGGCACAAAACTTGACAATGGCTGATCAGAAGCCGATCGCTGAGAACAGTACTAAGACCACGGCGATTCGGCACACAAACAGCCAATCAAAGAACCAGAGAGCAAGAGAACACAGCCAAGTACACTTCCACAGCGTTTGGCGTTATCTAACCAGAAGTAACCGAGACGAACCAGGCTTCAATCTCCAACGGCAACACAAACCGGAAGCAAAAACAGGCGCAAATGGCAAGACGCCAGCAAACACGCACGGGCACCTCGCAATATACGGCAATTGCAAAGGCGAGAAGGTTGAGCCAGGGTGGTAATTGGCAACCTTTAGGAGTTTTAATTGACTGGTGGAGATGATCAGGAGGTAGAGGCAGTGGACCTGCAGGAGCGTCGCGGAATCTGGCAGTTCCGTTCAGTGTATGGTAATTGACTGCGAGATGGTTGCCTATATAAGAGATGGATTTCCCCACGGAAAATGGAAAGAGTACAGGCTAGAGGACCAATTGTGCTAGGCAATTAGAAGTTTATTCTTAGCATTTTTAAAGGTAAGACCAATAAGCAATTACTCACTATAATGACCGGACTCTCGTTTACCTCGGCTGGAGACAGAATTTCGGTTGATATTGATGGAATCACTTCGCTGTTCCACTACATCTGGTTGCGTGACAACTGCCACTGCGAAAAGTGCTACTTTGACACCACCAAGCAGCGCTTGCTCAACTCGGCAACCATCGCCGAGGACATCCATCCGACCGAGGTGCTGGCGTCGGACGACTCCATCTCCATCACATGGAGCCAGGACAATCACCGCTCGAACTACGAAAAGAGCTGGTTGAAGTTGCATGCGTACAACCCGCCAATTGTCGCTCGTGACGAGAAAGTGGCCGGCGAAAAGGCCATTTTGGCCCAAAAGTACTGGAAAACGGCCGACATCAAGAACAATATGCCCACCGTCGATTTCAACTCCATCATGGCCTCCGACGACACCACCGACGGCGAAGAGGCCATCCGCGACTGGTGCTTGAAGATCTGGCAACACGGATTCACCCTCATTGACAACGTGCCCGTGACTCCAGAAGACACCGAGCGTCTCTGCGAGAAGCTCATGTACATCCGTCCAACCCACTACGGAGGATTCTGGGACTTCACCCTGGACTTGGGCAAGAAGGACACTGCCTACACGACGTTTGACATTTCGGCTCACACCGACGGAACCTACTGGTCCGACACTCCGGGGTTGCAATTGTTCCATCTTTTGTCTCACGAAGGAACTGGAGGAACCACTTCGTTGGTTGATGCGTTCCAGTGTGCTGAACAGTTGAAGAGGACCGACCCAGACAGCTTTGAACTTTTGACCAAAATCCCAGTTCCAGCCCATTCGGCCGGCGAAGACAAGGTGTGCATTCAGCCGGATATTCCACAGCCAGTGTTCACGTTGGACTTGCAGGGCAACTTGATCCAGGTGCGGTGGAACCAGAGCGATAGATCGTGTATGGATGGGTGGGCCAACCCAGAGGACGTCCCCAGGTTTTATAAGGCCATTCGCCTGTGGTACAGCATCATCAGTTCGCCAGAGAACGAGATTTTCTACCAGTTGAAGCCGGGCCAGTGCTTGATTTTCGACAACTGGAGATGCTTCCACTCGCGGACCGAGTTCAACGGCAAGAGAAGACTCTGTGGCGCATACATTAACAGAGACGACTTTGTCTCTAGATTGAAGTTGTTGAATTTGGGCCGGCAAGCAGTTTTGGATCTGATCTAGTTTAGGAATTATGTGATCTACGAACCGAACGGCGACCACACTGGTGTAGATCGCAAAATAGATAGTGAAATCGGTGGAGATGAGATGAATGGAGCGAATACACCTGCAAGTACAAGATTGAGCCAAAGGAAATACCCGAAGGAAAGGAACAGAAGAAGAAGAGTTGTGAGACGAACGAATAGGTGTTCAGCTGGCACGATCGTTACTTTAGCCTCCCTTTCTTTCTTGAACTTCTTAGCATAATTCTTGGGGTAGCCCTTGGGTTTCTCAATTATATTCGTGATAGTCAGAATAGATACAGGGGTAGTATACTCCTATGACCGCGTAGTGAGGATATCCAGCTTCAGTCACCTCTAGGAGCGACGTCATCGATCCAGGTGCTTCCATTACCGGCGCAACCTCTTAACAAACAGACAAAGAACAGTCAGATTCCATCTGTGGCATTACTATTGATTGAGTTGCATTGGCAATCGTGGGATATCTTGGATATTACTTGCCATTGCATTGTGATACAGATATTGACAAACCGGGAAGGTTCATCATTACCAGTTTGTTCATTTTCTTCTGCTTCTACAGAAGTCTAGTGGGAAGGTTTATCTCTGAAGCAAACACAACTAGAACTGAAATCACATTTGTAACTGTAGCCCTATCACGGTACCTACCAGAAAACCTACAAATAACAGCCTTCTCATCGAATCATTCAACTAAACTAAATGAAAAGTGGAATCTCGTCCCAGTCCCATGGATCATTGAAACGCAACTTCACATCCAACTTGGCAATCGTCTCCAACTCCCCAGAAGTAAGGTCAAAGTCGTTGACACTCAAGTTCTGCACCAAACGCTCGGTCTGGTTCGACTTTGGAATCACAGCAAGTCCTCTCTGAGTGGCCCATCTCAACAACACCTGTGCTGGAGTCTTCTTGTGGCTGTCGGCAATGGACACAATGTCCTCGTGCTTGAACAACGCCAGGACGTTCTTCACTTTGGGGTGGTCCAACTCCACAAACGACTGAGGACCAAACGACGAGTAAGCGGTGATGGCAATGCCCTTGCCCTGCACCCACTTGACCAATCTTTCCTGTTGCAAGTATGGGTGGTGCTCGATCTGCAAGACGGCAGGAGGAATCTCGGCGCCACGCAACAAGTCCAAGATCAATGGGCCTGCGAAGTTCGAGATACCAATCGATTTGATCTTGCCCTTCTTGACCAACTCCTCCAACTTCTTCCAGGTGGAGAGCAATGGGACGTCCTCGTAAATGAACTTGTCACCGTCGCCGCAGTAGAACCCTGGCGGGTACTTTTCCTCAATAGGAACGAACTTGAACGCAATTGGGAAGTGGATGAGGAACAAGTCCAAGTAATCCAACTTCAAGTCGCTCAAGGTCTTGTCCAAGGCCGTCTCCACGTTGTCTGGGTGGTGGTAGTTGTTCCAGAGCTTCGAAACGACAAACAACTCGTCACGTGCAACCAATCCCTCGTCGAGGGCTCTGTTGATACCTTCTCCGACCTCTTTTTCGTTTCCGTAGTCCTCAGCTCCGTCAAAGAGTCTGTAGCCAACTTTGATGGCATTATAGATCTGGTCTGCGCAGGTCTCCTTGTTGACCTTCCAGCAGCCGAAGCCGACCTGAGGCATTTCGTAGCCTGAGTTCAATTTGATAGTGGACATGACTTGTATTGAATAGCAATTTGATAATTCCCAGTGGGATTGCGCCCAATTTATATATACCCGTCAGGTTGCATTACGTGGGGCAATCCTGCACAAAATAGCATCCAACTATCGGTTCCACCTTCAGAGTTGCGACGGAAAGCGAGGGTAATTAGTCAGATGGGGTGGGGGCAGTTGAAACGGGGGATTTAGGGCCCATTTGGGATGCTTGGGCTTTTCGACCCAGTAGCGATTTCTGCTTTTTTTTTTTTTCTTTTTTTTCCTCACTGACCGCCACCTCCGCCAATCTCAATCATTACCTTTTCGGGAGCCAGCCAATCCAAGTAGGAAGTCAACGCTTTCGTGCCTGCAGGCCAACTGTGGATTGACATACAGTTGCGCAAACAGTCTCGGAGAATCGCACTCGGATGTACAGATGTACGGGTGTTTCTCTCAAGATGTACGGGTGTTTCCATGGCATCGGTTTCCTCTTTGGGCCATTTGTAAATACAACCACTAACTGTAGATTCGTAGACAGACCCGCTAAATCTTCAATTACCCCATCATCAACACAATGACGATCCCATTGTTGTTGAAGATCAAACAAGGCTCGCTGAGCCCGCTGTTTGTCAAGTCTTCCGACACCCACCTCCAGTTCCAGAACAAAGAGTACAAATTCGCTGCCATTTACGAAAACAACATCTCGGATGCCAGTTTGGACAGACTCACGGGCCAGAGCTGTGCGTTAATCCTCATGGGTCCCACGGGAAGCGGCAAGACCACTACATTGAGAAGCATTCTTGCCCACCAGATCGCCAAAGGCGGAGATAGTTACCTCACTGCTTGTGAAGTAAGTGAGAATAGAGCATTCGCTGACATTGTGGATGACTGCAAGCGCAAAAGGTACGTGAGCTCACTTCCTATGGAGAAGCAATTGAAGAAGGTCAAACTTGCTGAATCTTCGGTGGAGAAGGTTTTTTCCGAGAGAAAGACCTCAGCCACGGCCTCCAATGCCACATCCAGCAGGTCTTGTCTCATTGTGACGTTGTACATCGACAAAAATACTGTCACCATTGTAGACATGATGGGGAATGAGAAATACGATGCGGCAGCTTCCACATCCAATGTGTTTGCCAACTCAAATGTTTCCTCCATCACCCAGCTGCTCTTGACGAGAACCACCCGGACTCGGTCGTCCAACCTCGTGACCAATTTGATTTTCCAGAAGCTTTCGCTCTCCAAAATGAAGTTCATCTTGCACTTGGACGAGTGCGGCAACCTGGAGTTAATCAAGTCCTCGTTGTACAACATCGTGGACGTGGTGAAAGAATTCCGAGTGCAGCCGGCCAAGACCACTCCCAGAGCAGCTTCAGCCTCCAAGTACGTCCCCAGCTACGCCAGACCCACTGCATCGTCCTTGAGTCCTCGGAAAAAGCCGGTTGCAAAATCCATCAGAGTCACCAAGCCCAAGCCCATGCTTACACCTGTGCTCAGCAGGCCACTGATGGGCAGAAGCGTGACAGAAACTCCCTGCGTCCGGAGAAAACCCATCAACAGAACCATGGAGAATTTGTACCAGGTGGAGTTAAAGAGCTTGAAGGAATTGAATGCTCAACTCACTCAAACTAATCTGGAGCTAGTGACGAAAGCAGAGGAGTCAAAAGAGGGATTTACTAGTGGTGTTTTGCAGTTGAAGGAAGATCTTTCGCTTTTGAAGTCCCAGGAGTTGCTTTCCTTGAAGGAAAGTCTTGCTGGAATCAAGAACGGGTTCGTGACATTGGAAAGCGAGCATTCTACGTTGGAAGCTCAGATGCAGTTAAAAGTGGCTGAGATCGAGTCCTTGGAGACTGCCAAAACGGTAGCCGAGGACAAGATCCAGCGGTTGGAAGAGATTCAGAGAGAAAATGAATCGGAAATCAACTCGTCGAACACGACAGCTGCTTCTTTGCGGAAGACCATCGAGTCGATTGAACGGGAGATCAAGATTCATGAGGAAAGTGCCAAAAATCTCCAACACGAAGCCGACGCTTCCCAGAAGCAGATAAACTTGCTCACAGCAGAGGTCAAGACTCGGGACACCTCAATTTCTTCATTAGAGTCAGAATTGGAATCTCGCCAGACGAAGATCTCCGTCCTCGAAGAAAAGATAACGCTACTCAAAGAAGAATCAGGCTCTTTGAAAACGGAGAACGAGAATTTGAACGCCTCCTTCAATGAGCAATTGAACACTCTCAAGAGTACATACGAATCTCTGAAGAATCAGGCGTCCTCTCTCGAAGAGCAAATTACGTCACAAAAGGCACAAGCGGTCTCTCTCGAGCAGCAGATCACACTCCTCCAAGGCAATCTCGCTGACAGAGAGGAGGAAGTGAAGCAATCCCAAGCTACTTTGAATAAACTCAAAGATTCATGGCAAGATGAACTCGACAAGAAGATTCTCGAGTGTCAAGCCTTGAAGCAACAAGTCGAGCTGCAGACTGCAAACCTTGACAGATCACAGACTACCATTGAAGAACACAAGGGTCAAATTGAGACTTTGCAGAGGGAAATGTCCCAAAAGGACTCCGAATTAAATGAACTTCGAAAGAATTCGCTAGCTCAAGAGGAAGCTATCAGTAAATGGAAATCCAACCTTGCTGAGAAGGAAGACCACTTAGCTTCACAAGCAAAGGAAGCCCAGAGTGTCGAGGCTCAATACAAGAAGGATAAGGAGGCCCAGGTCGCAAAGCTTCAGTGGGCACAGAAAAGCCTCCAGAAGATCACCTCCGAGAAAGAAGAGCTCACCAAGAAGCACAATGATCTCATTTCCTACAACAAGTACATCGTGGAGAAGTATTCCAGTGCTTTGGACAAGAGCGATATCCTGAGCAAGTACGAGCAAAGCAATCTCGAGAATACCATCAAAGATCTCCAAGCGAAGCTCCGGAGTCAAAAGAGCGAACAACATAAAATCATCGAGGACTTGAGAGCCCAGGTTGAGAGCCAGGAATCAGAAATATCCGAGCTCGAGAAGTACAAATCCATGTACACCAATTTGGAGAGCACTGTTCAAGCCGTTCGCGATGAGTCGGCCGCGGTTTACAAGAAGGAGATTTCCCAGTTAAAGAGCGAAATTGAGGGCCTCAAGCATTTAGAAACTTCCAACAAGGAATTGCAATCGGAGGTCGCAGCTCTCCACGAGATCGAACAGGCCAACTTTGAGCTACAGAGGGAAATTGAGAGATTCAAGACCCCAAGCCCACAAAAGCTTCCCTTCAATCCTTCCAGCGATATTTTCGAGGACGACCATCAGCCTCACAAGGACTACTTGAAGGCGTTGAAGCAGACGATGAAGAGCAGCCCCAAAAATGTATTGCGTGACTCCAACATCATGTCCAGCGACAAGAAGAAGTTGAAGAGAAAAGCGCTGGGGTACATTTCGTCTAGCAAGAGTCCAAAAGCCATGGTGAGGTAAGCCACCCACCAATTAAGTTAGCCTCTACTGGCTAGTTCTTCCGCTTCGTGCTTCAAATCAGCCTCAATCGGCTAATTTGTCCTAATTTGTCCTAATTTGTCCTGCTTCGTGCTAATACCCTACATCCCCTTTACTTCTTATCCTGTTTAATCATATATAATTGACACCTACACTGTTCTCCGGTCGCAGTAATATCTAACCACTGGCCCCATTCCCGTGACGTCCACGGTCTTCTCGAACCAGCTCAACATCAAGGCCCCCTGCTTGGCGCCATACATCGTCCCCATAATTTTGTAGATGTACTTGATCAAGGTATCCTGCTGGTCCGAATCCAACTGCTTGACGAAGTTCGAAAAGTCGTTGATGTTGTGGTTGTTCTTGATAGACACGAGCACCTCAAACACCGTCTCCGCGTGAAGGTCCTTGGTGGCCTCGTCGGCAACGTAGGGCGGGGTGTCCAAAGTCGACTGCAATGCCTGTAAGAATTGTCCCAGCGATAAAGCCTGCTTAACGCTTCTGGAAACAGAGACAACTGTGTCATGTGACACGGGCGGCAAATCGGGAATCAAGTCCTGCTTCAGCAAGTGGTTTTCGGGCTCCAACGCATCGATGTCAATTCTTCTCCAGTCCTCCATGTCTATGTCTAGTAGATAATGGTGGGTGTTAGTGAGTCTCGATAGTTGAGTATAAGTGCGTGCGCGACCCATAAGGGGTATAAGTGGCTCGTTCTCTGTAGGTTACTTGTAGCTTACATCTCTCTAGCTATCATTATCTGACCTCCATTTTCTTTCCTTCCCGTGTCTATTGTACATATATATTCTACTTCTTCTGCTTCTTCACCACCACCTCGTCCTCTTGCTCGTTTTCAAACTCCGTCACAAAATCATCAATGAACACCACCACCTCGTCCTTCAACTTGTTCAGGTCAACTACAAACACAACCAACCCATCACTTCCCACCTCGTACTTGATATGGTCTTTGTTTGGGATTGCGATTTTCTCATCAAAAGTGTCGAAGAACTTGTCGACCTCATCGAAGGTTTGGATATTATCTAGCATTCTCTCTTCCATATCTCCGTCGGGGACGTCGGGCGAATTGACCACGATGATGGCTCTGAGCGGGTTATCCAAGCCTTCGTGGTCTTCTCGCTGCGATGGAATGTCGATTTCTTCGGTCATTGTAGAAAGAAAAAAGTTGCTAGCTCATTAGGCCTGCATGTTCATGAGAGTGAGGGAAGAAGTGGTTGTGTGGATGCTAGCGAACACCGGTTGGAAAAGGAAAATTTCATAAAAAAGAATAAAAAATCGTAGAAGAGCCCAGAATGGCATGATGAGAGGGATCAGCGAGAAGAGATGGTGATTATTTGTAGTAAGAAGGGGCTGTGCTGTGGATAGCCTTAAGTGACAGCCATGGATAGGCCATAATTAGGCTTAGTGACAGCCGTATATACAGCGTCTGTGATAAATGACAGACGATGGACCAATCTCCACTACATACCGACAATCGTCTTCGGCAATAAAACAAGTCAAATCATATTTAGGCGGTCCGTGCAGCTAGAGAGAAGCCTTGAGTCAGTTGCTCCACTTCTTGAACAAGTTGATCAAGCCGTTGGTCGATGGGTCGTGAGCCTCTACATCCTTCGAGTCGTCCAACTCCTTGCCAATCACCTTGGCCAACACCTTACCCAACTCGACACCCCACTGGTCGAAAGAGTTGATGTTCCACACTGCACCCTCCACGAAAGTAACGTGCTCGTAGTAGGCAATCAATGCACCCAAAGTGGCAGGAGTGATCTTCTGGGCCAAGATGGAGGTGGTTGGTCTGTTACCAGAGAACACCTTGTGAGGCACCAAGCCACCGGTGGCACCCTCCTTTTCGACCTGGGCCTCGTCCTTTCCGACCATCAAAGCCTCAGCCTGAGCAAAGAAGTTGGAAGCCAACATCCGCTGGTGCAAGTTGTTCTCGATAGGGTTGTGAGACTGGGCTGCGAGAATGAAGTCAGCTGGAATCAACTTGGTACCCTGGTGCACCAACTGGAAGAAAGAGTGCTGGGCGTTGGTGGCTGGCTCTCCAAACAAAATGGTGCCGGTCTGGTAGTTGGTGAAGTGGTTTCCACGGGTCACAGACTTACCGTTGGACTCCATCGACAATTGCTGGAGGTAGGCTGGGAAACGGTGCAAGTACTGGTCGAATGGAGCAACCAAGTGGGTCTGGGCACCGAAGAAGTTATTGTACCACACCGACAACAAACCACCAATGACGGGGATGTTGTGCTCCAATGGAGCGGTGGTGAAGTGCTTGTCCAAAGCCTGAGCACCCTTCAAGAATGCGTCAAAGTTGTCGAAACCAATGTAGATGGCCACCGACAAGCCAATGGCCGACCACACGGAGTAACGGCCACCGACCCACGAGTCAAAGCCGAACATGTTCTTGGTGTCGATTCCGAACTTAGACACCTCGTCGGCGTTGGTGGACAAAGCAGCAAAATGCTTAGCAATGTGAGCGGTGTCCTTGGCAACTTCCAAGAACCAGGTCTTGGCCGAGTTGGCGTTGGTGATGGTCTCGGCGGTGGTGAAGGTCTTGGAGGCAATCAAGAACAAAGTGGTCTCCTGGTTCAAGCCCTTCAACGTCTCGGCCATGTGAGTACCGTCAATGTTGGAAACAAAGTGGACGTTGAGGCCAGGCTGCGCGTAGGCCTTCAATGCCTCGGTGACCATGACAGGGCCCAAGTCCGAACCTCCAATGCCGATGTTGACCACGTCGGTGATCTTCTTGCCGGTGTATCCGGTCCATTTGCCCGATCTCACCTCGTCGGAGAATTCCTTCATGTGCTGGAGCACAGCGTCCACTTCGGGGGCGGTGTCGACGCCGTCCACCTTCATGGGCTTCAAGTCTCTGTTTCTCAATGCCACGTGGTACACGGCTCTGCCCTCAGTCTCGTTGATTTTCTCGCCAGCAAACATGGCGTCTCTCAACTTCTCTACACCAGCCTCTTTGGCCAATTCGATCAATTCCGACTTGATCTTGTCGTTGATGATGTTCTTGGAGAAGTCAAACAACACTTCGGAGCCATCGTAGTTGTGG
Source organism: Sungouiella inulinophila (assembly GCA_030562885.1). Lineage (NCBI taxonomy): Eukaryota > Fungi > Ascomycota > Pichiomycetes > Serinales > Metschnikowiaceae > Sungouiella > Sungouiella inulinophila. Next base: position 1,165,563 of record JAKUAG010000002.1, read on the forward strand.
AACACCTCGGAAAACTTGGTGAATCTTTCCTTGTCGTTGGCGAACTCGTCCTTAACCTTCAAGGTCTTGCCCACGGACTCGTAGGATTTCTCGAGTTCCTTCCAGGCAGGCAATTCGGAGGATAAGTCAAAAGTAGAAAAGGCCAGCATTGGGGCAATTGAGCAATTGGGAAAAAAATTATTCTCAGCGTGAATGGGGTATTTAATAGTGGGTCGTGTGGAAAAGGTTCGGTGCACCCCCGTCCTGTAGGTCAGGTGAGCACACTGGGAAAAGTGGGAGGGAAGGGGGCCGGAACTGGCGGGATGGAGGGAAAAGACGAGTTCCGGGGGAGGGGGGGTTTTCACGGCGGTTGCAATGGAATTGACACCCAATTGAATAATTTTGGACATTTTCGACTGGTTTTACTCATGGGGTCGACCACCTGGGGTAGCCTGATGTACGGGTGTTTTGACAGGCATTTAGTAATTTGTGTGCGACTGGACCGTTAACGGGGACAATTGAGGATAAATGACATATGGAGGAAGTGGAGGTAGTGGGAAGATTCAAGATTCGGCTTTGAATTTTTAGTGCTTCATTAATTGAATTTGCAATTTCCGGTCTTTTCTCTATCTGTTTTTCGATTTCTTCGCTTCTCCCCGGTTCTCTTCTCCCTCACCTTCCCTCATTTTCGTTATGCTCATAACTGGCAATACACACACAACACACAGATAACTTAATAAAGGTGCCACATTCCACCTCACACAGCCAACCATAATGCCATCTCTAATTCCAGCCTTTACAAATTAAATCAATGGCCCATTTTCTGCCAATTTCCCACTTTCTCTATTCCCTTGCCTATGCCCTACTCTATGCCCGAGCCTTGTACACAATCGCCGGCTGAGAACCTGCACACCCACCATTTCTCTAGTGTCATCTTCTCATGTCAAAACTCGCTTCCCGCTGGGCCACGGACGACACACTAATCCAGGAGGCGTTGGAGCAGGACTCACACTCCAAGCACACGCGGGCGCCACCAGATGCTGCCCACGGGAGTGCTGCGGCGCCTGCCAACGCTCCACTTGCCTCGAAATGGGCTCATTCTCCATCTGAACCATCATCTTCGGCTCCCAAGAAGAGCGCTCGGGGTGGCCAGAGGCTTCCGTCGCCTCCTCCTACAAGGGAGGATGAGGAGCGCGAAGATCGGTCGAGAAGACGCCGCCACGATGCCAGAGAGGATATTCATGATAACAGAAGCTCTCGAGACTCCAGAGATAGGAGAAAGCACGCAGAATCCAAAGGGAAAGAGCCAATGGGAGAGTTTGCCCAGGCATTTGCTGATCGCTTGGATATTGATGGTCATGAAAGAAGCAGCGACAAGCCCCACCGGAATCGTAAGTCCAAGAATGACCATAACGAGGACAAACACGGAGGAGGCAGCGAAAGAAGACATGAAAGGGGCCATGAAAGGGGTCACGACAGAGGCAAAGATAAGGGCTACGAAAGAAGCGACAAACGCGACAGCAGAGGACAAGAACGACAGCTAGAAGCCAGAATTGGTGGAAAAGATGAAGCCAGAAATGGCGGACATGGCGAAGCCGGCGACGTCCTTTATGACAAAGGTCCGATGACCGACGCAGCAAGATCACTAGCTCTTCGTATAGGAGTGCCGGCCAAGGAAGAAGGACCCAAGAAACAGGAACGGCACTCGGCCAAAGAATCGGAGGATGGCCCCAAGAAACAGGAACGATACATCACTCCACGCCAGAAGAAGGAGTTGGCAGCCCGCATCGACAGAGAAAAGAAAGAACGCAAGCGGCTCGAGGAGGACCGCCAGAAACAGGCCAAGTTACAGAAGGAGGTCCAGGAGATGTTCGATAAGATGAACGACAAGTCTACGAGCTGGGCGGACATTGAGGATGAGTAGATGGGATGTGTGTGGGTGGAGGTTGATTCTCGGAGTCGATAGCTCTTCTAGGGTCAAACATTGTCTTAGGGTCAACGTTGTGATAAAGTCTCAGATATCATCTCAGAGCCAATATCTCAGAGCCAACCATCATGTCTCAGTGACAATCATCATATCTCAGAGACAATCATTATGTTTCAGAGTCCCAGAGTCAATTATCATCTGAGCCAATCATTGTCTTCTGGTCATTATCATTTCAGAGTGTATTATTGTCTCAGAGCCAACCATTATGTCTCAGAGTCAACCATTGGCTTAGAGTCAATTATTGTCTCAATTAAGTCTCAGAGCCGTTCATTGTCTTGCACTCAATTATTGTCTTACGCTCAATTATTGTCTTGCACTCAATCTTTGATTAACAGTCATGTCTTGCGCTCAATCATGATGTCTCACTGTCCATCATCATGTCACTGTCAATCGTCATCTCAATGCTAACAATCATCTCAGAGCCAATCTTCATGTCTAGGTAATGTCCAGGATTCTCTGTCTTGCCATCTCACTCTCACTCCTCGCACTATCCATATACATGGCCATATGTCACTATAATACATGCCACCCCACTATACAATTCTTGCCCATTTTCTACCCAATTCTTTTCCCCAACCCAAGTTCTCTATCCCCGGCCCACTACATAACCATCCCAATCCACAATCCAACCTCCCCCATCTTCTTCCTTATCGTCCTTCCTATTGCTCTTTCCCATAGTGTGCACGCGATACCTCTGACATACATAACCTCTATCCTTCAGTTTCTCCAACTTTACTAACTATACCAAATTTACCAATTTCAGCAAATCACCTCGTCAATGTTCTTGCTGCCATTGCGCACGCAGTCGCCATATCGCCGCTACCTCCTGGCCACCCGCCGTGTGCTCCGGTTCGATCCTCACAATTACAACCAAAAGCGCCAACAGCTCATTCACCACATCCAAAATAACCCCAACGTCATCGGCCAGGCCGGAGCCACGCTCCAGTCGCGATCGCTCAGCTGGAGAACCGTTTTGCTTCTTGTTGCATCCTCCAGTTCCGTCACCATGGCGGTTTATTTGGGAATCGAGATGTACAAGGCATCTTCCGATCCCGACGACGCCAAGCCCCGAAACGTGTTTCTTCCCCTCTGGTTCAGCTTCAATTGGCTATACCAGCGCAGATATCTGTTTCCCTCCTACCTAAAGTACATGGATTTGCCATATTACCTCGAAGTGGAGGCCAACCCCACATTTGAGGACAGTCTCCGGGAAAAGAGCGTGCAATACCAGGTGTTGGACGGGCTTTTCCGTCTGTCTGTGGTGCGGGACCTTTTTGGAATCCCGCTATCGTTGAAAGCGCACGACGCCGACTCGTTCAATGTATGGATCGAGCCAAAATATCCCACTGTTCACGGCCCGCAGGTTCACATCAAAAAAGAGAACGGAGCGCTCCAGTGGTCGTGGAGATGGACAATCAAGCTGCTTCATTGGTCGGCGCTCGACAGTTTCCTCACCGGAATGGGGACGAAACTCGACCGTATCGAGAGTTCAGAGGCCCAGGCCAAAACCCATGAAAAAGGAAGTGGCAGAGTGCACGAGGTGGTCCTTCCCAGCGAAAAACGAGTCAAGCTCGATGTCTGCGGCGATAAGGACTACAAGGTGGTCTTTCAGGGTACCTTTCACGTGAGTCATTTGTCGGAAAAGCCGTGTGGAGTGGTGGGATACACTGGGGTGATTGACTTCAACCACTTGGGGATCTGCCAAGGTGCTCGAATTGTGAAATTGGATTTGGTGGTGGAGGGAGAGGAGGGTGAGACGATTTACAAGCTTACGTGATTTTGAAGGTCGTTTTTCTCTTGATTCAGTTACAGTGCTGGCTACTGGTTAGAATCGATAAGAAATGCGGAGGAAAATCTGGATGAGGAAAATATCAGGACGAAAGTCATCACTATGGATGCAATAAAAAGGCAAAACAACAGATTCGAAAGCAATAAAATCACCAAAAAAAAAAAAAAATCAATCCTCTGTTCGAGCTTCCTCTGGCCTATTCAGTAGTCTGGGGTTGACCTGCGATAAATATCCTGCAGACTCACTTTCAAAGATACGATACTTCGATTCCAACTCCAAAACAGCCAATGTCAGGCAAACTCGGAAATAGCCGAAAGAGATCAAATTCCACGTTGGAAAATTCCAGTCCCGATTCGACTGACGAATCGAAAAAGCCGTCGTCTCTGAAAGGCACTACCAGGTCTTTGAAAGCATGCTTACTTTGCAGAAGACAAAAAACCAGATGTTTCCGAGTATCTCCTCTCGCCGTAAACTGTCTAAGGTGCTTGGAACTCAAACGAGAGTGCTCGCTCGAAGTGGAGTATAAGGCTGCCCACCCCAATGTGCGCTTAATTAGAGGTGTTCCTGAGAATTTAATGGATCAAACTCCTTCGGACGATGTTCCCTTTGGCGACACAAAGCACAAACTTGATCTCATCTATTCCGGTGTCGCCGAGATCTTGCTGATCATGAAGAGTGAGGATGGCGAGCCTCGCGGCCCCATGCTCGGAAACGATGTCAAACTCCTATTGGATGCAGCTACTTCAATGAAGAAAAGCTCAATTCCTTCCACGCCCAGTTTGTTTTTTGATCCGCTGGCTGCCACGCCAAGCGGCACTAGAATTCTACACGGAAACATCCCCAATCAACAATTAGGACACCGCTCAATGCTACACGAAGAATTATCCGTTTCTGAGGATTCGCCGTTTGTTTCTCCCACAACCTCGTTCAAAACGTCTCCCTATTCTATCATCTCAAACTTGGTGCATGGCGTTCCTCGGCCCATATCCAATTTACTTGGGCTTTCGACTGTGAGCAGTGACGGGCGCACGGGCCCTTTAGAAGTCGACCTCGATATAATTAGCAGTGGTGTGTTGAGAGAATCTGAAGTGATTGATCTCATGAACGATTTCCGTTCCAATTATGGACGATGGGTGCTGTTTCTGCCGCTAACCACCACACAAGACCTCGTCAAGCAGATTCGAAGGAAGTCCTCGTTGCTTCTTACAACTTGTTGCTGCCTTTCGATGCGATATTCGCTCAACGTAAAGCTCAGTCCTGGAGATGTCGACAGCTACCGCAGAAAGAAGGATACCTATAAGATGGTGATGAGACAGTTGGTTAAAGATCTAAATAAGTCCTTACTCCAATATGCGACATTTCAAGGATCCGCCAATTCGTCTGGAGACATTGAGTTCTTGCAAGCTATTGTGATCTTATCAATCTATTCATTATCTCTTTCGTCCATTGTTACTAATACCGTGGACCCTGAATCGTTGGTGGAAGAGGACTTGAATCTCCGTGATCTCAACCTTGACTCGTGGTACCTTTCTGGTCTAGGGTTATCGACGTTCATTTCGAAGGCTAACTTTGGCACTCTTTTCCAGTCATTAGATGATGGCTTGTCACCGAACTTTAATGTGATATTCAACAGACCTAACTCCGATGAAGGTCAGACGTTGACCCTTCTTCGTATCTACAACCACCTCATTTTGACTCATTTGGTTAGCTGTGTTTTCAGCGGCCGCATGTGTATAGTGGACGAAATCAGACTTAACTATTGCTTGTCAGCATTGAGTCTTCCGAGCGCGACCAACTTTGACGGGCGTATGGTCAGCGAAATTGGAATTCTTCTCATCACCTACAATTTTGTGCAAGTGAACCAAAATGCCCGAAACATCAAGGAGTTGAGCCAAATTGAGGCGAACTTGGTGAGTGTCAATGAAGAAATCTCCGCGTGGTATGAGCAATGGGACTACTTGTTCATCCAGCCTGCGCTTCAGTTTGTTGAGTTTTGCTACCACTTCTGCTACATTTTGATTTACATCAACTACAACTACTCAAAGCTACTAGTCGCTTCAAAGATTCCCTTGGTCCAAGATCTCTTTGACTCAGAGTTGTTTGAAGACATTCTAAAGTATGCCGACAAGGCTTCGCTCATTGAAATCGTGACACATGCACACGCGTTGGTCAAGTTCATCCTGAACATTGAAGACGATTCCTACTTTGCATATCTATCTGACCAGATTCACTTCTGCTTCTTTTTCGGAGCGCTCACATTGATGAAAACTCTCAAATTTCTCAAAACGAACGACAAACTTCACTACTTGAATAATGCAGGAGCTAGTTCGAAAGGGCTTAGTGAGCAGAATTGGAAGTCATCGTTGAAAGGTATTTTCTTGTTGATCGAGAAGTACGAACGTGTGACTCAAGACAACCCAGATGACATCATCACCAAATACAAGGGAGGGTTGGTAGAATGTCTACAGCTACTGTTTCCCGGGGTGTATTTTGACAGCGAGAAGCAGGAAGTTAGCACCGAGTAGCGATAAAGCCATTTATTCATACTCATGTCAAGTGGCCCTTGAAGTTGCCTTCCATATAGTCGATGTGCACGTACGCCCGCTCAACCATGGGCAAGGTCTCAATGGCATATTGCAAAGCTTCAGCGATATCGTGTGCATCCTTGAATGTCAAATCGAAGTCCGATGTGTTGAAAACAAGATCGATCTCCACATTCAAGAGGTCTCCAGCATGGTACACTTTCAAGGCCGTTACCAGCTCGATGCACTCGGCAAATCTGTATGCCAAATAAAGAATCACCTTGTAATCCATGGGATCTGCAACAGCACCTGTCAAGTTATCAATGTGTTCATAGGCAGTTTTACTCCACGAGAAGATAACATAAAATGAGAGTAGGAAAGCACCAGCTGGATCTAACCACCACACCCCAAGTATATGGCCAGCAGTGGGCATGATCAATGAGACAGTGTTGAAGACAATGTCGGTCACGGCATCTTGGGCCAATGCCTGGACAGAGCTGGAAGTGCTAGTCTTGCACCAGAGCCAACATCCAACTTTTGCAAGGATAGTAATCACCATGATACTGATGGCATCATTACCGATTTCCACCACCACTCGCTGATCTGGAGTGCTCAAAAACAATCTCTTGAAGGACTCCAAGCCAACTTGGAAGAATGAAACGATGATGAGCACAGAGAACACCAAAATCCCTAACGGTTCAAGCTTGGCTCTGCCAATTGGGTAGGCGAGCCGTGCCTGCCAACTTTCCGTGGTGGAGAGCCTGTTTGCAATGTAAATGATAAACGTTGAGAGGAAATCGAGCACAGAATCCACCAACGAGGCCACGATCGACAAGGAATCGGTCAAGACGGCAATGAGCAACTTTCCTAGCAACAAAAGGAAGTTGATGAAGAAGTTGATGATGATGGCGGTGTAAATCTCCCGCGAAGCCAGCTCCTCGTTGACTCCTAGGTATTGGCCGCCTTCTTGGATGTTGCCTGGAACACCATTGAGCCGAGAGTAGGAACCGGACTGCCCCATCAGTTGAGAATGCGGTTCCGCGAATAGATTCTCCGCTTCCTCGTCCAAGGATCCAAGCATATTCGTTTTCGGCTGCGTATACGTGGACAACATGTTCAAGTGGACCTTTCCGTAGTCTAGAAGGTTGTCGATCGCAATGTACCTTTCGATGAGGTCGTTCTGTTCGTCGTAGAAGCTTCGCAACTTCTTGTTGCGGATATGAGAAACATCCACCAACCTGTCCTGCCAGGTGGCCACTGAATTGTACTCGCCGATCAATTTCTGGGGCCGCAACACACCCAATATGCTCATTCGCTGTTTTCGGTCGAACTCAGGGAATTCTTCTAAGTCCATGCTTTTCACCAGAGTGTCGTCTCCAAACACCAAGCCTTGTGTGCTCACGTCGACATTGGACCAATTAGGGTTCAGAACCGTTGCCTGGTTGGACAAGAGCCGCTGGAAAAACGGTTTGGGTGGTTGTTGTTGGTAATTCTGTCGATTCATTTCCAACACAGACACAGACTTTCGCCGGAGCTGCTCTCTGTAGTTGGAATCGCGTGAAGATGATCTTTCATGGGAGACGCCGCTTTGGCTTGAACCGTGGCCCGTAGAATCATCAATTTGGGACACATAGCCGTTTGCCGACTGGTGATTTCGGCTCAAAAGCGCCTGCCTCTCCGATGGACCATTGCCATTGGTAGGGGAAAGCGTGGGGGAGGAAGTAGACTTCGGAAGAGTCATTGGACGAGGCAAGAGGAAGGATAGCTAGACAGCAGGCAAATGAGTAGTTAAGTTAGGGCAGCCAAATGAATAGTTAAGGTAGGGAACGAGAACACAAATCAGTTCAGTGGATATGAGTGCAAAAGCGCCTGTGGTCAGAAGATTATGCCCAGCAATTGGAAATCTGTGTATGGAAAGTAGGAGATCAGACGGGATTAGAAGAATAGATGCAACTGAGGGATTGTATGCTTGAGAAGTTTTTCGTGCACTAGGCGAAGTTAGCTAGAATTTGAGTTTATAGATGAGAAGGCATATAGTCCGAGATTCGATGATGAAATCAGTAATATGACGGATTAGATTCATTATCTTATTTGGAAAAAATTAGACTCCCGATCTCCACGTGCGATTTGGGTGACCACGATCGTCGTGTGGCAACACGAGATATCGCTCTATATTTTATGGATTTGGCTTTTTATGAGTGGGAAGTCTGTCGGGAAGTTTGATCAATAGTGGACAGAAAGGAAGAATTGACTAGAGATAAGCATAAATGACTACAATGTGGCTAGAGACCAAAGATAAGAAAAGTAGACCAAAAAAAAGGGGAAAGGGTAACTCAAAAAACGATCACTTTGCAAGAACACAGAGATCGAGAAAAGATTAACGAACTCCAAAAATGAAAAAACACAAAATCCTTCACCTATATCATTCTCTTCTGTCGCTGGTAGGGCTCGCAGTCGGAGTGTCCTGCACATTCCGTACACCAAGGTTACCCGCACACCAGCTTTTCTCTACATTTTTTTCTCGCTTCTCTTCCTACTACAAAAGGTATGTTTCCTCTTGCCAGCGGTTGTTTGTATGATTAAAACCATAGATGTAACTACTAGACTGAGGAAGTTCATGCAGGACAAAACAATTAATAGGAATTCTTCGTTTATGATTCGTCAACCGCTCCATTCCACGATTACAAACTAATGTCAAGGTATGTCTCCCGATACGGCGTTTCATGATGATTGTTTTCACAACATCTGTCCGGTGACTCCTGAGCCAAGGATAAACACATGCATCACCATCTGACTTGAAGCCATCTGAAGTGGATGAACAACTAACATTGGAAGGGGACGAATTCTAGATTGTTGCGGCGGCTGGTCGTTTTTGGAGAAACGACAAGTGGCCAGGACACGTAGAGACTGATTTACATGATGAAAAACAAAATTTTCAGTTCTGCTTCTGAACCAAACATATCTGAAGATAACCAATTACCAAAGCTCAATTTCTGACCTAATCAGTCTCTAGGTGTCCAGTAGAATGTAGTAGAGTTCAAGTGTATCGTTGGACCAGAGGTGTGATTTGGATCCAGAGGAAAGTGAGCTATGTAGATGGAATGAAAGCGTAGCCACGCTCCAAATACACCTGTCTCAGCGAGACCAAGCTGGGGACCTTTTCGAAGGGTAACTTGATGAAGTTCTCCTTGGAGCGCATATGTTGTCTCAACTGTTCCTGAGTGAGATGTTCCTGTTTCCATTCTGGGTTCGCGCTGCTCTTCTTTTCGTATGTACGACCGAGTCTCTTAGACATTCTTCTATCTCTACAACCTCTATGTGTTTCCAGATTAACTACTCTTACGAAGTATTCAAGCCTGGCTAATTCGAGGAATGATAGGCGAATTGTGTCCTGTCTTTGGTGATGAGCCAATTCTCGCAATGAACCTGAACCTATAGCCTCGACATAGACCATGGTGATGGTCTCTTTCGGATTATCTGTTATCATCTATATCCTCTAGATCGAGAAAATCACAATCTTTCCGTCAATGCCAGACGTCGACACCTTGCCTCCATCATACCATCTGATGCTCGAAATGGTGTTCTGATGGGTGGTGGTCAACACCTTACCGGCACCTCTCTGGCTTGGCTTGCTAGCCCGACCCTTCAAGTCCATCTGTCTAAACATGTTGAGTGCGTCCTGACTCGAGATCTCCACATCGTCGTCGGTCACCTCCACCACGTTGTGGATCATATCCTTTTGTTTCTCCACATGGTAGGCCTCTTTCCATCCGTTTTCGTCGCCCTTAAACACAATCAAGTTGCAGCTGTGTCCACCAACAATGATGGTGTCGTGCAAAAAGAGAATGGACTTGAATGCCAAGTAGTTGGTTTTCACCGTAATGAACGCCGTTGGCGGCAATCCTTCTCCCTGCGGGTACACCACGGATACAGATCCATCGTGACTGACGTACGCCAACGAGTTGCCGGCGCCGTCGTCGTTGAAGGCAACATCGTGGATCCACGCACCCGTTTCGTTGGTGTAGTCGCCCACAAGCGTCTGGAAAGGCAATTTGGAGCCCCACACAGTGGGTTCAGGCTTTTCGTCCAAACCCTTGATGAAGGCGGAAAACACCCTCACGTGGCCGTCGGTGGACCCGGAGGCCAAGAGAACGTTGTTGGGGTGCCACGACAAACTGGTGATGGTGGACTTGAGCGGCTTCTTCAAGTGCTTGGACACCCACCAATCGTTTTCCTCTTCGTAGTAGCACACAGCAATAACACGGTCAGCAGATCCCACGGCAAACTTGTCTCCGTTGGGCGACCATTTGCACACGGTGGCGGCTCTGTTGATCCGCAAAAGCACCAACGTCGGCTTGAATTCCCTGGCGGAATCGTTCCATTCCCACACCAAAGCGTTTCTGTCCTGGGAACAGGTCAAAATCTTGGATCCGTCGGGCGAAATGTCGACGGACGTGACAGTTTTGTCGTGGCCCTTCAACTCAGTGACAAGAGAGGGCTTTGCCGCCGAATTGGCCGATGTCTGGTACAATTCGACCACATTACCCTTGGTTACTGCCAAAAGATCGAAAGAGGGCGAAAATGCGTGGTCCTTGATGGGTGCGTGGCCCAATTGGTAGACGACTGGGGACAGCATGTTAGATTGGGGAAATTTGTTGAGTTCAGGCAGTTTTGGATCACAGGAGCACTCTCTACTGTGAAGATTTGGGGATTATTGGTGAGTTGAGGTGGCTGAGAAGGCTGGGAAAACACATCCGTACACCAGGAGGAGCCAACGACAACGACGACGACATGGACAGCAAAAGTACGGGAATATTGAAAAAATAGGTGACTCGTCTCAATGGAGACATAGTTTCTAATTGGGACACAGTTTGCAATTGGGACACAGTTTGCAATTGGGACACAGTTTGCAATTGGGACACAGTTTGCAATTGGGACACAGTTTGTAATTGACCATATTTAAGAATTTGTTCCCTCCGCTTCCTAGCTCTTCATCCGAATCTAACGACCTAACTCAATGCATGCCTTCCTTTCTCTTTTCTTCAAGGAAAAGCTTTGTCTTTTCCCACGCCTTGACTACCTTCTTGTTCTTCACCATCTTCACCTTCAGGTCAAGCTTTTCCATCACATACGCAAACATGTTGCAGGTGTCTTCGTCAAACAATATCCGTAAAGCCAAAAACACAAACACCACCGCCAACTGGAAGCCCGAGGTCAGTCTAAACAAAAGCGTACGCAAGACCAAGTACAACACAAGAAAGAGCTCGTCAAAGGCAATAATCGTGGCCAAGAAATCTGCCTGAGTCTGAACCACAGCAATCTTCTTGTGGTCGCTCAATTGCAACACGGAAATCAAAAACAGCGGGATAATCTTGAAGATGGACTTGAATGTGAAGCACCAGATGACGGACAACACTAGAAATTGGAAGTTCAGCTGGGTGAGCAACGTGGGAAACTGCGGCAAGTACCGCAAGCCAAACTTGTGGGACATTGTGGCCAAAAACGCCATCGAGGCACCCAAAAGCGCCAACCGATAGCTGATGGAGTTGATGTAGTAGACGTTTTTCAACCATAATGTCTGCCAAATGAGCGTGATGGCTCCGAATATAACGGAAGCGCAATGGCCAGCAAGCCAGATTGTGTAGTTCAATCTGGACAGCAGCAGCTGCTTGCGGATCAATTTTCTTTTGTGGAGCGAGGGAGCAACGGTTTCGTTGGTGGCTTGTTTTTCTGTTTCCACGGCAGACATGATGAGGAGGATGTAAATGGCAGTAGACTTGTACTTTGAATGATTCTGGGCTTTGAATCCGGTTCCTGGAGTGCATACAGTCCAGGTTGCTGTCAAGACAATAGTAACTCTTACGGGTCCACCAAGAGGTGAAAATTGCTGAAAAGAGACAGAAGAGCTAGTGTGGGTCCCTTGAGCGACTCCACACAATAATATCGCAATTCATGCCCGTATGGGCCCCGTTGCAACACCCCAATAAACGGGATGTACGGGTGTTTCTCTCCACCATCACCAGCTACGCTTCCACATATTTACCTGATAATCTGCAGTATAAACAACATGTCGAAGCAGGTATTGGAAACGGACTATTCCGTGCATCCGGAGCTCAGTTTGCTCGAAAAACAGGTTCTTCTGCAGTACCAGGCATTGGCCATCAAGTTGAATTTGCTTTCGGACGAGATTGCCAAGCTCAATAAGCATCTTCCGCTGGCGGGTCAGATCGCGTTAGATCCTACGGTTGGACTGGCCGATGGCCTTTTGACGAATATGAGAAACTTGGAGCGAAAAATCGGACTCGTGTACACGCTTTTCCGGACGGCGGTGTACTCGTTGTTGTTACAGAATCAGGAGAATAGAGAGAAGGAGGAGAGCGAGAAAGAGGAGGCCGAGGGCTTTTCGAGCGATTTGGAGGTGTAGGGAATTGAGTGAGATGGTTTGAGTTGACGCTAATGTGTCATCCGAGTGTTGAGGGATATAGATTGGCAGATTAGTGGGAAGTACGTTGAAGAATTAGTGGTAACGGTATTGAAGTAATCGAGCTGGAGTGGATAGCAGAGAGTTGGGCCTGGTGAGTTGGAACCTGATGAGTCGGGATCTGGATATTCAGCTAGGACGGACTGGCTTTAACAGGCATGACAGGTTTGTACGGACGGGTTCATCAGTTTGGGAGGATTGTAACTTACCAGATAGATGTGCGCTTCTTTGTCTCATTTCAAATGACTATGATGGGCAGATGCTATTGAGGCCAATGGCTCTCGTGGCAGTTTGGGCAACTGAGGTTGGATTCGAACTTCCTATTTCGTGTCCTGACAACGAATTCGAGAATCGTCGTCTTCAGTCCTGACTATGATGTCTGACATCAGACTTCAGATGAATCTCGCGTTCGAGCTCACTAAGTTTCTGCTCATTCAGACCGATAATTACGATGTCATCAACGCAAATACCAAGAATTTTTACCTCCATTCCAGAAGAATCGTCACGTCGCCAAGATTACCAAGAATCTTTACGTTCGTTCCAGACCTAGAATCGTTACTTCCTTTCAAATTTTATTATAGTGCGTTGGAATGCCCGTGAGAAACCGTTGTCATTTACAATCTACAGAATTTCATGGCCCTCACGTTCTCCGAGAACTGGGAGTCGTGGTTGAAAATGACAACTCGGTGTATCTGATACACTCGGGAGGCATTGCTCAAATGACTGATGGGCACAGCTACGGCCACCAGTCAACTGCTACTAACTACTTCTTGTCAGTTGGTTGTCTGTTCTAGTCGTGCCACAATATCTCGCTTTGTATGGCCAGATCTACAAATTGGCTTATTTCCCATTGCAACTGTTGTGGTGGAGCACATCGCCAGAATTCCATTTCTAACATATTTCGGGCCAATGATCTCAACAGAACAAGTGCATCAACAGGAACTAAGTGGTGATCTTTTTTAACTTTCATGGTTTTTATTGATCTAAGGATGTTGCATTTGAGACCTCCACATTGCCTACATCGCATTACAAGCTATTCCGCTGCGAACATCACACCTTATTGCTGCGAACCTTACCACCTATTGCGCTGCGAAGATTCCAACATTCCAATGCGACACTCCCAGCCTCCAATACCCCAGAACGAGAATCAACGTCCTATACCCATTGAGTCAACACCATTTCAATTCCCAACAAATGGACTTACCAAATCTAACCAAATCTAACGAATTCTCCAGCCCAGCTCCGCATCCAACCTGCAGAGTCAATTGCGCGATGCCTATCGGAGTCACCAATTAATGGACCTATTTATTCACCCATTCTTCTTCCGTCCATTGCTCATCCCCACCATGTCCCACGATAAGTACTCCACCCCGTTGTCCTCCAGATATGCCTCCGAGGAGATGTCCCACATCTTCTCCTTGAGAAACAGATTCTCCACCTGGAGAAAGTTGTGGTACAACTTGGCCATCGCTGAAAAGGAAGTTGGTCTCTCTGTCATCACTGATGAGGCCATCGAGCAAATGAAGGACCATTTGATCATCACCGATGACGAGATTGCCGCTGCTTCTGTCGAGGAGGCCAAGGTCAGACACGATGTCATGGCCCACGTCCACGTGTTCGGAGAAACTTGTCCTGCTGCTGCTGGTATCATCCACTTGGGTGCTACCTCGTGTTACGTCACCGACAACGCCGATTTGATCTTCTTGAGAGACGCCTACGATGTTTTGATCCCTAAGTTGGTCAACGTCATTGACAGATTGTCTAAGTTCGCCTTGGAATACAAGGACTTGCCAGTGTTGGGCTGGACTCACTTCCAGCCTGCCCAGTTGACCACCGTGGGTAAGAGAGCCACTTTGTGGATCCAGGAGTTGTTGTGGGACTTGAGAAACATGGTCAGAGCCAGAAACGACCTCGGCTTGAGAGGTGTCAAGGGTACCACTGGTACTCAGGCCTCTTTCTTGTCTCTTTTCCACGGCGACCACGACAAGGTCGAATTGTTGGACGAGACTGTGGTCAAGTTGTTGGGCTTTGAGCACGTGTACCCTGTCACCGGCCAGACTTACTCCAGAAAGATCGACATTGATGTGTTGAGCCCATTGGCTTCGTTGGGTGCAAGCACTCACAAGTTCGCTACCGACATTCGTTTGTTGGCCAACTTGAAGGAGGTTGAAGAGCCATTCGAGAAGTCCCAGATTGGTTCTTCCGCCATGGCCTACAAGAGAAACCCAATGAGATGCGAGAGAGTGTGCTCGTTGTCCAGACACTTGGGTGGCTTGTTGAACGACGCCATCCAGACTGCCTCCGTGCAGTGGTTTGAAAGAACTCTTGATGACTCCGCCATCAGAAGAATCTCTCTTCCTTCTGCTTTCTTGACGGCTGACATCTTGTTGTCGACGTTGATCAACATCACCTCTGGTTTGGTTGTGTACCCTAAGGTTATTGCCAGAAGAATCAGCTCCGAGTTGCCTTTCATGGCCACCGAGAACATCATCATGGCCATGGTTGAGAAGGGTGGCTCCAGACAGGACTGTCACGAGGAGATCAGAGTGTTGTCTCACCAGGCCTCTGCTGTTGTCAAGCAGGAGGGTGGAGACAACGACTTGATCGAGAGAGTGAAGAACACCGAGTACTTCAAGCCTATTTGGGGCGAGTTGGACTCGCTCTTGGACCCAAGCACTTTTGTGGGCCGTGCGCCTCAGCAAACGGAGAAGTTTGTCAAGAACGACGTGGCCAAGGCTTTGGAGCCATTCAAGGACTTGATCACCACCGAGAGTGTGTCCTTGAGTGTTTAGGTTGATGGGAAGGATTATTAATGTCAAAATCATACGTATCGTGAATGAAATCAAGATATAAGGTAAAGATAATTCATAAGCGGTTGCCTAGACCGTCGTAACAAGAACATTCAAGCTCGATCACCGCTGAGTTTTTCCTTGCGTGGTGAGATTGACTACTAGGATTATTCATATGAAAAATCATAAAGGATCGTGAATGAAATCAAGATATAAACGTATCGTGAATGAAACTAAAATATAAACGGAATGTAAAAATCATAACCGGCTGCCTAAACCGTCGTAACAATATTCAAATTAGGCCGCATAGTCCGTGTCGAACTTGAGAGGAGCCGCATGTTCCTGAGGCTTCTCCTTCGCATTCGGAATATACTGAATATCTCCGTAGCTGGGGGTGGACACAGAGCTGTTTTCGGAGTTTGTCAGCGCCGAAGACATCACGGAAGGAACCGACAGCGAGCTTGACACCGAGCCAGACAGAACAGAATCGGTGGTGGCCACCGAATCCGCCAGGCCCGGGATGTCGAGCAGAATGTCGCCAAAAACATGGTTTCCCACCGGCTTGTACTCCACATCAGCTAAGTCCTTGCTCATGTCAAGGTGAGTGCGCACCCGAGCCAAAATCTCGTCCGCAGGGAAAGTGGTGTAGATCTTGCGTACGGGCGGAGTGTCCATGTCGATTACTCCGTTGACAAGGTCCCGTTCCAACATTCTCTCGTCCGCGTACAACAGCATGTTGTCGGTGGAGGGAATGATGTAGATCTTCATGTCGCTCTTGTAGCGGGGCCGAGCAACCACCTTTTTGATGAAGATGTTGTTGGGCCGTTCGCCGGGGTTACCCAAAGAAGCGAGCATATCGTCCATGAACTCGCGGTCGTCCACGAGCGAGAAGTCGCCTCGTCTGGCGGTTTCCAACTTCATGAGGACCGATCCGCTGCTTGAAGACGACGACGCAGACCGAGTCACCCGCACCAAACTGTACTCTTGAACGTTGAACAACGACGACACCGCGGTGTCCAACTGGTTGAAAGTGGAAACCGAGTCGTTGGCACTGCTCTCGTGCAAGAGCGGATTGTTCTCGGCAAACGTCTTGAGCACCTTATTGGACACTCTCGAGATGTTGACCAAGTTGGAGTCAATGAGTCTCACCCGTCTGCATTGAGATTTGCCTGAGTAGAGCAAGTAGGGATAGTCTTCCGTGACTCCTTCTGGAGTCACCAGGCCATCAGAGCGATCCTCGCTGCTGCCAGTCACTGGGGTGGGGAGTGCACCGTGAGAGTTGAGTTCCTGGTGCGAGTTGCGTTGCGAGTTGAGTTGCGAGTCGACTTCCTGCGAGTTCTGCAAGTGGACCTCGTGCACATTGGCCGTTGCATCGTGCGGCTTGGAGTAGTTGATGTTGTGCCCCCGGTGGCCCTTGAGCACCCGCAGAATGTCGTGACACTTGAGGGTGCGCTCAACATCGCTAAAGTGCACATTTACCAAAGAGTTCTTCCGCGAGTTGTGCGGAGTGAGCTGCCGATACAACTCGTACATGGAAGGACACAAAATTAGCCGGATGCGGAGCCCCGCCTCAAGCAGCTTGAGGTGGAGTTTCGGAGACCGGTGGTCGTGGGTGCCCTTCTTGGCGGTGGACTTGCGACGAATGGCAATATCCACCAACAGTTTTCCCTTCAAGAGGGCCGGATGCACTTTAGACCGGCCCAACTTGGACACGCGGTTGAGAGCCGGTCTGGGCGCCACAGTAGAGTCTACCTCGACCAGAGGCGACTGGGCGACGCCATATAGTTCGTCCAGAGAACGGGAACTCTCCTCAGAGTTAAGAAGGTCTGCAATACCTAATACAGACCGGCCATTTCCGGACCGGTAGCAGGATTCTCCAAAGAAAATAGTAGGGAGGCCTGTGGAAGCGGCTTGCTTGGGTGATTCAGATGGGCTATGCTATCTGAGGAGGGACGACTGATCGGAAGTTCAGACGATTTGGATTCAGTCAGTACACAGCGCAAAAATCGGGTGTTGTTAGTGCAAAATCGGGTCTAGTGCCAAAATCGGATCTAGTAGTGATGACTGGTCAAAAAAAATGTAGTGGTGTCAAAAAATAAGATGGGACCTCTCAAATATGCGGACCAGATGTGAGCGATGCCAGGGAACAATTGATGTTATAGGCACGAATTTGTTCGCAGGTCCGAAAAGTAGGGCAAAAACGTCACAGCGCCGATGGAAGTGGAGATAAAGGCCCACTGAATGTTGTGCGGATGCGGGATGTTCCAGTTATATGCAGCAGGTTGCTGCTCATTCCGGCAGGTACCCGGGGAATATTGCCTGAGATGCATAGATGGCATATGCTTACTGATCAACACGGACTTCCGGGGGGCTGACCATGTTTTCTTTTTCGGGGCCCACCTTAGTAAGAATCACTAACAAGACCAAACCCGTTCGGAGTTCAGTCTACCTCCTGTCCACAATGCCTACTTGAACTCTAAAATCCAAATAAAACCTGGCGCCTGACCTGGGGAATGCTGGTGCTACCGCTCTACGCCACGTGACATGCGGCACGCCGATGTGGTTGCGCATGGCGCTGTAACCCCTTCTACAATGGCAAAACTCTCTCTACATAATAGCGGAATGCACAGCTAGGGATCTGACAACCCCTTAATGCTTCCAGCTACTGCAAGCCGCATGGTCTTCATGTCGTTGACCATGTGGCGAAGCGGATCTCCGAGGTTGTGTGCATGACCAATGTCTCAGACATACAGCGGTCTCACATATACTCACAGATTTGGGCGAGGATATGCCGCAGGACTACATATCGATCGGAGCTGCCCATCCTCGGAGTTTGGTGGTCCTCTTTTAACGGATTTTCTTGTGATGTTGGCTTCATGTGAGAACGTAGCTTTTATTATACCAAGGAGTAGCAATCATTCTGCTGTGCCTCGAAAATTGAAGGATTTGCCCTTTTGTTGGGAGGTTCTCCGATGCGCGTATCAAGGATCAAGTGATGGACATGCCGAAAACGTGATCGACATGCCGAAAGAAAAATCATGTTTATCCAGGTGCCCACAATTGAAGCAACTGAGCCGTCGAATTGTAGCCTCGACCTTCTTAGTAGAAAAATTACGTATCATTACGTGAGCATCCCGAAATCCTCGGGCATGAAAATGGGCATGAGAATCGTTAGATACGCCCACAATCCAACGGCGTATTTCCTAGCGACCCGACTAATCCGAGGGCGACAGGTTGTTTTCATGCACAAACCTTGTTGATGGTCAAGTGTGCTCACGGCCAACAACTCGTTGTTTGGTGGTCCTGGTGCGCTCGGCAGCAGCAACATTTTTGATATTTGGTTATAGCGGCCTGAGAGAACTCAATGACAGTTCGATGTCTTTGAACCATTGTACGGCGATAGACATCGGCCATTCCCCAAGCCTGAAACAAAATTTACGAAATTAAGTCTCTTAGTAAATTTTGTCTAATCTGATAAAAAATTACCAGAGCATCCCACATGGGTGACTTCTCCACCTACGCGTGTAGCCAATGGCTTATATGGTCGAAAATATTTGCCACACGATGGAAGATTCCAGCTAGTATCTTGCCGGAACATCCCATTTTCTACTGGAATTTGCGTTGAGTATTGTTTGAATTCTCCACTAGTGCGCACAGTAATTTTCTGAATAGCTTAGGGACAATCGCCATAGGTAGTTATTCTTAGAGAGAAGACTTCGACGGCCTTCTAACCAGTGTACGTCATCCAGAGGACGACCTCGTGTTGAATGACCAAGAAGGATATCAAAGAGGCTCAATAGAGACGATTAGTCACTAGGGACGCCGACCGCCGGAACCTGTAGATATAAGAGATTACCAGAAATTCGAGCTAGATTAATTTACAATCCGCTGAATTCTCCCTTAAGTATATGAATTCTACATGAAGCTTCCAAATCAAATTGTCAATGTCATTTATTTTTCTTATAGATGAAGCTTCCATCTAAAAGTCAAATACCAAGCTAGTGGGTTATACGAAAAAGGGGCCGAAGTCCAAAGCCTCGACAATACGAAAACAATACGAGAACGAAAGCCGCCAGAGAATTGGAATGGCAGAAGTATAAAAAGATCTGTCTTTTGGATTTTTTTTGCCAAACTGGACTAACACCAGAACCACCACCATAAGCCGTCTTATCATCCCCACTCTCCTACTGCAATTCTGTGCCCTTCCCACCCTGCACTGGCGAAATTTCTGGAAGGATTTATACCGCCTTGAAAGGGAAATAATGAAGCACTAGGTGGTTTCAACTATGGATCGCTTGCAAAGCAGAGATTTCGGGGCTTTCCTTTAACGACGTATAAGTTCGTATATTGCCTTGAGGAAGGTAGTCAGGAACACTACTGACAACATACGTTTGTCTCTATCATTGTGTACGACATTGGTGGCTGATTCTGACACTTCCAGAAGATTTACATATACTGCAATTTCTTACCCCGATTCCAGCTGATGTTGATCACTATAGATCACTTGACCATCTTTTGGGAGCTCTCAGGTGGAAGCTGTGCGGAGCCATGTCAACCTTAGTGCTGATAATGCTGTCCCTCTCGCCCCTTACACCCCATCGGAACTAAGATTACATTACCCCCATCGGAACTAAGACGGGTGTACTGAGCACTCCACACTTCGTGTAACACATTGAATTAAAACCAAGATCTAAAGATGATGCGGAAGTACACCTTGTACGCTGGTACTGAAGAACCTCTGGCTGCTTCGTCTGTGAGAGAAGCCGATCAGTCCATTATTTGAAAGTCTTTTTATAATTACCAGTCTATAGTCTCATATTTGATTACGTTATTTTAAAAAAAGATAAGCAAGAAGAAATTCCCGTCAGAAAGCCATAGGGATTGGCCCCGTAAGTTGGAAGCTTGTACTAGGTAAATATCGAGGGGAGCTAGACTCGCAATTGCCAGGCTTCCTCCAACGAGACTAAGAGGCAGATCAACAATAGAGCCGATGGATGATATTGTTTCTCGGATGGAACGACCTTCCTAAGCTGCTTCTCGGGATTACTTCCGGAAGGATCCGCATGCATTAATCAACGGATTATCATTAGAAACCAGCGATTGGGTCCATATGTTATCTTGATCCGTAAAAAAATAAAGAGAGCGAAGAGTGACCAGGGTTGTTCAAGACTTCTAAAACCTAAAAACCAGCATCCCACAGCTTGTTGGGACAGCAAGAAGCACAAGTTAAATATTTGTATTCGAATGGGTATAAAGATCGGTGTGGGTATAAACTGAATAAATTGAATATGAATATCCGGAATTTTGTTCTAAATCAAACAATCGCAACGATTCTGTGATGCGGGTGACGCTGTTTATCGATGGGCCCCGAGAGCGGTCTCTCGTGCTCGTCTTAACTTTTCTGGATCTCATTGTGTCAGTTCAGACGGCAGGGCCACTCTTGGGCTCTTGGCGTACAATTATGAACCGAAACAGTTTCGCAAATGTTAAACAATTTTGGGGTCGGAGATGCCGGCCATCTAGAAGTTGGAACCCTGGTTGATGTTCCGGTCTCTCACGCCCAACTCTCCGCTGAAGAAGTTGTCGTCGCCGCCCTTCTCGTTCTTTCTCCAGAACGTCCATCCGCTCTCTTTGAATTTATTTCCGTTCTTCCGCATCCAGAAGACAACCACCGCGATCGCAAGCAAAATGGCACCTCCCACGCCCACAACAACACCCACCACGATCTTGTTGGTGTCGCTCAACCCGCCAGACGACGACGATGATTTGGAGTTATCGGACGCCGCAGACGGCTCCGAGCTGGATATCGTCTGAATGGACGTCTGGGTGACCACGATGGTCAGGCCATTGGCCAACGAGCTGAATGTGGTCACCATTGTAGATGAAGAGGCGGCCACCGTTGTACTGCCGCTGCTCAGTCTGGTAGACGAAGCAGAATGAGAAGTCAGCGAAGGAGTGGAAGATCCTGCGGAGGTGGAGGAAGCCGAATCAGAAGTAGCGGAAGCGGAAGCCGACAGCGAAGACGACTGTTGCGAGGACTGGGCCAGACCACTAGAGGACGTCTGGTCAGATGACGTGGCTTGAGAAGATGTCTGAGAAGGTCCGTTAGAACTAGATGCGGACGACGACAGCAGCGAAGCAGAGGGAGCATTTTGCGAAGAAGTCGAGTCCGACGAAGACGAAGATGAAGACGTAGAGTCCAGTGGAGGGCTGCCAAGTCCCAGGGAAGTGTCTGAGGAAGTTCCAGCAGGCGAAGAAACTCCTCCGGCCGTCGATCCGGCGTCGGTAGCGGATGTGGCCGATACATCCGATGGCGAAGCGTCAGATGGCGCTCCCGAACTAGTTGGCGCTCCCGAACCGCCAGAATCAGCCGACGAAAAGTTTAAGCCGACAGAGGAGTCAGCACGGGCATTCAAAACGATGTGGTCGGGGTCATTTTGGGCGCCGAGATCCGTTTCGTCGTCAGCAGATGGCTCCACCTTGACAAGTGAGGGACTCACCACCGTCTGTGGCACCTCAGATTCTCCTTCATCAGTCTGATCAAGTTTTACTGGAAAAATCGCCGTAATGTTGTGAGGAGGAACAAGTCTGGCCACACTAACGATAGCAGACGCCTGGTAGGTGAAAACGTACAAGGCCGCCAAGGCAAAGAGCGCGAAAGCAAAAACCGGGCGGGATAACATGAGAAATGAACGGTTTGGGAGCGAAATGTTCGAGTAAGTTGGTGATGTGAAGTGGTCGTAAGGTTGGAGGTCACGTGTGTGGAGGCGGAGGTGAAGAGGAAGCTGCAGCCAATGAGGCGGTGTGGGCTGGGATTGGAGGGCGAGGATTGGTTTGGGATCTGGAACTCTCTTCTTTTTAAAAAAGATAAAAAATTTTCGTTTTGGTTTGTTTTGCCGGGGGTTGGGTGTCTATCGTAGATTCCTTGTTTTTCTGTTATTTTTGGTTACGATTTGGTTCGGGCTCCTGGCCTCAGGCAGGTCACGAGAATTGGTCCGGCACTGGGTCTGTAGGAGTGGCTTATCTGAAGACCAGAAGAAAAAAAAAAAAAATCTGGATTATTTTTGGATTTGCACTGATTTTTCTCTTGCGTCTTCTCTGTGTTTTCTCCTTGTCCGCCGCCATGATGTGAGAGAGGCGGATAGTAGGTTTCCAGATAGGGAAGGACAACCTGACTTGAAAGTGCACGGCCAAGAAACATCTATTTACTGAGATAGCGCCGTTTGACATGCCAAGATCGTATTTTCTACAAGCCAGAGTAAAGATGATCCATGGTATTCCTGTAAAATTTAAAGTCGCTCAAAAGATAATCTACACTTATATAGTACCAATGCTTCAATTCAATTCTCTGACAAGATGACGCACTACTTGACGAAACAGTCGAAGGGTGGTTAGTTGAACCATAATGATGCATCTCAGTAGATTTCAATGTGTCTCAGTATTCATAACCTTAAGTACGAACCTTGAGAGAATAGCCATCTGGAATCGCTTGTTTCACGGTGCCGGTTCCAGATCGCCAATTTTGTGCCCGTAAAATGACTGGCCGTCAATTCTCTAATTGTGCATACTCAACCCAATATAATAGATTGTGCCACGATCAGTGTTTTTGTTCTTTGAAGCTCATTTCTTTACTTCTAGAACCACCTGTGAATCATATCAGGTAAGCCTCGCCTAGTATTAAAATGGTTCCATTTTCGTATCTTTATATGAATTAAGGATTTCTTGACCCGGGTACACTCTCTAAATTATTGCACCCAATTCTTGTTGAGCTTTGCTTACCCAAGATAAATGTTCAGGTACTTCTAGAGACGGTATTTGAAGCATAAAGGAACTAGATATGAAGCCAATTAAGAACGCCCATAATATCCACTCATACCCTTGTCTTCATCTTGATTGGTCTCGTCACTTCTTCTCACAGACATAGCTCGTCATGTCTGTAGAATTTTAAATGTGGATTTGCGCTTCCACTGCTTTCTCGGGAGTCTCTAACAGATTGCACCCAATTGAGTGTTATTTTAGTTAATGATCTTATTTAGATCTCTCTTTGGATGGCGTTTCCGTCTACCCTGTTCCGCATCAAGTACTCCTGGGAGAGCATTTCAGACAATTACTTAAAGCTCTCCATCGCAGAGTTTATTCCAATAACTACGATTTCAGTAAAACTCTAAAAACCCCTAACTATCACATTTAGTCGTACCACAGCACGGATATCGCCCAGTTTGTAGACCAGCGTTCTAAGACACCCGTACTCTGCAATCACCAGACTAATGCGGTGTGATTTAGACCTGCCAGCCATTTCTCATCCTGTCAAGCTCAAAACTCCGAAGTATCTAAACCGACAATACCGACAAGCTTTTTGACACGAAAAGACCCATATTGTGGAGTAGTTTCCCTTCAAACCGTTCATTACAGTAACAATCTTAGGAGCTAAACATCCACACTGGCAAAGTCCGAGTCGAGAAGCCCATTCGATTGTATATGTCTCCACAAATGCCACCGCATCCCGAAGGCCGTCAGGCTTGAAATCATGTCATCATTTCCTTTTTTTTTTTGCCTCGCCTATACCCTCCTATTGTCATTTTCCTGTGCCCCATCATTTCTCGGACTTTTCTCGCCGTTTTTCCGAGCTCGGACCGAGGCCCTCATGCTTCCGATCCATGAGTTCTGGATGATTCCCCGTCCATCCTGATCTCACCCATCCAGCTCATTCACCGTATCCACCGCATACCCTCAGCAACTCCAACCCTCCACCTTGAATCCTCCCCATTTCATCTAACGGTTTTTGACACCCCCAGCTGTCATCCTGCAGAAGGCCTATTCCGTGCATCTAGCGAGCCTGCATTATGACAAACTGTGGATCTAAATGACTCAAAAACCTACTCTAATTCTTCCATTTTCTCTCCAAAATGACTGGCCTAACTTATAGAGAACAAATAGCAGGATTCCCCGTCAGGCAGATGGCGGTAGTCTCGCTTATGCGGTTCTCCGAGCCGCTTGCATTCACATCACTATTCCCATACATATATTTCATGATAAGAGACTTCAAAATCGCTCCAACCGAGAAGGATATCTCCAAATACTCAGGGTACTTGGCGTCGTCGTTTGCCTTTTTCCAGTTCCTCTGTGCTTTGCAATGGGGCAAGTTGTCTGACCGCGTAGGAAGAAAACCCGTTCTTCTATGTGGTCTCATGGGCACTTCGCTTACTTTGCTTCTTTTTGGCTTCAGCACCAACTACTACATGGCGCTTTTTGCTCGGTCACTCTCAGGTGCCTTGAACGGCAATGTTGCTGTGTTGAGAACCGTCATCGGTGAGATTTGCGTCGAAAGAAGACACCAAGCCATCGGCTTCAGTACCCTCCCATTGCTCTTCAATTTGGGGTCCGTTATCGGGCCGCTTATTGGAGGATCTTACTGGTTTACGCGCCCTAGCTCCGATAATCCTTACGAAAAGGCTGCTACCGTGCTGACCATCGCTGACGCCCTCGACAAGTTCAGGTCCAACCATCCATATGCGCTCTCCAACATTGTGGTTTCGCTCTTTCTCTGGTTTAGCATGATCGTGGGATTTCTCTTCTTGGAAGAGACAAACGAGAAGTTCAGCCGTAGAAGAGACTACGGAATCGACCTTGGCGACTCGCTATTGGCTGTCGTGGGGTTCAAACGTCCTACTCGTCCATGGAACAGGGTGCCCGAATCCGATGAGATGTCTCGCTTGCTCGAAAGTTCATTCCCTGTGTCTGCGCAAGCCGTAGACTCGGATTCTGCCGTAGATTCAGATTCCGCCTCTATCGAGAACCTCAATCGAGAATTGGACGTCGAAGACGAAGAAATGGAAGCAGCACCTTTCATGTCCAAGGACATGTCCCATGCCATGGTGCGCAGATACTCTCAATCTTCGCAGAGTATACCAAGGCCCCCCAAGGCCTTAACTCCACAAGTGACCACGGTGATTCTTTCCAACTGCATCGTGTCGCTCCACAACGTGGCATTCAGCGAGTTCCTTCCAGTGTTTCTCGCAGCCCGCTTCCAAAAATCGGCGCTCCAGTTCCCATTCAAGATTGTTGGAGGCTTTGGGCTTGATTCGAACTACATCGGTACGCTTATTTCGTCTACGGGCATGATGGGCATGTTGATTGTGCTTGTGATTTTCCCCTGGATTGACCGCACACTCGGCACTATGGAAGGCTACAGAGTGTCGCTCTGCTTCTTCCCTGCGGTTTACGCTTGTGTTCCATTGGCGATCTTCACTCTTCACAAGTTTAACCCGGCGTTTCCTTCGTGGTTCACGCCGGTGCTTCTTTACATGTTAACTTCGCTTCGAACGCTAGCCTCGGCTACCGGAATGCCACAGGTAATGCTCTTGAATCATCGTGCGGCTGCCAAAGAACACCGAGCTTACGTCAACTCGCTTACGATGAGCATGTTGGCATTGGCCAGGTGCGTGGGGCCGATTATTTTTGGATATTTAATGACTTTGGGTGACTCCTACGGCATCGGGTGGCTCTCGTGGTATCTCATGGCGCTTTTGGCGCTTGGCGGTCTTGTCCAGACGTTTTTCATGAAGGATTACGAAGATTAGAGGAGGTAAATGAGATGAGAAGAGGAGAGTTTAGAAGGGAAAAAGAATTAGGGGGACCATAGAGTTGATCGGATTTTCCGGAGGATTCTGTAGCAATAGATTTTGGTAAGATTTTCTACCGGTTTGCTCTGTAACAAGATTTTGTATAGATTCTCTAGCGGTTTGCTCTGTAATTCAAGATTTTGGATAAACGAATAGTTTGGGCCCGCTTCTTCTGTTTAAATTCTCTATTAATATTGATGCACTGCGCTAAGTATGACTGATTGTCTCCTTCGTAATCATGCTAAACCAAACGATCAAAGCCTCTAATTTTTCTTCTAATATATTTACATTTACAAAAAGTCTAATCACCGGAAAAGGTCATCTCTACAAGCCCGCATCATGCCGTCAATATCCTTATCATGGTGTCCACTCTCTTTTTCGCGATATCCGAAAATTGAACAAAATGCGTCACAATCTTCCTAGATTTCTACAACAGAACAAATACCCAATCTTTAACCATACTCGGTAGATTAAAACTTCTCTTCTAAAAAATAACAACCATCAGATTTCCTTCGCCTTCCCAAAGATTTCGTCTATCTCGATTGGTCGTCGCTCTGTCCTCACCATCATGCTCAGCTATCCTTATCATGCTGTCAACTATCTTCACGTCAACTATCTTTTTCGCGATCTCCGAAAACTAAAAAAAATTGCGTCACAATCCTCAGACTTTCACAATGGAACGTATTCCCCTTTAAATGAGTAGAAACACTCCCAAATCTAACAATAACACTCCCAAATCTAACAATACTTCGTAGAACTCACGACAACAATTACGTATCTCCCTCACCTTCTTTGTCGAATTCGCCTATCTCGATTCGTCATCGCTCAGTCCGCACCAAGCGGCTCTCTGCCTGCATAATCCCGACATCCCTACGAAGCCAAATTAGTCACCGGAGTAAGTTAGTCACCGGAGCCGGCCATATAGAGGTGAGTTCGCTATTTAGAAAGTCTGTCACGTCGCTCGCATTTCTATCACTTCGACGCTCTCGTTGTATACTCGCTAGCGTCTTTATCCAGCATTTTTGCAACCTCTTTAAGCATCTCTAGTGTTCTCGTCCATCATGACGACTTTCCGTGAACAAATGAAGAACTTTCCCTTCTGGCAGATGAGCGTGATCATCATGATCCGGTTCTCGGAGCCCATCTCGTTCACGTCGCTTTTCCCGTATGTGTATTTCATGGTTCGAGACTTCCATATTGCCAAGGATCCATCGCAGATCTCCAGATTCACCGGATACTTGGCTGCGTCGTTTGCGTTGGCGCAATTTCTCTGCTGCATTCACTGGGGCCGTCTCTCGGACCGAATCGGCCGCAAGTACGTTTTGATTTGCGGGTTGTTGGGCTCGGCAGTTTCACTCACAATCTTTGGCTTCTCAACCAACTTCTATATGGCTTTGGCCGCCAGAACCACCGCCGGCGCGTTGAACGGTAATATCGCCGTGTTGCAGACCATGGTGGGCGAAATCGCCACTCACAGACACCATCAGTCCATTGCATTTTCGATGCTTCCTTTGCTTTGGAATGTGGGATGTGTGGTTGGGCCACTTATTGGTGGTTCCAAGTACTTGACCCGGCCCAAATCGGGCTCTCACTCGGATTCGTTGGGTTCTTTCTACGAGAATTTCTTGGACAAACATCCCTATGCCTTGTCGAACATAGTGGTTGCGCTGTGTCTCCTTACTAGTGCGACTGTGGCCTTCTTGTTTCTTGAGGAAACTCACTACAAGGCCAAAAAGAGGTACGACGTTGGGTTGGCTGCAGGCGATTGGATCCGGAGCAAGATAGGCTTTGTCATTCCGCCTAGACCGTGGGAAACCAAATCCACTCCTATTGCCAAGTATGTACCCGAGGTAGAGGAGGCTATAATCTCGGATTCCGAAGACGGCGACTTGGCCACCGACAGCACGCCTTTGATATCGGAGCCAGTGGCCGTTTACACCGGCGAAGACAACAGCGAGGACGATGACGATGCCTCCATCAGCTCGCTGGGCCCGTTTACCAGAAGAACGTCCCTCGCCATTTCGAGACGTTACTCGCATGCATATTCTCTTCAGCCGGTGATGCTGACAGCTACAGGGATGTCAGCCAACGAGGAGACAAAGGATCTCTTCAAAGCGTTCAGAAACCCCAACATCTTCACCAGCAAGGTGGTGGGCACTGTGAGTTGCTATTTCATGATATCGTTCCATTGTCTTATTTTCACCGAGTTCTTGCCTGTTTTCCTTGCTGGCCAGGTGCGCCGTGACAAATTACAGTTTCCATGGCACATTCTGGGAGGTTTCGGGTGGAATACTCAGGACATCGGAACGCTTTTGTCGTCCACGGGATTTGTGGGCTGCTTCATTATCATCTTCGTGTTTCCCTTTTTGGACAAGCACGTCAAGACCATCAATGGCTTCCGCTTCGCTTGCCTCATGTTCCCCATTTCCTACGTGGCAGTGCCTTATGCCATTTTCACGATTCCCGAGTACAGCCCCTCGTTGCCCTCGTGGACCACTCCCTTGACGCTTTACGCATGTACCGCTGTTTCTGTTCTCGGTTCGTCGTTGGCGTTTCCTCAGATCTCCATTTTGGTGTATCGGGCCACCAAGCCTAGACATCGGGCGTTTGTCAATGCCAGCGCGATGAGTGCTACGTCTTTGGCACGGTTCTTGGCCCCTTTATCATGGGGAGCGTTGATTTCGTTTTTTGACGAGATGGGTGTCTCGCAGATGTCATGGATCTTGCTTGCGGTTATGGCTTGCGGTACGCTTACACTTGCATTCAACCTTGATGAGTACGACGAGGATCTTGTGGAGGCCAATGCGACGGAAGGGGTTTGAGGATGGACTGTCAGCTGAAATGAGTTGTGAACCGATTGTCGTTGCTAGATTCGCTGGAATAGAAAATAAGGGAAAGCTCTCTTTTTATGGTTGGCTATCTTGCAAGTTGCTTCGAGATGGCCAGAAACCAGCCATCCTTTGGCTCCACTTCCTTTTCTTTTCTTTGATCTCGGAAACGACGACATAGACCTCCCTGATCGCCGTTTGACGCTGTTCTTCCGCTATAGTGAAGCTCCCTCCGCTGTTTTTGTGGGGGTGTCTTTTGAACAATCCTCTCTTCATAGGAATATTTATTGCTTTAGTTTGATCTCCATAGAACCGCCCCTTGCGTTTTTTTTTGTTTTATGAATCAAGATCATATATTCTAACTAACCAAACTATACGACTACAGCAGCGGAAATTCCAAAGAAATCCCCTATTACAGAAGTTGAAAAAGTGAAGCCAATGAAACAGTTCAAAGTGATTAAAGTAAAATGTTAAATGCCTGCCATTTCTTATAAATAGCAGTATATGATGAAGTATCCAACGCTTCAGCTCTATATCTAAGTATCCAACGCTTCAACTCAAGCTGGTTTAACTCAGGAAAACTCTCCGCTGGATCCACACCCTATCGAGTTCGTCGAGCATGGTTAAGACGCTGAACAATATAAAGACTTATCGAGCTGACGGAAATTGAACGAATCGGAGGAGTAGAACTGTAGCGACCAACCATCACTTTGCACAACGAAGTACCTCAGGCATTCACTAAACTTTGACTTTGCCAAGAGATCGAAGGAGTTAAACTTTGTTGAAGAACTTCCCAAGCGAAAGCCTTGGAGAAGGAGGGTTTTTAGCCACAAAAAGGGACATTTCTGAAAACAAAGGACAAGCAATCGGATGACAATGGGAATTATCCTTGGGTGATATTTCTCGATCGTCTGCACCACCCATATGCACCAACGCCATCAATGCCGAATTTCTCCAAAAGTTTATGCTTCGATCATTTTCTTTCCTCTCAGCTACCCTACTATCCATTTTCCCTAAACTTCTTTTCCCCACATACCCAAATTGACGCAACGAGTATTATCAACACCAACAGTCAAGCTATAGCAAACCTTTTTCAAGATTTCCCTGACCTTTATTATGTCATCGGGAAAAAATTGTCCACCACGGCCAAGGGTGCACCCACCAACGACGAACCTGGGAGTGCTCATAATGTTACGGTCGGCGAACACTTAATGTGTGAAGTCCAGTAATCTGGGATTCGGGTTTCAATTTCTGCGCCGCGAACAGCATAAGTTAGAACCTTCGTACAATCGCCTCTTACGATATCACTTCATAGTTGGTTTCGTATTTATCGTTTGACATTTGGAGCATTATTCTTGGCATCTTGGATTTCGTCCCCTAGTTCGTATCTTCTGTATCACCTGCATAATTTACTGCACCAGGTCACCAATACGAATTGGCCGCGAGGCTGAACTACACTAAATACAGTGCAGAACATTTGTCCTCAGCCGTCTATAAATATCTATGGATTCGCAGCCGTTTATCTTTATCCACCATGAACATCGACGTTGCGAAGAGAGACTACGACTACGACTACGACTACGACGACTACTACGACGACTACTACGACGAGTGGTACACCTACCGATGGTTGCTCTGGCTTATTTTGATTCCGGTCTTTGTCATCGTTTTCTTAATCGTCAGGCGTAGAAGAGCCAAAGCCAGAGCCACCGCTTCAACTTCAAATAACCAGTACTACAAGGAACAGCAGCAGTACGGTTCCCCCCCTCAGAACACTTCTCAGCAGTATGGATACGGTCCTCCTCCCGGGCCTCAGCTGCAATATGGGTATGTTCCTCCGGACTTGCCTTCTGGTTATGGACCAGGAAATGGCTACACGCAGGGCTATAACCAGGCCCAAAATGAGAACAAGAGTTTGGCCGATGGGGTGGAGAACACACGGACTGGCGGCACGGTCCAGAACCAGGCTACTGGCCGCACGGGCCAGAACCAGACCCCTGGCGGTCGGTACGACGATTACAACCGCAACTACCAATTGGACTCTGATTTCACTGGAGGCTATACTCGACCACTGGAACCTCCTAGTGGATACACGAGACCATGAAATAGGAAATTATGGTGAAGGAAGAAGGTATTGAATTTAAATGTTGTGGCTGGAAATAGCTGGTTCTTGTGTCTGGTACATATAGGACTAGACTATAAAGTTACCCGTCGGTGTTGTTCGTATAGTCTGTACAATTTAGAGTCAGAAATTTTCAAACGTGTTCATGTTAATAGCCTTGGTTGCCGTGTGTGTTGTGGCAGCAATCTGTAGTCACCCTTTGCCGGAATAGATCCATTGTCATTTTCAATACAAATAATTTGCGCTCGAGTGAAGAGAAGAAGCAACCGAACTTCATATACCTTCATCTTTATATTTAATTCAATTATATAGTTTAATTAAATGGTGAAGTTGTTTTTATGAGTTTTTATACCTATGCAATTGGTCGATGTCCAATTGCATAGAAGTATTGAGCATAGCGAATAAGATAGACATCATGCAATGAAGAGTCTACCTAGGGCAGCCAAGACAAGTGGTTGACTATATTCTTCTTCTTTTAAAGCATTCTTTGAACAAGCGTCTTCATCCAGAGTTACAACAATGGTTGAGAGAGTAGCTGGAAGGAAATTGAACTCAAGATGTGCCCAATATTCTGAGATTTTAATGTGCTGAAGGCTGGCTAGTCGCCGAATGATTTTCACAGATATCCATTTTTCACACTTCTGGTAGATCAGCAACTCTATGTCCTAAATTGAGAGTGGAGAAGGGATTGTTTTCCGTTTTTGACTAAAATGAGTTCCGCTCTTGATTAGAGTTTCTCATGACATCTTGGCCAATGCCATTTAACTCTTGGCCCCAAGTAGCATTTGGCTCCAATGGTGTTGTAGTAAATTTTGGACGACTGGAATACGATAATAGATGAGATCAACTTCGTTTATCTCTGCTCAGACACATGGTATTCTCATTTTTCCTCATTTAGGCTTTCGAGCGGTGAAATCACTAGTCGGTAAGAAGGCGAGGCATGGTCTCCCGAGAAATATTCATATGTTCGTTCAGAAGAAAAGCGAAAGTGTAATAGATTGCGCGACTATCAGTGCTTTTGTTCTTTAATGTTCTTTTCACTCAGTCTAGAACCACCCCTGTATTGTGTTGGGTTACCCCTGACTACTATTTAAGTGATTCCCTCTTCGCTATACTTATAGGAATCAGCGACGTTTCTTGCTCCGAGCACACATTGTAAACAATTACAGCGTGTAATAAAAATAATCGAATTTTTGAAATAAGTGTGCTCGTGCCAGGAAAATGTTGTCAATTCCTCCAAGGATAGCGAGCAGGAACGATTTAAATGGTAGCCAAGGCTTCCTTAGCGATTCAAGGGTGGTTCTAGGACTGATAGTAGCAAAAACACTGATTATGGCGCAATGTACTACAATTCTTCAGTAATGTCAAACGCTTCACATCCGATGAAAATTGGCTACTCGGATACAATATTGGGGAATTTCCTTGTCTTGGTTGTCTAGCTCCCGATGAAAACATGTTATGCAAATGATAAAATGCTTTATTGTAGACTACCTCAGCTTGTCAACTATTGAAAGTTGCAAAGATCGGTACAGCTTAAAATTGAAATTTTCCCACTTGTGGGAAAAAACTGGAATAATGTGGTTTCATATAGAGAGAATGAAACTCGAATGCATGACACTGAGTTTTATAGAACAGAAATATTCAAAATTTCTCTCAATGAAGTCAATGAAGAGGTCAATTGAGGAAGGTCAACTTCCATAATTTTTGACCACGTCTCAGTCTGGGGTAGACAGTGGAATTGGAACAATGGTCTGTTCTAGTGAAGTGTGTCACTGATTTTGAACGAGAATCGGCAGATCTCCGCGGATGGAGGAAAGAAGAAGCTTTTCGGATATATAGTGGTAGTAGCCACTGTAATGTCTCAAAATGCTACGACCGACCCAAACTGGCAATTAGAGGACTCCACCGAAAGTCTGAGATAGCTTGTAATAGACCATTTAACAACCTACACAATTCTCGATCCAATCAATACCCTTCATTCTAGATCAGAATGTGGCCTCTGGTTTCGGTCATATCCTCACAAATGCCGCCAAACCAATTTTAATGCACAGTGCACCAATCCGTCCACACATTTGACCTTCTGCGCCAAGCAAGTGCGCAGCCACCACAAGTTTCCTCTGTGACATTCAATTGACTAACTACAGTCAATCTACACCCAATTCCCACGCTTACTTCTTTACCTCATTGGAGCTTGGCACGACCATAATAGTACCGGTAGCCAGCATTCTGTCACTCGCTACTTCCATCCAAAGTGAGTCTCCAGTCCTACTCACAGTCCTCTCGGTAATCAGCTAATTTCCACCTGCACAATCACAAGGTACTGCACGCCACCGCAGTCCGCAGTCATTCATTGCTTCGCACGCAGAATACCTACTCCGCTCCTGCAGAAAACCAAGCCCTCCGAATGTCTTGAGTTGCTTGCAGGAGGTTCTTGGCTCCGTGCCAATATAAAATCTCCTCATGATCGTGCCAAAGATACCCAACAATGTATGTCACTAACTTGGCCGAGAGGTATTACTACTACAACAATGGCTATTACCTGAGCAACTGGTACCGGTACCGGTGGTTTCTCTGGCTCATCCTCATTCCGGTTTTCCTCGTGATCATTTGGCTCTTGCTCAGACGGAGAAGACGCAGAACAACGATTTCTCCCAACAACAACTACTATAAGGAGCAACAGAATTACGGGTACGGCGCTCCACCCGTGCCTCCTGCCAATCCCCACGAGTATAATTATCAGTACCAGCAGGGGTATGGAGGCAATCAGACTTATGGCCAGGGAACTGGTCAAACCCAGGATTTCAGCCGCGACTATGATCAGAATTACAACTTGAACAGCAATCCAACTGGCGACTATGCGCCTCCACCAGGACCGCCACCAGCCGATTACGAGAGGCCGCTGGAGCCTCCCAAGGGATACACAAAGTGAGAAGTGAGTGGATTATGATAGAATTGAAATGGAGGAGAAATTTGACTGCGACATTGTAAGATTTGTACTAGTACAGGGCAATAGTTTAGGAATTTTATTTGAGCTCTCAATGAAGTCACTGTAGCGTTGAGTTTATCCAATTTTAAGCATTGAAATTGTGGCGTGGAAACTATCCAATTTTAGGCAACGAAATTATTCAACTTCCGACATCGATATCACTGTAGTGTGGAAAGTAATCCAATTTTAGACAACAAACCTATTGTAGCGTGGAAACTATCCAATTTTAGACAAGGAAAGCATTGCAGCGTGGTATCTTATTTAATCCCAAACAACGAAAGCAATGTAGCGTGGAGTTCATCTAATTGCACACAAAATCATTGTGCGTCGAAT